>CM073765.1:9080801-10280801 GCA_037127475.1 Arma custos
CCCTTAACTTTTATACTCCTCATCATGACACTAGCAGAAGGCAGTACTCTGTGTAGAGCATCCTTCTAACTCTCATGATATAACATTTGACTTAGACCATAATTCACAATACTGCTGGCTCTAGAATACTTTATTTAAGGTCTTTGCTAAACTATCTTGCTTATCATCATTTAGATGGTTTAAAAATAAAATAAAATGTTGTTGGTCAATTTGTTCGTTTCATAATGGTAAATCCTTTATAAACAAATTTCATGGTAAAATATTGATTTTCATTTATATTAGGTATATTTGTTAATTTAAGTTTATGAAGTATGCGACTAGACTAGCTTTCCTCAGGGGTCGATAGTCTCGTTAAATTGTCTCATACTGAGTTGCTAGAGGAAATCGAACCAAGTTATACTTAATAGAGAGGTTTAAAATTTAAGTATATCTTGTTTTGGTTTTTAATAGTATCTCTGATTGGAACCGTTCACAAAAAATACTTAATTCCGTCTGTAAAAATGTAAAGTATATCTTTTTAAATTCACGTTATGATGAAACTGATTAGACCGGTCATGTCTTGCTGAAAATATGTACTCGATGCAAACTTACACAAACAGTACCCTTAACTTTTATACTCCTCATCATGACACTAACAGAAGGCAGTACTCTGTGTAGAGCAACCTTCTAACTCTCAGGATAGAACATTTGACTTAGACCATAATTCACAATACTGCTGGTTCAAGAATACTTTGTTTAAGGTCTTTTCTAAAAAACTTGCTTAGCATCATTTAGAGGGTTAATAAAAAAAATATAATACTGTTAAACAACCTTGTTCGTGTCATAATTAAAAATCCTTTATAATGAAATTTCGTGGTAAAATATTGTTTTTCATTTATATTAGGTGTATTTGTTAAATTAAGTTTATGAAGTATACAATTAGGGTAGCTTTCCTCAGGGGTCGATAGTGTCGGTAAATTGTCTCATACTGAGTTGCTAGAGGAAATCGAACCAAGTTATACTTAATAGGGAGGTTTAAAATTTAAGTATATCTTGTTTTGGTTTTTAATAGTATCTCTGATTGGGACCGTTCACAAAATATACTTAATTCCATCTGTAAAAATGTAAAGTATATGTTTTTAAATTCACGTTATGATGAAACTGATTAGACCGGTCATGTCTTGCTGAAAATATGTACTCGATGCAAACTTACACAAACAGTACCCTTAACTTTTATACTCCTCATCATGACACTAACAGTAGGCAGTACTCTGTGTAGAGCAACCTTCTAACTCTCATGATAGAACATCTGACTTAGACCATAATTCACAATACTGCTGGCTCTAGAATACTTTATTTAAGGTCTTTGCTAAACTATCTTGCTTATCATCATTTAGATGGTTTAAAAATAAAATAAAATGCTGTTGGTCAATTTGTTCGTTTCATAATGGTAAATCCTTTATAAAGAAATTTCGTGGTAAAATATTGATTTTCATTTATATTAGGTGTATTTGTTAAATTAAGTTTATGAAGTATACAATTAGGGTAGCTTTCCTCAGGGGTCGATAGTGTCGGTAAATTGTCTCATACTGAGTTGCTAGAGGAAATCGAACCAAGTTATACTTAATAGGGAGGTTTAAAATTTAAGTATATCTTGTTTTGGTTTTTAATAGTATCTCTGATTGGGACCGTTCACAAAATATACTTAATTCCGTCTGTAAAAATGTAAAGTATATCTTTTTAAATTCACGTTATGATGAAACTGATTAGACCGGTCATGTCTTGCTGAAAATATGTACTCGATGCAAACTTACACAAACAGTACCCTTAACTTTTATACTCCTCATCATGACACTAGCAGAAGGCAGTACTCTGTGTAGAGCAACCTTCTAACTCTCATGATAGAACATTTGACTTAGACCATAATTCACAATACTGCTGGCTCTAGAATACTTTATTTAAGGTCTTTGCTAAACTATCTTGCTTATCATCATTTAGATGGTTTAAAAATAAAATAAAATGCTGTTGGTCAATTTGTTCGTTTCATAATGGTAAATCCTTTATAAACAAATTTCATGGTAAAATATTGATTTTCATTTATATTAGGTGTATTTGTTAAATTAAGTTTATGAAGTATACAATTAGGCTAGCTTTCCTAAGGGGTCGATAGTGTCGGTAAATTGTCTCATACTGAGTTGCTAGAGGAAATCGAACCAAGTTATACTTAATAGGGAGGTTTAAAATTTAAGTATATCTTGTTTTGGTTTTTAATAGTATCTCTGATTGGGACCGTTTACAAAAAATACTTAATTCCGTCTTTAAAAATAAATATAAAAAAAAAAAAAATATAGTTCTTTTAAAATTCATACTCCCCTACATGACACTAGCAGAAGGCAGTACTCAGTGTAGAGCAACCTTCTAACTCTCAGGATAGAACATTTGACTTAGACCATAATTCACAATACTGCTGGCTCTAGAATACTTTATTTAAGGTCTTTGCTAAACTATCTTGCTTATCATCATTTAGATGGTTTAAAAATAAAATAAAATGCTGTTGGTCAATTTGTTCGTTTCATAATGGTAAATCCTTTATAAACAAATTTCGTGGTAAAATATTGATTTTCATTTATATTAGGTATATTTGTTAATTTAAGTTTATGAAGTATGCGACTAGACTAGCTTTCCTCAGGGGTCGATAGTCTCGTTAAATTGTCTCATACTGAGTTGCTAGAGGAAATCGAACCAAGTTATACTTAATAGAGAGGTTTAAATTTTAAGTATATCTTGTTTTGGTTTTTAATAGTATCTCTGATTGGGACTGTTCACAAAAAATACTAAATTCCGTCTGTAAAAATTTAAAGTATATCTTTTTAAATTCACGTTATGATGAAACTGATTAGACCGGTCATGTCTTGCTGAAAATATGTACTCGATGCAAACTTACACAAACAGTACCCTTAACTTTTATACTCCTCATCATGACACTAACAGAAGGCAGTACTCTGTGTAGAGCAACCTTCTAACTCTCAGGATAGAACATTTGACTTAGACCATAATTCACAATACTGCTGGTTCAAGAATACTTTGTTTAAGGTCTTTTCTAAAAAACTTGCTTAGCATCATTTAGAGGGTTAATAAAAAAAATATAATACTGTTAAACAACCTTGTTCATGTCATAATTAAAAATCCTTTATAATGAAATTTCGTGGTAAAATATTGTTTTTCATTTATATTAGGTGTATTTGTTAAATTAAGTTTATGAAGTATACAATTAGGGTATCTTTCCTCAGGGGTCGATAGTGTCGGTAAATTGTCTCATACTGAGTTGCTAGAGGAAATCGAACCAAGTTATACTTAATAGGGAGGTTTAAAATTTAAGTATATCTTGTTTTGGTTTTTAATAGTATCTCTGATTGGGACCGTTCACAAAATATACTTAATTCCGTCTGTAAACATGTGAAGTATATCTTTTTAAATTCACGTTATGATGAAACTGGTTAGACCGGTCATGTCTTGCTGAAAATATGTACTCGATGCAAACTTACACAAACAGTACCCTTAACTTTTATACTCCTCATCATGACACTAACAGAAGGCAGTACTCTGTGTAGAGCAACCTTCTAACTCTCAGGATAGAACATTTGACTTAGACCATAATTCACAATACTGCTGGCTCTAGAATACTTTATTTAAGGTCTTTGCTAAACTATCTTGCTTATCATCATTTAGATGGTTTAAAAATAAAATAAAATGCTGTTGGTCAATTTGTTCGTTTCGTAATGGTAAATCCTTTATAAAGAAATTTCGTGGTAAAATATTGATTTTCATTTATATTAGGTATATTTGTTAATTTAAGTTTATGAAGTATGCGACTAGACTAGCTTTCCTCAGGGGTCGATAGTCTCGTTAAATTGTCTCATACTGAGTTGCTAGAGGAAATCGAACCAAGTTATACTTAATAGAGAGGTTTAAAATTTAAGTATATCTTGTTTTGGTTTTTAATAGTATCTCTGATTGGGACCGTTCACAAAATATACTCAATTCCGTCTTTAAAAATTCAAAGTATATCTTTTTAAATTCACGTAATGATGAAACTGATTAGACCGGTCCTGGCTTTTTGAAAGTAAGTTCTCGATGCAAACTTACACAAACAGTACCCTTAACTTTAATACTCCTCATCATGACTCTAACAGATGGCAGTACACTGTGTAGGGCAACCTTCTAACGATCTGGATAGAACATTTGACTTAGACCATAATTCACAATACTGCTGGCTCTAGAATACTTTATTTAAGGTCTTTGCTAAACTATCTTGCTTATCATCATTTAGATGGTTTAAAAATAAAATAAAATGCTGTTGGTCAATTTGTTCGTTTCGTAATGGTAAATCCTTTATAAAGAAATTTCGTGGTAAAATATTGATTTTCATTTATATTAGGTATATTTGTTAATTTAAGTTTATGAAGTATGCGACTAGACTAGCTTTCCTCAGGGGTCGATAGTCTCGTTAAATTGTCTCATACTGAGTTGCTAGAGGAAATCGAACCAAGTTATACTTAATAGAGAGGTTTAAAATTTAAGTATATCTTGTTTTGGTTTTTAATAGTATCTCTGATTGGGACCGTTCACAAAATATACTCAATTCCGTCTTTAAAAATTCAAAGTATATCTTTTTAAATTCACGTAATGATGAAACTGATTAGACCGGTCCTGGCTTTTTGAAAGTAAGTTCTCGATGCAAACTTACACAAACAGTACCCTTAACTTTAATACTCCTCATCATGACTCTAACAGATGGCAGTACACTGTGTAGGGCAACCTTCTAACGATCTGGATAGAACATTTGACTTAGACCATAATTCACAATACTGCTGGCTCTAGAATACTTTATTTAAGGTCTTTGCTAAACTATCTTGCTTATCATCATTTAGATGTTTTAAAAATAAAAAATAATACTGTTGGTCAATTTGTTCGTTTCATAATGGTAAATCCTTTATAAAGAAATTTCGTGGTAAAATATTGATTTTCATTTATATTAGGTATATTTGTTAATTTAAGTTTATGAAGTATGCGACTAGACTAGCTTTCCTCAGGGGTCGATAGTCTCGTTAAATTGTCTCATACTGAGTTGCTAGAGGAAATCGAACCAAGTTATACTTAATAGAGAGGTTTAAAATTTAAGTATATCTTGTTTTGGTTTTTAATAGTATCTTTGATTGGGACCGTTCACAAAAAATACTTAATTCCGTCTGTAAAAATGTAAAGTATATCTTTTTAAATTCACGTTATGATGAAACTGATTAGACCGGTCATGTCTTGCTGAAAATAAGTACTCGATGCAAACTTACACAAACAGTACCCTTAACTTTTATACTCCTCATCATGACACTAGCAGAAGGCAGTACTCTGTGTAGAGCAACCTTCTAACTCTCATGATAGAACATTTGACTTAGACCATAATTCACAATACTGCTGGCTCTAGAATACTTTATTTAAGGTCTTTGCTAAACTATCTTGCTTATCATCATTTAGATGGTTTAAAAATAAAATAAAATGCTGTTGGTCAATTTGTTCGTTTCATAATGGTAAATCCTTACTAATAAAGTAATACGTATTAGGGAGGTTTAAAAGTTAAGTATATCTTGTTTTGGTTTTTAATAGTATCTCTGATTGGGACCGTTCACAAAAAATACTTAATTCCGTCTTTAAAAATTCAAAGTATATCTTTTATTTTGTTTTATACATACAAAACCCTTTTATTTGTCCAAGTTATCTTTTATATATTATTTCTTTAACATGTAGAGGTTTCGACCCATGTGGTCATTCTCAATACATGTTTTTTATTTTTTATTTTATCATCATTCAGTTAGCTGAATTCAATCCGTAAAAATCTATATAACATTCAAAAAAGCAAAACATTAACATTATAAAATTTAACATTATAAACAATTTTTTTATAAATATATATGGAATACATGAATCTTCTTAAAAATTATCCTATCAGTCACACTATCATACATGGCATCATCCAAAAAATTCACTGCATATAAATTACAAATATTACATTACTGCTATCCTCACAATAGTACACAGATAGACATACCTTATTTTTTTCCTTGTAGACCGATATTAAAATGCAGAAAGAGGAGGAAAGCTGGGTGGGGTCACCCATAGTCAGTCATTGCAACTAATAAGCAAAACTAGGACTTTGTCCGGTCTAGATTCTCTGAGTAACAATAGTTTGTTTTGTTTTACGTCTCACATTATTTATTATTTCTATGCCAAAAGTAAAACTATTATAATTCAAGCATATTCTTACTATTAATATATATTGAAAACTATTTTTTATTCTATTTTATAGATATCCCAAAATTCCTTAATTATTGTTATTATAAAAACTGCTAATCCGATAGGTAAAAATATAAAGAAGTAGAAATGGATGTGTTAAAAGGTTGAGTTTATTTTATTTATATAAGCAAATTGGTTATCTGTAAAGTTAATGTTTATTTTCATTTTTATGTTCATTTAATCTTAAAAAAAAATGGAGGAGTAGTATTTTGACAAATCCCCTCCCTCCTTTTTATCATTCACTATATTAGTTAAATTATCTGTTATATACAGTGCTTCTAAGTATTTACGTTTTGTTGTATTGCTTTCCCTATGCAGTATTTTAGGTCTGTTAAAATTAAAAGTATGTAGTTGTGTTTTACTGTGGTTAGATAGCGATGTGTTGCTTTTACATGTTGGTTTTAAGCTGTTTTTGTGGTAATAAAATCTATTTTTAAGGTGTGTACTAGTATGTCCTATGTAGTTTTTGTTACAATTTTCACAATTGACGTTATAAACTACATTTTTGTTTTCTAGTAGTGGGATTCTGTCCTTTTGGTTATTTATTATGTTTTTAATAGGGTTTGTTGTTTTGTGTGCGAATTTAATTTCAGGAATATCGTACATTCTACAGGTCGGTGCTATTGTTTCTGACAGTCCTTTTATGTATGTCAATGTTTTATATATTTTTTTGACCGGTACTATTTCTGATATTGTGGTTTCATCTGTATTATGTGTTGTTGTATTATTTATTGGCTGTGTTTTTTTGTTTTCTATTTGGAAAAAGTTTGTAATTTTATTTTGAGTAGGTTTAGTTGTTAAGATGCTATTACTGTTATTTTTGTTTAGATTATTTAATATTGGTTTTGGGTTATATTTATTGTTATTAGTTATCTTCATATGTTCATTTTCACCTTCATTTACATTATTTATTAATTTAATTTGTTTATACCATAAATAAAGAAATAATAAATAAAAGATAACTTGGACAAATAAAAGGGTTTTGTATCTATAAAACAAAATAAAAGAAAATTCAAGTCCAGTACCTAAAACCATTAGTATATCTTTTTAAATTCACGTAATGATGAAACTGATTAGACCGGTCCTGGCTTTTTGAAAATAAGTACTCGATGCAAACTTACACAAACAGTACCCTTAACTTTTATACTCCTCATCATGACACTAACAGAAGGCAGTACTCTGTGTAGAGCAACCTTCTAACTCTCAGAATAGAACATTTGACTTAGACCATAATTCACAATACTGCTGGCTCTAGAATACTTTATTTAAGGTCTTTGCTAAACTATCTTGCTTATCATCATTTAGATGGTTTAAAAAGAAAAAATAATACTGTTGGTCAATTTGTTCGTTTCATAATGGTAAACCCTTAATAAAGAAATTTCTTGGTAAAATATTGTTTTTCTTTTATATCAGGTATATTTGTTAAATTAAGTTTAAGAAGTATGCAATTAGGCTAGCTTTCCTCAGGGGTCGATAGTGTCGGTAAATTGTCTCATACTGAGTTGCTAGAGGAAATCGAACCAAGTAATCCTTAATAGGGAGGTTTAAAATTTAAGTATACCTTGTTTTGGTTTTTTATAGTATCTCTGATTGGGACCGTTCACAATAAATACCTAATTCCGTCTGTAAAAATGTAAAGTATATCTTTTTAAATTCATGTAATGATGAAACTGATTTGACCGGTCCTGGCTTTTTGAAAATAAGTACTCGATGCAAACTTACACAAACAGTACCCTTAACTTTTATACTCCTCATCATGACTCTAACAGCTGGCAGTACACTGTGTAGGGCAACCTTCTAACGCTCTGGATAGAACATTTGACTTACACTTTAATTCGCAAAACTGCTGGTTCAAGAATACTTTGTTTAAGGTCTTTTCTAAACAACTTGCTTAGCATCATTTAGAGGGTTAATAAAAAAAATAAAATACTGTTAAACAACCTTGTTCGTGTCATAATTAAAAATCCTTTATAAAGAAATTTCGTGGTAAAATATTGTTTTTCATTTATATTAGGTGTATTTGTTAAATTAAGTTTATGAAGTATACAATTAGGCTAGCTTTCCTCAGGGGTCGATAGTGTCGGTAAATTGTCTCATACTGAATTGCTAGAGGAAATCGAACCAAGTTATACTTAAAAGAGAGGTTTAAAATTTAAATATATCTTGTTTTGGTTTTTAATAGTATCTCTGATTGGGACCGTTCACAAAAAATACTTAATTCCGTCTGTAAAAATGTAAAGTATATGTTTTTAAATTCACGTTATGATGAAACTGATCAGACCGGTCATGTCTTGCTGAAACTATGTACTTGATGCACACTTACCTATACGGTACCCTTAAAATTCATACTCCCCTACATGACACTTACAGAATGCAATACAAAGTGTAGGGCAACCTTCTAACTCTCTGGATAGAACATTTGACTTACACTTTAATTCGCAAAACTGCTGGTTCAAGAATACTTTGTTTAAGGTCTTTTCTAAAAAACTTGCTTAGCATCATTTAGAGGATTAATAAAAAAAATATAATACTGTTAAACAACCTTGTTCGCGTCATAATTAAAAATCCTTTATAAAGAAATTTCGTGGTAAAATATTGTTTTTCATTTATATTAGGTGTATTTGTTAAATTAAGTTTATGAAGTATACAATCAGGCTAGCTTTCCTCAGGGGTCGATAGTCTCGGTAAATTGTCTCATACTGAGTTGCTAGAGGAAATCGAACCAAGTAATACTTAATAGAGAGGTTTAAAATTTAGGTATATCTTGTTTTGGTTTTTAATAGTATCTCCGATTGGGACCGTTCACCACAAGTACCTATTTCGATCTGTAATTATCTAAAGTATATCTTTTTAAATTCACGTAATGATGAAACTGATTAGACCGGTCCTGGCTTTTTGAAAATAAGTACTCGATGCAAACTTAAACAAACAGTACCCTTAACTTTTATACTCCTCATCATGACTCTAACAGATGGCAGTACACTGTGTAGGGCAACCTTCTAATGCTCTGGATAGAATATTTGATTTAGATTATAATTCACAAATTTGCTGGTTCTGAAATACTTTTGTTATGATCTTTGCTAAACTATAGGGTTGGCAACTAAGTCATTGCCGATTTCAAATAAGAAGGCAAATTCAGAATTTTTGTTTAAAAATATAACTTTATTCAATTAGATATTGCCCGTTCTTGTCGATGACCTTTTTCCATCGTTCTGGCAGCGTAAAAATTCCCCGTTCGTAAAATGTCTGGTCTTTGCTATTAAAAAACTGAATTAGGTGTGATCTGATATCATCCGCGTTGTTAAAAATTTTACCATTTAAAGAGTTTTGCATGGAACGAAACAAATGGTAATCCGAAGGCACAAGATCAGGGCTATATGGTGGGTTTGACAAAACATCCCAACCCAGTTCCAATAATTTTTGCCGAGTAACCAAAGATGTGTGGGGCCTTGCGTTATCATGATGGAAAACAACACCCTTCCGATTTGATAATACCGGCCGCTTTTCTTCAATTGCATCTTTCAGTTTGTCGAGTTGTTCAACATACACATTTGAATTTATCGTTTGGTTCTGCGGCATTAGTTCAAAATACAAAATTCCTTTGTGATCCCACCAGTCTGACAGCATAATCTTTTTTTGGTGAATATCTGCTTTTGATGCTGTTTGGGCTGGTTGATCTTGCTTCACCCACGATCTCTTGCGAGTAACATTGTTATAAACTATCCACTTTTCGTCGCCAGTAACTAGGTTCTTCAGAAATGGATCATTTTCATTGCGTTTCAGTAGCGAATCACAGATGCTAATCCGTTGCGTCAAATGAATTTCCTTTAGCTGGTGAGGGATCCATAAATCAAGTTTCTTGACATAACCAAGGGTTTTTAATTTTTTTATAATGCATGTATGCGACACATTGAGCTTCTCTGCAATGTCTCGTGTTGTGCTGTGACGATCTGAATCGATAATGGCCTTGATATGGGTTTCATCCACTTCGACTGGGCAGCCAGATCGTTGTGCATTTTTCAGTGAAATACTTTATTTAAGGTCTTGGCTAAATTATCTTGCTTATCATCATTTAGATGGTTTAAAAAGAAAAAATGATACTGTTGGTCAATTTGTTCGTTTCATAATGGTAAACCCTTAATAAAGAAATTTCTTGGTAAAATACTGTTTACATTTATATTAGGTGTATTTGTTAAATTAAGTTTACTAAGTATACAATTAGGCTAGCTTTCCTCAGGGGTCGATAGTGTCGGTAAATTGTCTCATACTGAGTTGCTAGAGGAAATCGAACCAAGTAATACTTAATAGGGAGGTTTAAAATTTAAGTATACCTTGTTTTGGTTTTTAATAGTATCTCTGATTGGGACCGTTCACAAAAAATACTTAATTCCGTCTTTAAAAATTTAAAGGATATCTTTTTAAATTCACGTAATGATGAAACTGATTAGACCGGTCCTGGCTTTTTGAAAATAAGTATTCGATGCAAACTTACACAAATAGTACCCTTAACTTTTATACTCCTCATCATGACACCAACAGAAGGCAGTACTCTGTGTAGAGCAACCTTCTAACTCTCAGGATAGAACATTTGACTTACACTTTAATTCGCAAAACTGCTGGTTCAAGAATACTTTGTTTAAGGTCTTTTCTAAAAAACTTGCTTAGCATCATTTAGAGGTTTAATAAAAAAAATATAATATGTACTGTTAAACAACCTTGTTCGTGTCATAATTAAACATCCTTTATAATGAAATTTCGTGGTAAAATATTGTTTTTCATTTATATTAGGTGTATTTGTTAAATTAAGTTTATGAAGTATACAATTAGGCTAGCTTTCCTCAGGGGTCGATAGTGACGGTAAATTGTCTCATACTGAGTTGCTAGAGGAAATCGAACCAAGTAATACTTAATAGGGAGGTTTAAAATTTAAGTATATCTTGTTTTGGTTTTTAATAGTATCTCTGATTGGGACCGTTCACAATAAATACCTAATTCCGTCTTTAAAAATTTAAAGGATATCTTTTTAAATTCACGTAATGATGAAACTGATTAGACCGGTCCTGGCTTTTTGAAAATAAGTACTCGATGCAAACTTACACAAATAGTACCCTTAACTTTTATACTCCTCATCATGACACCAACAGAAGGCAGTACTCTGTGTAGAGCAACCTTCTAACTCTCAGGATAGAACATTTGACTTACACTTTAATTCGCAAAACTGCTTATTCAAGAATACTTTGTTTAAGGTCTTTTCTAAAAAACTTGCTTAGCATCATTTAGAGGTTTAATAAAAAAAATATAATATGTACTGTTAAACAACCTTGTTCGTGTCATAATTAAACATCCTTTATAATGAAATTTCGTGGTAAAATATTGTTTTTCATTTATATTAGGTGTATTTGTTAAATTAAGTTTATGAAGTGTACAATTAGGCTAGCTTTCCTCAGGGGTCGATAGTGACGGTAAATTGTCTCATACTGAGTTGCTAGAGGAAATCGAACCAAGTAATACTTAATAGGGAGGTTTAAAATTTAAGTATATCTTGTTTTGGTTTTTAATAGTATCTCCCATTGGGACCGTTCACAATAAATACCTAATTCCGTCTGTAAAAATGTAAAGAATATCTTTTTAAATTCAGGTAATGATGAAACTGATCAGACCGGTCATGTTTTGCTGAAATTATGTACTCGATGCACACTTACCTATAGGGTACCCTTAAAATTCATACTCCCTTACATGACACTTACAGAATGCAGTACACAGTGTAGGGCAACCTTCAAACACTCTGGATAGAACATTTGACTTACACTTTAATTCGCAAAACTGCTGGTTCAAGAATACTTTGTTTAAGGTCTTTTCTAAAAAACTTGCTTAGCATCATTTAGAGGATTAATAAAAAAAATATAATACTGTTAAACAACCTTGTTCGTGTCATAATTAAAAATCCTTTATAAAGAAATTTCGTGGTAAAATATTGTTTTTCATTTATATTAGGTGTATTTGTTAAATTAAGTTTATGAAGTATACAATTAGGGTAGCTTTCCTCAGGGGTCGATAGTGTCGGTAAATTGTCTCATACCGAGTTGCTAGAGGAAATCGAAGCAAGTTATACTTAATAGGGAGGTTTAAAATTTAAGTATATCTTGTTTTGGTTTTTAATAGTATCTCTGATTGGGACCGTTCACAAAAAATACCTAATTCCGTCTGTAAAAATGTAAAGTATATCTTTTTAAATTCACGTAATGATGAAACTGATCAGAGCGGTCATGTTTTGCTGAAACTATGTACTCGATGCACACTTACCTATATGGTACCCTTAAAATTCATACTCCCCTACATGACACTTACAGAATGCAGTACACAGTGTAGGGCAACCTTCAAACACTCTGGATAGAACATTTGACTTACACTTTAATTCGCAAAACTGCTGGTTCAAGAATACTTTGTTTAAGGTCTTTTCTAAAAAACTTGCTTAGCATCATTTAGAGGATTAATAAAAAAAATATAATACTGTTAAACAACCTTGTTCGTGTCATAATTAAAAATCCTTTATAAAGAAATTTCGTGGTAAAATATTGTTTTTCATTTATATTAGGTGTATTTGTTAAATTAAGTTTATGAAGTATACAATTAGGGTAGCTTTCCTCAGGGGTCGATAGTGTCGGTAAATTGTCTCATACCGAGTTGCTAGAGGAAATCGAAGCAAGTTATACTTAATAGGGAGGTTTAAAATTTAAGTATATCTTGTTTTGGTTTTTAATAGTATCTCTGATTGGGACCGTTCACAAAAAATACCTAATTCCGTCTGTAAAAATGTAAAGTATATCTTTTTAAATTCACGTAATGATGAAACTGATCAGAGCGGTCATGTTTTGCTGAAACTATGTACTCGATGCACACTTACCTATATGGTACCCTTAAAATTCATACTCCCCTACATGACACTTACAGAATGCAGTACACAGTGTAGGGCAACCTTCAAACACTCTGGATAGAACATTTGACTTACACTTTAATTCGCAAAACTGCTGGTTCAAGAATACTTTGTTTAAGGTCTTTTCTAAAAAACTTGCTTAGCATCATTTAGAGGATTAATAAAAAAAATATAATACTGTTAAACAACCTTGTTCGTGTCATAATTAAAAATCCTTTATAAAGAAATTTCGTGGTAAAATATTGTTTTTCATTTATATTAGGTGTATTTGTTAAATTAAGTTTATGAAGTATACAATTAGGGTAGCTTTCCTCAGGGGTCGATAGTGTCGGTAAATTGTCTCATACTGAGTTGCTAGAGGAAATCGAACCAAGTTATACTTAATAGGGAGGTTTAAAATTTATGTATATCTTGTTTTGGTTTTTAATAGTATCTCTGATTGGGACCGTTCACAAAAAATACTTAATTCCGTCTGTAAAAATGTAAAGTATATTTTTTTAAATTCACGTTATGATGAAACTGATCAGACCGGTCATGTCTTGCTGAAACTATGTACTCGATGCAAACTTACACAAACAGTACCCTTAACTTTTATACTCCTCATCATGACACTAACAGAAGGCAGTACACTGTGTAGGGCAACCTTCTAACGCTATGGATAGAACATTTGACTTAGACTATAGTTCACAAAACTGCTGGCTCAAAAATACTGTATTTTACGTCTTTTCTAAACTTTCATGCTTAACATCGTTTAGAGGGTTGATAAAAAAAAAATAATACATTTGGTCGATTTGTTCGTTTCATAATGGTAAATCCTTTATAAAGAAATTTCGTGGTAAAATACTGGTTTTTATTTATATTAGGTGTATAAGTTAAATTAAGTTTATGAAGTATGCAATTAGGCTAGCTTTTCTCAGGGGTCGATAGTGTTGGTAAATTGTCTCATACTGAGTCGCTAGAGGAAATTGAACCAAGTTATACTTAATAGAGAGGTTTAGAATATAGGTATATCTTGTTTTGGTTTTTAATAGTATCTCCGATTGGGACCGTTCACCACAAGTACCTAATTCGATCTGTAATTATCTAAAGTATATCTTTTTAAATTCATGTAATGATGAAACTGATTAGACCGGTCCTGGCTTTTTGAAAATAAGTACTCGATGCAAACTTACACAAACAGTACCCTTAACTTTTATACTCCTCATCATGACACTAGCAGAAGGCAGTACTCTGTGTAGGGCAACCTTCTAACTCTCAGGATAGAACATTTGACTTAGACCATAATTCACAATACTGCTGGCTCTAGAACACTTTATTTAAGGTCTTTGCTAAACTATCTTGCTTAACATAATTTAGAGGCTTAATAAAGACAAAATAATACTGTTGGTCAATCTCAATCATGCAATATTTATAAATACTTAGTAAAGAAATTTCTAGGTAAAATATTGGTTTTCATTTATATTAGTATTATTAGTTATATGAAGTTTATGAGGTATGCAATTAGACTAGCTTTCCTCAGGGGTAGATAGTCTCGTTAAATTGTCTCATACTGAGTTGCTAGAGGAAATCGAACCAAGTTATACTTAATAGAGAGGTTTAAAATTTAAGTATATCTTGTTTTGGTTTTTAATAGTACCTCTGAATGAGGCCGTTCACCATAGGTACTTAATTCGGTCTGTAATAATCTAAAGTATATCTTTTTAAATTCACGTTATGATGAAACTGATTAGACCGGTCCTGGCTTTTTGAAAATAGGTACTCGATGCAAACTTACACAAACAGTACCCTTAACTTTTATACTCCTCATCATGACTCTAACAGATGGCAGTACACTGTGTAGAGCAACCTTCTAACTCTCAGGATAGAACATTTGACTTAGACCATAATTCACAATACTGCTGGCTCTAGAATACTTTATTTAAGGTCTTTGCTAAACTATCTTGCTTAACATCATTTAGATGGTTTACAAAGAAAATAAAATGCTGTTGGTCAATTTGTTCGTTTCATAATGGTAAATCCTTAATAAAGAAATTTCATGATAAAATATTGGTTTTCATTTATATTAGGTGTATTTGTTAAATTAAGTTTATGAAGTATGCAATTAGGAACATCCAACTCTTCTTTTATATATTCAATGTGAGTTGGGCTAATGATATCAGGATGTGGATGAAAGATTTTGGAAAGGTATTGACCGAATAACTGTGATTTTTCTCCGTCAGATCTTGTCCAGTTATTTAATTCAGTAAGGAGTGGATGATTAAATTCTTTGAACTTCAGGAGTTTTTTGGTGGTCATCCATAATGTTTTGTCGGTGGTTGTAAAATTTTCAGTCCAGGTAATTAATTTTTGAATTTTGAACTTCTTGATTTCTGCTTTTAGTTTGTTCGTTAATTTTGTATAGATTGCTTTATCTGCTGGATATCGAGTTCTATGTCACTTTGATCTTGCTCTGCGTTTTTCTCTTAATAAGATACGAATATGCTGTGGCAAATCAGTCTGTTGATAGTTATTAATTGTATGATTTGTGATGTTATCATGCAAATTGTTTTTGATTGATGTTGTAAGTTTTTCTATGGCTGTATCAATGTCTTGTTTTGTCTTAAGTGAAATTTTTAAGTCCAGTTTGTCCTCCAAGTCATAACAGAAATCGTTCCAGTTAACACGTCCTGTAATCAATGTGGGAAGGGAAGGCTTGGGAGCGAAACTTGAATGCATGAAAAGGAGGACTGGACTATGATCTGATGAGAGGTCATCCAATGATTCAATATTGGCTTGTGTGGGGGAAAATCTGGGATGTAACAAATATGTCAAGGATATCGGGACATTTTTTGAGGGATGTAGGCCAATAGGTAGGATTTTTTGGGGCAAGGATTGAGTAGCTCTTTGAGGATGTAAGAGAAGATAGAATATTTCTGCGGGAGTTGGATGTTCGACAACCCCATCGTTGGTGTTGAGCATTGTAGTCTCCTCCAGCAATGAAACGCTGTCCAAAAGATTGGAATAGGGAATCTAAAAGGTTATGAGAGATGGAACTACCGGGAGGACAGTATACAGCTGAAAGTGTGATATGGAAAGGGCGTGATGTTATGGATACTGATGTTGATTGAATAGCATCAGTTGGAGTGGAAGGAACAAGGGAATGAGATAGAGTTTTGTGAATTAGAATGCAGGATCCAGCATGTGAAGTGTTGTCTGGGTGGTCTGATCTGTAAGTGACGTAGACCCGTATATAGAAATGTGTACATTGAGTGAAGTGAGTTTCAGTCAGTAAAGCTATATCTATTTGTTTGTCATGAAGAAATATGTCTAGTTCGCCACGGTGATTGAGTAGGTCATTTGCATTCCACAAAAGGATAGTTAAGGGCTTTATACTTATCGTGGGAAATGAAATGGAACTTCGGTAAGAAGTCTTGTGCGTAGGACGATGAGTGGTTTGATGATGTCCTGAAGATCTCTCAGGAAGGAAGACAGGATAAAGTTTATGTCTTTTGGATGGTGGACTGAATTTACATCTGGAGGTTGGGATGGATAATTTATCTGGAAAGGAGGGTTGGCTGGGAGTTGAATCTCTGGAGCTGGATTTATTTTTGTACTATTTTGATTTAGGGAATTCATTTGAGGGTTCTGACTGGATGGGACCGGATTTTTTTGTTGCGACAGCAATTTGACCCGTAAAGGTTGATGATAGGGAGGAATTTGCTGACGTGGAGGTTCAGTTGTAGGATGGGATGTCTGGAGCTTGGATTGGGAGGTCTGAGTTTTGTTAAGGGAAGTCTGAGGCTTGAGTTGAGAGGTTTGAGGCGCCCGACTCCGAGGCTGCTGCAGATTAGTTGTAGTGCTGTTGTCTTTTCGTTTCTCTGTGGACGTTGTGTCAGTAGTTTGTTGTAGTTGTAATGACGCTTTTGGCAATTCAGGGAAGATTTTGACGTTGTCAACTTCAGGTGCCTGAGTAGTAGTCCTCTCTAATCTACTATCTTTAATTTTAAGACTTCTCTGGCGAAGAACGTTTTTATAGACTGCACAGCCTCTATAGTTAGCGGGATGATCTCCGCCACAGAGGGCACATTTTGCAGGTTCGGTGTTGGATTTCTGGCAAGTGTCAGTTGGGTGTGGACCTGCACACTTGACGCACCTGGCTTCGTGGTGGCAATACCTTTTAGTATGGCCCAAATTTTGGCATTTAGTGCATTGCACTAAGGTTGTTCTTTGTTTCGGCTGTTCGAATAGAACAATAGAATATACGAGTCTTGAGACTTGAAAAATTTCCTCATTATTGCGAGCTGGTTCCAAATCCACGAAGAATAATGGTAGTGGATATTTCTCTATGGGATGTAATACGCATGAGACATTTCTCACGTTGTGACCTATTTCTTCTAGTTCTTTCTTAATTGCTGACGTAGGGGTGGATTAGTGCAACCCTCTCAACACTACTCTGTATGATTTGTCCTGTTTCAATTGATAACAGTGAAAATCATATTGATTCACAGTCAGATGATCTATGAGTTTTTTGTAAATGTCTTTGTTATTAGTGTTTATTTTGATGTCATTCACTCTGGAATAACAACTAAAATTTGTCTGGCCAATCAATTCAGCAATTTCTTGACCGAAGGCATAGAAATTATTTATTTTTGATACGTAGATCGGTGGTGGCTTCGGGTCAACGAATCCCTGGTTTTCCTGTTTAGGGGTAATTGTGGAGAAAGAGTCTCCCTTCGATAACCTCCAGTTTTGTGACGTAATTTTGACGTCACAGGGGGGAGTGCCTTAGGCGATAACCAGCGAGCTCTACATTTCGCTGCTGGCACTTATCATTTGCCAGACAGCGTTTGGATTAGTAGGACCTAGCTGGACTTTTTTTTTCTCGGCATTTTTGCATTTCTTTCGACTAATTAAGTATTATAATTATAAAAAATTGTAATTACCAACTGTATTTAAGAGGATTGCAAGGATAATAATTAGAAAATTAAAAGAAACATGTATAACTGAGACAATATATAATAATAAAACTGATAAAAATCCATATTTATTCAACTGGGACAAGTTTCTTTAGAATAGTGATATGGAACATAAAATATAAACTATAATGTCTAACAGAATACAATTACAATTTAATAAATACATGAAAATAAAAAAATAATGAATATAAATTAGGAGTTACCTCACAATAACCAATTAAATCAAAGAAAAAATATAAATACCATAACAATAATTATAAAGAAGAAGAAAACTATTAATATTTACACATATACAAATTTTATGGAAAAGAAAAAAACAACAAAACAATTTAAGAACGTAAAGATATATATATATATATATATATATATATATATACTACTGCTTATCATTCATCCATCCAAAAAATTTTAACCATAAAACTAATTAAATTTGTTTTGTGGTAAATAAATGCTAAATAAGATATATAATAAATTGGAAGAATTCCTTGCCAAAATCATTTTTATTTTCCTTTCAGAGTCCTCTGTAATGTTTTCAAAACTAATTTTGGTCGAAAGCAGCTCAAAGAGATAAGAGTTTCTTTCTTCCTTTGGCTGCATCAACCATTCTTCAACAAAATATCTTCTCAAAATAAAGTTCTCTAAAAAAATGTTGTACTCGAGTGTGCAGGCTAAAATGTGTCTTATTATTCATAGGAAAGGTGTAGCTATTAAATATAGAAAAATTAGCCCGGATGCAAAAGGGCAAAAGGCATTTTCATCACTTCAAAGTTTCAAAATAAGGAAAACTTCTCCAGGCATTTAAAAAAAAAATTAATATGTTTTGATTATCAGACGACTTTTTTATTTAGAAAAAATAGCACTTACTAGTACAATTAAATATCCATATTCAACGATTGGTTTGATAAAAGCAGTTGAACAATAAATTTTTGAGGTTGAAATAATGCCTTGAATTCCACTGATCTATTCTATTGCTATGATTACTTAAGGCCCTAACCCTCAAGCTGTGAAGTGTGCCAGACTTATCAAATATTAGATTACCAAGTTTTGTAGTATTGTTTACAATATTCCAATACCATATTTCAGATTTCTAAACATTGACTTTTGTCCTAGCTTGTACTAATCGAAACACAGTCCGCTGCTTTGATTTTGTCCGCCATTTATCAGAAATTTTGGAAGAATAGTTAGCCAATCTTGTTTTAATTTTCCTTTGAGAGTCCTCTGCAAGGTTTCTAACATTTAATTCGGCCGAAAACAACTATAAAATATAAGGGTGTTACTACCATTAAAAAAAAAAAACCTTTCTTGAAAATAAGTAATCGAGTGAGCAGGCTATAATGCATCTTATTATTAATGGGAGAAATGCAGCTATGAAATATATAAAATTTAGCCCGGATACAAGTCATTCCCATATCTTGAAAGTTTCATAATGAGGAAAGATCCGTGCATGCATTTTTTTTAAAAAAAATTGATACACTTATCAGATTTTTTTATTGGAAAAAAATGGCACCTATTATCGATATACAACAATTGATTCATATAAAATTAGTAACATTATAATTTTGTGCGGTTGAAATGAAGCTTTGATTTAGTCTATTTCTATGGATTCATTACTTCGGACTCTATTACTGATGAGATGAAGTGTGCCAGGCATAAACAAATATTAAACTTCTAGGTTTTGAACAATTGTTTACAATATTCCAAAAAAAATTGTATATTTAATAAAAAATAAAATTTTAAACATGAATTTTGTCCAGCTAGCTCCTACTAATCGCAACACTGTTACAACAGCGCCACTTCCACACTGATTGTGTGGATAATCAAAGATCTTGTTTTGTCAAAGCAACAATCTAACAGCTTGTGCCACTACACCTACCTATTACAGCTTTGGTCTACCTCTTTCTCTGATATGGTCTATTCCATCAAAATTCATCACAGGCCGCTTTCGATAGGCACGATTTTCACAATGGAAGAAAATATCAGTTTTCTCATAACTTCATCTATGATTTTTCATCTGATAGAACTTAAATTACGTAACCTGCACACTGGAATGTTTTTCTTCTTTACTCGCTGCTATATTAACTTCATTAAAGTGTAAAATTCTAGTCATAGAATTAAATAAGAGAAATTTATTCAATTTCTTAGAAGTATTTATTTGAACATGGAGTGTTCTTAAAGGAACACGAATTTGTGATAATTATTATTTTCTATATACTTAACAAACTGTAGGTGCAAATAAATAAATATATGCATTTATATATGTTTCTTCTGTTATCCCTAATTTATTATGCAAACAAAAGTACAATATTACAAAAGACAATAATAATAAATTCATTTTACAAAATTTTGTTGTTCAGGTTTCAAATTGTCGACTTTATCATTTTTTTTCTTTTTATTATAATAGGGAGTTCATTTCTGTTCGATAAATTATCAAACATATTTTTTTATTTGCAGTTCTGCCAAATTATTCTGAATCCTATTAGCTAATGCTTAAAGCATTATTTTGAAGACACAAATATAACAGTTAAAGGAACACCTTTTATCTTCAATCTGACTTCGTAATTATATATTTTTTCATCTATATATATTTATGCAGTCAAATTTCGAGCAGATAATCATTTCACCATTTAATTAATGTTTAGCTAAATTCTTATGAAAGTTATTCTGAACTTTTCTGTGAACAAATCATTGGGATGTGAGGAAAATTGAGATAGTTATAAATGTTTAATTCAACTGTGCCAATAATGATGCTGTAGTTGGTAATGCAAACTGTTACTTTCTTAAATTTTGAAAATAGTCTCAAATAGTATATAATATGACCGATTTGGGCAAGAAGAAACATATGTTTGTTAGAAGCGGCAATTTATCCCACTCCCCCTCCCTGACTTGTCTTTCTACCCAAGGTTGAAAATCCCACTTATATTCTTAAATTCCTTTAAATAATGCATTGAGGATAACTCTCCTACTTTCTTCTATGGGCTCTTTAGCTATTATAATCAAAATAACTTTTCTTTTAAATATTAATTATTCATCTTCGAGAAAAAAAAAAAAAATCTGCTTCCAGTCAATTATTTTATTGTTTTATAAAACAAAACGTTTCGACACTATGGTGTCATTTTCAATTATTTCTTTTTCTGCATTCCTTAACTTTAAATAAAATAACAATAATTACAATAATATAAAATTTTTTTTACATAGTATGTTATTTATACTATATATATATATATATATATAGTATAAATAACATACTATAAGTACAAATACCTGGAAAGTCAATACTTTTAAAATTTTTAAAAGTATGTTATCTTTTTGGACATTTATGTAAAAAAAATTTTATATTATTGTAATTATTGTTATTTTATTTAAAGTTAAGGAATGCAGAAAAAGAAATAATTAAAAATGACACCATAGTGTCGAAACGTTTTGTTTTATAAAACAATAAAATAATTGACTGGAAGCAGATTTTTTTTTTTTCTCGAAGATGAAATTTACAATAAATCCAGTTTAAAAAAAGGAAAAAAAAATTATAAGATATTAATTATTCCAAACTTCATGTTTTTTTTATGCTTTTCTTAAGTTACCTGTAGCTGAGAAAAGATATTATGTATATGTAATTCATAAAAAAAATAATATATATTATCAAAAATTATATTTAATGTACACAAAATTACATTTACATTTAAATAGTAGATAAATTATTTTTACATTATAAAACAATAAATAATTTAGTTAGTATTTATTAACAGCCCATAAATTCATGTTACATAATACACTATTTATAAATTATGATAATATTGCTTAACAATTTTTTTTTTAGAATAATTTATTGATATCTACAACTGTAATTATATTACATCAAGTAAATCTGCTGAAAATGAACAAAGGACATGAAAAAGAAAACACTTGTGGAGAAACTACCCATTGATAGCACTCCAATAGCTTAGCAATTTAAAAATTTTTTTAGAAGGCAAGACTTTTAAATTTAAATAAAATATAGTTTCATCGTATAAAAAAAATGTATGCAACCATCTCACCTTAATGAACATGTGGTGATGTTATGGTATAAATGTAACATAATGTTATAAATGGCATTTGTAACATAATGTTATAAATGGCATTTGTAACATAATGTTATAAATGGCATTTGTAACATAATGTTATAAGTGGCATTCATAACATCTACAAAAACACGATAACAAATTTAAAGAGAAAAAAATTCAGCAAAACCATTTGCTCATCACTACCGAGAGACTTAGATAAAAAACAAAATTAATTAATAAATAAACCTAAAAATATAAATTTAATTAATTTTTCTTTCATAAGTACATAAGTCTTTTTTCCAATATAATATTTTAAAATTAAAATATAAAAGTTAAAAAGTTATTCATTATGTTATACATAATTATCTGTTCAGCTATTTCCCCTCTGAAATTATGGAGAAAGGGACTTATGAGGTCCCCAACCATGCAAGCACTTGGTAAATTGTTTAGATTCTTTTCTTTTTAATGTTAAAACAACTTTCTTGGTCGATCAGGTTGTTTAGCTCGTAAATGTTGAATGTAAACCTTAAAAATAAATTAGAGAAATTAATAATATGCTATGTAGTAATAGTAAATGCAATTTTAAAAATCTGAGACAAAATTAAGTTAGTTTATAAAAAGGGACCTGATTTGGAGAAAATTAGACAGATCTCAGGAAAGTTGGTTAAGGTACATCAATAAATTAATTTCATTGTTATGCTCAGAGCAGAGTTTCCGAAATCTGGTGCAATTTGTTTAAATTATAAATATATTCCATATATATAAATATATATTATAATTATATATTCCATATTATAGTTATATTCCATAAAAAAAGTTTTAATATAAATTAAGTCTAAATCTTATACCTGAGCTGATTTATAAGCTAATTTGACTTCGACTTCACTACATTTCACACCTAGCCATAAGAAAACTTGTTCCCCATTATCTATATCATGATATCATCATCAGCCAGATCATCCTTAAATAAAGAATTAAATCAGTAATACTGATTTTAAATCAGTAATACTGATTTTAAATCAGTAATACAAATTTAATTTATCGAATCAATTTATGAATCACGTAATAATCATAATACCTGGCAAAAATCAGAACACTTTCACTCTCTGAAACAGTGAAATAGCCTTTTTCATTTGAGCATCTGAACAGTCTAGTATAAGCCATGAAGTCTGTCTCGTAAGGTTTTTTCTCTCCGAGAGCAACCCAGAAGAAATTATCTTGCTCTTCGCCCTCATTAATAATTTGTAAACTGATCCATGACTAATATGATGACTAATAGATAAAGAATTTGATTAGATATAATTTATAAACAAAATAATTATTAGTTTATTAAAAATTAATTACACTATTCAACATTTCATCTGCAATTTCTCCAATGAGACGAATATCATCTCTGCTTCCTTTTGAACCAATCCACACATATACTATTCCAGAAGATTCTTCACTGTCAAACGGCACTTTTGATACTTAGCTAAAACAATATGTGGTAACTTAAAACAGCATAAGTGTTAATAGTTGTTATGTACATAACATTTTGGTCATAGAGACTGTGCCTGTTGTCAACGACTTTTTGTTATGGTTATATTTATTAATTATGGTTATGGTTATATTATAATAATTATAATCATTTCCTCTCAAAGATTTTTTTTATTCCTAAATTAAAGCACTAACATTTTCAAATGCTTTTTACTGCTAATAATAAAAAAGATAATATACTGAAGCTATTTCTTAACTATTTTGAGACTGAAACTCCTAATACCACTGAATTTTACTTTGTTCTAAGATGTAATAAACAGGGATGCATAAAACAATTCTTTGCTACTCCAACTTTTCACTTATATTAAAATAACTCATTAAACAAAACTTCAGCACGTTCAAGACTTTTTCAATTTGTTGTTATTTAACTATTTATTAAGGTTATTAAAATATATAAGGAACATTTATTCATGTTTATCTTCAAGATTCTATAAAAATAAATTTCCTTTTTAAAATAGAATTGAATACCAGTTATTAATGTATTATGATTTGTAACATTTGTTGTTAATTATAAATCTAGTTTTAACCAGTGATACATTATAATCAAAAAGTATCTCTTCACAGAGGCTACCTGAACTCCCTGGATCATAGTACCATCAGATAGGAACACAATATATTATATAAATATATAAAGAAATATTAAACTTCATCCAACTTACCAGAAAGCTGAGTTCAAGGCTGTAGCATCTGTCCTGATTTGTACAAGCCTAGTGCACAAAGCTCCACCATTAGCTCTTAAATGATAAAATTCAACTGGTGGTGGTTGATTTGGTTCTTTTATTGCTTGCCTTTTACCACAGTGTATGACAAATTTTCTCTTGAAGTGTGCTAGAAATTTGATATTCTCTTATTGTTGCTGAGTTCTTACTACCTCCAATTTATCTCCAAAGAGAATTTTGAATTTCTTCTGTAAGGTAAATAAAACAATTATCGACCAAAAATAAATTAACTACAATATTACCTCAAAGAAAATAACATACTGAATACTGTAAATAAAACAATCAAATCTCTATGTAAATTTCAATAGGGGAATAAATGAAGAAAAAATTGTTTTGCGTAAATAATTTTTATCGTTTCAATATTCATCTTTAGATTAATTTTGTTCTTATTAATAAACGAATCAGGTTGGAAATATTGTCGTAATAAAGAATTAGATCCCCAGGTTGACGCTTCGAGTAAAGTCACAAGTTTTCACTTTTCATTTTCCCCTTTTACATTCTTGAGAACAAAAATAATTGTATTACAGACAGTATATAGTAACTATTACTGACTGTATATAGATTAACGAATCAACTTATACATACTGTTCAGGTCATTTATTGATGAAATGATTAAAATAATTTACATATTTCCTATTATTACACTCCTTTTTTCATACTAATATTTTTATTGTCGAGGAAATTAAAAATAAAACAAATGAAAAGCTAAAACTTGTTGTGACTTGGAAAAACTGGTATCTGTTCTGCTAAACACTGAACTTATATTCTGTAAACAAAATAAATAAATAAAAGAAAATAATGTTCAGCAATATGCTATGCGCTTTTTATGAGGATAAAAATTAATCAATTTCAAAATTAAAATTAATGAAGAATAAAATCAGTGTACTAACCTAAACGTAAATGTTAGCCAAACCATGTTTCCAGCATCTCTTCTTTGCCATAAATAAAATAACGTACTGTCAGCCATCTTCTGATGGATCTCCACCTTCTTCATGCTCTTCTCCTTCATCACTAGCTACCCAGTATCTGCATAGAAGAATGTAACAATCTCCAGAATAAAAATGACCTAAAATGTCAAACAGAAAGCAATTGAACAAATTACAATTTAAAAAATAAGGTGTTATTGTTTTAATTTAAAATAAATATTTTATCATAAAATCAGATTGAGATAATATTTGATCTAAGACATTATTTGAAGGTATTTTTCAAATCTTCTTAACGTGACAAGTAAAAAATAAATACATCATCGATAATTGTTTGCTTATTCATTAACGACACTTAATGTCACTTACAGTCGCTTTAAGCTGCTTTGGCTAATCAGATGATGCTACGGTGCAAGTCCTAAATTTTGCCTATCCAGGTACTATATAATTAGGATAGGGATCTTTAACGAGTATCTGGCATTGCACAGGCCTGACCTCCATTTAATGTCCCATCCGAAGGATGGCATAACTAAGGATTTCTTATTCACTCATCCTAAAAATCCTAGGGGCCATTAGCTGGGCTGTGAACCCATAATATTTGGGAATTATACATTGTTAGGCTATCCAATTCGCCACAGGTGATCCTTATTGATTGTAGTAAAAGATTAAACTGTTTGAATCATCCATTCACTTTTGTGGTAATTTTTAAAAATTACAGGAAATACGTTTTTCTAATTTTTACAAGACTTATCAAACAAAATAAGTTGATAAAGCCAATGTTACAAAAACAACAACTTTCCCACAAGATATTAATTTAAAAGTTACCAATCTCTTCTTCCGGGAGTTGAACAAACTTCTTTCCTTCAAGAACAAAAGCCTCCATTGTCCCCAGATCATCATTCCACTCATCAATTAAATGCTGTGCTTCAGAAGGTGACATTGGAGGTTGCCTTGGAGTGAAAAGAGCTGCCAAATCAGCCTAAAGAAATCATAATTGGTAAGAGATGAAGATAATCTAATTAAGACAAAATTGAGTGGCATTAATTAATATCATATTTTACCTTTGTTTCTTGCTGTTTGGCCCACTTAACAAGATCGGCTCCTGTTCTAGAAACTGATTCAGCTCTACGAGTGAAATCTACTGGGATCACATCATCCCATCCAGCAAACTTGGCTTTGAAAAGCTGCAATTCAGTTCCTTCTAGTAACCATTGCCTCTGGACCTCTTTCAACCATTGTGAATAACTCATGTACCAATTTCACAGCTGCAGCTCGAACCAGCCTAGTTGATTTTTTACCGAACCTAGACAATTTTTTTTAAAATAAATAAAAATTGAACTAAACATACTTTCATAGTGTCCCCTTTACATGTTACAATTAATTTTCTGCTACTTCACTTTATTTGCCAATCATTTATCCAAACCATTTGAGTTTTGCTTATCAAAACAAGGATTTAAAAAAAAATTCTATACCACTACAAATCATGCAGAGTCACAAGTTCAGTACTTCATAAGGACAGAACTTTTTCATAGGCAATGGTTATGCAAGGATGCATTAATCATTAATTAAGAAATAAAATAAATAATTTATTTGTTCACTGCATCAGCTTAAAATGAATGGCCAAGAATGAGTTGAAACCTCAATTTCAGTTTGGTATAGTTGATATAAATCAATATCATTCAAGTAGTTGTCACTATAAAACTTTCTTTGATTGTTGTACATTTATAAAAAGAAGTCGATAAAATACACAAGTCAATAATAGCCTTACACTTAAGTAAACGCTTCTGTTGGCAAGTAATGCCCTTATCCCCACTATTTAGCTCGCTTACCTTTGCATTATCTTGGAGTTATTATTGTTGTTTCGAGTTTGACCCTTAGACTTCATTTTGGACTTATTTTTCAAACTTGGCTTTCTTTGGACTCAGTTGCAATAGATGAGTTCCCTCAATTTCCCCGACCACACCTCCTCAGTCCCACCTCCGATTTCACCTCAGATTGTTTTTACTTATGAGTTCCCTTAAACTAGTACAGACTAAATGATGAAAAAACCTTGACTCACCACACAAACACATCAAGGTAGTAAACATTTTTGCTGTTGAGAAGATTGTGGTCAAGTTTATTGTTCGGAAGTTCAACCTGAGGCAGTTCCAAATACCCCATTCCAAGCTTAACCTGGTACAGCCTGGGGTCAACTGGTTTTAATTCATCACTTACATGCTCCTGGAAAATCAACATTAGTAGTCAACAAAACATCTATTACACCATATTTTATTTTATAATCATAATTATCTTAATATCCTTAGGATCATCAGATGGTTCGCCACTTGCTTCACCAAGAGCTTTCCAAAATTCAGATAGACTTATTCTTTTACAATAAACATATTATATTCACAAGCATAGACACTTTTTCAAAACGTTTATATGCACAAATTATTAATTCTAAAAACGCTATGACGATTTGTCAATCTTTAGAAAAATACTTTATGCTATATCCGAATAAAGTATTTTTCTAAAGATTGACAAATCGTCATAGCGTTTTTAGAATTAATAATTTGTGCATATAAACGTTTTGAAAAAGTGTCTATGCTTGTGAATATAATATGTTTATTGTAAAAGAATAAGTCTATCTGAATTTTGGAAAGCTCTTGGTGAATGTTGCTAATTAAATTAATCGATCACAGTAGGCTACTGAGTGTCGAAAGAATTCTGATTTTAAATTACAAAAAAAAAAAAAGTTTTTTTTTAAACCTCTCTTTGTATGCTTATTTATATTTCTATATTTACCGTAAGTACTCCTGTAAAAAGATACCCAAATAGTAGAATCACCACTTAAATAAGTGAAAGGTGTATTGCTTCCGTACAATATAAGGTTTAAAAGAGTTATAGACAAGGTTATTCAATCAATGTCCAATGTTTCTGTGTAAATCATAACTTCCTGTTGTCAACCAGAATCAAATTTGTAAGCATTCTCACTAATCCTCAACATAATTTATGTTTCAAATATTTCTTTTCAGTAAACAATCGTTATTCAACCTGAATAGAAGTTTATAAATTGAAATATAAAAATAACATTTCAACTATTGGGCAATGGCTTCAAATAAGTTGTATTCAGAATACAAGTGAATAGTTGTAAAGAGATAATTATGATTTCGAACAAACGGAACATGAAGTTAACTCAGAAGGAGGATGAGTAAAGGTAGTTTGAAGGATGAAAACGACATTTCAAGGTATTCAAAATTAGGTATTGCTTAGAATATTTGGTATAAAGAAAATCACGTATATATGAAAATATAGGAGTTTGCAAAATGCTCTATAGCAGAGCTTGGACCCAGTAATTGTAATTGAACTGATAGCATCATGAAGATCAAGAAGGTTAACAATGTTGTTGGGTTTGGTAACAAATGAATTTCTGAAATGGTAATACGTACTGAGTGAACTAATGAGCATTGTAGGGATAGATCAAGGCCTAGATGTTTGGATTGCATTAATGGTGATCTTACTAATTTGTGTTTCGGCAGCTATCGATTGACGGAAGTTTGTAAATAGTGATTAGTGGTATCAGCATTGAGTCTTTGTGTTCACTATGGCTTTTATTATTATTATCATGTGACTGTTCCATTTAGTGTTGGGGTCAACTGTGGTCTAATGGTTAGCATAAAAACCAACTAAACTCAAGATGGTGAGTTCATAGCCCGGCAGATGGCCCTAGGAATTTTTAAAGGGAGTAAAAAATCCTAGGTTATGCTGACCTTCTGAATGGACGTTATCAGGGGTCCTGAGCCTGTAGGATGTCAGGTACTCGTTAAAAATCTCTATCCAAATTAAACCCGGGTAGGCAAAATTTAGAGCCTCACTGTAGCATCGTCCGATTAGCTATAGCACCATAAAGTGACGTTAAATAAAAAAACACATTTGGCTACTATGTGCATCAATAAATGGTTAACATTTCTTTAAAAACTGATAAATAAAATAAAATGTCAGTAAATTTTTAAAACTTGTTTATATCCAGTATCACTTAAATTTCTTATTTTTATATTTTTTTTTTTTATAACAAGAATATTAATGCTGAAAACGTATGCCAAAACCCCCAAAATCAAAACTATAAATCATAACTAAATTGATACCTTCAAGAGTGGTAATTACACTGAATTGAGAATATACTTGGGTAATAGTAGTTCCTTCAGTCCCAGTTCTATGAAATTCGTCTCTCATAGCCCTTAATAAAAACTGGTTAATTACACTGCATTTTCTGAAATCATATAAAAGAAAGTATATCAATAACATTATAACATTTTAAGATTAAAAAAATAAAGACAATTTTAATTAAAATACTGGCAACAAAATTACTTAGCATTAACTAAATTATTTAATAAAAAATAAAAATTTTAAGTGTGTCTAAAATCATATTTTAATACATACTTAATTGCTGTGACCCTCGTTCCTGTAAATATTTCAACCAGAGTCTTCTCTATGTGAGATAATTTAACAACTTCTGAATCAGAAGATATCATTTCTATTGCGCGACGACATATATCCAATATGCTCTTCAAGCATCTCCACTAACAGCAGCTACTTTTCTAGTAAAAGAATAATATACAAATTAACACAGACTAACACTCTTATTTATGATAATATATATTTTTATGATAAATAAATTATACATGATATAATGAATGAATAAAAATCTACAAATGGTAAAATGGTTATTAATTATACTTTACCTTGCTACTATCTGAATTGCATCAACATTAAAGTTTGAGCTGGACCCAATGCGATTCAAGAAGAATTTCTGGAGTTGTTGAAATGTGTAAGGCTGAAAAACAAGGCGAGTAAGACCCTGAAAAAAGAACGGGAATAAAGAATAAGAAAATCATTACAAATAATCATTTGTAAAATCCATAATAGGCTTGTACAGCGATTTTACTTATATTCCAAATTCAAACATTCGGCATATAAAAAAAGAAATTAGTAGATGAGAAAGGAATCACACTGTATTAGAATGCAATATTAATTAATTAATTAGTAACACATAACCATTAAGTAGCAAATAACAATTTAAGAGAGTAGTATATAGGCATGCGACTGCAATTATTGAAATTACCTGTAGTATGGAAAAGAGAATCGATAATCATTTCATCTAAAAATGAACATGGAATGAATAATTCCAAAATGAAACATTCGGCATATAAAAAAAGAAATTAGTAGATGAGAAAGGAATCACACTGTATTAGAATGCAATATTAGTAAGACATAAACATCAAGTAGTATATAACAATTTAAGAGAGTAGTATATAGGCGACTGCAATTATTGAAATTACCTGTAATGAATTAAGTCCAAATATTCCTTGCATTGTGATGTGCACTTAAAAGATTCGGAAATGACTCCACGTAGAAACCAAACGTAAAAAACTTCATCTATGCCGAAACTGGCATAAAAATCAGAGTAAGAGACTGCATCTGATACAAATCATTTCGGAAAAAACTTTGTCCTGCTAGGTGCTACTAATGCAAACATTGTGTGGCGAGTGAGAAGTGCCGGTAGCGAAATGTAGAGGGCGCTGTTTGTCGCCTACGTCACGAAAATGGCAGTGGATCGAAGGGAGACTCTTTCTCCACAATTACCATTTTTCCATTATTAAAAATTTTCAGGTTTATTCGACTCGGTAATTGTAAAAACCCAATTTTTTATCCGAATGTTAAAAAGTACCAAAAGTAATAAAATTATTTTTGGTAATTTTGGCGCACTTGTTCATTGGCGGTAGAGCAGTCAGTCTAATCATTACTTCGCTGCAAGTTAGGTCTAACTTATTAGGTACTTATTTCTGTTAAAATTATTCCAGTTACGATAATGTTGAAAATATATGCTGTTAATATTAGGAATCATGAAATTTAAAACACATGGAATATAGATATATTTCGTGTATCGGAGCAATCCTCACATTATTTTATGACGATATGACTGTGAAGAAGGTTCCACAGAAATCTATTTTACTTCTTTCTAACTCTGATATCGGCCATGTAACAATGAATCTTTTATTAATTAAATGTAAAATAAAAAGAGACAATTTTAATGCCAAAGGTTGTGAAGTACCAGTTAATGAATCTAAAAGTAATAAGTTTTCGTTTTAAATTTTTATACAAAAGTAATTTTCAATAATTTTTTTAATATTACATGCTTTTAACAATTTTACAGGACAATAGAGAAGACCCTGGAACTTCCCTTCAAGTCTGAGAAATTCTAAAAGGCCATCCTTCAAATTATGGTTTGTCACCGTTAAAAAAAAAAAGGATGCTGCGCTTATATGATAAAGAGGTATTATTGTATTTATAACAATTAAGTATTAATAAGTAATAAAATCTTATCTGTCCAGATAAGGCACGAGAGTTAAATTTGGGACTCCAATCTGCTAAAGATAACATATCAGAAGCAGCTATTTATAAATATTTTCATTATAAGCTGATGGTCAATTATCCACACAAGAAATGTTGTCATGGTCATTATATCTACAGCTCGGGAGAAAAAGTCATTTAGTCGATTTTTCTTTTCCAAAATTAGTTTCTTGTACTTAGGGTACTAGATAAGTCAAGCATTAGCTTAATTTTTTTTTCTTATCCTCCTTATTAATTTATTTTCAACACAAAACAAATACAAACTTATATCAAACATATAACACTTGTAAATATTCCGCTTCCCTAAAAGAAAATTAACTCTTTCAGGGACAAAATTTGATTCAACCGCTTATTCATGGCAATACCCCACGCTTTTTAACAGTAATTATAGGAAGATAGCTGAGACACTCTCAGTACAATAACATATCTAAAGTAATTCGTCCTAATTGCTTAGAATTCAAATATAAAATTAATATTCATTGGGGTAGTATCCTTGATCCAATCCTATATACAGTTTATACAGCCATCCCAACTCATCCTAATACTACCCTTACCACGTATGCTGATGATACATGTGTATTATCAGTCAACACCAATCCAGTTATTGCATCCCAAAGCCTCCAATCCCATATCACTGATCTTGAAGAATGGTGTCAAAACTGGAGAATTAAAATAAATTCTCAAAAATCGCATCAAATCACTTTTACCTTACGTAGTAAACCAATGACTTCCTGCCCTACAGTATCCTTTAATAATATCCCTCTGGTGCCTGTAGAACAGATCCGATACTTAGGGTTGCACCTTGACAAACGATTAACCTGGAATCCTCATACAAGACTGAAAAGACAAGAAACCGCACGACGTTTCAGGCTACTTCAACACTTACTAGACAAACGCTCTAAGCTCCCAATTAACTACAAAAGACTCATCTACATGACCATCATACGACCTATTTGAACTTACGGAGTAGAGCTTTGGGGCTCCACTAAGCCATCGAATTCCTCTCGTATCCAATCCTTACACCCCAAAATCCTTCGTAAAATCCTCAATGCTCCTTATTTTGTTAAGAATAAACTCATCCATAACGACCTTAATGTCCCTTTTGTTGCTGATTTGGCCCGAACCCGGTATCTATCCTTTCATAACAAACTTCATTACTACTCAAACCCTCTAGTTTCAAACCTAGCTTCCTCTTCAATTCTCGATAATCCTCCGAGGCGTCTGAAAAGAAGATGGCCACGTGACCTCCTTACTTGAACTTTGATTTGAGTACTACCAGTGGGTAGTTTCTCTACTTGTCATTATCATGTCATTATATATCACTTAGCCTATTTACTTGTTGTATTATTGTAATACAGTTGTAGATATCAATAAAAAAAAAATAAATAAATAAAAATAAAATATTCATTGGAATTATTGCAGCCATAATTTGATATTATGTATAATTATTAGAATTTAGGCATCTTATGCTCGATCAATTGACTTTATAGATGAAGTCTTAACGCCTTGAATGTTGTCCTTATTTATTGGTATTGCTAAAACTAGCTAAATATCAAGATTATACAAAAAAAAAAAAGAATATTTGTTGTGAGTTTTGGATATGGTGGGTTTTATTCTTTATTCTTCTTATGTCCTGATGGCTGCTGAAGTGGCGAAAAATCAGCAAGTTTTTTTGTTTTGCTCTTTATTCAAAACTTAAGATTTCCTGTTTGGGTTTTTCCAAAATGTATGCCCTAATAGTAAACCTTAAATTTTCTAACAATATCCATAATCCCGATCACCGCTATTTGCGGCATTCATTTCCGTGAGCCTGAGCAACAATATGTGAAATATTTTACATCCATGCTATATAATTTAATGAAAGTCTCAAATACCTTAAATCTTGACATAAAATAAAATAAATATCATAGCATAACACAATAAATATCATAAATAAAATAAAATGAAAAAGTTTTCACATTTTCTGTAATAAATTAGTAATTTTTTAAGGAGCCTTCTTTGAGATGGCCAATTTGGGAAGAGTATGACATAATATAAAAATAAACACTTCATAAAATTGATATGAGGATGTTCCAAGGTCTAGGTTCATTACAGAAATCCTTATCCGATAATTATGTATTATCATAAATACATAAAAAATTATCATAAATTATTATTATTAATAATAAAGCTATTATCAATGATTAATATAACCAAAATATTTGATGCGGTACAAGAATGTTTTAAGTTTGATTTGATTCAGGATTACTTTTGGATCCGCAAATTTTTTGTTTAATAAGCTTACATGGAAACCACATTATTGCTGACCAGATAATTAACAGAACGCTTTGACTTGTTTATAAACTCAACCATTTAATAATTCACAAGCATTACTCAATGTTGCAAAGAATAATAAAAATTCCAATTAAAGTAATGTTCAATGAACATTCTTCCCCGTGTATACATCGCAAAATTGCGAGAACACAGGGAAATAGGATCGGTGAAGAGAATGGATTTGCCTGACCATGTTACGAGCCAGGCTAGCTTAGTTGGTTAGATCACCACGCTAGAGACGTGGGCGATCCGGGATCGAATCGAATAAAATAAAATAAATAATAAAATTACATTTATTGTAACCTGAAATTTTATTATGTCATATAGGAAGAATGGATTGTCACAGTTCATCATTATACATCAAGTATTATACGTACATATACGCTCCCCGGATTCCCAGCTAAGAAATATTTGAAATTTACAATAAAATAATATAAAAATGTGCCTAAAATTATTATAGTTGACTTGAGGGAGCAGTAATGTTACGAAAAACAGGCATTCAGTTATGGCTGCATCAAGGTGAAACGTGATTTTGATTACTATCACCAAGTTGTGATGTAATGCGTTTCGATAAAAAGGTATTTTGAATAGCATCCTAACTGCCGTAAAACTCCATTTATTATACCAAAAAAAAAAAGAGGCTTAGCTAAGGCTTAAAAAAAAATCGTTGAGTTTAAAATCATTCCATTGCAAATAGAATATTCATAAAGTTTTTTTGAGTAATACTTCATCCAAATATGTACTTGAAGGTGTATTAAGGAGGTGTACTTGAATAAAAATAAATATAGTATTATGAAATAAAATATATAGTTAGTATGTAATGAGTAATAAAAGGTTTTATTATTATTATTAGTGAATTTCCCCGAAATTAAGAAAGATAACCAGACGATTTCACTCTTGCTTAGAGAATTTTCTTCATCGTCTCTTTAAAGGGCTTTCTTTCTTCCGTCCACTTTGGTCGATATGGTTTTGATTCCGCTATCTCTGGAGTAAATTTGCAGTTATTATACAAAAAAAGAAAAGAGGCTTAGCCAAGACTTAAAAAAGAAAATAGTTTCGTTTAAAATCATTCGATTGCAAATAGAATATTCATAAGGTTTTTGAGTAATGGTTCTCCCTAATACGTACTTGAAGGTGAATTAAGTATGGTACTTCATAGCAGAGTATGTACGTATACTTGAATAAACATAAAAATAGTATAATGGAATAAAATAATAGATTAATATATAATGAGTAATAAAAAGTTTTATTATTAATAGCGAATGTCCCTGAAATGGGGAGAACGATAGCAGGCGATTTTAATATTTCTTGTAGTTCTTCACGTTTTCCCAGCATTTCTTCGTTCCCTCCCAGAACGCTTTTTTTCTCCTCTTTGGTTGGTATGATTTTGATTTCATTATCTCTGGAGTAAATTTCCATTTATTAATCTTATTTCTGAATGTATCTTTAGCCAGACATGTTTCCGCAATGTAATTCATGTCTTAAGAGAAGACACTTAGTCCAATAGACGTTTAGTAAATCTGTTTTTAGGTAACCTATTTAGGTATCCATAGAACTTCAATCGGCTGTTTTTTTTAAAATCCATGTTTCGATGTTTAGTAACTCGTACCTATCTTGTGTATGTCGGAGCTGTAAATGTTTTTCAATAACCTTTCTCTCCTATATCTTAATTTTCTTACAGCTTTATTTTTCGATTCAATGAAAGTGTTTTACTTTCATGTGTGATTATCAGCTCAATTAATGTATTAGCGGTTTTTGAAATACATTTAAAACAGGGCATCGTTAATACGTAGAATTTGTCGAAAAAGTCGTTGCAAACTTATTGGCTTATATCAATCTAAAAGAGGGAATTTCGGTTAAATACAAACTTTTGTTTTGAAACTAGACTTAGTGTTTATCACATAAACACACAACAAATTTTTATATCAATTAAACAATTAATAAAACTAAACAGGCACGAGGTGAATGAACAAATGTCGAGTGACCGAGAATCCTTGACCTTAATCAGAACTGGTTTAAAATCCAGCTCTGTATAGATTGGACGAAAATACTCTAGTCTCATAAAATAATTTAAAATAGTATTTAAATTCATAAAATGGACATATCTGATTTATTACAAACATTTATTTTCTAATTGTTCATATGATTTTTTAAATTGCTTTTCTTCCTTAATCATGTGACTTCCTCCAGCTGATTTTAAGAAGATAAATTATTTATCTTCCTGCAATCAGCTGTTTGGTAATATCTATTGTTTTTGTTACTCCTAAATACATGTTCCTAACAGCACAGTTGTTACAAGTTCAGAATTCTGATTCAATGATATAATAGTATATTTACCCCGAAAATCATCTTGCCACCCTCTTTAAAGTGAGTACCCTTTATTGGGAAAAACTTTGCGGCTGAGTGAGATTTCGGACAAATTACGTCATTGTACAACCTTTGGCTTAGGGTACCTTAAAGATACCTATTACTACTGTGCCAAATACCCTTCATGGACTGTAGTGTTACAAATTAAAAAAAAAAATATTTCGTATAAAATAAAGTTTGAATTCAGTAATAATGCACACATATACTTTTTTAATAGGTCAGATTTATTACAGTTGTTACAGGTACTGTCATTTAATAGATAACGCCTATTGAAGATCGATATATATTAAATTTTACTTTTTATATAACGTTAACAGATTCGAAATAATACAAAACACTCGAAATGATGTGTTAGCAACCACAAATGGACACTGTGGAATCTACAGACCTACCTCTTGTGGCACACCCAGCCTCTATAAAGTAGGCACCCTGAATTGGGGCAAAAACCAGGCGTGGTCTTGGACTAATCATTTCTTTGCACAACCGTTGTCCTAGAAACAGTCCAGTCTCTAACATGCACTGAACCCAATATTCTTCATGGGTTGTAGTGAACTCTCTATTCTATCCAATTATTTATTTTTTATGATAATATTCAATATGAAGTGTAAATAATTCTGAAATATTCAAGTAATTTATTTAAATTTTATAAAGTGTGAGGTCCTATGGATCCGCTAGGAACAACAGTTTTGAGCCAACTGGCGAAGCTTCTTGGAGGCGACCCAAAACCATTGATGATGTTTGTTGCACGGGATATGAAGTTAGTGTTAAGATTCTGTTCATAGGCGGATCCAGGGGGAGGGCACGGGGGCACGTGCCCCACCCAGACGGTGTTTTGTGTACGGTAGAGAATCCATTAGTGTAGATACTTATAGGCAAATCATGTGATGATAGTTGTTAAAATAACAAAAATAACATGAGTGAAACTATTGTTTAGATATGTTAATAAACCTTTCTATAAATACTACTTGTGTATTTCTAAGTTACTGTTGATTTTTTTGTCCGTCTGCCGTTGTGCCCCCCCCCCCAGAAAAAATTCCTGGGGAAAAAAACGCATTGAGATACATAAAGCATCGACTTTGCTTGTCAGAGGATTGAATTCTAGTTTTGTTATTATTATATATAAATTTTATTTATTGAAGAGATAACGGTTCTGCTAAGTTATAGGCTGAAGTCATCTCTATTACTGACTCCATAGTTAAAAGAATCAGGCAAATGGTTATTACTTGCAACAATGGTTTCTAAATTAAGAAAAGTTAACTGGTCCTGACGCTTGTTCATACCTAATATCTTCATCACAGCAATACTTTCTTCTACACACTGAGCTACCCCGATTCCCGACTCTTTCAATTACAACCTTTGTAACAGGTCACCTATGGTCTAGTGGTTAAAGGGAGTAAAAACTCCTTGGTTATGCCGTCCTTTGGAAGGGACGAAAAATGGGGGTCCCGAGCCTTAACGGTGTCAGGTACTCTTTAAAAGTTCCTTTCCTAATTAAACTTGTATATGCAAAATTTATAACTCCCACTGTAGCATCGTACGATTAGCCATAGCAGCATAAAGTGACTTTAAACGAGACAAACAACCTTGTAAATCTTATAATATTTTAAGTCTATAGTTTTTTATTCGTTAGAATGGGGAATATTATTACGAATTAACTCTTTGTAATTAAGTATTTAATATTTCTGGTTTAAATATCTGGAAATAAAAATGATTAGATATTTCATAACAGTTACTTGGCAACATTGATAAACTTTGTCCCCACCACTTCTATCTTGCCAGTTCATTCTCATGGTCTCAGCTTGGGTTATCAGACCTTATCAATCAAATACTTGTTCTATAGATATCCGTAATCTTGGAATATAATTCTCTTCTTAGATACCACCCGTTGAAAGCAGAAATATCCTATTCAACAAAAATGGTAAGTTTCTAATTACATATTAATAAATATTAACAGTTAAATTTGCTTTGTGTTAGTGCTAATAAAGAAACCGGTAGTAGTTAATTGAGGGCTGACGTCAATAATATTACCGTTTTTTAATCTCTTCATATATTTTTTTCGTTGATAATTTCTATATGACGTACATATAAAGGCCTATATGTACAGTTTCTTTAGTAATTACTACAATGCTTATTCAAACTACAATTGCATAATTCTATCAATCTTCAAATTGCCAGTTTCCCTTTTGTTTGTTGTTCCTATGGTAAATTATATATATCCTTAAATTTACGGTTTCAATCAACAGATCTTTTATTTCAGTATCGATTAAAGTTTTACAGAAAATATAACAAAAAATGTACTATCATTATAAACTATTTAAACAAGAAGAGAGAATTGAACATTCATGTTAAAAATATATAAGTTTTGGATAATTTTAGAAGTAATCTATGAATTCAATTTTAGATATACAAGTTGACCTTAACCTTGAATTTTAAAAGCTTAAAAAAAGTTAGGAAATTCTCTACGGAACCAAATTGTTTTAAAGTTGTTATATATTAAAATCTAAAATCATAAAATCTGTACTTTTAATAAACAATAATTAAAATAAAGTGGCATATAAGTTCTCATGAAATATAATAATAATTTTTAATAAAACAGTTTTTTAACATATTTTATGTATTTTAAAAAAAATGTATACTTTTAAAATAATGCATATTAATTTAAAAACAGAAGTATCAACTCATCTAAATGTTTGCTCCTTGTTTATTTGTTTCTAAAAATACAAGCCCCATCTTTTGTATTGGCCAAAGTCTTGACCTGTAATAAACTTGGATCATATTTCTGCAGTGATTCCAAATTTTTTTTATTCTAGAAAAAATATATCTTTTTGTGAGTTATTAGTTTATTTTAGTTATTGAGTATCGCGTAAAAATAATAAAACTGTATTACAGATTCATTATACAATATGTATAACATTGTTATAATTAAGGACTTATTTATTATAATTACCGAACTGAATTACTGGCACTAAGAGCCCCTGCTATAGTTGTTGACTTCATCTGTAAAAAAATCTCTTTGAGCCTCTATAGCCTACTGATACTTTCCATAAATTTCCATACTCCTTTAACTATTTGTACAGCTCTATCTTCAGTTTTCTTTAGATATAATTTATTCAAAAAAATTATTGTTATGCTAATTTCTGACATGCTAGGTTTTTTACTTTGTAATACTATATGCCAAAAAATAAAACCATTCATTAAAGCTAACCATTCACTAATTTGAACAATGAACTGTGTTACATAACATCTTTACAAACATCCAGTCTCTTCATTCTTATTTTCAATAAATAGCTTAACATAATATGATAGAGTAAAAGAAAAACCTATGTTTTCAACTGAACTCTTCAAATAATCTTCTGTGTTTGGAAATATTGTCAGCTAAATTTTTAATCAATTCAAATAATTTGAATACTTAATTGAGGCGTTGACATTGAAAAGGAGGTAAGTGCCAAAATTGCCGAAAATATTTTTTCACTGAAAGTGAATCATTACAGAATTATCTGTTGCCATCAGCGGCATCTTGTGACATCGCTCAAAGCTAAACGGGAGGTAATAGGAACTTACCTACTTTTCAAAGCTATTGGCCGTGGAACATAGAATCGTTTCAGTGAAAAAAACAAAATGCAACAATTTTGGCACTTACCTCCTTTTTGTCAACGCCTTAATTATTCATGTCACTTAATTTGGTTGGTATAGTGAAGAGAATAAAAAACTACTATTTTGCATAATAGTATCCATAAAGGCTTACATGCTTGGCCTATAGTTGACTAGACTAGCCCTTATGAAGAGAGTGATAATGTAATGTACAACATTCAATCATGTATTCATACAAATCTTGTAGACAGTACTCTTCTTCTTTAGCTTCCCTCTTTAGTGATTCTTCCCTATTTCTAGCTAGGTTCCTGACCTGTCGGATGTCCTTCTTCCTCGCCCTACAGAGTCGATCAATGTAGTCGAGATAGAACATCCTAGGGTGGTCCCTTGGTCTTCTGCCATCTGGGACATATCCCATGGTCTTTAGAGGATCTTAGTGGACCACTTCAGCTGGCGAGTTTTTAGGAGCTGTTTCAATGGGGCTATCTCCAGTTCCTGAAGAATGGCTTCATTGCGAACTCGGCCTCTCCTTGTTCACCCAATCATAGATAGTACACTCCCAGAATACAATTTTCTATCATTTCATATATTTTAGTTATCAGAAAATATGAATCAATTGATTGGACTATATACCATTTTAGATGCTAACTACTTACAGAAATTATATCTTGTATTGTTGATTATAAACTTACTTAAAATTTATGTTTATTTTCAGCCAGAACCTATTCGAGTTATCGTTACTGGCGCTGCTGGCCAGATCGCCTATTCTCTGATCTATCAGTTGGCTAAAGGCGATGTTTTCGGTTCTGATCAACCTTTGTATTTGCACCTTCTCGACATTCCACCAATGATGGGTGTTTTGGAAGGCGTTGTCATGGAGATTACAGATTGCGCTCTTCCATTGGTCAAAGGTAGGAATGTTTTCGTTTAAGAAGTTAGTTCAAACATAACCTGTAAACTACCTGTTTTTAATATTTTTTCAATTAATATAAAGTCATTCAATTAGTGTTAAAAAACTGTTAAAAGAAAAACTGAGATAAGTAAAACAGAAATCTGCCTGACGGTATGAAACGAGACATGTTTTCAATTACTGCTTTTTTGTTAAAATTCACAACTTTTATGAATGAGTATCCTAAATTTAATTTTGGTTGATGGTTCCTAATTTTATTAAGCCATTCCTTAAGAAGTATAATAAAAGGAAAATGAGTGATAAAAATTTAAGCTTGTTCAAAAAATAATTGAAACCCCAGAAAATTATTTTCTGCTGAAGCCAGGGTCTTACCTAAGTTTTAACTATTTTTGCTGTATATAGATGGCATCTGTCAAATTCCGCATTCTATATTTACTCAAAAGATATGAAAGCCCCTTTGCAGTCCTTTTCCCAGGAGTTTGGGCTCTTGATAGAATTTAAATTATTATGGTATAACGTCCCGAGAACACTGGAAGTCAACTGCAATAATAATTCTTCTTAATATGTATTTTACAATTAAGTAAATAAATATAATTTAATTTACATTAAATCATATTTATTTAAGATATAGCACTAGTTTAGCGACCACTACTGATAAAAGAACCTCATAGTGTTGTAAAAAAAAAAAAAAAAAAAAAACTGAAATATTAAGTGCACATTGTATAAAAAGTTTGAAAAATAAATCAAATAACTGAAAGTATGCCTTTATGTTTGTATAAACATTTTTGTTGAGCACCAATCGATTTTAGTTATCTTTTAATTAATGGGACCAGAGGTTAAGTAAATGTATTTTAATGTTATGAGATAAATGTACAATTATATGTCCATATTTCTGAATTTACTTTCTTGTACTTATTACTATTTTTTAAAAACATACAATTTTATTTTGAAGGAATAGTTAAGAAGTTCTAATATTTACAAAATTCTAATTTTTTAAATATTTTTTTTTTGTAGGAGTTGTCGCAACTGCAGATTTAGCAGTCGCATTTAAAGATGTGGATGCCGCATTTATGGTCGGGTCAATGCCTAGAAAACAGGGAATGGAAAGAAAAGATCTTCTGTCTGCTAATGTTAAAATTTTTAAGGAACAGGTAATTTCAATGTATTAAATCATAATATGTTTTAAATAATTGCAATTTGATTAGATATGAGGCATTCAGGATCAAAAGCAGTTAAATTTCTCCAAAATTTCAAACATTGACTAACATTTTTGTCTAACACGACAGTTTGCTGTCTTATTTTTCATTGTTTTAGTATGGTCCTGAACCTGAAGTTTCGGAATCATAAAGCACTACTTGAATAAACTAGAGATAAATGTGGAAAGTCGATTTTTGAAATTTTGAGTTGTCTACGTTTGGCCTCAAACATATAATTATAGCAAATGTGTGTATTGTAATGATATAACAAGTTTAATGTCAATAGCATCAGCAGATCCATTCTTATTATCTATTTTGTCTAGTTTACTCTTGGAAATATTTTAAAGCTTGGTTATAATTTCTTAAGAAATTCAAAAATAGTTTTATATTAGTAGTTATAGTAGTAGTTAGTAGCGAAGTATATGTCTTGAGGCTCCAGTAGTTCTTTTTTTAAGATTTCATTTAATTAGGGGATGTAACAAGAAAAACTACATAAATCATTTTAATATTTTTATTATATTCTCATAGTGAAAGTTTTATTTTAGTTCTCAAATGAAAGTTTTATTTTGATCTACATTACAAGCCCTGAAGAAAACATGCAATGTGGGTCGAAATGCCGGTGGTTTCTAATTAATAGTTTATAACTGTTAAGACCGTGGAAAAATTCCAATGAAAAGCCCTTAAGTTTCCAAACTAAACAGATATAGAAATTATCTGTCCATAATTTCATTTTCTGTTTAGTTTGGAGACTTAACGGCTTTTCGTTGGAATTTTCCACGGTCTTAACATTTATGTTAGGTCTCTTTTTATTTTTCAATATTAATAGTTTATAACTTTTTAAAGAATTATTGTTTGACCTCCACCCGGACAATTTTCTTCTCAATTTTTATATTTTGTAAACACTTATTCTTCTTCTTCTTCTTTGGCGCTACAACCCTGGGTGGGTTTTGGCCTCCTCAATGAGCCGCCGCCATTCGGCTCTATCTTGTGCGACCGCCTTCCAGTTCCTGATCCCAAGTAGGCTTTGAGCATCAGCTGGCCCACCTCAGCCTGGGCCTTCCAGCTCTTCAGGTTCGATGTAGTGTCTCCTCAAATACCCTCCTCGGGATTTCTTGTTCATTCATTCTGGTCAAATGGCCTGCCCAACCAAGCCTTCCTAACTTCATAAACTCAACCACATTCGGTTTACCATAAATGGCATATAGCTCCTTGTTCTTCCTTATTCTCCATTCAGCCGCATCCCTGACTGGTCCAATAATACCACGTAGAACTTTCCTTTCAAAGATCATCAGATCCCTTTCGTCGTGCTTGGAAATGGTCCAGGTCTGCGAGGCATAAGTTAGTACAGGCCGGACAAGAGTCTTATAAATAATCATCTTGGTTTGCCTGCTGATGAACCTACTGCGAAAGATCTTGAGAAGGCCAAAATAGCATCTGTTGGCTGCAGTGAGGCGCTTCTTAATCTCAGCAGCCATATCATTTCCCGAAGTAACAAGTGATCCCAGGTAGGTAAATTTCTTAATGTATACACTTATTACTTGGCTCTAATGGAAAGTTGGAATTATTAAATTATAAACTAAAAATTTCCGAATAAAGCCATACTATTTCTCGACACAATAAATTCAAGCAGAATACCCGATCCAGAAGTAAATCAATGCTGCTGGGCATCCTGTATTTATAGGGAGATAGTTTATTTTCATATGTTGTACTATTTTTCTTATCCTATTTCTGTTGTATGTCTAATCATTAAATCATCATGTCCTTGGAGGTTACAGTTAATTGAATTTAATCTCTTTATCTTGCCTCTGCTATTGTATCACTCATTTATATAGTCCTATAATATATAATATTGTATGTTTTGTAATTATAGTTCTTTACTACTTATGTTTTCCTTTGATATACTCACACTGCATCATTCATATCAATAAAAGTTATATTAATATTTTATTTAATGTTTTAGGGAGAAGCACTCGATAAATATGCTAAAAAGACTGTGAAAGTTTTAGTGGTTGGTAATCCTGCAAACACAAATGCTCTAATGTGTGCCAAGTATGCTCCTTCAATCCCGAAGAAGAATTTCAGTGCCATGACAAGGCTCGATCACAATAGAGCTCAAGCTGCCCTTGCCCAGAAATTGGGAGTAGGCATTTCAGATGTAAGTTTTATATGAAATATATTATGTCATAAAATAAATATGTCATAATCAAATGGAATATTGTAATGACTGCAGTCATGAAAAATTTCAAACTAATGTTTTTAATGGAAATGTGCATCTAAAGTTTTTCCAAGACCATATAATCAAGTCCCATTAAATGATGAGTATGAATCTGGCTGAATATCAGATTTTAGATTAACTTTATTGGCTAGACTTTAAACTTATTAATCGATAAACCTGGACTCCCATTTCCTATACCTTCTGAAGGACAACATAAAACAAGGATTTTTTACTTCCTTTAAAAAAAATCCTAAGGCCTGGTTTGCAGATCAGCAATTTTTGGCATAGTAGCTTGTTGAGCTAATCACTATAACTTAGGTGACCCCGGTATGGCTTGTATATGTAAACTACAAACTAGAAAAAGAAATGGTGTATTTAGAAACAGTGGAACCAAAATATAATTTTTTCTTACTTTTTTTATTTCTTTGCATTATTATCAATTCTGTACATAAATTATGTTACTCATAGATAATCCTATTATAATTCTATCTGACACTCTCTATTTCTTTACTTTGCTATAAATTCTGTAATTCTTACTTGGTACTGCAAAGATTTTTATAGTTATTTTCTGTTTCTTTCATAGCCCTGAAGATGGCCTACACCGTAGGCCGAAACATTGACACAATTTAAAAATAAGTTCTGTTTATTTTGTGTTATCATTGACTGCACCCCCTGATCAATTCAATCCATCATCAAAATATATTAGGTTGCTACCTACACTTTTCCCCACTTTGTTTCATTGTATTTGAGCTTCTTATTTATAACAATTTAATGACGTTTGCTAAAATATCTAATTTTTTTTTATTCATTTGTTGTAATCCCTACATTACTCTCACATTCTTCCTTAATATCTCTTTTCTGGTTGACTTAATGTTAATGTTTTTAGCATGGAAAGCTATTTATATGTTCACACTGTAAGTTCCACCCTGAACACAAAATATGTATTAGAAACATTATATAAATATGAATATAAGAATAGTTGTAAATTAATGTTAAAATATACTAGAAATCATAATCACTGATAAATATTTTCTCTTTATAAAATCATCCATAAATTTTTATCTATAGTATATGTAGTTTTTTATCTTCCGAGTGATAACTTTCCACCTGAATCAAATTGGTTGTCTCTGAACTGAATAAGTTTGAATATTCTATTGATGTAATAATTTTTTTAGAGTTTTCTATCTATGCAATGAGTTTTCAACTCCAAAACATATTCAGAGGATCTAAACATATGTTATGATATATACATAGAAATGATCATTTTTGATAATTTTAAATTTTTATTACAGGTCCAAAATGTTATTATTTGGGGAAATCATTCTTCCACCCAGTTTCCTGATGTAGCTCATGCCTCGGTGACAATCAACGGCTCCAAGAAGTCGGTGTCGGATGCCATCAATGATAAGGATTATCTGCAAGGAGAATTTGTCAAAGTATGTTTCATTGGAACTAAAAGAAACCTTCTATGAATTATCTATAATTATTTAGGTATTAGTTCCCCCAGGTAGTCGTTTTGAGGCATGTTTTAACTTTTCATTCATTTCCATTTTAATATTCTGGAAAATAAAAATAATCCTTTGTTTAAAGTATGAAAAAAAAAGTGTAATCATAGGAAATGTGTATATCTCGATTATCGTTTCATCAAGAATTTAACGTTTTAACAAATATTTCGAAGTATAAATGATAATATAACATAAACAGTGTGTGTAAGATGGTTTTTTAATCTATATACAGTCAGTAATAAAATTATTTTTATTTTAATATAGAATATTAAAAAAGAAACAAATGAACAATTAAAACTTGTTGTGATTTAACTCAAAGCGACAACCTGAGGTTCTGATACCATCATTTATTTAAAATAGTTTTTTTGTTTTTTTTACAAATATTTGAATGGTATTGTACTTTTGTGAAATATTTATGTATTTATTATGGTTTTTCTTTACTCTTACATCAATTCATATATGGTTTTTTTTTTTCTGAACAATAATAAGCTATCTGCTCTCCCTGGTGTGATGTGACTTTTGTTGTACTATTTAGTTTCTGGCACTACAGTATTTATTAGGAATTATAATTTATTCGAATTAAATACTAAAATAAAATGAATAGATCAGAATTTAGTTGATAGATAATGTTCAAATTTCATTGATTCCAAGACAGCCTCAAGGACAATAAATCAAAAGCTGAAGTCAAGAGAGTTTTTAAAAAAATTGAGGTTATGAAAGCTGAAGAAGATACTATGCCAGTTACCATGACAACATCAATGCCTCTTAGCTGGTATGGTTGCAATATTTGAACTTTTCCGCAAACTCCCCTGAGCACCTTAAGATTTATGTAGACATGTTCTTATTCCTACCTGTACAGTATGCACGCTATCCCTTGATTTTTCTCTTTCTGTATCAACTACAGTTCTTTATATTATTTGTAGCGTATCATGTGTATAATGATATTCCTTATTTTGAGTGACAGGATCAGATGTGCTTTGGTGTTTAATTTTTTTTTCTGATATCTCGTTTGATGTTTTACTTGTCTAACTGATCCAAAATATCCGACTCTGCATCCGCGTCTCAAAATCATGTTTTTTTTCTCAATAAGGGTTTTTTTCAGATAGAGATTTCCTTCAACCGAAAATTTCTTTTATTTCCTTTTCATATCTTCCTCTCTCTTATCATAACGGTGCATAATTTCCTCATCTCCTTCAATTCACGTTTTCCGTGGTCTTCCTTGCTGTTTCCTCCCTTCAGCATTCCAATCAAAAATTAAATTTTCCCATCTTTCCTCCTTCATTCTTCTGATTATCATACAATTCCAATCTCAAGATATTTTCAATTCAAAATAATTGAGATTTTTAATATCATTGTGTTTAAGGGTCCATATTTCATGTCCATATAAGAGAAGAGAATATATAGATCATTTTAGTGTTCTCAATGTAAAAGCTACTGATAATTTTGGATGGCATTGTTTAGGAAATCGGATCTTACAATTGATAGCCTGTGTTTTAATTTCTGTGCAGTGGTCTAATTCTCCATATCATTTGCCTGGTATAATTGTTATTCTATTTTTTTTATATTAATTATTTTTTTTCTATTTAACAGCTGGTACAAACTAGAGGTGCCGCTGTGATAGCAGCACGTAAGATGTCGTCCGCCATGTCTGCTGCTAAAGCCGCCGGAGACCATATGAAAGATTGGTGGTTCGGCACAGCTCCTGGCCAACACGTTTCCATGGCTGTGATTTCTGATGGATCATATGGTGTTGCAGCAGATATCATGTTCTCCTTCCCAGTCACTATCAAGCCTGGTGGTGAATACCAAATCGTACAGGTAATGTAACATTTTTAGATTAATACTTAATAACATTGAGAGCTGGATAGATACACATTTCAAGTTATATCAATATATAATTTGGTCACGATTTCTGTAAATTTGCATTTGTTTAAATTAAATTTAATTTAATCTGTGAAATGAATTTCTGCTGCTTACTAAATCTTGATTGTTGTCAGAACAATATTTATTGACTAGTCCAGATTTTTTAAAAGCAATTGTTGAAGGAATGTTAGTATTTATTAAGCTTTATTGTTCTATTATGATTAAAACCACATTTTAATGAAGTATATTATAAACAAATTTGAAAGTTTTTGTGGCATAATACTTTTTTTTTCTATTCCAGGGTCTTCCAATTAGCGACTTTGCTAGAAAAATGTTAGACATAACAGCAGAAGAGCTTCTTGAAGAGAAGAAAGATGCTCTGTCTTTGTGCCAGGATTGACTAGACTTGAATGTTCAAATAAGTTCTAAACTTTAAAATGACTGCCGGCACTAATTAAAAAAATCTAGATACATATAAAATTATGTCTGTTCATCTATGCATGCGTTACATTATTAAATACTATAAGGCATCATAGTAAACTGATACATATATGCATGACCAGAATGTTTTTTTAGAAGTGATTCTAATTAATGATTAAGTTTGATATAAATGTATTGATATATTTTTATAATTATTGATTATTTTTATTTTTAAAAAAAAGAAGGAAGAATGGTAACCTTAGGTGTTGGTTGATTATTAAATTCTTGAAGAATGAAGTTTTTTGCTTCTTTATATTTTTATTTAATATTTTTATAAGAATGAGTTAATCAAAAAATTGTAAAATAATAAAAAGTTATTTTTATGAGGAGTTTTTACTATCTCTTGATTTTTATATATTTGATGAAGAATTTTCCTTATCGCTTTAGTAAAGTTTTGGGGCTAACTTTTTTGAGTTATCAAATAATCGAGGTATTACAGTTTGCATATGTATAGAGCATGCACAGAATAAATATATTAACGAAGAAATCAACGTCTGGTAACAGAGCCTACTAAACGAACCTGAAACTACTCATATTAAGAAAATGAATTAAAATTATATAAATTTTTTATGAGTCTGGGGGACAGAGTGGCTCAATGGTAGAGCGCTGAGTTGCCATGCTGGAAATCCTGGTTCAAATCCCGCTGTGAGAAAGACTTTTATTTAGTCTGTTTGCAGCCGGAGATGGATCATATAGGATCTAGGACGCTCCTGGGCTCACCCAGCCTTATAAAGTGGATACCCAATATAAGGGGAAACAATCTGGTGGTTGAGTGTGATCAAGGATAAATCACCTCCTTGCGCAACTGTTTCCATGAAATAGTAGTCTTTATCATGTACTGAACCACAGACCGGTTCACGGGCTGCAGTAGTACAGGTTTTTTTTTTTTTTATGAGTCTAATAGTCACCTACAGGTTGGAAACCAGCTGTTTGTCTTAAAATGAATTTCATAAACTAAAACTCTTCGAAAGAAAATGTAGCAAAGTAAGTAGGCTAAAACAAGAAGGAATTCAATCAGCATGTAAGGTGAAATGGTATAGTTCTTTTCTTAGGTGATGCAATTCAGGAGAGGGTGGGAGGGAAGACCAAGAATATGCCGGAGATTATGTTTAAGATATGATTTAAATAGTTCAATTGGATTGAGTGTTAACATAATACAGTAAAGGATCGAAGAGGAAGTTTTTGTTAATGATAACTCTACGGAAATTATGGGTAATTGAGTTTTACACTCTTATTTAGGCTTTCCTCTTTAACACAATCTTACCTTATAGTAGCTTTATTTCATTTAGAGAGAAATGTGTTAATATCTCAAATAATTTTTTTTTTGCGGAAGTATGTTTAAAGTTTCTATGAAAGCTTGAATGGTATTTAGTTATCCATCTTCATCCGCAACATCTTTGGTTTGAATAAACAAATTTTTAAATGGTATTTTGTTATGACAATGGAATAGTCATTGCTAGAAGAAAAATTACAATATAAAAATATGAAGAATAAATTGCATGAAGTATTAGTCATATTGTAAATAAACCTGAAGATCTTTCAGATTAAAGCAAATCAAAGAAAAAATAACATTTTTTTTACATGTCCATTAGAGTAATTATATTACAATAACCTATTCTCTTTTTAAATCATAGTACTCTACAGTTTCGTTTTTTATTTCTAAAAACATTATTCTACCTGTAAATACCGTTATTAAAAAAAAAAATTCGAATGAATAGAAATCGGAAACTAATTATCTATGTTCTTCATTATCGGGTGGAAGAAGGTCTCCAGTTAAGCGTTAAGATAGGGAACGGAAATTAGTATCGGAAACTTACTTCAGATGCGTTTAAACTTCAAATTCTATGTAACGAAAACCAATTGAATCACAAACTTATTACCACTGAAGATTCATTTTATGCATCTATGTTAAGGTACATAACTTGGAACTACTTGTGATATCATCGAAGTCAAATGTATAAGAAACCTAGAAAGTGCCTTCAGAATTAATTACTTGTACTGCTGTCTGTTTTAGATTTTATGAATTAAATCTAAACCAGTGGAAGTCAAACTTTAATTTATTTAAATTATTAAAACTTAATTAAGTATTGAGGTACATTTTCCCAGATCTTTGAAAATCACCAGCCAACATAATTTTAAATAATAACAAATTAAAGCAGTAATAATAATAATACGTAGGAATTTAAAGTTGCATAGCAGGTAATTGACCAGGAAATTCACAAAATAGAACATTAGTGGATGGCTTGGATTTATTAAATTTGTATTAAAAATTAAAAAGTAAACAAGTTAAGCTGTTTTTATGAAGTAAGGAAATGTAAAAAGTTAAATGGAAAAATAATTTATTGAAAAACTTAAGCTATTTACAATTGTTTAAAAAAATATCAAACAGAATAACATAAACCAAAACAATTTTCAATAAAAAAACACAATTGTGCACAATACCATTAAGTTATTAACAATCACAAATAAATATTTTTCAGAAAACAGGTTTCCTATGGCCTTATTAAAATAATCATATATACATAGTGTTCTTAGGTGATAAAGGAAAATAAATATCACAGCTATTAGTAGGCACTTAAATCCTATTCCTATTCTAATTTATATTATTTATCCGAAAAAAGAACATCAGATGCTAAAATATTAATTTAGTTATGGAAGTTATAGGGTTTTACAAGAAATATTATAATAATAAAGCTAAGTGATTCACTCTTATATTATAGTTATAATTACATTAAAATAATCATAGGATCCTCAATACCAACAGTATAAGTCGGAAATTATTTTTGTTAAACTTAATTTAAGCAATTTAAGACCTGGCAGTTCTTTGAGACAATTTCAGACCAAATATTAAAATTTCAAAATTTGAGTTTTGTCCATTTCATTTGGAATATACAATAAGTCTAAGGTTAAAGTAATAATATCAGATTTACAGTTACAGATAATATATATATTTTTTATTAAAGTGCGAATGTTACTTGTCTTATTTGACTATAATTAATAAAAAAGAATAAAATACATGTAATAATATTCATGAATATCTAATTACAACAAAATACTTTATTAGTGTATCAGTGAAAAAAAACTAGAGTATAATGATTCCAAGCATGAACTTTCTAATCAACTTGGAATATTCTTGATGAAATATCATTAACCAACCAATTGATACCATCAACTAGATGTTCCCCGGTTACAGCAGAACAGCTAATGATTTGCCAGTGATGTGTTTTAATCGAATCTAAATCTAATGTATCCTTTATTTGCTCTAAAGATAAAGCACCAGGTAGGTCCTGTTTGTTAGCAAGAATAAGAAGTGAAGCTCCTACCAACCTCTCTTCCACCAACAGTTCATGAAGTTCACCCTTGCAAGAATCAAGTCTTCTGGAATCAACACTATCAACAACCCATGTTAATCCATCAGTACTTTCAAAATAGTTTTTCCAATATGACCTCAGAGATTTTTGGCCTCCAACATCCCACATATTCAAAGTAAATCCACCATGGTAAAGAGTTTTTATATTAAATCCTAATGTCGGTGAGATAGTGCTGATATCTTCATTATTCAATCTCTTTAGTATAGTTGTTTTACCAGCATTATCCAATCCTAATATAAGTATTCGCATTTCCTTTTCCTTCTGTTTCATTTTCTTCAATATATTGAGAAATCCCATCTTTATAGTCCTAATATAATTTATCAACGATCTTTTTCAATTTGATAAACAAGTCAAAACAACGATGAAAACAAGCCGTACGATTGATAAGGATAAGGTTACAAACCTTCAACAATTGTTATCTATAATCAGGATCGACATGGAATTATTTATAGAATTTATTTTTTAAATGACCAAAATCTCTATTGCAAAAATTATAAAATTACTAATGTTCATGATAATTTATTTTTGACTGTAAATGTACAAATTATGTTCCTAATTGACATTTTTATTAACTATCGATATAACATGCAAATGAATATTTATTTTTGGGGTATCATTGTTTTTAAGTTTTAATTTATATATCTGAAAAGTATTTACATTTATAATAATTTTTTTTATAATAGATTTGGATAATATTAATCCATTGGCACGTTTTTGATGATTAAGGTATTAGATAAGGGAGACAGCCAATGTGCCAAACGCACGTAAGGTTCTTGTTTTTGTTCCGAGTTCAGTATGGTTATGATTGACACATTGGTGAGTTGGCCTTTATCTGAGGCCTAGCAATATGTCTTGGTTGTTTTGTGTCAGTGTATTGTATTTTACCTTTGCGACCTCAGAAAGAACATTATTAGATAAATTATCGAAAGTAAAATGGCAATGCGCTAACGAAAATTGTTCAGGTAACAGAATTGTAACCTTAACATATATAGATAGTAATTAAACTATTAATCGTTTTGAATTTTCATTATTGTATTTTTGACAATTAAATACAAGTTTAAAGGAATTATTTTGGAAGATTTACTTTTGTAATTTCACCTTAGTTGAGACCTATTTCTAACCATTTAGTTGTAATTCTTATTGTAATGGTTGTAATTAAGTTATTATTTCCTTATTATTATTAAAAAAACAGTCTTCAAGTATTTTTTCAATTACAGTGCAGGTAATTATTCTTCAGGTTGTCGCTTAGAATTGAGTCACAAAAAGTTTTAACTTTATTCTTTTCCCTTTTAATATTTTCCAAAGATACAAGTTCTCAGGAACTTTAGTTTGGAAAAGACAATGTAGTTATAGGAAATATGTATACTTTAGTAATCATTTCATCTAGAATTGAACATTTCAACAAACATATATCATCTATACTTCGAAATGTTAGTTGAAACTTTTATTTCTTGATGAAATGATTGGCTGTAATTTACTCAATAATTACATTATCTTTTCCATATTAAAGCTTGTGATGACATCTATTTTTGGAAAATATTACAAAAGTAATGGAATAAACAGTTAAAACTTGTAGGAACTCAACTCGAAGTGACAACCTGCAGAACATCTTATGCCTAGCATTAGGTGATGCATTTACAATGATATGGGACAGACTCACATAATATAGAGTGATGTGAAACTATTAAGTTAACAGATAAGATGCCTATGTTCTGATACTATTTATTAGGAGTGTCAGGTTCTCTGGTGTAACTGTAAACTTTTAAATAAACCTTGTGTTACATCATATTCTGTAATGTGAATTTTAAGTTAAATGTTTTAAATTTTCAGAATTAGTAGATTCATTCTCTTAAGTAGAATGTAGTTAATTAAATAGATATCATATCATTTATGACTATATGCTCAACTAAATATTTAAAAAAATACTGCTATTTATTCCTTGGTCAAAGAACTCTTTATCATTGTCTCATTGATAAGACTGTGAATTTTGGTAAAATTATTGTTTTCAGTTTTGAAATTTACCTTTTTGGCCAATATACTGCTGATGAAACCACTTTTTATTAAAAATTGAAAATTGGAGTCAGATAGATTTAAGTATTAAGAGAGCCAAATACAATGTTACAATCAAATATTAATGTTCCAAACATGAAACCAACTAGAAAAAATGTCTATTGAAATTTCAATGAAGAAAAAGATTTTTTCAAATAATTTTATCTGTGAAATTTTTGTAAGTCATTTATATATTTTCATTCATAATGTGTATGTATTAAAGGACATTTATTAAAACATGTTATTGTTTATAAGGTTTAAACTGTTTACTATTCTATTCTATTCTATATTCATATGCGATTTAAAGAAGGAAGTAGCCTAGTTGAGGTTTAAAAACAAGATTAAATTTGTTTCCTAGTTTTCTGTTTACTAAAGTAATATCCTTCATTATATTTAAGTTTTAATTATCCTATTATCACAGGATATAGTGCCCTGAGGAAAACCTGCAATGAGGATTGTCACCTAGGCAACGAATAAATAATTATATTCCTCTTTATACCTTTTTTACTTCCACAAGAACCATTTATATTTAACTTTACTTTTGTGCTGAGTGGGAAGAGGAGTTCTCAGTTGCCATGCTGGAAATCCTGGTTTAAATCCCGCTGCGAGAAAGACTTTTATTTAGTCAGTTAGCAGCCGGAGATGGATCATATAGGTTCTAGGATCCTCCCAGGGCTCACCCAGCCTCTGTAAAATATATAAATAGGGTACCCAAAAGAAGGGGGGAAATCTGGCAGTTGATTGTGACCTACAACAAGTCACCTCCTTGCAGAACCGTTGTCCATGAAACAGTACAGTCTACCATGGTACAGTGTACCATGATTGTAGTGGTACAGGGTTTTTTTTCGTGCTAAGTAATTTTAAATATATATCTTTTTGTTTGTTTATTATTCCTACTAGAAGTCTTGTTCACAAGAAATAACATAAACTGAATTAACAACAAAAATTTTACTGTATGTTGAATTAAAAAAAAAACAGATAATCAACCTAATCTTGTATACTGTAATTAATTGTTCTTATATAATTAATTTCAGAATTTCGATTGTTTTACAAAACAAAAGAACTGTTTTTAAAATTTCTTTATTCAGCTATTCTGGCGTCATTTCACTTTGAGTTAAGTCGCAGCAAGTTTTAACTTTTAATTTGTTTATTTTTTTAATATTGTCAAAAACAAAAATAGTCATAAGTTTTAGTATATAAAAAAAAAGAATGTAATTATAGGAAATGTGTATATTTCGGTAATCATTTCATCTTGACTTTTCATTTCATCAACTAACACTTTGATGTACAAATGATGATATGACATAAACAGTAGGTTAAAATCCCTTCTTTAATTGTTTGAAAATAATTTATTTGGAAAGAAAAGATATGATCAGGACTGGGACTCGAACCCGGGTCTCCCATGTATCCGTTGTGGTGCTTAGCCACCTCAGCCATCCTGGTTCGCTTCTCGATCAGACATATCCTTTCTTTTCACTGATCCTATATCTCCGTGTTCTCGCAATTTGCAATGTATACACGGGGAGGATGTTCATTAAACATTACTTTTATTTTTGGATCTTGTTGACTTATGTCATTGTCACAGTACACGCTTATCTCTAGCTGAGGGGCTCTCAGGCCCCTCCTCGCTATAAAGTCCATCAAGATTCCACCACTAGTCAGAACTATTTAAAGTTAAGAACTTTCATTAAGGGATTAACTCCTCTTAAAGGACTTTGGGATTAAATATAGGCTTAACTATAGGCTTATAATTTATTTCTTTTATTTTAGTGTTAGATGTTATAATTTTTTAAATATTTTAATTGAAAAGAAATATTAAAAAATTATTATATTATTATAATAGTTAAAAAATAAACAATAAAATATAATTAATAAATTATAATAATGTATGATGACATAAGTCAACAAGATCCGAAAAGAAAAGTAATGTTTAATGAACATTCTCCCGGTGTATACATCGCAAATTGCTAGAACACGGAGAGTCCTGGTAATATCTTTTCTTTTCAAATAAAATATAAAAAAATTAAAACATCTAACTTCTTTAATTTTAATATTGAAAAGTAAAAAGAGACCTTACATAAATGTTAAGACCATGGAAAAAAAATCCAACGAAAAGCCCTTAAGTCATTAATAAAATTATTCTTATTTTCGAGAATATTTTAAAAAGGAAATGAACAAAAAAGTAAAAGTTGTGACTTAACTCGAAGCGACAACCTTTGGAACTGATACCTCTATTCTAATATAAGCAAATTAATGACCATTTTTTATAAAAAATTGAATTTTAAGTTTTTATTTCTTGTATAGGTATTTTATCTTATATGCAAAATATTTATATTGACTAAAATTCAAGGTTAAATATTACATATTATATTACTATATATTACTAATTTTAATTTTGTATCACTTTTCAGTACCGATAGGAGAGGGGTATGGTTATAGATCTTATATTGCGGATGATCCATTGAAGCTTAATTTTAAAGAAAATGACCATTTTGATATTTTGGGAAAAGCAAATCATAAATCGGATAAATATTGGCTGGTTAACGTAAGTTTGAGTTGGCATTATTTTATTTTAATTCGATGAACAGTTCTTCTATGCGTATGAACATTTTTGCATTTTTTTATTTAGTTTTGGATAGCTTCTATTGATATATGTTTATTGTATTTATAACAGAAAGCTAGATAATGTTTCTTGATCTATATCTTTATTTTATTTTTTGTTGATATTGTTTTTTCTAGCTATTATTAACCACAAATATTGAAATTTCTTGTATTATCTATATTTCTGTTTAACAAGTATTGCTATAATTTCTGATTCTTAATTTCTTAAATTTAGCTTTTGTTTCAAGACCTTCTTCTTTACTGGTTTTCTGATAGTTGAGAATCCATTAATAATAACTCAATTTCATAAATTTTGTTATTAACTTAACTATGGTCAGCAATTATGATAAATTAAAGAGGAAAATGTTGGGAAAGCCTTTAAAACCTCCAAAGATTATCTTGTTTTAATTTTGTATAATCTGTAATTTTTCATAATCATTAAAGAGTGTACTGACATTATTTGTTCACAGTTAACCCATTCGACCTTAATTGATTTTTTAATTAGGGATTTTATCTCTAAATATTAACATCAGATTAATTTTTATTACATTAAAACAATTTCATATTCTTATTAGATGTACTGTTTAATTTTAGTTTGGTATTAGTTTCAGTTCATATTTTTGGATTTTTATTATTTATTTTTTTATCATGCTACTGTTGTATAAAATATTGTATAAATTTTTCTTATATTGGTCACCAATTAAACATTGATTAAAAATTTTGTTCTTTGTAAGTTCTAGTTATAACTTTGCCTCATATTTTCTTAACATTTATTGATTACTTTAATTTTTGTTTATTAATTAGGTTATAAATTTTATTTTTACAGGCAGGTGATAGAAAAGGGATAGTACCCGTGCAATTTGCTAGGGAAAGAAAAATTCTCATTAATCAAAGGGATCAAATCGAGACAGAACTAGATTTAATTTCTATCATTCAGCCCGATGTGAAAGAAAGAACTCTTAAAGATGCCATTAAGCCTTCTTCACCGAGTTTGGTAATAGATGGTACAACGTTACCTTCCGATGAAGATTATCCGATTTCTTCAGAAGACGGGTTTGAATATTTTACCGAGGAAGAGAACAGCGAGCCTTTGGATATTCAAGCGAAGAAAGAAGGTCCAATTGACAAAATTAAAAGTGATAGCCCGGAAACTGTTAGTAATCAAACAGCCAATCACACTGAGGCAAATGAAGATTTTTCCAAAGATAAAGTTGTAAATAGCGCTAATAATAGAAATGAAATTTCAAACAGTCAAAGTCCTATTGAGAACGGTGGTACTGAAAATAGTTCCGAACCAAAAAGTGGTGGTATCAAGGCAAGCGAAGATTTTGCCAAAGGCAAAGCTGATACCGTTGATAATGTACTTAAAAATTCAAATGATCAAAATTTTGTAGGGAATAGTTATAGTAATGCCACCAATTTTACCGAGACAGACCAAAGTTTAGCAGGTGGTAATAAATTAGAGGGTACCGTTGATAATGTTACAGACGTTAATAATAAAATTGAAGATAGTGACAAATCAAAGAAAGGATTTAATTTAGAAGGTGAGAAAATTGATGAGAGTGAATTAACTAATATTGAGAATGCTAATACAACTAAAGAAATTTTTCCACAACAAGAGGAGCATTCTCATCAACCAGTCGGTGAAAAAAAGAATTTTATTCCCAACTCGGTTCCGGGTACTGATGCTCATACAATGGTACCTCCAACGTACCCTTCTGGTTCTACATTTCCTGACCAACTAGCAGCTACTAGTGAAAAAGAAAATTCCACTACTGATTCAGTTGTAAATACTGATGCCCATGCAACATTAGTCCCAACTTCTAGCTCTACGATTCTTGACCAACAGTCAGCTATTGAAAAAGAGAATTCTACTGCTTCTGATTCGGCTCCGGGTACTGATCCTTATTCAGCGGTACCACTGACGAAGTCTTCTAGTTCTATGATTCCTGACCAACAGTCAGCTATTAAAAAAGAGAATTCCACTGCTTCTGATTCAGTCCAGGGTACTGAAGCTCAAGCAATTCTAACAAAACCTGAAATGTCAAATTCTGAATTGCCGATTGAAGCAGTTGTGGCTACACACTCTGAGGAAGGTGAGCAGACGATTTCCCATTCAGAATCTGGTCCTGGTATTGATAAAGATTCTAAGCCAAGCTTTGGAATGAATTCCGAAACAGGTACGTCTGCCAATGAAGACAATATAGCTACTCAGTTCCAAAAAGGGTTTGAAACAACACCATCAGACCCAGAAGGGGGCAAAGATAGCACAAGAGGTCTCCCACTAGGGACGAGTCATCCCCAAGTCGGTCCATATTACCATCCCAGCAGCGGTTCGCCATCTTCTCCTGCAGAGTCAGTCAGCAAAGATAAATCGTCTGATTCTGAATTGTCATCTACAACACCAAGCATGAATCAGCATTATTCTGATTTTAATACTGTAAGTTCCGAGTTTTCCACCAGTCACTTTACTTCTGTCCCACCCTCTGATTCAACTAAAGAACATGACTCCCATATTTCCACAACTAATAATTATGCCAGTAGAGAGAATGAATACAATCTTAAAGGTACTGGTGATTCTGAATCATCGCCCTATGTGAGCACTGTGAATCCTGATCAGGAGAAACCAGTCAGTACAATGGAAGAAGCTTATTCAACAGAGCCACCTGTTGCTGACCAGCACCTTTCTAATCAACCCCATCAAGACGAAGTTGTTACTCCAACTTTGCCTGCTGATAAATCATTTAATAAGGAAGATAACGATGGAGAAGATAACTTAGGATTTACATCGCAAACCGATGAGTTAGTTGATGTAATTCAAGAAGGCGATGGCTGGTTTTCTGGTATTTCGTCTATTATGAGCAGCTTCACTGAAATGTTTTCGAAGTCTGAAATCGGAATCGATGGAGAAGACATTACAACAAGCTCGGAGGAGATTGTAACCACTTCTGAAAAAACTAGCACCCGACAAATTGATGGTAATTACTTTTTTATGTCTTTAGTAATATTAAGTATTATTATTTTTTTTTAAGGAAGTATAATTAACCTTCCAGCTTCTAGTATTCTTTATTAAAAAGAAAATTATTAATTCTCTAAAACAGTGTTTCCCAACCTTTTTATTTGTGCGGATCACCAGCATTTTGAAAGGAAACCTCCGAGACCCACTAACTTAATAAAAATACACACCAATAGATTGTAGTTGAGGGGGGACATGAGTTGCGGCTTATTAGCTAATATTTAGGATCAAAGTTAGTGTCTCGATCCACTCCTGGATTAAGCTATACAACCAGCTGTTACAGTGGAGCGTCGATTATCCGAACGTTCAATTAATGGAACTTGTTTTGTTTTCTCAAATGTAATTTTAATTAATTTGATCAGAAGATCATCCAGTTTATTATTTGTATTGTTATTTTAAATAAAATTTGACCAAAAATATAATGATTTTTTCCATGAACGTTGATAAGAGGGCCCTAATCATTTCTCGGAAACAGCAAAAAAATGAACTTAGACTTCAATACTATTTGTTTACTAAGAACTATAAACCTAATTAGGTAATTTCATTTGTTTCTCTGAATCCCTTCCTATTAATTTGCTTGGTATTTATTTTTTAGTGAATTTCGATTATCCTAATTTTTGATTATCGGAACCACCCTTGACAACATTAGTTCTGATAATCGACCTTCCACAGTACTAGCAACTATGTGACTAGAATAGTTTTCACTCCATTATTTTTTATTTACCCTGCACAGCCCAATCCTATGAAGGCTGCGGCCCTGGTTGGGAACCTCTGCTCTAAAATATTCATCGAACTCTCACATATAAATTAAAGCCTACTTATTTTGTACTAATTTTATTTTAAAGCTATCTTTGTAGTGTTGTGTCCTGAACTTCCTTCTCAGAAGACTATCTGACCTTATTTTAAAGGATTTACTGTTTGTAACAAGAGATCTAGGAGACAGACTCTCCAACTGTTTCCCAAATTATATTAAAATGAAAAGGGAGTGGCGTAGCACCGTGTGTAGAGCATTGAGCTGCTGTGCCGAAGGTCCCGGGTTCAAATCCAGCAGTGGTAGATAAATTATTTAGTAGACTCTCCTAGGGCTTACTCAGCCTCTGTAAAGTGGTTACACTTAATTCTGGGAAAAATCTGGCGGTTGGGTGCAATCACGGATAAATCACCTCCCTGCTCAAATGTTGTCCTAGAAAAATCATAGTCTCTATCATGTTCTGAATCCTAGTCCTTTCATTGGATATTAGTGGTACAGGTTTTTTACAGCTTTCTTGCCAGATGTATATTAGGCTTATTTTCCTGTTCATGTTTGTTATTCTAAAGGGGCCTAGTCCCAGAATATAATAAATCTAAAGGAAGAGTTTGGCAGGGATATACACTGTCATGGACTGTAAGCATAAAGTAATAATAAAAAAAATTGTTACTGTTTAATATTAGGTTGATGTATATCATTTGCATACATTGACACTAAATAACTGAATATATTAGCACTTTTTAATATGCAATTACATCTCAGAGATATTCTTATCCATATTTCCATTAATCAAAACCGTCTATGGACCATTAGTTGTCTCATAAGTGAATAAAAAGGTGACTTGATGATTTTCATCGATGAGTTTGGAGACAGCCTGGTGGATTTTTACTGCTATTGCTGATCGTAGAATCTTTTTCCTTTTATCAGCTGGGTTAGAATTTAATATTTAATGTTAACTATCAAATAAAATGAATTTAATATGAATAGATATTATTTTATAAACGCGATAGTGTTTTAAATATAACCATTAAGGAGTTACAATATCCTATGGCCATTTTTTACATTTTTATTAGTTTAACTTTAAAAAAAACAGTGTTCAGAATCAATAATTCTTTTTTTTCCTAGTTGAGTGTTACTTTTAATACATTTTTTTTTGTGCCAGAATATAGTTTTATCAGTTTTACGTTTCCAGATGTGACTACACATTGTTTAAAGGAATCATGCAGTGAGGAATGGAAAGACGATTTAGTAGTTGATAACGAAAGCAAAGGCAGTGAATATGTTACAGATATGGTAAGATCCTTTGAATTTTTGGTAATTTTTAATTATACTCTTATTTTTTGAGTTTATTATAAACTTCTGTTATTTATTTATTTATTTTTTTTTGTAATGATAGGATCAATTTATCGACTGATATTGTTCAGCAACACTTAAACTTGTCTTTTCTCCTCCTTATTTCCGATTCCCTTTTTATTTTACAGAAATGGCAATTTTAGTGCAGAAAATCAAGGCACAAAAAAATTCTGTTTATCAATATAATTTTGTTTTCTTTTTCATCATCATCATCATAGTCCATCCTCCCTACCGCTCATGCAGTGTGAGATTTCCTTCTGTATAGCCCAGACCGTACGGTTCTGTACCATTTCTCTTCTTCTGTTCCATAGAAGACTTCTCTTTGCGAAGCTTTCCTTAACACTATCTTGCCAGGTATGTCTGGGTCTTCCTCTAAACCTTCTTTCTTCAACCTTAGCACCGTATCTCATCTTGGCCAGCCTGTTCTTTTCCATTCTTAAAACATGTACAAACCATCTTAGACTGTTTTCTTCAATGACTTTTTCCGCAGGCTCCACTCTGATTGAGATTGATTGAGAGGCTTGATCTAATGATCGAGTTACGAATTCGGTCTCGTCTTGTTTTCCCCTCTATATTCTTAAGGAATCTCCTTTCTGAAGCCTGGATCCTACTGTTATGTTTGGTGGTTAACGCCCAAGATTTCGAAGAGTATTGTATAGAGGAGTAGAGTAGAGGAGAATATGGGGAGGAAAGTAGATTTAGTTTTCTTTTTCTACCATGATATTTATTGCAGAAGATTATATTGTTCTCTAGCAGGTATAATTATTGTTGGATCTATTATTATTTATTGTATCAAAGGTGTCCAACATGTAGTTGGTGTATTTTACTAATTTAGAATTTCCTATTACTTTAGTGTTTCTGTTGTTCCTTTTATATTACAAAATAAAACAAACATGCTATACACGAAAGTAATATATTATTTAACTTAATAGTTATTTGATGATATGCATCTATTTATTTGCTTATTTATATATTTACTATCCATTAATTTATATATTATTATTATAAATTTGTTGTATTGTATTAATTATTTTTTTATTTTATAGTTGGGCAGTTTCTCCGGGTCTGAGATGAGCTTCTCTACTTTTCTTTGTATGGTTATAACTTCCATTGTTGTGCTGTTGTTTTCGCTTGGTTACTATTATCTTGAGGTATTGGAATATTTAAATTTTTGTTTCTTGTTCTATAATGTTGTATGAGTTAAAATTATATGCTTTATTTTTTTTTTTTTAAGAATCTGAAACAAGACACATCTCTTATAACTAAGATCAACACGATTTCATCCGAATTGTTCTTTGCTCAAAAGGAATTATCATCTATAGAAGAGCAGTATCAGCTAGCTAATGAAAATGTAAGTTAAAACTTTATTTTTATTTTCTCTTCATTGTTGTTTATTATACGACATACAAAAAAAAAAAATTAATCAAATACATCGCGATAATGAATGCGTTGCTGGTTGCTTAAGATCTTTTATCTGAAACATGATATGGAAATGAAAACAATCACCTTCAATGGAAACATTTCCTTTTTATCTAAACAAATTTAATTGTTTTTTTCAATTAAAAATGTTTCAATTATAGTATCACTTTCTTGTCGTAGTTACTGATGTTATTTTTTCAGTTGGTTCAGGACATAGTAAAATGTGATATTTGTATTGAAAGTGCTTCAAGGACTATTGTTTGTAGAAACTTCACATAATTACTGTGAAAGTAAAAAATAAAATAATATAAATTAGTGAAAAGGTTTATAAAAATATATATATATATATATATTACGTTAACCGAGAACTACAGTTCAATCAATAGTTTAAAAAAAGAGAAACAGTTTTAGGGATTTTTAATGGATTTGACAATTTTTAGTACTTTTAATATATTAGTTTAAAAAAAAAGTATTTTCCTTATAATAAAAAAAAACTTAAAAACTAAACGCTAAAATATATTAAAATATGTATACACCTGTACGAATATTCGTCGATCATGATTCAACTAAAACCAACGATTCAAGTCAGTCTTAAAGTGTGAAAAAGGTTAATTCAACTTCAAAGAATGGGAATTTTAATGACTAGGTAGTGGCAACCCTGTTTTGAAACCTGAAATTAGGCCCGACAGGAAGAAGTTCTTTTCGGAGACAGATACAGATTGTTACCCATTCCTCGGATATAATTATAATTATTCAGTAATGTTTCAAAAGCCAGTTTAAGCTTTAACTTTACGAAGCACTTTGGGATTCGTAATTTCAGTTTAGAGCTCATTTAACTCAAGTGTATTTGTGGCTGTAATCGTTTAGATTCAATTGAACTATGTTTGAAAGTTTATATTAAAACAATAAAAAATATTTGAAATTTATTTTATTCGCAAACCAGTATTGTATTTGTTTTTTGTTTTTTTATTTCAGTATCGAAGACTTGTCTCAGAAACTTCCCATAATGAAACAGCCATTGTGGAATTGAGGAAAGAATTAGAAGAAAGCAAAGTAAGTCTATTAATTATTTAGTGAATATCTTAAATTAAATTATCTCTTGACATTTTAGTAAATAAAGATCCTTTTTCATCTAATTGAATAACATTGTATTTATTATTTGATGATCACAGTTACAAGTTAAGTTATATATCTGCTTACAATAAAGAAAAGAAGGACCCTTTCACTATATGCGACTTGCCTACGTGTCGAGTTGCCTATGACTGCCACTGGCCTCTCTTTTTCTTCAGGTACCGATCATAAAGGGCACTTATGCTACATGATCAGTGACCCTTAATCTATTTATTTACATGTTTCTAGTGTTCCTAATAGTGTTACCTTAGGGTTACCAGACTTCATTTAATACCAATAAATATAATTATTATTTAAGCTAATGTACAATAAGTTTATGAATTTAATTGGGATGAACTTTGAGGATCATACCCAAATTTAATAAAAAAATTATTTAAGTTAACTCAAAAATTTTTAATTGTCAAACAAAGAATATTTTTATAATTATTCTAATTCACTCTATTTTTAATTGTGCATTTTATCTTAAGCGTACCAAATAAAACATTTTATGATTCCAATTTTGCTCTAAATTTAATTCAATAAAATAACGAAAATTGTGCCTTGAATATTGAGTTTTACATTTTATTGCCCTTAAATTCTTGGCAATGCTTACTATTTTTTGTACCCTATCATTGGATTATCTGTACATGCTATATTATAAAAACAACAAATATAGCCACCATAAATACCGATTGATGCTAATTTTTTGGGTGTCAAGGCACATTCGGCAGATTTATTAATGTATAGTGTTCATTTTAGGCAGCGAGAGGGGCTCTTGAAGATGAGATCAAAAGATTGGAAAAAGAGATTGAGTCTCTCATCGAGGAAGGGGACGAAATGCACAGGATGTTGGCAGAGTCATTTTCTGAAGAAGAAAGGACCAAATCTCTTCTTGGAAATATTTCCGATTTGAAGAGTGTGCTGTCTGAGAGATTGCAAGAAATAGTATCGCTAACGGAACAGTTGGACAAGGAAAAACAGGAGGTAGCTATCATTTTTATATAAAATATATTCTTTACTCTTTTTAATATAATGTATTTAAGTATATGTTTTTGGTTTTTGTGACATTATGAATAGACTTCCGTATGATAAAGAAAATCTAGTTTCATGCTTACATTACACAACTTTAGCTTTCATTTTTGTAAAAAAAAAAAATTAAACTTTTAGTAGAAATTAATTTAAATATATTTTAGACGAGTTAATATTTAAGACAAAAATTATTAAAATTAAAGAAAATTTCTTAAAGCTCTTTGACTTTCCTATAATATATTGTGCACCTATTTTACCACTTTTTATCTTATAACTTGTTTTTATTTTTTTTAATCTGGAAAAATATTTCTTTAGTTAATTATCAAATGCATTCATAGTTTATATTAATCCATTTTTTATTACTACTAAAAATGTAAAATAGTTAATTTTTTAAAAAATAAACAAAGGTACTTTAGACTATTTAAGGACAAGACCTAGTTAATACTAAAGAGCATTTTATTGGATGTTGATGTGAGTTTAAGTAAAATCGGTAGAGCTGTTGAGAGAACTCAGTACTTCTGAAACACAGCTTTACATGTTTGAAAAATAAGTAGAAATATATATATATATATATATTTAGTTGTTATCAAGGTGTGTGCTGTATTTATAAAGCTTATAATGTGGTTTCAGGTAGAGCTTCTGACGATTAGTTTGAAGAAATCGGAAGAAAAGAGAGAGGCTACTGAGGACAAACTTACTAAGGTGATGATCGATGCTGATTCAAAGACTTTAGCCGTTACGAAAGAATTCGAAGAAAAAATAACGACTTTAGAAAGAGTATGTATGGCACCATTATTTCCAAATTATGCTATTTTAAAAATAATGTAGTAGTGATTTTTTTCAGAAAAAAAGCAATTTGTTAAGCAATCAGTCCATGTTCATTAATGATCTGATGTTGGCTATCTTACGGGTTAGATCAGGGGTTCCCAAACTTTTTTGTACCACGCCCCCCTTTCGTTGAAATGAAAGCTTCTTGCACCCCCCCATAACAATAAATTGTGTGGGCCTAGGAACAAAACAAAAACAAATAAGTATTACATTAAATACAAAATATTTATTTATTCTGCTATAAGGTACAACAATATTAGTTTTCATAAAATACAAAAATTATTAATAAGAGAAAAATAGATTATGTTGGGTAGTGAGATGGATGGGCTTCCATTTTTCTTACTAGTATGCCTATTCGTAGCTGAGACAACGCAAGTCACTAGCAACATCAAGTTTCTTCCGATACTTTGTTATAATTACCTAAAGTGTTGAAAACGCTTTTTCGCACAAATAGGTGCTTGAAAAAGGCAAATATAAACGAAGAGCTTCCCTTGATGCACTAGGATACACTTAGAAATATTTTAACCAAAATGAAGGTTTGTCCTTTATATCAAAGTGGTAAATTTTCTAAACATTATGGTTAATTTAGAATTTTAGAAAGACTACTTAAATTCAATTTAATGTTCAACTTGTCTCGCGCCCCCCTGACATGTCCTCACCCTCCCCAGGGGCGCCCCCCAGTTTGGGAACCGCTGGGTTAGATGATAATCCGTGGATGGAAGTTTGCAAGCAGCGATTGGTGATATTGCCATTGAGCTTTCGGATTCACTAAGCCTTGTATTATTAATTTATTAACTAGTAATATTTTAAAGGAAAAAATTATTGATTTTTGACAGTCTTGTTTTTAACTTGTCATTGCAATATTTCAAATGAAAACTATTGGACACAAATGTTGATCCATTTATTTATGAAATAAATTATCTGCTATAGCCGGATTTGAACACGGGACCTTCAGTACGACAACTTAATGCTCTACCATTGAAGTCAAACCCTTCCTATTTCAACAATAAGGCCCTTATAAGGTCTTTAGGATTTGCCCATTTCTTCAAGTTAATTAAATAGAACATTGTAGTCTGACAATTTAGTAAGCGATCTGCATGAAAGTCAAGTCCGGTCCATCCACGCCGAGGGGTTGCCATGCCCTTTTCACCACTACCTAGCTCGCTTCACTCGCTCTTTGTCCCCATTGTAGTCTAGATTGCTCTTACTGTAATTTCTTTGTATTCTCTTAGAGTTATTATTGTTCTTATGCGTTCAACCTTGCTATCATTGGACTTTATTGTTAAAGTGTTTTAGACTTGACTCGGATTTTTAGTTTGCATTCTCTTTTGGATTTTTACTGTTGTTTGACCCTGCAATGACAATGACCCCCAGTCCGGTGGTGGAATTCCCTCCTTCATACCATACCTCCCCAGCCCTTCCTCTATATTCATTGCATCTTTATTGTACTAAATATGATTTTCATAATTGTTTTATTTCAGATTATCGAAGAGAGATCCTTAGAACGAACCAACTTTGAGAAACAGATATGTGTACTCAAGGGAACATGCGAATCGCTTATGGTTGAAAAAGAATTAGCCGAAAAAGAACTGAAGAAGGCTCATGGAGTAAGCTCCGGGAAAGCTTTGAGCGAATGGTTAGAAACTAAGAATATGAGAGCGGATCTCTTGACCGTTCAGAAAGAGGTATAGTTTATGCTCATAGATTTTTTATAAATTATTTTACTTTATTTAATGTTAGTATGTGCTTATAATATAGTATTTTACAAATAATAATAATATATTAATGTGTTTATTGTTTAAAAATTATCTTTCATAGAGGGGGCAACTTGTTTCTGGAGTATAATTACATTATTAAATAATTACAACTTTTAAGCATTAAATTAGAAATCAAGTGAGCCTTTGGCCTCACTCAGCTTTGACTTTCCTCACTGCTTGAAATATATTTTACAAGTTTAAATTTTGTAATAATTATTTAGTAGTAATTTAATAATACTTGATTTAATTATATATTTAATTTGATTCAGGGTTATTTTATGAATGATCATTTATAATTTATTAGGATACGAGGAATTCATGCAGCATCCAAATCAGATTCTTTTGTTAATTTTAAATATTTATATGAGACTGAAAAGACAAGAAATTGCTCGACGTTTTCGCCTTCTTCAACATTTACTGGACAAACGCTCTAAGCTCCCAATTAATTACAAAAGACTCATTTACATGACAGTTATCAGACCTATTTGGACGTACGGAGTTGAGCTTAGGGGCTCTACTAAACCATCCAATTCATCTCATGTCCAATCCAAAATCCTTCGTAAAATCCTCAATGCTCCTTATTATGTCACAAACAAACTCATCCATCATGATCTTAATATCCCATATGTTGCTGATTTGGCCCAAACTAGATACCTATCCTTCCATGACAAGCTCCATACACACTTGAATCCGCTAGTCTCTCAACTTGCTTCCCATACTATTCCTGATAACGCTCTGAGGCGTCTGAAAAGAAGATGGCATCGAGACCTTCTATTATAGAACTTTATTGGAGTGCTACCAATGGCTAGTTTTTCCACAAGTGTTTTTTTTTTCTTGTCATTTGTTCATATTAGCAGATTTACTTGTTGTAATATTATTATAGTTGTTAAAAAAAAATATTTATTTAGTAACGATGCATACCTTGGAATCAATGTATTCTTATTGCTTTAAAAAAATATTTCTTATTAGTTTTTAAAAATTTTCTTAGTTATGCTTATCACTGTTTTTTTTTTTCTCTTAAAACTTATAAATCATTTATATTTTCATAAAATATATTTTTTCTATTTTTAGGCTGAAAAGCTTAGTGAAGCTTTGGCAGAAGCCAAGAAGCAAGGAAATCTTCTCGAAGGTGAGTTATTTTCATTTTCCTTTTTTTAAAGCAATTTATTTTATGTAGATTATCTCCTCTTTTGATATTTTCGGTTATGTTGATCATTTTTAACTCTTTGTGTTATCAAAATTTTCAATTCAGTTTTTTTCCATCAATCCATATAAATTTAAATAATCTTACTTTATGTTAATAAATGCTGTCCTAAAGGTCCTGGGTTTGAATCCTTCTGTGGCAGATGTTTAATTTAATGATTTGACAGCCACAGATGGGCCCTCTGGTATCTACAGACCCTCCTGGGGTTCACCTAGCCTCTATAAAGCGGGTATTTTTAATTAGGTAAATAACCTGTTGTTTGAGCGTGGTTTCGGACAAATCACCTCCCTGCACAACCATTGTCCTAGTAACAGTATAGTCTTTACTGTATTCTGAACTCTAGACCCTTCATGAGTGGCAGTTGTATTTTTTTTTTTTAATTTATTTTAATGAACAAGGATGTAAATTTATAGAAGATCTATTGTTATAGAGAGAGAACAACAGCTTCTCAGCGAAATAGAAGAACTTAATAATAAATACGAATCAGCCGAAAAAGATAAAATTGAAGCGCTTACAAAACTGCAGGTGTTATCTAATTACTTCAAAGAAAAGGAAATTCAACTCCAAGAGTAAGTAACATAATTTGATTCATATTATTCATATTACTAATTATTTTAGACTTAATTAAGAGGAATATTGATTATAAATGATATATTATAAATTGAACTAAATACACTCTTCATAATCAATGGCTTTCTAATTGGATTAAAATACATAAAACAAATTTTACACTCTATAAATAAAGCAAACAAAAATTTGAAAAAAAAAACAAAACAATTTTTCACATCAGAATAATCTATGTGCCCTTTCCTATGTTGTTATGTCAGGCGTAATTTATTCAAAAGGTTTCACATTTATTAAAATGATTTTCCAGTCAACTTGTTTCTAAGGTTATGGAGTTGTCATAGTTACGACACCTATGCAAGCTGAGCACTTTTTCATTTAATAAAATCTTGTTTAATATTCCACAGGTTGTGGCTTCAAGTTGGGTCACAAAAGTTTTAACTTTTCATTTGTTTCCCTTTTAATATTTTCCATAAATATTTAAAAAAAGAGAATGTAATTATGGGAAATGTGTATCTTTCGTTAATCATTTCATCTAGAAATGACTGTTTCAACAAACATACGTCATCTATACTTCGAAATGTTAGTTGAAACTTTTATTTCTTGATGAAATGATTACCAAAATCTACTTTTTACCCATAATTACATTATATTTTCCATACTAAAGATCACAATAACTTGTATTTTTGGAAAATTGGAAAATATTAAAAATTAAATGAATAAAGAGCTAAAAGTTGTTGTAACTCCACTCGATGCAACAACCTATGGAACAAATAGCAAAATTTTAATGAAAAACCATTATATTTTATTATTTTTAATTTTTTCAGGAGTTTTGAAGGTGAATTTGTTAAAATATAGTGAATATTGGTTCAAATTGATAAATATTCTTTAGTATTTTTTTAAAAATTAAAACATTTTGTTCTTTTATCTAATAATATTGTATGATCAAAAGTATCTACAAGTATTTACATTTCTAGCAAAACACAGTTTCATACTGAATAAATCTCTCCACCTTATTAACCTTATATTTACAGAGGAAATAGAGGATACAAAGAAATTAGAAAAAGTTAATGAATATAATATTTTTTATTTTAACTAACTATTATATCTATTGACCATATACATTTATTAGAAATTCCATTCCATGATTTCTTTGAGATTTAACGTGAAGGGTTACAAAGTTCTGTCCGACTCCACCGTTCCTGATGTACACGCATCCTCCTGTCCCATCTGATCTTTGGTCCAAGACTTCAATAAAACTGATTTTTCCCAATGGAGTTTTCCCACTTCCAGGATAGTCAACGTCTATGCTTGTCACTCGCATCCATTTGGACTTATAGTTTATATGATCGTGGTATAAAATCCTAAAATGTTTAAGCAAATTACTTACTGATTTATACATCCAACTATTCTTTTATGAAAATAGTGACTTCATTTTTAGTAGACCCTTAAAAAATAAATGAATAACCATGATTTAGTAATCCACAACTTCTTTTTTCTTGTTTGTCATCATGTTCTCAAATTGATTTCTTTTAAGTTTTATCTTTTTTTGGATATACATATTAATTACTAATTGAACTTATGCATCAATATAGTACACCACAGAAATATCATCAAACTAATGAAATTAGTCTCATGTCCAAAAAAATTGAAGTTAAAAATGGTATTTCTTCAACATATGACAAGTTGAAACTTTTCCAAGAATATTTTACAATACAAAAAAAATTTTCTTTAGGCAACTTAAAAACAATTTGTGTTATAAAAGAATTTTGGTAGCTGAGAGTAGAGAATATTTAGCCATTAGGACTTAACTTTGAGGGATTTCGATAATTGAAGATAGATTTTTTTGGTTAAATCGATGATAACTTATTAATAATAATAATAATAATAATAAATATTAATATTAATAATGTTAAGCAAATTAATATTTTATCAGAGTTATTTTCCTGTTATTTATATTTTATTTTTCTATAATTTACTGGTTTTTTTTTCTTCAATTTAAAATGTTTCTGAAAACATAAATAAAAGTTTAACTGCTAGATGATAGTGATTCTGGCACCTATTCATGACATTTTCTGAAAACTGTTATTTATTCTAAAATGATATTTATATGCCTTATTTAATATTATTTATAACGTTTCCCTTTAACATTAAAATTAATGGTTTTACCAAATTAATGAAATAATTACAAATATATAGTCCAGTGGCATTCACATTAAACATTAAAATTAATTAAAATTATTATAAAAGTTTAATTAGTGAAAAAAGAAAAGAAAAATTTGACTTATTTTCAACAAGTTGAAAGAAAATTGCAATTTCTACCAGATATTGATGTGACTTCTCTGCAAAACTATTATTAATTCTATAGCAATATTAACATGTCTTATTTTATGTTAGTTAAAAAGTATATGAACAAACAGATTAATTAAAAGTAATATAAAGTTTATGTGAAAAAACAAAACAAAAATTAGTCAATATTTTCAATGACTTTTTTCTGATTCTTTAACCTTTTTACTATTGGATTTTATTCCATATTATTTAATTACTTATTAACTTTTTACCTGTCAGAATATGATTTTGATCCGTAGTAGAAGTTGTGGGTTTTGTTGCCGTGCCCGCAGTCGGAGTTACTTACAGCGGCTTCTACAGGCGCTAACTGTAGAATAAAAGCGACGGAGGTAGCGAGAAATAAGACGTTGTATATCACTTTCATGTTTGACTGTTTGATTTCTCTTTCTGTCTGTCCTAAATATATATATGTATATATAGTGTCGTCTAATCTGTCTATTCTGTTTACTTTTTCTGATTACTCACTTTGTTTTTTTGAAAATTAATATTGAATAATATAAATAAATTTCCACTAAAATGATTCATGTTATGTAAAGTCATCGATGATTTGATTTGTTCACCTGGGACCACTCTAGTTCAAGAGGTTTTAAATGATAAGCCTAAAGTGGACTAGATTTGTTTTTTTGGCCTTTATTTTGATTTTATTATTATTTTGATTATCAAATTATTTAATTTATAAAATTTATTTAGTTAGATTGCAACTAATAAAATGTAATAATAAGTTTAAGTTAATGTTGCTCGTAGGTAGTCATTATCATGATGATTAAGTGGGTTCTTTGACTAAATGAAAGTCTTGCCTGCAGCGGGATTTGAACCAGGATTTCATGCATGGCAACTCAGTGGTCAACCATTGAGCCACTCCGCTCATATAATGTATGACCTTCGGCTAATTTCCATTTCCGTTCCTGAACCCACGATCCTACATGGGTTGTAGTGGTACATGTTTTTTTTTTTTTTTGTATAAAATACTGAGAGCAAGTTCGATGTTATAGTTTCTCTTACGATCTTTAATGGCAAAATTCTTGATGCTACATCTCTGGGCACGTTTTATTATTTCAAATAATTAAGCAGCAATAAATTTTTAATCCTTGCAACTTACTTGTCCTTCTATTATTTATTTTTTGTTTGTTCCATCAGAGAGCTCGGAATCAAAGAATCACAATGGCTTCAAAAGCAGAGCGAGGACCACACCATATATGAACAGATGCGCTCTCTGCGGGAGGAAAATCTTAGTTATAAGTAAGTGTGTCATTATTTATAAATTGTAAAAAATAGATAAACAATAATATATTAGCATTAAAAAAAATTCTGTTTTTTTATTTACATGATTTTATTTACTGTTTTAAGTGAAAAATCCGTTATATGCATTTTCCCTGTAACTTTTCTAATACAGATCCGATTTTCAAAAAAAAATTCTTTTTAATTTTAGATTTGTAGAGAATATAATTTTTCAAATGAGCATCCAGGATGTTCAGTATTTCATATAGCTGAGAGATGTACAGCTTCCGAGATATTTCATTCTATAAAATAATAAACTGGTTCCATGAGAACATGTGCAGAATATTTTAAAACATCAATATAAAATTCACGACATATTCTTGTTTTTACTGTTACATTTGGCTAATTCAAAGGATTTAAATTTTATATTAAAGATAATTATTACTTTTCTATCAGCTCCTTGTATATTTTATTGGTTAAATCATATTAGAATCTATTTGTATGTGTATTTATATACATACTTAATAGTTCTAGTATTAATAACATTTTTGATTGACATTTACAGAGCTCAGAATGACGCACTCAAAAAAGAAATTATTGATCAAGAGGCTTCCTTCAAGATACAGATTGCCAACGAAGAACAAAAAGCACAAGAAAATTGGGTATTTAACAAAAAAAAAACATATCAAGTTATAGTTTTCTGTTAATTTTTCTTTAATAAGTTTTAATTAGTTCTGCAAACAAGCCATCTTGCAAGAGGTTAACCTATTTATAATTCTGAGATCTAGGAGCAATGGGAAAACAAGTGGTGGTCATGTATTTTTTTTCTTCTTTCGTTCATATCTCAAAAACTGTTGTTCCTAGCTTAAAACAATTGATTTAGAAATCTCGAGAGAATTAAATTTCCTGGGTGAGAAATAAAATTCCTGGGGAATTAAATTTTTTAAAGGGGACGAAAAATCCTCAAATATGGCATCGCTTAGGATGGGATGTAAAATAGCAGTCGCGAACCTGTTTGATGTCAGGTACTCGTTAATGATCCTTATCCTAGTTATAGCGGAATAGGAAAAATTGATGATTCCTACAGTAGCATCGTCCATTAAATGGATAAATAAACAATTTAATTTCCTTCTAGAATGTTCTTATTATTTTTTTTTTTTTTCTATATTTTATGCTTAAAAAGAAATATACTTTTCGAAGTATTGGCTTTAAATAATAATAATAATGCTAAAAGCTTTAAAGGTATATTTGACTCTATTTTCTTTTAACCACATTTACCGTTTCTAAATTGTACAGTCGAATTCAATTACTCAAAAATTTATGAAATAAATTATAGGATTTTAAAGAGCTAAGTTTCAAGTAACAACTCTATATTAGGTACAAGTCAGAAATAATTTTCTATTTTTTTATTATACAATGAGAGCATCACACTTTCAGAACAGTACAGGTGAGGACAGGTTACGCATGGATTTGCCATTGTAATATAAATATATAAAAACTGTACAATAATTAACTAAAAAATAAATATTAATTAATGACTTCGAGGTAATAAATATTGAATAAAATAAATTAAATGATTGAGACAGTGGCAAATCCATTTCACACAAAACCTCATTGGCCACCCAGCTGTTTATAACCTTCACAGGATCATTCTTTTAGGAAATTTACTGTTCTTAAAATTAAAAATAGAAAGTATGACATTTTTCCTCGTCACTTCTTCCAATATAACCCAGGAATTCTAGTGTTTTCCTCTAAACTACGCCAAATAGCCCTGAAGTCAATTTTGGCTCGGTCTTCATATTATTTATTTTCCATACCAATTCCTTTTGAGAATTTATAGGCTTTACTTTGATATATTAAATTATTAATTGATTACTGTTACTAGATCAACCTAAGGCATACAGAGCGTAGGCTGAAAGAAGTGCAGATGGAAGCCGCTCACCTTAGGTCCAGACTTACAGCTCTTGAAGTGAATCCCGATGCTCTTGAAGATAAGCATAAGAGTACGGTTTTAACAATTCTTTTTTATATTATTTATACTTTTTCCTTTTTATATTTGATGATATTTTATTAATTTATTTTTATAATGCAGGCCTTGAAATGGTGAATGGCGACGTAAGTATGGGAGCTGCGTCTCCACCCTTCATGCTTTATCCACCCCCTGATTTTATTCCTCCGCCTCCTCTTGTCTCTCCAACGAGGCCGCCTCCGCTTGGCAGGCTGTCCTCGCCTCCGCTCACGCCACCCGCTCCGCTCTCTCCGTTTGATTTCTATGCGCCACCCCCTCCTTCTCCCCCTCTTCCGATGAGGGTGCATAAGCCGCAGCCTAGGGAGCCTCATCGCAAACAGAAAGGTTATTAATTTACTATTATTTGGTTATTAATAGTTAAGGTTATTAATCTAATAGTAATTTTTTATTAATCTAAGTTAAGTTTAATAATAGTTAATGTTATTTATCTACTAGTAATTGTTTATAATTTTAAGTTAAGGTCATTAATCTACTAGTATTTGATTATTAATCTAAGTTGAGTAAGTCATTAATCTACTATTATTTGATATTTAATCTAAGATAAGGAAGGTTATTAATATGCTGGTATTTGGTTTTTAATCTAAGTTAAGGTTATTAATATACTGGTATTTGGTTTTTAATCTAAGTTAAGGTTATTAATATACTGGTATTTGATTGTTAATCTAACCTAAGGTTATTAATCTACTTGCATTTTTAGCATTTGCTACTATGATAGTTTGGTTTAAATTAATTATCATTGTTTTTTGTTTTATTTTTGGGAGGTATTCTTATGTTGTAAAATGTCATAGATTACTTATTAAAATATTTTCATTAATAATGTAAGTAGTTATAATCTTTACGATATTATTGTTTGATATAATATATCTTCAGCACCAGTGAATAAGTGGTTAACTCGAATTTTGTCCAGAGAGACTGTATTGAGGGAATCAGAATTGTGTCATTCTCGTAGTTTTTGGCTCGAAATGGAGTTTTAATGCATGCAATATGCAATAACTCCTTTTCAAAGCAGTTCCTGACTTAGTCGCTTATGCACTACAAGAAGAACACAAATACGCTTCCCTAAGTAAAAGAAACTCATTTTGGAGAAAATTAGACTTATCCACTTGGATAATATATATACATAGTTAATTTTCTTCCTAATGAATAAATGAGAATACCTTTGTACCTTACCTTTTTGAATTTTTAATTATTTGTTTTATTTATGTATTTTGTTTTTGTTTATAGATTCACAATCTTCGAATCATTCCTCAGAGTCTGCAGAAAAACCGATAAGAAGAGGAAAGAGATAGTGAAAATATATTGTGATTTATGGAGTACCATTTACCTTAGAATAATATGCTTTCACGCTTTTATCAGTTCGATAACTGTGTATTAAATATTGTACAAAGTGTATTATAACTTAACTAGTCCTTAATTGTTTTATTATAAAATAAAATGAAATGGAGTTTAGGGAAAAATCTATTGTATTAACAAATTGTGATTTTTGTCTCGAATCCTTTTTGGAAAAATAAGAAAGAAGATATCTTGTTGTCGGTGAGGTAAAAGGACGTCTTGTCGCAACTGTAATCTTTGATCGTGTATAGAAATCTATTTTATATATTGTTTGTTTGTACTGGTACACTTACCGAAATAGTCAGAAATTTATTGTTATTTTATCTTATTATATTTCATTATAATATAACTGAACATACCTGGGCACTGAATATATGTTATTTAATACTCTTATTGGTTTTAACATATTCCTATTATTCTTACCCGTTCAGTTTACTTGCATTATTTTAACATGCCAAATTTAACTTGTTGAAAATGTCTGCCTGTTTATTCTAAAAATAATAACATTAAAAAATTTGATTCGTTGAATGTTGTATATGTTTCAAGAAAAAAAAACACAATATAATCAATTAAAAAACGTTTATTTGTCCCTAGCCTAGACTTTACATCCCTCCCTTGATGATGAACTAAAGTTTGGCTGAAATGATGGCAAATAATAATCAAGTTTGCCTTTTTTGTGTATGATTCTTTGACTGCGCCCCCGAACATTTTCTACTTCATCTAAAAACGTTACTTGTATACTTCCTCAGCCATTTATAAACCAAATATCAATAATTTTTTTGTAATGAAGTACTTATGCTTTACACCAATGAATTGAGCTTGAAAAAAAATCTGGCTTGAAATCAGAGTGAACCTTTCTTATTGAATACTTTGTATTTCAGAAATACCTAATTGTTTTTTGAAGAATTCAAATATGAGGAAATTGTATGGTCAAAATCTATAATTAATTACAAGATCATTTATCTTTTTCTAACAAAGTAAAAGCAAGATTCATATCGCTTCTATATCCCTTAGCAGCCGGAGTTTTATAGGTGATATAATAAAAAACAAAATGTTTGTATGAACTTAAGCCAGCGTAAGAAGTCTTGACGAGTCTGGAGGACAAAAATATTTGTTTTAATTTTTGCTAAATGATGGCAATGCAAGGCTATGTACAATGCTTTCTGCTAAATTTATTTCTGAAAATATTATTTTATTATCATGAAAACATTTAGATCCTATTAACTAATAATATATCAAGTAATAACAATCAAAATTGTTATTCACTTAGTAAAGGAAATATCAATAATCAACACCGAACCAAATAACGTCTCCGCAAAAACTTTCAGTTAGAACTAGTTCAGTCTCATGTGCTGCATCCAAAACCCACATGCGGTATAATTCTACAAGAACTACTTGCATACAAATTATATTTGTGTTAATACAAGTAAATACAAGTAAAATAGTTTCTTGTTTTTTGCAACAAGGAAACATAAAATTATAAATAGTATAGTAAACAATTCCATTAATTCCACTCAAGCACCAATGATGATAAATATTCCAAGAAAGGCAGATCTGACTAAGAACCTCTTGAGTTTAATTTGTTATTCGAATAAATCTATTAACTGAAAACTAAATCTTATCTCTTTGTATCTGAAGTAGCTGATTTTTAATAAACAACCATCCAATTCTCAATTATTCTCTATAATTTTCTTCCAAGAGTATAAATTTGCAGTGAAGAATTGAAAAATTCAATGAAATAAAATTGAGCCATTGTTCTTATGAAATATAATTGTTTTTTTATCTCTTATCTAAACCTATAATATTTCATTATTTTGTTTAATGCAAAATAATTATTATCTCAAAACTATAATATGTGGTTTCTCATATTTTAATAGACTCACTAGAGAAGTACGAAATAAGAACTAAACTAAATTTCAATTTTTAGAATTATATCGGGGTAGCTCTTATAAAATGTTAAAGACCTACTTTAGTACAATGAAATGGACAGTTGTATAATTTCTAAAATGGAGGGGGTATGCTATTAGGCGGATAGAGGGTACACCCCCTAAGTAAAAAATCTTTAGTTATGCCGTAGTTCGGAAGGGACGTTAAACGTGAGTTCCGAGCCTGTTGGATGTCTAGGTACTCGTAAAAAATCCCTATCCTAATTAATCCTGGATAGGTAAAATTTAGAGGTCCCACTGTAGCATCGTCCGATTAGCCATATCAGTATAAGGTGACGTTAAATGAACCAACAAACAATATCATTGTTTAGGGATGAAAAGCTGCTTCAATATGATTTGATAATTGTACCCCCCCCCCCCGTCCTGAGTTGCCTCTAACAATAGTTTAGTGCTGAATAACTTTCTTTTAAATTTTACCGGTTATCATTTCTCTTTATATAGGGGTGTGTAATATTTAAAAGATACAATACTTTTTCAAGTTTAAAGATATAATTCCTAAGGAAAACATTTGTCAAATTAGTTAAATCACATTAGTCTTTGGTTCCCTGGCAACACTGCTTCAGTAAAATGCGGGAAAAGTGCTTCACAAAGTTAGTGTGATGTTTCATCTCCATTATTACGCTGAGGTGAACAGATCCCTGCAATTGTGTCCTTGGATTATCTTTTATAAAACACATGGTATGTTTTATGTATTCTCTGTTGTATTGTTATCATAAAATTGTTCATCGTTAAGGCAAATCAAGTTGCCGTTTGGTGATTAGTTGTTTGTACTTGTGTGGCTGTTTTACTCCCAGCCTTAAAAAGTGAGAGTATGAGTTTTTTAAAAATTTAAAACGAAATAGCTAAAAAACAGGTTCAGGCTAGTTACAGTAGCAGGAGTAAAATTATGGGTTTTATTTAATGACCCTAGTAGTTTCTCTGTTAACTACTAACAGTACACTAAACTTAAAACTATTCTTAAACCCTAAACTACTCCGCTTGGAACTTGTGCATTAGCCGGCCTGCATGAAACCTACCTTCTTAAATGCGTAAACTCTTCTTGTCACTCCTCTCATTTGAGTTATTTGTGTGTGCATTATTAAATTGTTTTTGTCTTGTTAATTTTTGAATGTTTGTTTATTCGGTACTTGTGTATTAACGCCACCGCAGTTATATTTGCTTAAAGAACAATCTTGTTCGCATGCGCAAGCAGTTATATTTTATAACAGTTATATTTCTAACAGCTGATTTGTTCTTGTTTGCTGATTTTCGTTTGTTGCAGATTTCTTGTTTGTTTTCTGATTTGTTCTAGATTTGTTGTTGTTTGCTTACTTTTAGTGCTACAAAAATGCGTATTTGGGATTTGCCAAAAACAGAAGAAGATGCAGTTTTATATTTTCAGGAGCGAAATATTTTAGCGAAAAAACGAAAATGTGCCAATTCGCATGAAATTAAACTTTATTTTGGTCAACGTAACTTTTGGGGTGGTTAGGAGTAGTCAATCCGATTGACTACTTTCTTTTTAAATCAATTATTTTAATTTTTAATTGTTCATGATATATTCCATTATATATTTATTCACAATAATATTTATTAACTAAATAATAATATATAAGTTAATAATATTGTTTGTTTGTTTGTTCATTTAACGTCACTTTATGCTGCTATGGCTAATCGGACAATGCTACAGTGGGAGTTCTAAATTTTGCCTGTCCAGGTTTAATTAGGATAGGGTACCTGACGTAGTACAGGCTCGGGACCCCCCGTTTAACGTCCCTTCTGAAGGACAGCGTAACAAAGGATTTTTTACTCCCTTAAAAGAATCCTAGGGCCACCTGCCGGGCTACGAACCCGCGATCTTGGGTTTAGTAGTTTGTTACGCTAACCACTAGGCCATAGGTGACCTTAAAGTTAATAATATTTATTAACTTATTATATATTAATAATATATGTATATATATATATATATATATATATATATATATATATATATATATATATATATATATATATGTATATATATATATTTTTTTTTTTTAAAACATGCTATATTAGTTGATATTGTTCCTATTTTTGTTTCATTTTCTGCTTTCTTAGTTTCTACTTGACTTTGTAATTTGCATAAATATGTAATTATCTATTGTTTATCTTTATATAATTATTGTAATCTTATTTCTGTTTTTTTTATTTCTTTTACTGTTTTCTTTTTCTTTTTAAATGTTATCACTGTAGGTAATTCCCAACTTTTTTTTTTCTCATTAATTCTTTCTCATTTAATAAGACATCATAATACCCTGTATTAATATACTATAAGGCGTAATAATACCCTATACCCTAATAATACCCTTTTTCACTCCCTAAAAAAACCGGGTAACGAACCCGCGATCTTGGGCTTAGTAATGCTAACCACTAGACCACAGGTCGCCCTTGGTTAATTTTGTTTTTTGTCTAGTTAAATTTCTATATTGTTTATTAAATTTAATTTTCTGTTTTTTTTCTTATTCTTTTTGTTATTCCTTATTTAAAATAAACAGAATAACACTTTGGGAATAGCCGACTTTAAAAGGAAAAGGTGTGAAATACTTATGTAATCTCGGAATAATTCCAAAGACGAACTAATGTGAAAAAATTCATCAAATGGATTTTGACAAGGATAGAAATGGAGATGTTTGGGTCGAAAGTGTTGGGAAACATTTATATAAGAAGAGGAACATGGATAGAGGAATCTAGAATTCGTATTTTATTATTACAGTTTGTATATTACAATTTCTAGTAATATTTCTTATACTTATTACTGGAAGTTGGTAGATGTTATCAGCATCAGAATTATCAGGGTTCAGGTTATAAACAATGATGGGTTACAGTTAGTCCCTGCAGAACAGTTAATACACAAGTACCCTCCGCTCCACTACTCAATTTTGGAGTATCCTCCCACTTAATCTAGAACCATTGGAACATGTATCGTTCCATAACTAAACATTAAAATAATGCGATGATTTAATTGAAGCATTTTTTTAAATAATTAAAAAAAATATTAATTGAAATTTATAACTGTATTAAAACAATACAACAAGTAAATGGCGGGAATGGTACATATTGGCATGAATAGCAAGTAGAGAAACTACCCAAGTGAAATTACTCAAATAACAAGTTCAACTTAGAAGGTCACGAGGCCATCTTCTTTTCAGATGTCTCGGAGGATTATCAGGAATTGAAGAGGTTTGCTACAAGTGGGTTTGAGTGGGAATAAAGTTTGTCATGAAAAGATCGATATCGGATTCGGGACACATCAGTAACAATTGTGACATTAAGGTCATTATGGATTACTTTGTTCGTAACAAAGTGAGGGGTATTGAGGATTTTACGAAGGATTTCGGATTGAAGGGATTGAATACTAGAGGAATTCGTACCAAAATTCTACTCCGTAAGTCCAGATGGGTCTAATGGATCTAATGAGTATTTTGTAATTAATTGGGAGCTTAGAACGCTTGTTTAGTAAATGTTGCAGTAGCCTGAAACGGTGAGGGTTTTTCTTGTCGTTTCAGCCTAGTATGAGGATTCCAAGTTAATCTTTTGCCAAGGTATAGTCCTAAGTACCAGGCCCGTTCTACAGGAACCAGTTGGGTGATATTAAATAATAGAGGAGGACAGGAAGTCATTGGTTTGTGACGGAGGGTAAAGGTGATTTGATGAGATTTGTGGGAATTTATTTTAATCCTTCAGTTTTAACACAATTTTTCAAGGTAAGTTATATGGGATTGAAGAGGATGGAATGATATAACTGAAGTTGTAATAAGTAATCAGTCTTGACTGGTAATAGACATGTGGTACGAATATGTGTTAAGGATAGTATTAGGACTGGTTACTAAATCAACGGTCATTTTTTTTTTAGAAATTTTTTTTTTATCTCAGAATGATATCCTGTACAATTTTATATAGTTCACCCTATATTATCATCCTGATACAGCCAGTTTCAAAACCAGGGGCTATATCTCCTGATCAAGAGTCCTCCAAACTTGGCTATGGGCCAAAGTCAATATTATTACTTAACCTCTTCAAGTTTAATCTTTTATTACAAGTGGAATCGAGATTTCTCCTTTCGGAACCGCGCTCTTTCGAATAATAATTTTTTTTTTATATAAAATTATAACCCTATTCTGACATAAATAATATTCAAGTGTATATAATGTTTTTATGCCCTTAGATAAGGAAATAAAGACTGAATTGTGTTTCTCTGAAAAAAAAAATAAAAATAGAAAAGGTGGCCCTTTCACTACATGTTGAGTTGCCCGCTTCTTCCTACGAATGCCTGATTTTTTTCTCAGGAGTAAAGATAACGATCCCAAGGGACATTTAAGCCCGAGGCCCTTTACCCTCTTTACTTACGTTCTTCTAATGTTCCAGATAGTGTCACATATAGCAGTACGGAACTAGGAGAGTTGGTTGTCCAAAACGTAGATGGGAGGATCCAGTAGCTATTGATGTCAGGGCTCTGCTTGTCACTCGAAATCAGATCCCAGCAGCACTTGATCGAGAAAACTAGTGGTTGCTGTAGCAGTCAAATCCCAACAAGCGCAAATAGACAAATAAATGAGTTCTTTTACATTCAACGATTTTATTTTTCATTACAATATTCCTAAAAGTTTTACCATTCCAATTGTATATAAAAAAAAAAAAAATCTATACCAATAGAACCCTGTGAAGGTTTTGGAGTTCAGTACACGGTAGAGACTGTACTGTTTGCGAGTTTTGCAGGGAGGTGTTTTGTCCTAGATCACGCTCTAGCGTCAGATTTTCCTCCTTATTTTGGGTACCCAATTTATATTGGCTGGTTGAGCCCCAGGAGGGTCCTAGGTTCCAAAGGATTCATCTCTGGCCACTTAGAGATTAAATAAAGGTCTGTCAGCGATCAGGATTTGAACCCAGGACCTAAGGGATGGCAACTCAGCGCTCTACCACTGAGCCAGTCCGCTCCCATTTATTAGTTCGTTTTATACTTTTGTTAATAATTATTTAATTATTTGATAGCTCACGTTGAATTCTAATAACCATGAAATATGGTTTATATTTTTATATATTATATAAGTATTTATATAAGTATCAAAATAAAATAAAAATAAAGGAGTTTTAGGGAAATGCTTTTCAATGAGAATGGAATCAAGCTGATGTAAAAGATTAATAAATTGCATTACACAATGATATTTAGCGTTCATGCAATCAGGGTGATTTTCCGAGATGATTGTAAACAAATGTAAAAACGATCGTCGTTTTTTTTTTTTTCAAACAATTCTTAATTCGGTAAAAATTTGAAATGAAATTCCCAAAATTCGAGGAAAAGATATCCAAAGTAATTATGTATGTTTTAAAAATAATTGAAATTCAGAGGAAGGTTATGGTTATTGGTGTTCTAAGAAATTTTTACATTAATGAATGCCTGGAAGCGATGAAATAAACCAATAGTTCCATTTCATCGAAAGTTATAAATATTTTTCTCAGAATTCCTTCAATCCTGCCCAAGGTATATCGAACTCTGAATAAAGTTTTCTTTTATCCTGGAAATTCTGATAGGAAAACTCATGTTATGAACTTAAAAAAAAAAAAACGCTTGAACAAAACCCGGAAAATGTATTTATATTTGTATTAAAATTTTATATTTAATAAAAAAAAACACTACAATCCGTGAAGGGTCTGGGGTTCAGTACATGGTAGAGACTGTACTGTAACTTGGACAACGGCTGTATAGGGAGGTGATTTGTCCTGAAAACGCTCAACCGACAGATTTTTTCCGTTATTTTGGGTACCCACTTTTAGAGGCTGGAGTCCCAGGAGGGTCCTTGATCCATCTCCGGCTATTATAAGATTTAATAAAAGTTTTGCCAGCTGCGGGATTTATACCCAAGACCTTCCGCATGGCAACTCAGCGCTACCGCTGTGTCACTTTTTAATTTAATATGCTCAGCAAAAATTGAAAAGTTATGAAGCGAATGGATCATGCCGAATAGGGTTTAGATCCAGTGCTTTAAGTATTGGAAAATGAAAAAAACCAATAATGGATGAATTTAAATATATATATTTAGTTATACGTAAATTATTTATACAGAGGCTATACGGTTTCTAAGCCAACATTTGAGCATGGAGATGATTTAGCCGAGATTACCTTCAACCTCCCGATTTACCCACACTTTATAGAGGTTTGTGACCCCCAGGAGGGTCTTCGAACCTCGTCTAACAATTCTTTAGAAGAGATAAATATGTTTTGAACTAGGAACCTTGTGATCGATAAAGAAGCAACCTTTTTACCGAGCAATCCCGTTCCATTTATATTTACAGAATTATTTAAAAAAAAGTGTGGTTTTAATAATATCTCTCTGCTTGCTTTAGAACAGAGGTTCCCAGACTTTTTTTCTCATAGACCACTTTAAAAATTTAGCTGGTTCCTGTGGACCCCCTGCAGCTACATTTATACCATGTTCCCAAAACTCTAAAAAAAAATGTGAAGATTTAGTATTCATAAGGCGGTCTTACTCAACAAGATATGGCTATTTTAACAGAATAGAATTACCTAATTAATGTTTGTTTGTTTGTTCATTTAACGTCACTTTATGCTGCTATGGCTAATCGGACGATGCTACAGTGGGAGCTCTAAATTTTGCCTATCCAGATTTAATTAGGATAGGGATTTTTAACGAGTACCTGACATCGTACAGGCTCGGGACCCCCGTTTAACGTCCCTTCCGAAGGACGGCGTAACTAAGGATTTTTTACTCCCTTAAAAAAATCCTAGGGCCACCTGCCGGGCTACGAACCCGCAATCTTGGATTTAGTAGTTTGTTACGCTAACCACTAGACCACAGGTGACCTTTTACCTAATTAATTATTGTAATAAAATAAACAAAGTACCTTGGGCAAACTGATTCTAATTATTAAAACCACCTGGACCACTTTGGGACCTATCCAATACTTAGGACTACATCTTGGCAACGTGTCTGAAACTACTCGGTGTTTCTGGCTATTTGAAATTTACTGGACAAACGCTCTAAGCTCCTAATTAATTTAAAAAACTCATATACAAGTTTATGACTTATTAGACTTGCCTTGGGCTCTACTAAGCCATCGAATTCCTCTCATATCCAATTTTTTAAATCCGAAATCCTTTAAAAATTAATTCTTATAAAATCCTAAATGCCTCTTACTTTGTTTCGAATAAAGTCATCCATAACGACCTTAGTGTCTCGTTGCTGCTGATTTGGCCCGAACCCGATATCATTCCTTTCTCGACAAACTTTATTCCCACTCAAAATTTTTTGTTTCAAACCTAGTTCCCACTTCATTTCCAGAAAATCGTTCCAAGCGTCTGAAAATCGTTCCAAACGTGACTTTCTAACATACATATGTTTGTTTATTTAACGGCACTTTATGCTGTTATGGCTAATCGGACGATGCTACAGTGTGAGCTCTAAATTTTGCCTATCCAGGTTTAATTAGGATAAGGATTTTTAACGAGTATCTAACATCGTACAGGTTCGAGACCTCCATTCTACGCCCCTTCCGAGGAAGGCATAACTAACGATTTTTCACACCTTTAAAAAAAAACCAAGGTAATCTCCCGGGTTGCGAATCTGGGTTCTGGGGCATACTAGATCTTGCTAACCGCTAGACCACAGGTGATCCCGACTAACATCTGTTATTCACTATAAGTAGTTTCTATGCCTGCTTTTATTTACTTGCATTTACATTATATTTCATTCATATTATTTACTAATATTATGTAATAAAGTTGTAAATTTCAATAAATAAATAAAAAAAAATGCATATAGTTTAGCCTATCCCATCAGTGACTTGAATTATCTATTGTTTCACATTTGGACGGAAAAATAAGAAATTTTATTACAGGAATGAATAATTGAGGAGCTGGCGAACAGAACCGGATTTGTCCACTATAATTCGAACTCACTTTTTTTTCAAATTATGATTCCTTGGACCTCGTTACGTAGATCCGTGTTAATATTTTTAATAAAAACCGTCTCTAAGTAGGAAAAAAATAATTTTAAAAAGTGAATTTTTAAACAAAATCGGTTTAGTCCGAGTATTTACCTAACATAATAATATGTACATTCATTTTTCATTCTTAAGCGGACTAGTCCCTTGTAGTGTTCATAAAATTAAATATTAAGTAAAAAGCATTAATATTTTTTTGCTTTGTTACTTTATGTGCGATGTTAAATCTTTAAATAACTACAATAATGAGAAAAGACTGTACCTTACACGAGTTTTCTTAAGCAAGGACTAAACCATCCATCATTGCTTCGAAGAATGCCTTCAGTAAATGAGATATAATTTCAAAAAAAAAAAGACGTGGAACGCAGTTTGGTGATAAATGGGTCGAGTATCCTGAAATAGAATGGTACAAAGAGGTAATACAGGCTACATCAGGATCTACAGGATCGACATCATTGAAGAAAACGAGATTGGTGGAGTAGGTGAATGTGATAATATTGAGGATTGCGAATGTTTGGAAGGGGATATCACGGAAATTATTATCTAATTTTCTTAAAAAACACAATAAATCTTTCAAATCTATACTTTTTGTCTAATTTTTGAAAGTCCTTTTAAATATAAAATCGGATTCGTCCAATAGTAACAAAACCGGACTTGTCACAAGTTTACGGTCTCAACCGGATAAGTCCATCTTTTTCGAAGAAAACCAGACTATTCCATTTATGCATATGAATATTTTTTTTTTTTTTTTTATTATTTTATTGAGTTGTACAACTGTAATACATACATCTAGTACAATTGCTATGAGAGAAAATAATACATGATAGGACATGTAGAGATACTACCCACTGGCAGCACTCTAATAAAGTTCTATAATAGAAGGTCCCGAGGCCATCTTCTCTTCAGACGCCTAGGAGGATTGTCCGGGATGGAATTGGATGCAAGGATGGAAACTAGTGGGTTTGGATGGGTTTGAAGTTTATTGTGGAATGATAGGTATCTGGAATGGGCTAAATCGGTAACATATGGAACGTTAAGGTCATTATGGATGGTTTTATTTGTGACAAAATAAGGAGCGTTTAGGATTTTGCGAAGGATTTTGGATTGCAAGGATTGGATACGAGAGGAATTCGATGGTTTGGTGGAGCCCCATAGTTCAATTCCATAAGTCCATATAGGCCTTATAACAGTCACATAAATAAGTCTTTTGTAATTGATCTGAAGCTTTGAGCGCTTATCCAGTATGTGTTGAAGTAGTCGGAAACGTCTAGCTGTTTCTTGTCTTTTCAATCTTGTGTGAGGGTTCCAAGTAAGACGCTTGTCTAAGTAGAGTCCCAGGTAGCGAATCTGTTCAACAGGGATAAGTGGAGTACTATTAAAGAATACAGTAGGACAGGAAGTCATGGGTTTTCGACGAAGGGTGAAGGTAATTTGATGGGACTTGCTGGGATTGATTTTAATTCTCCAATTCCGACACCATTCTTCGAGGCTTGATAGGTGTAATTGAAGAGATTGGGATGCAATATATGGGTCGTTGTTAACTGATAACACACATGTGTCATCAGCATACGGCATATGAATATAAATGCATATTAAAAATTAATTACTCATGTAACAATATTACTAAACCACCTATCTATAATAACGTAATGTTGTCTTATTAATCTCCTCCATGTATTAATATGAGTTTTTTAGCCATCCTGTAAAATATAATTTTGTGGATTAATGCGGTTCTGTTGACCAGCTCCTCAATTCTTAAGAGATGTTGCCTTTTTTACCTAAGACCGTGGAAAAAATTCCAAAAAAAAAGCTCTCAAGTCTCCAAACTAAAACAGAAACATTCTCTATTTTAGTTTGGAGACTTAAGTGCTTTTTGTTGGATTTTTTTCCACGGTCTTAACATTTATGTAAGATCTCTTTTTACTTTTCAATATTAATATATTTTGTGGAATAGCCCTAAGTCCACTGGTTTCTTGATAATGTTCTTCTTCTTTTTTTTTTTTATTGCATTTTTACTTAATTCTTTTCTGATGGTCTTTTGTCTTATGTGTTGGTGTTGTTAACTACATATTATTTATTTTTTCCTGTTGTGCTGTTTGAAGTTTGATGAGTGTATGTTGAATATTCTAATTCTGGAGTATTTATCAGCTGTTTTTTTCTAACCTTATCCAGCCGAGGTCGAGTAACCGTTATGATTCATTAGTTGCATTTGAGCCTTGGAGGTGGTGGGATGTTTCTTGGGTGCATTATTCATGTTTTGTTTTGCTGTTATTCTCTTTCTACCCCGAGGATGCCTGAATAGGCGAAATATTGGACAGATATTTTCGATTTCTGTTTTAGTTTGGGCACTTAAGGGCTTTTTGTTGGAATTTTTTCCACGGTCTTAATATTTATGTAAGGTCTCTTTTTACTTTTCAATATTGAGAATTATTTTAATTTACTAATATTATGTTATGTTAATTCAAACGTAAACATAAGCCGAGGTCGAATAACCGTTATGATTCATTAGTTGCATTTGAGCCTTGGAGGTGGTGGGATGTTTCTTGGGTGCATTATTCATGTTTTGTTTTGCTGTTATTCTCTTTCTACCCCGAGGATGCCTGAATAGGCGAAATATTGGACAGATATTTTCGATTTCTGTTTTAGTTTGGGCACTTAAGGGCTTTTTGTTGGAATTTTTTCCACGGTCTTAATATTTATGTAAGGTCTCTTTTTACTTTTCAATATTGAGAATTATTTTAATTTACTAATATTATGTTATGCTAATTCAAACGTAAGCATATTTATAAGTTATGAGTTATAAGTTATAACTTATTATATCTGGAATGGGATTGCTCAGAACGTAGGGTGCTGGTTTATTGAAAGTTTGAGTTCAAAAAATATTTATCTCTCTTAGAAAATTGGTTTTATTGAGGTTTAGAGACTCTCCTGTGGATCATCAAACCTCTTTAAAGTGAGGGTAATCTCGGCCAAATCATCTCCTTGCTCAATCGTTGGCTTAGAAACAGTAAAATCTCTGCTATGTACTTAACTTAGTACCCCTCATGTTACTAAGTTTTTTAAATGAATTTTTATTCTTAAGATGTTGGTAGATTTATTTCGAGTACATCTTAAAACCTTAATTTTGAATTAATAATGAAAAAAACAACACTTTTTCTGAGTTTCGATTTTCAAACTTCCCTTAAATCAAAGAAATTAATCTCATTCTGGAATCGTAAACGGTGATGATTCCTTATTGTTATAATATCATATTTTATTTACAGTAATATATTTGTCTTTAATGCCACATTATCATAGTATTAGTGAGTGGCAACATACTCTTTCATATGTATATGTATATATTCAGTACCTCCTGACTTCTATTTAATATTATACGTTCTTGCCAAACCTTTGCCTCCTAAATTCGCTCAAACAAGGACAAATTGCTAGGAAATAGAAGACATCCTGTGACGAGATGCCGAGGCAAACAGACGCCGCTATCATCAAGGCTCCGCCATTTCCTCCTCAGATGATTGTCTCAGATCTCGTATTTACCAAATTGGCACCGTTTTTATCATGCCAGAATCATCCCTTTGTCATCCTTGATCTAGCAAAGTTACTTTTGATTTAAGAAATTGTTTTTTCTCTATATATTTATATCCACAGACAATTGACAATCCACAGGCTGGCTGTCAGTAAAATAGAAAAAAATTACATGAGATGCATTAAGAAAAAACAGTACCCAGCGGTAGTTCTATTAGTATTTAATTTCTTAAGATAACAGATCTCGCATCCACGTTCTTTTTAGTCTCCTCCTAGTGTTCTCAGGCATGCTAATTTTAGAAACTTAAAAAATGTTTTTGATAATATGAATTCCATCAATATTAGTTGATGTTGAGGTATAAACGTGGTTTATAATTCTACAGCCCCGGTGAATAAGTTGTTCATTTAACGTCACTTTATGCTGCTATGGCTAATCGGACTATGCTACAGTGGGAGCTCTAATGTTTGCCTATCCAGGTTTAATTAGGATAGGGATTTTTAACGAGTACCTGACATCCTACAGGCTCGGGACCCCCGTTTAACGTCCCTTCCGAAGGACGGCGAAACTAAGGATTTTAGTTTTTAAAAAATCCTAGGGTCACCTGCCGGGCTACAGGTCGCCCCTATATTTTTTAGTTGTATCATGTTTGAACTTGAAGTTTTATCGAAATAATGAAATAATTTAAAATAAAAAAAGTTTCTTGGTATATTAATATTTTTATGAATAAACATATTTCTGTATTCGAAATATGGTAAAAATATAAATATTAAAGACATTTTTATCGCAATGATATTAAAGCATGTATATAATGCTGTTATTCTTTATTTATTGCAAGGTTTAATTGTTACTTATGATAACATATGTACGAGATCGCCGTAATATTCGAAACATATTAGAAATATTAATATTAAATGCCATTGTATATAATGGTTTTATTCAATGGTAGTTGGATTTTGGTTTTTATATTGAGATGTATGAGATACTTGTAGAGGATGTTGCATTACAGTTTTGTTCAATATCAATGTAAAATAAATCTCTTCGAATTGCTTAAGGACTTCTTAAATGATTCAGTTATTATTAGAAAACTCAATTCGATTTGAAATGGGGGTCATTAGACATTACTTTTAATGCCTTAATCAAGATTACAGTTTACTATTTTTTTAATATTTTAAGGTACATTTAGCATCCAAAAGAATTTCTAGTTAACATTTTGTGATGTAAGGTGTAATTAGACACAATTTTGGATACAAAAGCGCCTTAAATACAATAGTTGATTAAACCCAGCTGATTGCTAAGTCGTGCATAATAGAATAACCTTTTGTAAGGCCCTAATTGCGCCCCGGTGTCCCTATGATAATAAGTTGGTTGAAATTATTATTATAATCATAAATGGCTTATTATTACTTATTTGACACTATACACACCCACACGGCCATATTAAGGGTAATTATATTAAATTGAAGCATTTAATTATAATTATTATTGTGTTAACTAATTTATGGAGCGGGGTAGCTGAGTAGCAAGATCGCTAAGTTGCTCTGTTGCAGGTTCCGGATTCAAATCCGACTCTAGCATATAAACTAATTAATCTGTTAATTATTTAACACGGATTTATTATAATTATTTGCCACGGATGAGCTCTGTGGGACTTGCAGAAAGTGTGTACCCTAAATTGGGGGATCCTCGACGATTGAATAATATCTCGTATAACTCACCACCTTGTTTAACAGCTGGCTCAGAAATAGTGAAGTCTCTACCATGTTCTGAACCCAAGACCTTTCAAGGGTTGTAGTGCTATTGACTCAACTTCTGAACAGTTTTCATGTTGATACAGTGAAATGTGGTTTAGTAAGAGATATTGGCTTTATATCGGATGAGACATAAAGTTAATTTTTATTTATAGAGTGATAATTAGGCGTTTAAAGTTATTTAATTTTACGGAAAGTGCACAAATAAAAATTCCCTTTTTTTTTTTTGGCTCAAACTTAAAATCTTACGTATGGAACTTGTGGCATCGGTTTACTAAATTTATGATTTTATTTATTTGAACTCTCCGTTCTGTATTAGGACTAGAATTTATCAGGCTGAAAGATTGTAATCAACAACAAAAAAAACAAAACACAAATGGACTAATTTTTATAACATATTTAGAACTTTTCTAATTAAAAGTACAATATATTACTATTAAGGTATTAATAACTACCGCTGAAAAAGAACAGGCTGTAGTGTCTTGTGATCGATCTTAATAATCTAGGCTTTAAAAAAATACATTATCCCGCAGGGACTAGTCGGAATTGTGGGTAATAACGCTCCCCCGGGTTCCTGAGTTCATTACAAGGTACTCACACACGACAGGACAGTACACAAGTTCATATACAGTACTCACCTCTTGGGATTTGGGCTACCTGAGAACACCCAAGATTGAGATTAAGATGGGCTTGTAAAGTTGCTGGGGTTATTAAGTAAGTAAAAACGTTAATAAGCGCTGTGCCAACATGCAAGCGTCTTAGGGGTAGACCGAGGCGTAGGTGGGAGGATTGCGTTAAGAGTGATCTTGTGGATTTGGATTTCTGTAATGGTCCGTGGACGGAAGTTAGTAAGCAGAGATTGGTCGTATCGGCATCGAACCTTTAGGTTAGCTAAGTCTTATTATTATTATTTTTCATTCCTTTTCTCGGCTTCTACAGGAGAATGCACCAACCGGACATAAGTCTAGGGTGAGGCTAGAAAAAATGAATTAGTAATGTTCATTACTTTTAATACATTACTTACATTACTAACGATACTGACAGTTCCGAGTAACACTGCTTTCTGCATTTGATCCAGAATATTATAATTTTGGTTCGATTCTTTTATGCTGTTCACCGTCATTTCCGGAATCAATCTATGGATATGAATAACTCCAAAACTTTTGTTTTACAAGATTATATAATTGCTTTAGTTCTTCTGCCAGGTCCTGATATTTTCTAATTTTGTCGGCATCCATCTTCTCAATGCCGGTACTCCTATGTCACTCACTCATTTTTCTTCCTTTAGGATTAGTAAAATATCAGCCATGTTATGAGGGATTTTATGATCGTTAACGATGGCCTAGTCTTAACAGAGCTTAACGTGACTTTGACCAATCGTTAGTTGAGGGCTGTGCCTATAATAAGGATAGGTCTTATCAACAGTTTTAAATTTCATGGCCAATTATTCACATCAAATACTCCTTGCCCGCAAGAACTTAATACTCCGATGTGATATGGTGAATTGATTCCGTGTTTGTTTTACACAGTCGACACAGATCATAAATTGTTTCTCCACAAAAACGGCGCCTATAGTTGATCGTAGCAATCAATGACCTGGTCCTGAATGTCTAGAACCTTCGGTTTCAGGAAATAATGTCCCTCTGTGTATTCACATTATTATAGTAGAGGCAGATTTTAATTATATACAGCATCTCTCTTTTGAACTTCTGATATATATTTAGTAGGCGTGAAAGGAAATCATATTTTGTATACATAGGATATTTTTATTTTTTTTTACGGAAGTGTATATTTAAGAGGATTCGCTTTACATTTGTACCATCTCTAATGGACCGGAAAAAAAGGGCGCAGCCACGAATCAGGCGGAAACTGCCGAAGTTCGCCGAAGATGGCCGAGCGGCGAATTCGGAGTCGCTGGCTCCAGTGGCCGGCTGGCGCGGTCGAGGATGGACGCCTCGTCCCAGGACCCTCAAGAGCTGGACTGCAAGGTCGTCCTCGTAGGGGACTCCAGGTGCGGCAAGACCTCCCTCATCCAGAGGTTCGTCTCCGACACCTTCAACGAGGTATTTACATAATTAATATCTAATAAATATAAAAAATGAAATATTAATATCCACCAGATTTAAAAAAAAATAATTTATTCATTGAAACTTACAACTGTATTATAACAATACAGGAAGTAAATATAATGAATAATACATATTGGCATGAATGAAAACAATTAGAGAAACTGTGATAATACTCAAAAAGTTCAACTTAGAAGGTCACGAGACCATCTTCTTTTCAGACGCCTCGGAGGATTATCAGGAATCAAAGAAGTAGCTAGGACTGAAACTTGTAGGTTTGAGTGGGAATACAGTTTGTCATGAAAAGATTGATATCGGATTCGGGCCAAATCAGCAACAAATGAGACATTAAGGTCATTATGGATTACTTTGTTCGTAACAAAGTAACGAGCATTGAGAATTTTGGATTGTAAGGATTGAATACGAGAGGAATTCGATGGCTTAGTGGAGCCACAAAGCTCTATTCCATATGTCCAGATGTGTCTAATGATTGTCATGTATATGAGTCTTTTTAATTAATTGGGAGCTTAGAGAGTTTGTCTAGTAAATGTTGAAGTAGCCTGAAACGGCGAGCTTTTCCTTTTAGTCTTAGTCTGGTATGAGGATTCCAACTTTAGCGTTTAACAAGGTGTAATGTTTATATTGAAATAAAATAAAAATATTTGAAATGAAAAGCATATGAAAAAATCTTGGCGTTCCCGAAAGTTCGGGCTAATGCATTGAGCTATTAAAAACAATTGATTCGATAGATTGTATGATTATATTTTTTTAGATTGATTATAGAAATGAAATATAAATATAATGTTATAGAAATTTATAATCTAATTTTAATTATAAATTGAAGGGATTTTGGCGTTCCAGAAGGAACAGAACTACTAACGCCTCGAATTGTAAAAAAAAAAAAATGCCATTTGTGAAAATTTATATTTAATAAATTTTAAATATTATTTATTAAAATAAAATTATTGTATTTGAACCTGGTGAAGTTCATTATTAATAATAAAATAACAATACTAAATAAAATCTATATTTTCTACATGAGGATGTCTTAACTAAACAAAAATATATTTATGTGGAAGAAAGTGGTCCGGGTAGAGGTCACAATTAATTTCTCGTAGAATTGGAGAAAACTTTATTAATTAGCCAATGTTTCGAACTACTGTGTAGGTCTTGTCCCAGAATAAATAAAGAATTTATTGTTATTATAATTATTATAGTATAAACAACGAAGTGCCAGAAAGGTAGTAAAATACATAATGAATAATAAAATAATAATAAAACAGAAAGTGTTGAAAAATAAAAAAATAAGGTAATAAAGATAAAAAATAAAAACTGAATATAAAATGGGAAGGTAAAAATGATAAAAAGCATATAGCCATGAAGAAGACCTACACAGTAGGTCGAAACGTAGGCTAATTAATAAAGTTTTCTCCAATTCTACGAGAAATTCATTGTGACCTCTACCCGGACCACTTTCTTCCACATATATTATCAAGGTCAACAATTATCATTCAATAAAAATATATTTATTATTTCATTCTTTTTAAAATATTGTATTGCTCAGTTTTCCTTACTTTATAAGTTCTGAAGCTTTTCGGGTCCTAGAAAAGGGAAAAAAAGTGAGGTAAATTAAATCGTAAGGGTTTAAAAAAATAATAATAAATGATATACCTCGCTTATTGATAATAATGTATATTGATGGAAAGTTAAATTATACGGTACAATTTATGTTTATGATATCAAATTATATGTACAATATTAGTGAGGGAAATAAAATTTACAAATATTACATCAATCGGCACTGAATAAATTTGGTGAAAATTACGATTTCCTTCTCAACCGCTCCATCCATTCTATGATTTTTAAAACGTGAAATTACATAAGTGCATCTCGAGTTTTTGTACAAAAAATTGGAAGCTTTTTGAATAATTTCTAAACGCTCCTATACACTCTTTTATAAATGCTAGAAAAAACATTCAACAAACTTGTATTTCAACAGAGAGAAAAAAAAATTAAACTTAACGAGAACGTAAATTAAGCGAGTAAACATTTATTATTATTATCTTCGTTATAGTAAACCCTTCACCCACGAGAAATAAAATTTCTGCATATATGTAAGTGTTTTTAAAAATCAATATAATTCTATTACCGAAAGGTAACAGAAGGCTTTTGGTTTATATAGAAGCATTTTCAGGAATTTCTTTATATATTCTTTATATTTTTCGTCCTCTAAAAATTTTATTTACAATATTAATACAAATTTAAAGAAATTCCTGAAAATGCCTCTATATAAACCAAAAGCCTTCTGGTTTATATAGAAGCATTTTCAGGAATTTCTTTAGATTTGTATTAATATTATAAATAAAATTTTTGGAGAATGAAAAAAAAATATAATTCTATGGATAAAAATTTATTTAGATTAATAATTCAAGAAGTAGAATGAACTAATCTTTTACAGATGGAAAATTTTAAATAAATCTGTCTGACCTGAATATAAGTATTCGTTGTTCTTAATAGATAAAAAAATATCGATTTTTAAAAAATAGACTAGACCTGTCAAACTTGTAGCCCGTAAGCCATTTGTTGTCCAATGAAAAATCATAAACAATTTTTTTTATTTCGTTTAAAAATAAATTAATAAACTTTATACAATACAAGTCATGAATTACTATATACATTTTATTAATTATTTAATTTAAATAATTGGAGGTTTTAATTATGAAAAAGAGCCAATAATCATTAAAAAAAAAATGTTCCTGATGTTCATTAGAATACATATAGTAATAAGAATGGAATTAGTCCAAAAGCGAAGCCTGAATCCTGGAAATAAAAGTCAATCAGGCTGCTAAGTTATTTTTAATTATTTTAGAGCCTTCAGGATTTGTTTTTATACTTTTCCAATACTGTTTATTCTAATGATGATTTTAAATCACTCTTTGAGTTTGTTTTCTTTTTTATTAATCTGTATATATATATATATATATATATATATATATATATATATATATATATATATATATATATATATATAATATCTGTATATATATATTAGTTTAATAATGATCATTCATTTGGTATTAAAATATTCTGATGGTTATTTCACCCGGGTTATGTTTTTATGTATATTATATATGCTACAAGGAAAGTTTTCAATGCGACCCATGGGAGCTATTATCTCAAAATACTAAATTCCTTGTCGCCGACCGAAACCATAATCTTAACCCTTTCCGAGCCATACATAAATTTCCGTTTATTTTATACTTATAAAAAAAAAATGCATACATTTCTATTAAATATAGGATCATCTCTAAGTGCATATTGAGATGCTATCAAATAAATCATTTATTTATGTAAATCGTACATGACCGTTTGCTTAGAAACAGAACAGATCGAGCCTGACCCCTTCATGGGTTGTATTGTTTAATTTTTGTTTTAATTGTTTTAATTTTTTTATTAACGAGTAACCTATAATGTATCTGATTTAAACATCTTTTTTTAAAATTTATTTATTGATATTTACTACTGTATTACAATAATACAACAAGTAAATAGGATAAGTGATACATAATGACATGATAATGACAAGTAGAGAAACTACTCAAATCAAAGTTCAACTAAGAAGGTCACGTGGCCATCTTCTTTTCAGACGCCTCGGAGGATTATCGGGTATTGAAGAGGAAGCTAGGTTTGAAACTAGAGGGTTTGAGTGGTAATGAAGTTTGTTATGAAAGGATAGATACCGGGTTCGGGCCAAATCAGCAACAAAAGGGATATTAAGGTCATTATGGATGACTTTATTCTTAACAAAATAAGGAGCATTGAGGATTTTACGAAGGATTTTGGATTGGATACGAGAGGAATTTGATGGCTTAGTGGAGCCCCAAAGCTCTCTACTCCGTAAGTCCAAACAGGTCGTATGATGGTCATGTAGATGAGTCTTTTGTAATTAATTGGGAGCTTAGAGCGTTTGTCTAGTAAGTGTTGAAGTAACCTGAAACGTCGAGCGGTTTCTTGTCTTTTCAGTCTTGTATGAGGATTCCAGGTTAATCGTTTGTCAAGGTGCAACCCTTAGTATCGGATCTGCACCAGTGGGATATTATTAAAGGATACTGAAGGGCAGGAAGTCATTGGTTTACGACGTAAGGTAAAAGTGATTTGATGCGATTTTTGAGAATTTATTTTAATCCTCAAGTTTTGACACCATTCTTCAAGATCAGTGATATGGGATTGGAGGCTTTGGGGTGCAATAACTGGATTGGTGTTGACTGATAATACACATGTATCATCAGAAACAACATCTAAAAGCGCATATTCCACAGAATTAATACTGAAGACAATTGCCCTCTATGCTTAAATTAATCACGTGACGATTTAAAGCATATCCTTTTCTACTTTTTATAAATAATATTATATATTATAAATAAATATATTAGCTCATACGATCACAATATTTATACAGCATTGAATTCTAAACACAGTTAAGATGGGCTTGTAAAGTTATTGGACTGAGTAACGAACGAGTTCCAAAAAAGTTAATAAGCGCTGTGCCGACTGGTCTTACGTCTTACGAAGAGACCGAGGCGTAGTTGGGAAGATTGTGTTAAGAGTGGTGAGAAGGATTTGGGTTTGGGTAATTGGGTCCGTGGACGGAGGTGTGCAAGCAGAGATTGGTGGTATCGGCATCCAGCCTTCGGATTCGCTTTTTATTTATTAATTTATTTATACATATTTATTGTTAATACATACATTCATAATTATTTACATATATCGCTCCTTTAAAAGAACGACATAACTCGAAACTTGGCATTTTTTAATTAAACGTTCAGTAGCAATTGTATCGGTTGAAGATTTTTAATTAAGGAACGACATATCTGATATTCCTTTTCCAACATGTTTTTTCCTAATAAATTCATGTTTTGAGTATTATCATGTTTGAACTTGAAGTTTTATGGGAATAATGACATGGGAAGTTAATATTAAAAAAATCTCAAGCCTTTAAAAGTTTCCTAACGGTTAATAAAAGAATTTCAATACCATCATTACAATAAGAATTAAAAATAAATTATAGAAATATAAAATTGACATAAGTCAACGAGATCCTAATTAAAGTAATGCTCAATGAACATTCTTCCCCGGGATATAGGATCGGTGAAGAGAATAGATTTGCCTGGCTTGGATACGAGCCTTGGTAGCTCAGTGGTTAGAGCACCGCGCTTGAGACGCGGGCGATATAGTTTGAGAACTTGATATATTAGTAATCAACTGGTGTTTATTAGTTAACATTAACAAAGTCGCGGGTATTGCTGTCTATTTACTAGTCAATATCAATATTATTGCCTGAAAATAATATTGAATATGAATGTAATTAATTTACTTGATAGCAGTTTTAGAATTTTCATTTGTGAAGATAATAATTGAAGCCGACAACACGGAACAGCAATAACTCATGATTAATGAAGGGAGTGCTTTGGAGCATTCATCACCAAGATACTCAAAGCCTACATAATAATCTTGCTAAGAGTACATTATAGCAATTCTGAATAAATGGTTGCAAGGTATAGTGTTTTATATTTTATTGTAATATCTCAAACAACAATCGAATTATTATTAAAATAAAAATTATGAGTATAAAAATTATCTCGGAATAAAATACTGTGTAGAGACTGTTCTGTTTCATCGAAAACGGGTGTGGAGAGAGGTTATTTGTCCAAGATAACGCTCACGTGAGCCTAGGGTCTGCAGATGCCAGTCCATATATACCTGTTAACAGATAAATTACTTTATCTGTTAATTGGATTTCAACCTGGGATCTTCAGCTTAGCAACCTAGTGGTTTACACACTCATCTCTCCTATCACTCAGCGCTTTAACACAGCTACCTAGCTCGCATACATGTTTTGCTACGTCCGAATATCTTACTAATATTATAAATGCGAAAGTTTGTATGTTTGTCTCTCTTTCACGCAAAAACTACTGAACGGATTTGGATGGAACTTTACAGTAATAAAGGTTATACATCAGAATAACACATGGGCTATAGCAAGCGCGGATTTATGGGTGGGTGCAAGGGGGCACGTGCCCCCCCCCCCGACAGTATTTTAGGTACTGTGGAGAATCTATTATAGTATATAATTAAAGGCAAATCACATAATAATAGTGGTTAAAATAACAGAAAGAACATGAGTGAAACTATTGTTTTGATATCCTACTAATATTATAAATGCGAATGTTTGTTACTCATTCACACAAAAACTACTGAACGGATTTGGATGAAACTTATTGAGTAAAATAGGTTATACATCATAGGCTACAGCTAGGGCAGATTTATATGGGGGCAAGGGGCATGTATCCCCCCCTTTTATATTACATAATTAAAGGCAAATCAGGAACTTAGCATCTTGAAATTTGTAGATAGGTTCTTTGTATAGTTTGAGAAAGAAATATGGATAATTCCACCCCAAGGATTTTCCCCTTTAATATAATAGGGGTTCAAAGGTTGTATAGAATCCGTCAGTTTTGAAGTTAGACATCTGAAATTTTGGATGTACGAATAACTTATATTTTAAAAAAATAATTAAATTATTTATTTAAAATGATCTTTCACGAAACTTTATGTGGCAGACCAAATTCCACGCGAGCGAAGCCGCGGGCATAAGCTAGTATATTATATTTTATCAGGCGAAGAAACAAGTTTTCTTTTGTCCACATGAGATTTTTGGCAAGTATGAATATAACAACTTGGGGAAGAAGTGAGGGTTGGAAGCCCTCCTACCTGAAGTTAATATTTCACCGACCAAAATCAGCCTCGAATATCGATAGTTATAAACGGAACCAACCCGGCAGTACCTACAGACGTTTTAATCTTGGATATTGGAATATTCTTTCCTTTTACAGACCTGGAGCACTGAAATGTCCCATCCTGGCGAGACCATCAATATTGACCCCTTTAACTTTGAGAAAGTTGCCCATTTTCACCTATGTGGGTTCAATCGTGACGGAGAATAATGCACGTGAAGTCGAGGTAAAGAAACGAATATGGATGGCCAACAGGTGCTACTTTGGGCCACGCAAGGAATTCTCCTCACGCCTTATATCACGGCAGACCAAGCACCATCTGTACAAAACATTAGTCCGCCCAGTTTTGTTTTCTTAGTCTTCGAAAGAAAGATCCTCCGAAATTCTTCGGTGGAGTATACCTAGATGGAAACTGGCGAAGGAGAACAAACAATGAAGTTTACTCAATGTTTAACGAAGCAGCTGCTGTTAACTTCCTTAGAAACAAGAAGACTGTGATGGGCTGGTCGTGTGACTAGAATGGATGACGAGGCCATTCCAAAAAAGGCTTTAACAGAACCTCTGTAAGGCACGAGAAGAAGGGGGAGACCGAGGTTGAGGTGGTCGGAGAGTGTAAAGGTAGCCACGAGAGATATTCTGAGAGTCTGATGCTGGATTACAGCCGCGAAAAATAGAGACGGCTGGAAGCAGCTGGTAGAGGATGCCAGGACTCGTCACCGGTTTGTAGCGTCATAGAATAATAATAATAATAATGAATATAATATAAAAAAAATAATGAAGTTTAATCTCGATATATGTAAAAATACAATATTGTAGGGATTCTTTTCGTTTTGAAAAACAATCTCCTTTAAACGACTAATTAAATGTCGAAGCCGAGCAAGGAATTCTTTTGATAGACATGGCCTCTACAAAGTTCCATTAAAACTGATTGGTCCAAATCAAAGGTCTCTTCACCACTAAGTGTCTTGAACTTTATTTTCTTTCGCACTCAACTAAAAGATCGATGAGGGACATTTCTATCGAGTTTAATGTTATATTCGATTTTCATTTTAAAATATTACACTTTCAGCTTGAATAGTATTAGTTGACCTTAAATAAATAAGGAAGAAAATGGTGACGTTGGCTTTATAATTAAATTAAAATTAATTAAATTAAATTATTGTTATTTTTTTTAGATCTCCATACGGACCATTATTCATACAAGACAGAAAAGACACGAGAAACTGCTCTACGTTTTCGCCTACTTCAACCTTTACTGGACAAACGTTCTAAGCACCCAATTAATTACAAAAGACTCATTTACTTGACAGTTATCAGACATATTTGGACATACGGAGTTGAGCTTCGGGGCTCTACTAAACCATCCAATTCATCTCGTATCCTTACAATCCAAAATCCTTCATAAAATCCTCAATGCTCCTTATTATGTCACAAATAAACTTATCCATCATGATCTTAATATCTCATATGTTGCTGATTTGGCTCAAACTAGATACCTATCCTTCCTTGACAAGCTCCATACACACTTGAATCCGCTAATCTCTCAACTTGCTTCCCATACTATTCCTGATAACCCTCCGAGGCGTCTGAAAAGAAGATGGCCTCGAGACCTTCTACTGTAGAACTTATTGGAGTGCTACCAATAGGCAGTTTCTCCACAAGTGATTTTTTTTTATGTCATTTGCTCATATTAGCAGATTTACTTGTAATATTATTACAGTTGTAAATATCAATAAATTAATTTAATCTGAAAAAAAATTCATTATAATTGAAAACTCAGTTTCTAAATTTTTCACATTTAGCATTCTTTCCCTGACAATACAGTTATTTCATGTATAGATCAAGTAAAAGTAATAATTGTTATAATAAATAATTTTTATGAGAAAATACATCATCAAAAGGCAATTTTCAAATTGTTATAGGATATTATCTTTTTAATGTTAACTCATGGTAACTGTTCCTTGGAACGATTACAATTTAAGCAGTTACGGTCAGGTCCAATATAACGATTTGAGCGTTAACTCGGAACGGCCAATAACTGGAATCGCAAGAGCATCGTAAACTGCTCAGAAATGCGGTTTATAACTTATTATTAATTCCGGCTAAGTCAAAGAGGACTTAGTTATAAACTGGTTAAGCGCTTAAAGTTCGGAAATGTTTCATACTAATCGATTTATACGACCGAGATAGGTCAGATCTTGATTAATTTTTGGTACGTTGGGGACAATCACGTTCCAGCAAGATTATTCTTGTTGTTCGTCGAGGTTCAGCAATAACGTTCAGAATATCATGATAGAAAACATAGTCAGAACAAGAGACCACCATATCGTTTTACAACTTCCCAAAATGTATTTGGGGTCACCTATTGTGTATTGGGTTATTATGTTATTAATTGGTTAGCACAACGACCTTCTAAGCCCAAGATTGTTGGATCACAACCCGGCAGGTGGGCCTAGGACTTTTCAAAGGGATTAAAAATCCTTGGTTATCCTTCGTAATCCTGGGTTATTATGTTATTAATTGGTTAGCACAACGACCTTCTAAGCCCAAGATCGCTGGATCACAACCCGGCAGGTGGGCCTAGGACTTTTCAAAGGGATTAAAAATCCTTGATTATCCTTCGTAATCCTGGGTTATTATGTTATTAATTGTTTAGCACAACGACCTAAGCCCAAGATCGCTGGATCACAACCCGGCAGGTGGGCCTAGGACTTTTCAAAGGGATTAAAAATCCTTGCTTATTCTTCGTAATCCTGGGTTATTATGTTATTAATTGGTTAGCACAATGACCTTCTAAGCCCAAGATCGCTGGATCACAACCCGACAGGTGGGCCTAGGACTTTTCAAAGGGATTAAAAATCCTTGGTTATCCTTCGTAAGGGACGTAATATGACAATCCTGAGCCTGAGTGATGTGAGGCAATCGTTAAAGATCCCTATTTTAATTATACTAGGATAGGCAAAACATTGATCATTATGCGATAAGCCATAACAGCATATAGTGACAGTTAAATTAATAACCAAACTTTTGATATTGTGCATAAGGTTTTCTTATTTAATTATTTATTTTCAAACTAAAAATCTTTTAAGGAATTGTGATATTTATATTAAAAGTCTCTATCAATACTAAATTAGTGAAAAGGACTTTCATTTATTCATTTATTTGTTAATTACCTACATATTTTAGTTTTGACATTTCGGGGTCTTATACTCATCAGCCGAACATCAATGTTACTATACTTACTATCACAATTTACAATATTATAATAATACTTCATGTAAATAGAATGATAGTTACATAATGGAATGAGATAAAGGAAAGTAGAGAAACTGCCCAGTGGTAGTTATGAAATAAAAGATTCAACTTAAACAGTTACTAGGACATATTTTCAGACGCCTCGGAGGATTATAAGGAACTCGGAGGATAATGAACAGGTAGGTTTGAAACTACTGGGCTTGGGAGGGAAAAAAGTTTGTCATGAAAGGATTGATATTGGGTTTGGTCCAAATCAATAACATTGAGATCATTATGGATGGCATTATCGTCATTTTTAGTAACTAAGTAAGGATTGGATACGAAATGAATTCAACGACCTTTTGGAGCCCCAAAGCTCTACTCCGTAAGTCCAACTAGATCTTATTATAGGGATGTATATGAGTCTTTTTTAATTAATCGGAAGCTTGTCTAGGGCCTTGTCTAAAACGGTGATCAAAAGTATCTAAAATTTAACGCACAATTTCCATTAAAAAATCTAATAATAACAGAGAGAAAAAAAAAAAGAGAAGAAAAATTAGTAATAATAAAATAAACAAAAATCATAACAATACATTCTTAGTAACTTATATCCATATATATAACAATATCAATGAAATGAAAGAAATTGGTATCCTACAATAATAAATGTTCGGTTCGTTTATGTACATACCGCTTTGTACTATTTTTTGTATAGTTCCCAATATTTTTTATAAGCTGGTTTTTATTGTTTTTACACTTAAAAAAAATTGTTTACATAGTTTGTTGATAAATATATTAATGTAAGGTATACTCAATTCTTTATGCATAAATTTAACTTTAGTGTCATATGCATAATTTCCAGCAATTCTAAGACATTTGTTTTGGAATATTTGTAATTAGTTTTAGACATGTAACTAAATATTGGGCATGCGTATGTTAGTATAGGTCGTTAGCAGGCTTTATATAATAATTACTTTTTATCTGTGCTTAATTTAGAATTTTTATTAAAATAAGGATATATAGTACACAGAGAACTGTTAGCTTCATTGCACGCATAATCAGTGTGAAAAGTAAAAGTTAACCTTTTGTCTATGTTAAGCCCTAAGTATTTAGTATGCGTTGCCCAAGGTACAGATAAAAAAATATTATAACCTTTAAGACAGCTGTTATATTTAAGCATTGCGTGCCAGAGGGATTTAATGGCTTAGAGCTCTGTTCCGTAAGTCCAAATAGATCTTATAATAGTCATGTGTATCAGTGTTTTTTTTTATTATTGGAAGCTTAGAGTTTTTTTCAAATAAGTGTTGGAGTAACCTGAAACGGTGGACAAAAAATTAAATTTCTTTTCACAAGTTTATTCAAGAAAAGACAAATAAGGTATTGAGCGAAAAGGAGGGTCCAACCCTCAATAAATGAATGTCATAAATTTTATCCTTTTTTTTTTTTTTCCCACGGCCACCTAAAGAAGTGAAGTGAGAGAAGTCGTGCGTGGTCTGCTTCGGCCTTCTGATTTACGCCTTCTTATACCTCTTGTCGGACCCGATGGAAAATATCATCTGAAAATAACTTCATCAAACCTACTTACTTTATTGGATTTAGTTATTAATTATTAGTCTGTTTGGGTCTTGTTTAGATTAGGCCCGCCAGTGATTTTATCTAGTAACAGTTACTTATTCATATATTAAAAAAATATGGGTTAAAGAAACATATGATTTATTTAATAGGAACTTTTTATACATAACCAAAAACACTAACATACTTTTAATGAGTTACTCGCCAAAATTCTTCTATGTCCTTAAGGATTTTATCAAAAACGTCTTTATTTGAGTTTCTCTGCCTCCACATGAACTCGCATAAATACGAGTCTACCATAGAGCGATGAGTCCCACATTCCTTTTTGTTTCTCCTTTTGGCCTTAGCCCACATAGACTCAACTCTTTGAGTGTGAGCACCAGTCTCTGGGTCGACGAAATTTTTGGAAAATTTTTCGTACAATGCCTGTAATCCTTTCCAATCATTCCTTCTATCCCACTATAGGACTTCCACAGGTCAGACATTATAATGGAACCCGGTCTAATTGATGTTTTTATGCACTCCTCCAGGGTTTCTCTTCTCCTATCGGGCACTGCGTACAAAAAACACTCTTTAGTTTCACGACAGATCCCGCCAAACACCCATTGCTGTGGATAGGTGCGTCCTACATTATACTTTCGACGAGAAAAACAGGACTCGTCAATCTCAACTGTCAGTCCTTTCCCTCCAATAACAATTGGGTTTTTCAGCAAACTAGCTGCGCACGCCTCCCGCAGATAATTTTTCCAATCTACAATTGTAGCGGAGCTCATATTGAATTCTTTGTAACAGAATTTAAACGTCGTATACTCCTGTGTCCATGAGTAAATGAATAAAAGGGCTTTACTTAACGGTAACCTGCTGTCACATAGCCACGTACCCGTATACATGCCACATTCATATCGGCATTGTCTTTTGCTGCACCTATATTTTTTTCTTTCTTCGTTAAATTTCATAATGTGGCCTTTTTTACAATATCTTTCCTTAGGTAGAATTCCTCTTTCTTCAAATCCTGGCTCGTTCCTCTTCTTTGCATAAATCGTAAACTTCAAAAATATTCATCGTGTTATCACTTTATAACCGCAATTACACAAACAATACTAAATTCAATAATATTTGAACATGTGATTTTATTTCTATATCAATGGTATCAGGTTATACAACAACTGTTACTAAATATCATTAAAAAATAACTGGCGGGCCTAATCTAAACAAGACCCGTCTGTTTTTTTGCTTTGTTATTTGTTAAAAGAATTATACTAGTTATAACTGATAATCGTTCACCAAATATATTTGAATCTTACTGATACGGTCACTATGGTAACGGCTGAGATGTAAGAAACACAACTCACAGTAACCTTCTCGGTTTTTATATCACAGTTGTTACCATAGTGACCATTTCAGTAGCATTCAAATGAAAAATGTCTGCAGGCCGGGCTTAGAAACCAGCTGTGTCAGATATAAACATGATAAACTAAATTAAACGAATGGGTTTGCGAGGGAATAAAGTTAGTCATTAAAGGATAAAGTTCGATCTAAATCACCAAAAATGGGACATTGAGGTCATTTTGGATGTCTTAGTTCGTTGCCAAATAAGGAGTGTTTTTGAGGAGTGTGATTGGATACGAGATGAAGAATTCGGTGGCTTAGTGGAGCCCCAAAGCTCTACTCTAAGTCCAAATAGGTCTTATAATATTCATGTGTATGAAATCTGTAACCCGGATGTAAAGACATCAAGTAATTTTTTATTTGATCACAAGAGCCAATAAAACTAATTACCAAGTAGAAAAGGAGACCTTACATAAATGTTAAGACCGTGGAAAAATTCCAACGAAAAGCCTTAAGTCTCCAAACTAAAACAGAAATAGAAATTATCTGTCTAATATTTCGCCCATTCAGGCATCCTCAGGGTAGAAAGAGAATAACAGTAAAACAAAACATGAATAATGCACCCAAGAAATATCCCACCACCTCGAAGGCTCAAATGCAACTAATGAATCATAAGGAAGGTTACTCGACCCCAGCTGGTTAATTTTAGAAACATCCCACCTCGAAGGCACAAATGCAACTACAGGAAGTCCTCGACTTTCGTACATAATTGGTTCCTGGAACGTGTATGAAAGTCGAAATGTTGGAAAGTGGAGGAATCAATAAAAAAATAAAATAAAAAATAACAAAAAATAAAAAATATTAAAAAAAAACATTGCTTTTTAAATATATGTATATTTCTTGATTATGAAGTGTCTTACACATACATAATATAATTTTTAAATGAAAAATTCATTGTTTAGTTTCATTTGTTTTATGAACAAATTTATCCATAGAAAGTTGTACTTTACTCTTCTTTTTCTTTTCTTGATAAAGATTTCGGTAACATGCTATGTATTTTTCTATTGCTCTTCGCACGTGAGAAATCCGCTCTCCATCGGGATCACATTCTTCCATGATGGTCAAAAATTTGTCCAGATGCGTAAAAGCTTCGTTCATATTATTGACTGTCAAAGTTTTAGCAATAGGATCGTCATCAGCTTCTTCCTCATCCATTTCGGTTTCATTAACCTCTTGTAATTCGATCAGGTTTTCATTTGTCAAAGACTCTGAGTGAGATTGTATTAGCTCATCGATATCTTGGTGGTTGACGTCTAAATTCATTTCTACCATTGTATTTACAATATCAGTTGTAATAGTTTCGAGAGTTTCTTCATTTTCCCCAGAATCACTGCACATTTGAGGACAAAGCTTTTTCCAACAACCGCTCATTGTTGATGATTTTATTTCAGCCCACGAGTCCCCGATAATGTTTATGGCATGCCATATATTATAATTTTTCCAAAATTCAGTTAATGTAGGGCCATCTTCCTTGTCAGTTGCCTTAATTGCTTGGTTCATCAACCTTCTCATATAATACCGCTTAAAAGTAGCTATGACTGTTTGATCCATGGGCTGAATCTCGCTGGTGGTATTGGGAGGAAGAAACACAACTTTAATTTCTGGAAATAAAGTCTGCAGGGATTTTGGATGTCCGGGAGCATTGTCTAAGAGCAATAGAGCTTTGAACGGTAAAATATTTTCCCTGCAATATTGCCGAACACTAGGAACAAAATTCTGGGAAAACCATTCTTGAAAAAGTTGCGCGGTAGCCCATGCTTTTCTATTTGATTTCCAGATTACTGGAAGCCTGCTTTTATCTTTCCCCTTTAGGGCTCTTGGATTTTCATATTGGTAAATAAGCATTGGCTTCAATTTAAAATCACCAGCTAAATTTCCACCAAGTAGCAATGTTAGCCTGTTTTTAGCAGCTTTATACCCAGGGGCAACTGACTCTTCCTTTGCCAAGTACGTACGTGACGGCATCTTTTTCCAAAATAATCCCGTCTCATCTACATTAAAGATTTGGCTGGAAGAGTAAGCTCCATCTTTAATTATGTCAGAGAAAGTGGAAATAAATTCGCTGGCAGCTGTCTTGTCTGCGCTAGCAGCTTCCCCGGTAAATTTAATGTTATGTAATGAGCTCCTCATTTTAAATTTTTCGAACCAACCGTGACTTGCTGTGAATTCTGTTGTGGAAGTGTCATTTAGACGTTTCTTCCAGTCTTTATGTAAACTAAGAGCCTTAGCTTGAATAATTGACAAACTTACCGGAACGCCTTTTTGATGCTGATCTTCAATCCACGTCGTCAAAGATTTCTCCATTCGATCCATCACTACGCCATGTCTTTTTGAAACAATCTTTGATGAAATATTACCACACTTTTGAACATACTCTTCGATTTTATTTTTGTTTTTCACTATTGAACATATCGTCGATCTGCTTACTTCAAGTGAACGTCCGATTGAAGCCAAGAATTCGCCGCTTTCAGATCGCCTTATTATGCTTAATTTCGATTCGATGCTAAGAAGTTTATGAGATCTTGATTTCTTGTTTCTGTCATGATCAAAGCCGGCTTTTCGTTTTTCACTCATTTTATAACAGCCTAGGTAACGTACACACACGAAGTTGCAAATGGAAACTGATGGTTTAACTTTTAACACAAAACTGAAACAAGAATGAGTAATGAGAGGAAGAGGGGGTAAAGGGATTGTGGACTAAAAGCTGTGGAGACTCTTTACTTGGAACTACAAATTAGCTACTTCCGCCTTTCCTGTAGGGCCTGTTTTGACATTTATTTACGTGAAATTAATTTAAGCAATAAGGTGTCGTGTTTTGCGTAATTTTCGCGACATGTTTCAAATTGGAATTCCATCAAATTGTGGATTATGTATAAAAAAAAAAAAAAAAAAAAAAAATGTACGAAATAGCGAATTGTACGAAAGTAGCATGTACGAAAATCGAGGAATACCTGTAATGAATCATAAGGAAGGTTACTCGACCCCAGCTGGTTTCGTTGGAATTTTTCCACGGTCTTAACACTTATGTAAGGTCTCTTTTTTACTTTTCAATATTAATATATTTTGTGGAGTAGCCGTAGGTTCAGTGGTTTCTTGATAATGATAATTTTTTTTTTCTTGCATTTTTACTTTCATTTTATCATATGGTCTTTCGTCTTAAGTTTTGTGATGTTTGCTATTATTTATTTTTCCTGTGGTTCTTTTTGAAATTTGGTGAGTGTATATTGAATTTTGAATTTCTGAAGTATCTATCAGCTGTTTTTATCTAACCTTAACCAGCTGGGGTCGAGTAACCTTCCTTATGATCCATTAGTTGCATTAGAGCCTTCGAGGTGGTGGGATGTTTCTTGGGTGCATTATTCATGTTTTGTTTTACTGTTATTCTCTTTCTACCCTGAGGATGCCTGAATGGGCGAAATATTGGACAGATAATTTCTATTTCTGTTTTAGTTTGGAGACTTAAGGCTTTTCGTTGGAATTTTTCCACGGTCTTAAAACCAATTACCCATTACTTTGAACTATTTAAATTTGTTTCTTTAATACTTTGTCCATGATCTTTTAGTTCCTGCCTCTAACTCATTTCTTCATTTAGCTGCAACCCATGCGATCCAGTTGACGGACCCACAAAATGTTCTGAGTTTTGACTATTTTTTCTATTTTTGAGTTACACATAATAATTATTTGAGGATGAATGCATTCTTTAATGCATGCCAATAGTGTGTTTTTATTCCTTTTCGACGCTGCAAGAAATGAAGCATTATTTTTTCCCCGGCATATACCACCTTAAACCCACTGATTTGGATATACTCTTGTATAAATTCATTTTTTTATATTGGGATTGAACGAAAAAGACCCATTGGTTCTTAAGGTACATTAAATACGACTTAGATATTCATTTATCTTTGGATTAAAAAATATATAACCATCTTATTTTGTAAAGAAGAATCAAGTATCATTTTGGTCTTTAGAATAACTGTTATTAAATGTATGTATGAGAGGAAAATAGTTGACTGGATGATCAAAAGTAGAAAGGAGATAGTTGGGGGGTGCAGTAAAAAAAAAAAACACTGAATAAGTACTAGACTTATAATTATGTGCCGACGTTTCGACCTACATTGTAGGTCATCTTCAGGGCTATGAGAGAGAAACAAACAGAACAAAAATTATAAAAATGTACAGCAACAATAATATGGTGACAAGTTATGTAGAAAATTAAAATAGTGACAGATATGAAAATTAAAGATAACGAATATTAAAAAAGTGACAGAATAAAATAAAATTAAGATATAGACAGATTTAATAAAATTAAAGATAATGAAAAAAAAATATAAATAAATAAAGTAGTGACAGATATAATAAAATTAAGATAAAGAAAGATATAATAAAATTAAGGATAATGAAAAAAATTAAAATAGTGACAGATATAATAAAATTAAGATAAAGACAGATTTAATAAAATTAAAGAAAATGAACAGAAATTAAAATAGTGACAGACATAATAATTAAAGATAACGAATATAAAATAAAATACAGAAAATAAATGTACAGAAAGGATAGAAAAGTAAAAATAATATTAAGGGAATTTTAATTTATTTATTTATTTTAATTTTCTACATCACTTGTCACTGTACATTTTTATATTTTTTGTTCTGTTTGTTTCTCCTTCATAGCCCTGAAGATGACCTACACTGTAGGTCGAAACGTCGGCACATAATTATAAGTCTAGTACTTATTCAGTGTTTTTTTGACTGCACCCCCCAACTATCTCCTTTCTACTGTTATTAAATGTAGTTATTTTTTTCATAACATATGTTTTATTTCTAACCATAAATTAGAAAAATGTAGGGATTAAACCTCAATATATCCATTTCATAATTCTAAGCAGTATATTGCCATTTATATCCATTCAAATATTCTTTTGATGCTTTTAAGCACTAAATCTGCCGTGCATGTAAAAAACTATAAATTTCCAACATTTAATGTATGAACTGTTACTTTTGAAAGTGGTATAAGTCCTTTTGGATTCCCAAAAAAAAATTTTTTAAATGATTTTAATGATTACTATTTCATAATAAAATTTAAAAGGTGTATAGGGTTTGAAACATCACTTTTTGATAACTGCTAACTGATAAAAACCAGCTCATATTTCCTCTTTTTTAATTTTTAATTAAAAAATTTTTAATAATGGTGTTATCAGAAACGCGTGTTACTCCTTTTTTTGTACACCAATTTTTTTTATAGTGGGTTTCTTATAATAACCTAAACTTTCCACTAATTTAATGAATATTCAACTTCATCATTTTAGTAACAATCCGGACAGGACTAAAGACAACACGTCACCTCCATACAGATGATCTTTGTTGCCCGGGAAAATGATAAGAGAGGGTAGTGATTACACTGAGATGAATAGGCGGAACTTTCAATTCACATCCCGAGCATGAGGGGACTTCATTTATACAGATAAGGCCCCCTCAAGCGCGAGGTGGTACTTAGGCGTTCATTTCACGCACTTTAAGTCCTTTTGTAATTAAAGGGGTTGTTTTTATCCCTGGATTTTATCCTGAAATGTAGCTACTATTGTTTTTGTTTTTTTATTATTTGTTGACAGTTATTACAATTTATCAACATTTAAGGACAGTAGATTGTTTAATTTTGAAGAAGAGTGAGACAATATTTTTATGCTTTTGCTTGGAAAGTTTCAAGCTCAATTATTTTCTTATATTTTTAGCCAATCGTTGTTGGCACATACAAACATTGGAAAAAACCCTGTTGGTATAGCTGCAACCCATGAAGGGTCTGGGGTTCAGTACGTAGTAGAGACTGTACTGTTTCTTGGACAACGGTTGTGAAGGGAAGTGATTTGGCCTAGATGGTCCAGATTTCTCCCCCATATTATTGTACCCACTTTATAGAGGTTGGATGAGCCCCAGGAGGGTCCTAGATCCTATATGATCCATCTCCGGCTGCTAACAGACTAATTTAAAGTCTTGCCTGCAGCGGAAGAAGGAAGAACATGGCAACTCAGTGCTCTACCACTGAGCCACTCCGCTCCCTACAGATTATAATTAGCTTTTACTAATCCTCTATTTTTGATAATATTTACTATCAATACGATTGCACAAACATCGTTTAGTGTGCCATTAAATAAGGACATGGAAACAAGTGGCTTTCGTGTAATTTTTTTTATGCGTTTAAATTTGGACCATGGGCAGCTCAAGCTGCTGCGAGAAGCTTTACCGGCGTGTTAGGTGTAAGGTGATGCAACGAAAGACCATTCCTCGTTGGTTGGAGACATGGATTAAATCATAAATAATTAATTAACTCATAAATAATTCATTTATCTTTCTATCTACCCAGAAGTGAAACCATCATATCCACGTATTGCTGCAGGAATATTGACATAATGCAATAAAAAATTATCAAAAAAATAATCGGCATTGGTAAACCCGAAAGTGAAGAAACTAACCGACCTTGGTTACGAAGTCCTTTCACACCCAACTTATTGGTCAGACCTGAACCACTACAACCCATGTAAGGTCTTTTTGGGATTAATAAACGGTAGAGGGTATTGTTGCTAGGAGACCTGTTGTGTACGAAGGTAATTAGTCTAAAATCACGCTCAGGCGCCAGGTGCTTCTCTTTATTAATGGTAATCACTTTAAAGTAATTACTAATTGTAAAGAGTTTTTTGAAGCCGTAGGTGGGCCAGCAGATACTTCACGGTCCTTCCTTGGCTCTTAGCAGATTAAATAATTTATCAACCACAGCTTTATTTGAACCCGGGACCCTTAGCACAGCAACTCAACTCTCTACACACTTTGCTACCCCGCTTTAATAGTTAAGATTCATGCATAATAGTTATACTATACTGATATTATACTTTACTATAGTATAGTATAATATCAGTATAGTATGCACTATAAAATACTTTATTAAAGAAAAATCAAATTTTACCTCGAACAAGCACTGGGCTCCATTCGTCTAGTTGAGATATTGTTATTTCAAGACAAAAAACTAATTACTACATATAAATAAAATCCATAAATTATGAATTATGGTAGAGTTTAATTAAACATGGACAGACAGAATCATAGCTGCGAGTTCATGCTCGTATGTGGATTCCATACCATTGGTCATCGTAAAGATTCGCTTTAAAGATAACAGACATTTAAATATCTAATCTATTGGTTATCTAAATTTAATCTATTGTTAATTCAATCTGCTGGTTGTCTAATCTAATCTAATCAGGAGTAATGATCTAAATTAATTCGAACTAAACATTTTTTATAATATATATATATATATATATATATATATATATATATATATATATATATATAATTTTTTATTTTTATTCATTGTTCTTTTGATGGTGATTATTTTTAAATATTTTTATTTCGAAGAGTCTTGGCCATGATTCAAACCCGGGTTGCCAAGATCTCTAGTGCGGTTCTCTAACCATCTGAGCTACCAATGCTCGCATCCAAACCAGACAAATCCAGTCTCTGTTGTCTGGCTTGGATACGAGCCTTGGTAGCTCAGATGGTTAGAGCACCGCACTAGAGATGCGTGTGAATCGAGTTCGAATCCCGGCCAAGACAAATCTTTTCTCTTCCAAATTAAAAAATAAAATAAAATAAATAAATAAATAAATATATATATATATATATATATATATATATATATATATATATATATATATATTTTTTTTAATTCTTATCTAATATACTGGACTCTATTTCTATGTAAATTTTATCTTCGAAAAAACTCAACACCTTCCAGTCAATTTATTTTATTCTTTCATAAAACAAGACGTTGTTTGTTTGTTCATTTAACGTCACTTTTTGCTACTATGGCTAATCGGACGATACTATATTGGGAGCTCTAAATTTTGCCTATTCAGATTTAATTAGGATAGGGATTTTTAACGAGTACCTGACATCGTACAGGCTCGAGACCCCCGTTTAACGTCCCTTCCGAAGGACGGCGTAACTAAGGATTTTTTACTCCCTTAAAAAAATCCTAGGGTCACCTGCCGGGATACGAACCCGCTATCTTGGGCTTAGTAGTAAACAAGACGTTTCGGACCATGGGAGGAGAGTGAATCCCCAGGAAAATGAAAAAAATAATTTTTAAATATTACTATGTATTCTTTATTGAGGTATCTATGCTTGGTTTTGCTAACTGTTTTTGGGACAAGTCTTTTTGTTTTTGGATTGTATAACGTATTTATGATTGTTGTTTTTTTTGCAGAATTTTGACTTATAACTTTTTTTAAAGTTATGTTCAGGAAGTTGATGTATTTTAATATTGAAAATGGCATTTAAGTTGCCGAAACGTCTTGTTTTATGAAAGAATAAAATAAATTGACTGGAAGCTGGTTTTTTCGAAGATAAAATTTACGTGTATATATATATATATATATATATATATATATATATATATATATATATATATATATATAAACCTGTACCACTACAACCCGTAAACGGGTCTGAGGTTCAGGTAGATACTGTACTGTTTCATGGACAACGGTTCTGCAAGGAAGGTGACTTGTCCTAGGTCACATTCAACCAGATTCCCCCTAGTTTTATAATATTTGAGGCTGGATGAGCCCCAGGAGGATCCTGGCAAACGGCTATATATTATTTTGATATTTCGATTTTATGACTTTTATTTCAATAAAGAGAATGCTGTGAAATAAGATTAAGTCATCAAACAGATGATGGAAGAAACGGAGAGACTGAAAATAACAGACCAACGCTGTTTCGATAGGGATGACTATGGGAAAAGAAATTAAGGTCCTTGTGGGAAAGAGAGGTGCGAGAAAGGGAATAGCGTGGACCGAGGAAAGAAGGAAAGGGCAATTGAAAAGAATGAGGAAAAGGTGGGAAGGAGAGAAGGAGTATGAAAAGAAGTGAAAATAATGACATTGGTGTGGTCTCTAAGGCCGTTCTGTGAAAAAACAACTCAATATTTCACAATGATATCCAGCCTTCATAGCGATTAATGACCTAATGATTTAAGATCTAATTATTTATATCTTTATCACTTTTCCATCCTCGCCCATTAGAGTAGAATTAAAGAACTATAAATTATAGCACTTCAGGAGTTGCGGTAGCAATGGCTGATTAAAACTGGATTCTTCTCCAGATAATTGAATTCGTTTCAGGAATTAATTATTGAGTGGAGGGGGTAGGGGGGTGTGGAAGAAGGGGCTCCTAATAATAATTCGCTAACCTTCTATCCGAGCGAATTTGCCGGTTGTGAATTCAATAAAAAAAACCTGATAGTTTGATTGGGTGACAATTTCCCCAAATAAATATAGTTGAAGCTATAAAAGAAAAGAAAAGAAATTCATCAAGTAAATACAAATAAAAACATCCAAAAATGAGTAAATGATAAATATATATAATGTAAAAATAGAAAAAGAACAATTATAAAAATATTAATGTGCACAACTAAACCTAAGAAAATGCAAAGAAAGTTATTTAAAAGTAAATAAAAAAAGTTATGAAAAAAAGAAAATGCACTAAGCTATTATTTACATAAAAAATGAATCAACTTATTTACTAAAGAGAGATGAGTCTTGAAACAAAAATATTACTGGTCTGTGAATCAATGAAAAACTGAGAAATGAATTGATTTCTTGAAAAGTGTTGAGTTCTTGATAACGATGACTTGATGATTCGAAATGATGATGAGTAGAAAAATTAAATGTCTCTTACCGGTAAGTCCAAAATTAGATCAAAATAGCGAGAAGGTTTACTGGTGAGAGTTGACAAAATTCAAGTTGAAGAAGATGTGAAAGTGATGAAGAAGTGGCAACAAAATCAAGTGTAGAGTAGCAAGCAACCTTCTCACAACAACAACTGTCTTGAGACTGATCTTGTTTTGTTTTTTCGAACATTGCACTTAATATTAAAACATATGTTTTTAAAATTACTCTCTAAATTCTTTTGTTTCCTTTTAATTAATTTTATTAATGTTAGAATTATATAAAACAAACAAAAAAAAAAAAACATCTAGCTTTTAATGCAATAAAATATTCATTTGGAAATAAAAAAACATAAAATAAAAATAGTTATTGATACCCGACAGGGGGCTTGTCGCAGTAGATTTCCAACATCGTTTCAAATGTCTTAATGAAAGTGAAAAGAAGAAAATGGTTATAATTTTCGACTCAGTTCTTTGTTAGGAGAAAATCTATTGAGGATTGGGACAGTGGCTAAATTATCAAGAATGTAGCGTTACTCGCCAATTTTAGCTAAATTAGATTTTACTACTCATAAAATTTTCATACCGCGGGCTAAATATGAAAATCGTTTCTTAAGCAGTAAACTCCAAAAAACCTGTACCACAACAACCCGTAAAGGGTCTAAGATTATTTACATATATATAAATTCCATCCATATTTTGAAATTATTGAAATATACAAAGTTTTTAGACATGTTATGTCATCTTCATCTGTCTGAAAAAAGGCCCTCTAATCTGAACCTATGAAGGGTCTTCGTTTCAGAACATGGTAGAGACTGTACTGTTTCTTGGACAACGATCATACAGGGAGGTGATTTGTCCTAGATCACACTCAACCGCTAGATTTCCGCTCCTTATTTTGGGTACCCACTTTTAGAGGTTGAGTGAACCACAGGAGGGTCCTAGATTCAATCAAATAAATTTAATTTATAGATATTATTTTGAATACTAATAATACATAAATTGAGAAACTGTTTATGATTCAAAGATGTAGATGATTTCCTTAAAAAACTTACATAATGAAAATAACACTTATCTCTGAAAATATGTTTACCTACTGGTGGTCCCGAGCCTGTAACATCGTTAGGTACTCGTTAAAAATTTTCATCCTAATTAATCCTGGATAGCCAAAATTTAGATCTCCCATGTCCTAAGGTAGCATCGTCCGATTAGCCATAGTAGCATAAAGTGACAAAGTTTACAAACAGTCACAGGGGTACTTCTATATATTCTTTGTTAGGTATGGCATGACGTCTGGCGCGTTATGCCATTCGGCCACATCCCAGACCTTAGTTTGCACTCTTTGCTTTTTTCCAGAAGTGCCTTCCGACCTCCTTATTCCGTGCCTCTAGAAGCATCTCTCTCTCTCTCTCTCTCTCTCTCTCTCTCTCTCTCTCTCTCTCTCTCTCTCTCTCTCTCTCTCTCTCTCTCTCTCTCTCTCTCTCTCTCTCTCTCTCTCTCTCTCTCTCTCTCTCTCTCTCTCTCTCTCTCTCTCTCTCTCTCTCTCTCTCTCTCTCTCTCCTCTCTCTCTCTCTCTCCCTCTCCCCCCCTCTCCCCCCCCCCCCCTCTCTCTCTCTCTCTCTCTCCTCTCTCTCTCTCTCTCTCTCTCTCTCTCTCTCTCTCTCTCTCTCTCTCTCCCCCTCTCACACCCTCTCACTCCCTCTCCCACTCCCTCTCTCTCTTCCTCTCCCTCTCCCTCTCTCTCACTCTCTCTCTCTCTCTCTCTCTCTCTCACTCACTCCTCTCTCTCTCTCTCTCTCTCTCTCTCTCTCTCTCTCCCTCTCTCTCCCTCTCCCTCTCCCTCATTCATAATCATTCATAAATTCATACATCTTTTTCTAATGATGCAGCCCAGTATAGCTTTTACGATAATATAACTAATTTTCATTGTTCAGCCGAGAAAATTATATAAGTTTGTTTTCACTCCCTTAGAGTGTAACTTCAATCATAATTAACTTTAGAGCCAAACCCAGATTTATTAAATAGATGAAATAACGCACCTCCATAAACCGACCAATAAAAAAAAATATCTTAAGTAAATGGTAACAAACATAACAGACTGAAAGTCATTAAACCGACCATCAATTGCTGGACTTCATCTTCCAGTGCTGAACACAAGAGACGGTTGTTATCCGCCTTAGAATTGGACATTGCCTTCTGACCCGCAAATACTTGATGACAAGGAGAGGTCTACCTTTGTGGCCCTTTCAGAGCGTCGTATATTTGAGGAATGTCCCGGATACAGCAGCGAGGCGGAATGGCTAGGTAGGTTTTAAGGCCTTAGGACTGTTGACATAACATGTCAATAGTACCTTAAAATTTATTAAAAATATCAGGATATTCTAATTAATTTGAACACATTATTGGTTTGAATTAGTTTATAAACCTTCTTTAAGTATCTTTACTACTACAACTCATGAAGTGTCTTGGTTTCTCTGTACATTGTAGAGAATATATTATTTCAAGGATAACGGTTATGCAGGGAAATATATTGTCCGTGATCACATTGAACCGTCAGGGTTTTCCCTAATTAACGGTGTCCCCTTTATGAAGGCTGAATGAGCCCCAGAAGGGTCTGAAGGACTTACATGGTCCATGCGTGGCTGTTAATAGATTAATGTTATAATATTCGTTAAAAATAAAGTTAGTATCAGATTATTTAGTAGAAATTTGATTATTTGACTTTTATTTTTATAAATACTTATACAATTTATTTGGAATTTTCATCGCAACAATAATTCAAAGTCTAAATAATTATTTTTTAAACTCGTTAATTTTTAAATCGAAGTTTCAGAGATTTCTTTAAAGTACAAAAGAAACTACAATAAATATTTATCTAAAGATACAATTAAAACATTTGAATAACAAATGTGACTAAAGATACAATAAAACATTTGAATAACAAATTTATAAAAATTAATTCTAAATCTCATACAAGATTGAAAAGACAAGAAACTGTTTGACGTTTTCGCTTACTTCAACATTTACTGGACAAACGTTCAAAGCTCCCAATTAATTACAAAAGACTCATTTACGTGACAGTTATCAGACCTATTTGGACATATGGAGTTGAGCTTTGGGGCTCTACTAAACCATCCAATTCATCTCATATCCAATCCTTACAATCGTAAAATCCTTAATGCTACTTATTATGTCACAAACAAACTCATCCATCATGATCTTAAAATCCAATATTTTGCTGATTTGGCCCAAGCCAGATACCTATCCTTCCATGAAAAGCTCCTTACACACTTGAATCCGCTAGTCTCTCAACTTGCTTCCCATAATATTCCTGATAACCCTCCGAGGCGTCTGAAAAGAAGATGGTCTCGAGACCTTCTACTATAGAACTTTATTGGAGTGTTATCAATGGATATTTTCTCCACAAGTGTTTTTTTTTCATATCTTTTGTTCATACAGCAGATTTACTTGATGTAATATAATTACAGTTGTAAATGCCAATAAATTATTCTATTCCCCAAAAAATTCTAAATCTCGGAAAAAAATATGGGATGCGACTGAATAAAAAACAAGTGATATTAGATATCACCATAATAATTAATTTTATCGTTGTCTATTCACACTTAATAAAAATATTTTTATAATTTTACAATACAATAAAAGTTTTACAAAACTGGATTGGAATCCAAACTTTATCTGTAACAGACCCGCAAGTTGATTAAAACGGACTTGAAGCTTAACAAACAAACGGTAAACTTTTTTTTAATGTGGTCCTGTAAGAGCTGGAAAAAAAAAAAAAAAAAAAAAAAGGATTACGAATAACCAACTTTTTTATCCGAAAAAAGAGGAATTGGGCTGGAAAGATTCTTCATATGATTAAAATAAGGGAAATTTCTTATTATTTAAAAAAAGATTTCTTTTACTTTAGATAGCTGTGATTGAGGATTATACAGATTATTCTGTTTTAGCCAACAAAAAATGTCTTTAAGCATATTGCAGATAATATAATTTTTTGTTTAGTCTTGGCCTTACTATCACCTTTATAAAATACTAGATTTGCCCGCGGCTTCACTCGCGTGGAATTTGGTCTGCCGCATAGTTTCGTGAAAGATGATTTTAAATATTTTTTTTTTTAACTATAAGTTACTCAGACATAAAAAATTTCAGAGGTCTAACTTCAAAACTGACGGATTCTTTACAATCATTGAACCCCTATTATATTAAAGGGGAATCCCTTGGGGATGGAATTATCCAAATTTCTTTCTAAAATTATAGGAAGAACCTATCTGAAAATTTCAAGATGCTAAGTTCCTGATTTGCCTTTAATTGTGTACTATAATGGATTCTCCACAGAACACAAAAAACTGCCTGGGGGCTCGTGCGCCCGTGCCCCCCATAAATCCGCCCTTGCTGTAGCATATGTGTTATTCTGCGGTATAATCTATATTACTGCAAAGTTTCATCCAAATCCGTTCTGTAGTTTTTGCGTGAAAGAGAGACAAATATACAAATCACATTTATAATATTAGTAGGATATCAAAACAATAGTTTCTCTCATGTTCTTTCAGTTATTTTAACACTTATTATCATGTGATTTGCCTTTAATTATCTCCTACAATGGATTCTCCACAGTACCTAAAAAACGGGGGGGCACGTGCCCCAGTGCGCCTCCCCCCTAAATCCGGGCTTGCTATAGCCTATGTGTTATTCTGATGTATAACCTATATTACTGTCAAGTTTCATCCAAATCCGTTCAGTAGTTTTTGCGTGAAAGAGAGACAAACATACAAACTTTCACCTTTATGAAATATTTCCAGACACTCATAAGACACTTCATTTATTAATAAAAAACAAAATTCGCATCATAGTAATCTCTTCCTCCGTAAAATCAAATAATCCGTAAGCTCCTCATCACTGTTATCTTTCCACACTTTGACTATGGTTGTGTGGCATATGGTGGTCTCTCGAACAGGCTCGAGGAGAGGTTGAAGCGAATTATGTATGAACTGTTTGCTTCGATGTCCCGCCTTTACGTTGAGTTTTTTTTTTTTTTAGAATAGAATAATTTATTGATATTTATAATTGTAATTATATTACATCAAGTAAATCTGCTATATGAACAAAGGACATGAAAAAAAAAACCACTTGTGGAGAAACTATCCATTGATAGCACTCCAATAAAGTTCTATAGTAGAAGGTCTCGAGGCCATCTTCTTTTCAGACGCCTCGGAGGGTTATCAGGAATATTATGGGAAGCAAGTTGAGAGACTAGCGGATTCAAGTGTGTATGGAGCTTTTCATGGAAGGATAGGTATCTAGTTTGGGCCAAATCAGCAATATATGGGATTTTAAGATCATGATGGGTGAGTTTGTTTGTGACATAATAAGGAGCATTAAGGATTTTCCGATTGTAAGGATTGGATATGAGATGAATTGGATGGTTTAGTAGAGCCCCAAAGCTCAACTCCGTATGTCCAAATAGTTCTGATAATTGTCATGTAAATGAATCTTTTGTAATTAATTGGGAGCTTTGAACGTTTGTCCAGTAAATGTTGAAGTAGGCGAAATCGTCGAGCAGTTTCTTGTCTTTTCAGTCTTGTATGAACGTTGAGTTAAAGTGGCTCTTCCCTTCTATCCGTAGGATCTATTTCCTTGGTTCTTACTTATATCAAACTATCAACTCACAACATCCATCTTATATCTATAGTCTCCTACGATTCAAATCCTCTATCCAATCCCAGGGCACAAGATCTAGGCCTTCCGATCTTTATATCCGTTCCCATAGAACCAAAACTTTTGAGCTTTCCTTCCTCGCCTGTTCTATCTCTCTTTGGAACTCACTCCCACTCGATATCCGTCATGCGTCTTCTTTAACCTCATTTAAATCCAAACTTTTCCTACATTTTTCAAATTCCCAATCAGATGCTTTATAATCATAAAATAATTTATAGATGTATTAAACTTGATCGATTGATGAACTACTGTAAATATTCCTCACTCATAATGATATCATGTGTTCACTTATTTTTCCATAAGCCTATTTCTTTTTATTATGAATTTTTCTTTTTTTTATTTTAATTTTTATTACATTTTCTGATTCTCTACTAAAACTTACCTGTTTAGTTATTTACTTTCAAGATATCATGCAAATATTTTTTTATTTTGATGTAGGCCTTTGGCCAGATAAATAGTTATTTAAATCTGTTCATCTCTGTTATTCTAAAGGGGCCTTTTCCAGAATAAAATTATTTTTATCTTCTATTCTATTCTAATATTATTAGTATTACTTGTGATTTTATATTAAAAGAACAATTTATAATATTAAATTTCGGTATAAGCTAATGTAATCACCTCCTTGCAGAACCGTTTTCCATGAAACAGTACAGTCTCTACCATGTACTGAACCAAGGACCCGTTCACGGGTTGTAGTGGTTCAGGTTTTTTTTTATGCTAATGGCATAAGAAATTAATATTTACAGGTGGACTAAACTAATAATTTATATCTTAATGTAAAATAGGATTAAATTTATGTCATCGTTTAGAGATAAAATGGAAAATGTTTGTTTGTTTGTTTATTTGGGCTTTAAGGCCTAAAACCCCAGGGTCATCAACGCCTGAAATTCGTTTGTTTTTATCAAGTTTTGAGAAACTAGTAGAAATATATAGATATTAAAAAAAAAAATAAATAAAAAAATTAAAATAAAATATTGAGCTTATAAATGACATACATACAGTATACACATATATACGTCAATATATACACACACATACATACATAAAAACACATACATAAACATATAAATATACATATTCTATATAGAAATTATTCATCTCTATATTTTATTTAACAGTTTGTGGGTTTTAAGAAAATTAAGTACGGATTGGATATTGGATTCGTCGTTTGGAATGTATGGAAATGTTTGGAATTGGATGGAAAATGTTTAATTTAACTGACATTAACACAGTTATTATTATTAAATCTATTTCTAGGGAATGTGGCAGCTCAGTGGTAGAGCACTGGGTTGCCGTGCCCAAGTCCATGAATTCAATTTCGGCTATGGCAGATAATTTATATTAATCTGTTAACAGACTGGAATGGGTTCTGTGGGATCTGAAGACCCTCCTTGGGCTCATCCAGCCTCTATAAATAGAGTGGGAATCTGACGGTTAAGCATAATATAGGACAACTTACCTATCTGCAAAACCGTTGTATTAGGAGCAGTACAGTATCTGCCACGTACTAAACCTTTGACCTTTTATGGGTTGTAGTTGTACAAGTTTTTTTTTTATTATTTTTGTATATTTGAGATTTTAATTGATTTATTTGTATGTATTTTTATTTTGTTGTAATATTTTTTATTGTAGCAAATGTTATTCTTAATCGGAGTTGTCCCAGAATAATTTTATTTAAAAAAATTCTTTTTATATAAAAAGTTTTGTATTTACATTCTCCTCTGGACTAATTTACCCATCATCTTTATAATAAAAGTATATAAAATATATTTTAATAGATATTTATGTATTTATGTAAGTGGCCATGTACATATTACAACCCTAAGGGTCCCCTAGAGTTAAGGTTGTATTTTTACAATTTTTTTTTTAACTTAGTTAAACGACCATTATGGCAATCGACAAACCTTTTTTTCTCCAAGAATCTCAGTATTTCAATTTTCAGAGACAAACTTCAAAAAACAGAACATAAAATGTTTTGAAAATGTAAGGAAGAAGATGGACATTGAGATCCTTAATAAATTAAAAGCTCGGAACACTCGAAATTGTTTTGAGATTCTGAGCTGTGTAATCGTTAATTAACTAAAAGCAAGAAGGAACTTGTAGAGAAAATTAAAGTAGAGGCTCTCAAAACATTGTTAAATAAAAGGCAAAATAAATCATCTTTTCTTCTTGGCCAGGATCCGGTTTGAAACAACTTTCTCTTTAGTCGTTCAATCCTTAATTAGATTGAGAACTACTTCGTCTCAGTAACCGAATCCTCCATTTATCCGAATTTCATTAAACGAATTAACGCCCTAAGATTTTAGAGTATATAAATTATTTTTCGCATATGAAAATACGTATATAAATTTATTTTAATTTACATATTTATGTATGTAATATTTACTACATTAATTTATGTTATTCTGATATTTATTTTATGAATGTTAATTCACTACGAGAAAAAACGAAATTCAAGAGTAAGACAGGAAATGCTTGTTATTTTTTAAACTTATTTAAATCGTGCCTTTTGCCACGAAACAAAAAAAAACTATAATCCTACTATCGGTTCTATGTAAAAATGGCTATCAAACGTTGAAGAAAAAAAAAAAAAACTAACACTACAACCGATCGACCCTTGGATTAAATCGGTTGCAGTGGTACAGTTACAGTTGGTTCTTAAAACACAAGTATTTGTGTGAAATCAGCTGATTTACCTGACATCAAGCTCAACTTTCAGTTTAATTGAGGGTATCCACTTGATGGAGGTTGGTTGAGCCCTTGGACTTTGCAGCTCCCACAGGATAAGTCTGTCGCTGTTCTTTATTTATTTAAACAGCCTTCCTTGCCTTACGGCAACACGGGTTTTTACAATATTAATTATCACATAATAACTGTATTGTCACTCTAATTTTTCATGCCTCCTACTGGCAATTTCCAATGGGTTCTCCTTCCAAGATTGGAGTGTTATTTCCAATCCTGCTTTCCACTTATACGCAAACTCTTTGAAGTACGGGTAATTGTGTCGGGTCATTAACTCAAAGGCGGTGTAACTCGTGACCATGTGCTCAGCTGACTCCGGAACGCCGCAGCTAGGACATAAAAGTTCAATATCCCTTCCGTATTCACGAAGTTTAGCCCGAAAGCCTCCATGTCCTGTGAGGAATTGCGAAATCCAGTAGTCCGGGAGAATCCATGTTGCAGCCAGTCGTGATAGGACGGTGGAAAAGTATTTCCTCAACGTAGTACCTTTGGTGGTTGTCACCCTTTCCATTATCCGGGGTTTGAGGGTATTTTTGTACGGATATTGTAAGGGTAGACCTGCTGAGCCATCCTTTTTAAGGTTAAATTTGTATAAATCTTCACGCAGGAGAAGGTCGATATGGACAGCTCCTGCTAATACCTCATGAAACACATTCCTATACGCTCTTATGACTCGCAGAATCGTCGCCAACCAGCGCTTCTGCCGACTTGAAATATTTTTGACCCACGCAAGGGATGCATTATAAATGATTGTGCTCGCTGTTAGTAGATTAAAAAGTTTATCTGCCACAGCTGGATTTTGACCGTCTTATCTTATCCAATGGCCTACAAACTGAGCTCCTATGCTACCTAAAAACGCCTTAGTGTAATCCATAAGAATTCTCTATGTAGATTTTATTAAAATATATTTAAATAAAAGATATTTTATAAGAACGCTCCTGAAAATAACTTCCAAGATATTATACCTACATGTATGTATACATAATCACATAGTGCTGTTATGAAATCAAGAACGAGTTATATCTGAAGGCTATTATCCTATAAAGAAGGTAGAGAATCTTTCCGTGTAGCCAAAAAGAAATCTATTTTCAAAATTTTTAGTTTGAAATGAAAAGATTTTTCCAGAGTCGGGATTCGAACCCGGGACTCCCACGTCTCAGTTGTGGTGCTCTTACGAACTGAGCTAGCCTGGCTCGTACCACGGCAAGACAAATCCATTCTCTTCACCGATCCCACATCCCCGCGCTCTCTCAATTTTTCGATCTTGCCGATGATGCCCATATGACCCTATAGACTCATTAAAAGTTTATTTGTTAATCGTTAATGATATTTTAAGATTGAAGTATAATAATAAAAAAACATTGATGATGGGAATATGTGACACCAACACGTCAAAATTAAAGTGTTAAAATGACGGACGAATAAGCAGATGAAAGGGAAGTCATTTCACAATTTAATTTAGAGATTGATTAATATTATGAAAATCTCCTAATAAGGTTTTTAATATATATAATATTTTATGGCCTTGGATAAGGAAATAAAGATTTAATTGTGTTTTTCTGAAAAAAAACAACAGCATTAAAGCCTTTATGTCGTATTTATTTATATGTTTCAGGAGATTAGTTGCAATTTACTCAACACAATTATTTAAACAATTTATAACAGTACATTACATCTGTTGCCTCTCATACATCTTTAATTATAACAGCTGTTATATCAAGTTGGCTGTGTCGATATCAGTGTTCAAATTGAGGAAATCCCTTTAATATGGGGATATTAACATTTTATTTTGTTCGCTGGTTTGTATAAAGGAGATGGACTGTATGAAAAATCGTGAATTTTAGAACATTAAACTGCACATTTTTTATTCATCTCCTTTACAATTTATGTTAATTAAACATACATAAGACTCAAGCACATGTGAGAGTGAGAAAATTGTTGAGGAAAAAGATAAAAATGAAAAGGTATAGTATCTTTTACCGTTTTTCTCAAGAGAATTAACACTTCTAAATGTTAATTAAACATACATAAGACTCAGGCACATGTGAGAGTGAGAAAATAGTTGAGAAAAAGAAATAAAAATGAAAAGGTACAGTATCTTTAACCATTTCTCTCAAGAGAATTAACACTTTTAAATGTTAATTAAACATACATAAGACTCAGGCACATGTGAGAGTGAGAAAATAGTTGAGAAAAAAGATAAAAATGAAAAGGTACAGTATCTTTAACCATTTCTCTCAAGAGAATTAATACTTTTAAATGTTAATTAAACATACATAAGACTCAGGCACATGTGAGAGTGAGAAAATAGTTGAGAAAAAAGATAAAAATGAAAAGGTACAGTATTTTAAACCATTTTTCTCAAGAGAATTAACACTTTTAAATGTTAATTAAACATACATAAGACTCAGGCACATGTGAGAGTGAGAAAATGGTTGAGAAAAAGAAATAAAAATGAAAAGGTACAGTATTTTAAACCATTTTTCTCAAGAGAATTAACACTTTTAAATGTTAATTAAACATACATAAGACTCAGGCACATGTGAGAGTGAGAAAATGGTTGAGAAAAAGAAATAAAAATGAAAAGGTACAGTATTTTAAACCATTTTTCTCAAGAGAATTAACACTTTTAAATGTTAATTAAACATACATAAGACTCAAGCACATGTGAGAGCGAGAAAATAGTTGAGAAAAAGAAATAAAAATGAAAAGGTACAGCTTTTAGGATGGGATGAGTGAATTAATTAACAAACTTATAGAATGAGCCTTCACATGATTATAATTATTTCATTTTGAAAGTTTAGAAAAATTCGGCTCGCTAAGATCAATGTTCAAAATTTTGAAAATATCCGGCCCGTTAGGACCAAATGTTCAAATTAAGGAAATCCCTTTAATATGGGGATATTAACATTTTATTTTGTTCGCTGGTTTGTATAAAGGAGATGGACTGTATGAAAAATCGTGAATTTTAGAACATTAAACTGCACATTTTTTATTCATCTGCTTTACAATTTATGTTATTAGAAATGAATCAAAATTACATTTTTAGATGCGAGACTGCATTGTTCACGGTTCTTAATCGGCCTTCTTCTCCCCTGCTCTCCATTCTTCGGTCTGGATATCCACCTTCTTACTCGCAATACCTCATTTTGCAAAGGTGTCTGGAACAACTCAGCCTCGTTGCGGGGTTGTCAGGTTCTCGACCAGAAATTTCCTGATCCTCGCCTTCTAGATACATTTTACGGCGTGCCGTGAACAAGCCACATGAACAACCTAACTTAGCTTAGGTTAATTTATATAAAGAAAAAAAAAGGAACTATTTCCATAACAATAACATTTTAAATTAAATAACCCTTTTCAAACAATCAGGGCAAATGCAAAATTAAGAAAAGCGTTCGTAAATTAGCGACGCAGTTTTCTTTACATATTTAAATATAAAATCGAAATAATCCAAAGCTTGCACCTAGGACCTGATGCTTTGACAAATTAAGCACACAAATCTGGAAGTTGTAAAAAAATATGGTAGTATCTTATCTGATTTCGTTTTATACTGTGATATTTAGCATGCTTTTTTTTAAACCAAGATGAATATCACAAACCACCTTGCTAAATGTGAAGACGTGATTGCTGCCCCCAACGTACCTAAAATTAATCAGGATCTGACCTGCCCCGGTCGTATAAATCGATTAGTATGAAACATTTCCGAACTTTAAGCGCTTAACCAGTTTATAACTAAGTCCTCTTTGACTTAGCCGGAATTAATAATAAGTTATAAACCGCATTTCTGAGCAGTTTACGATGCTCTTGTGGTTCCAGATATTGGCCATTCAGAGTTAACGCTCAAATCGTTATATTGGATCCGATCGTAACTCCTAAAACTGCAATCGTTCCAAGGAACAGTTACCATGAGTTCATATTAAAAAGATTATATTTTATAATAATATAAAAATTGGCTTTCGATGAGGTATTTTCTATCACAAATCATTTATTATGAACAATTGTTACTTTCTCTTGACCTATATATGATATATCTAAAGCCCCGGTGAATAAGTGGCTAAGTCGGATTTTGTCCAGAGAGAGTTAACTGCTTTCAGATAACCGGAATCGTGTTATTCTCCTAGTTACTGGCTTTAAATAGAGTTGTAATATAAACAATAACTTCTTTTCAAGGCAATGGCTTACTTAGCCCCCTTATTCACTACGAAAATAACTCGAATACGCTTACTTTTGTACAAGAAACTCATTTTAGAGAAAATTAGACTTAACCAATTATTCACCGGATCTGTAGATACATGATCTGAGTACAGTAAGAATATCCATCGAGAAAAAATTAGAAACTGAGTTCTCAATTTTAATAATAACATAACTTTATTGAATAGCATTACTTACAGCTAGTGACTAACTAACAAAATAAATCCGGATACGAATCCGAATACGGATATTTTTGGTTTCAAGATCCGCGGATACGGATCTTAACTTTTTTACTCAATCGATGTCGGTGCCTTTGAACTTGACAGTTGTCGCCACTTGACGCTTTGCGCGACAGGTAGGATGGTACATGTTTCGAGTTTTCGACTCGCAATGCGCGGCATTGGTAACGTTTGTGTTTGGTATAGAGTTATAAAATTGTCAACATAAGAGTTCTTTTTAAACCTTGAAAGGATTGCCTGAGTCAAACGTTATATGTCAATAGTTTTTCACTACCTGTTCAGTCGTGTAACTGTCAAACAGTGTATATTCAATAATTTAGTCACTGCCGCCATGATCGGCTATAGCCATCTAAATAAAAAGAAATTATATATACACCATATGTTCTCCGATTATGCTCACTTGCTGCTCAACCGTGGAGGAATCGCCAGCTTGCAAAAATTCACGGCATCAGACTGAGAAGCAACCTTGGATCTCTGCAACCCCTCTGCTATTCCGTGGTCCAGAGAGGACGACACTGATCAACCAAGACGATCGCCAGGCATTTGGATCACTTGAAGACTAGGTGACGATTATCAACTAACTAAGTAAGTAACCTTTACTTGGATTAACAAGCTCCCTTTGCGGTTACAATACTTTAAAGACTATTTGGCATCGTCATCCAATAAGGAGGCTACCGTCCCTCGCCGAGTGGCCCCGTCGCCCGAGTTTTCTATTCCGCTATTAAGAGACTTCATTTCTCGTAAAGTTGTCTATTGAACAGTTATACCTAATATTAGTTAAAAACCATAGTTCCTTGTTCATTATTTTGTTCTGGTTCCTGTTAGAATTGTTACGTTAATTTTGTATATATATAATTTTCTTAATGTATAATTTTGTATTTATGTTTCAATGTAATAATTCACATGTTTCAGTATTGATCTAATTTATTAAATTTATCGAACATATTCAAAATTAAAAATATTTTATTATTTCATTTCATTTCATTTTTTGTTTTTTGTTTTTTTCTATTCAGGCTAATCACGCCTCAACATCTACCTAATAACCTTTATTCAGGGTTATTGTAAATTTACTGAAAACTTCTTAGGTACGTGTTAGCAACACTGTAAATAACAACTTTTGTTCTGGAGAAACATCGAAAACGAAAGAAAAAATTTCGTTTCTCCTTACAAACCAAGATCAGTTGATCATTTGAATGGAGGACTGAATTATTTTTTATTTCAACGTTGGCCAGTACAAAAGTTGCTGTTTATAGGATTACTAACACGTACCTAAGAGAAACTTCTCGGGTATTAGCGATGCATTTCTTTTTTTTTTATTAAAAAGATCAATAAAAAAAAGTAAGTGGTGCATTTTTTATTATGTTTTTTTTTTCTAAAACCTTATCAATCCATCGTATTAATTTTGAAATTTCAATTCATATTCTCAACAGTCGATTTATTAAAATATTTTATTAATAAGTATTATTTTTATAGAATGGTGCACCGAATAGAATATCCTAAGTGTAGACCGAAGCTTAGGTGAGAGGATTAGTTTATGGATGATCTTACTGATTTCGATTTGTCTTGTAACCTCTGAGTTGAACTTTGTTAACAGCCATTTGTGTTATCGGCATTGAACCTTCGGGTTCGCTGAGCGCTTCATTATTACTACATCGAGTGGGTGCTTTATTCCTTTTTTCTTTTCGGAAAAATGGAATAACTTCTCTAAAAAGTAGCACTAGTGGTTGTAAACTTTCTTCAGATGGAACCTTTCCATCTTGATCGAGCTAAACTTGTTATCGACAAGCTTTGTCGTTCTAAATGGCAAGTTAGAAGTGGCCTGCATCAAACAATTTATCTTGTTAGTTCGTCTATACACTGCTATAGTATCACTAAAACTTGTTTTATGGTAATTACAAACAATTTTATTTAGTCATAGGTTAATAAGTAAAAAGTTTTACTGATTTTTTTTTTTGCTTTTCTCAAACATAACGGTCCGTATATATATATATGTATATATGTTTTTTATTTTTAGTTCGTATAATCGTTTAACTATCTCTTATATTGTTCTCATAATCATGCCCTAACAGTGACAGTTCGTATTAACCTATTGTGCGCCTATGTTCGCGAGTTCGTAGCATTACAGGAGGCCTTAGGATTTTTTAAAGTGGGTGAAAAATCCTTGTTATTGCCGTCTTTCAGAAGGCAATATGGAAATCCAGAGCCTGTCTAGTCTTCTTTAAAGATCCTTATCATAATTATACCTGGATAGGTAAAATTTAGGTCTCCTACTTCAGCATCGTTCATTTAGGAATAGCAGCATAAAAAAAATAAATAAACAAATAAAGAAAGTAATTAAGTCTATACGTTTTATTACTCTCCTTTATCTTCTAAGATTTTATAAATTAGATAGTAAAATACTTCACCAATATTACTCCTATTGTTTTCCGAAAATTTTTCAACCTAGTAATTATAAGAATTGAAAAATACATTAGGACGTACGTTTTCGAACCATCCTATAAAAATTTTGACGGCTATGAATGCTATAAAAACTTTGAACTGGCTTTTAATGAATTATTGTTCTTTTAATTTAATTTATTTATTGATATTACAACTGTATTACAAGAATACAACAAGTAATACAATAGGCTAAGTAGATACGTGATGACATGAGAATGACACGTAGAGAAACTACCCACTGGTAATACTCAAATCAAAGTTCAACTATGAAGGTCACGTGGTTATCATCTTTTCAGACGCCTCGGAGGATTATCGGGAATTGAAGAGGAAGCTAGGTTTGAAACTAGAGGATTTGAGTGGGTATGAAGTTTGTTATGAAAGGATTGATACCGGGTTCGGGCCAAATCAGCAACAAATGGGACGTTAAGGTCGTTATGGATGACTTTATTCTTAACAAAATAAGGAGCATTGAGGATTTTACGAAGGATTTTGGATTGTAAGGATTGGATACGAGAGGAATTCGATGGCTTAGTGGAGCCCCATAGCTCTACTCCGTAAGTCCAAATAGGTCGTTTGATGGGTCTTTTGTAGTTAATTGGGAGCTTAGAGCGTTTGTCTAGTAAGTGTTGAAGTAGCCTGAAACGTCGTGCGGTTTTTTGTCTTTTCAGTCTTGAATGAGGATTCCAGGTTAATCGTTTGTCGAGGTGCAACGCTAAGTATCGGATCTGTTCTACAGGCACCTGAGGGATATTATTAAAGGATACTGTAGGGCAGGAAGTCATTGGTTTACGACGTAAGGTAAAAGTGATTTTTGAGAATTTATTTTAATCCTTCCAGTTTTGACACCATTCTTCAAGATAAGTGATATGGGATTGGAGGCTTTGGGATGCAATAACAGGATTGGTGTTGACTGATAATACACATGTATCTTCAGCATACGTAGTAAGGATAGTATTAGGATGAGTTGGGATGTCAGCAGTATAAAGGATTGGGCCAAGGATACTACCTTGAGGACCACCAAAATCTTAAAATTTACTGTGCAAATAAGTATAGAAGGAATAAATATAATAATATAAATAAGCAGAGAAGGAAATACGATGTCCAGGAAACCTTCGATACTTTCCTTTCGATATCACATAATTTTGGTATCGTATCATTGATACCATTTTCCTTTTATTAATTAGTTGCCCTGAAAAACATTTTTGATAATTTTTTTAAATTTATTAATTTAACACCAATTTATGACTAATCTGACGATGATACAATGGGAGTCCTAAATTTATATCTTGATTAATCCTAAATTGATATCTTTAGGCTGTAACCTACCCTTTGGCCTAATAAGTTGGTAGTTTACGTTTCAAAATTACAGAAGTAATTTTTATTATAATTCCTTTATTTGCTATTGTTTTTCCTTGCACTAAACCCAGAAAGTGTACTCATATTTTCCTTACATTAAAAAGAATTAGACTTTTTTTTTGATGATTTACTTTGCACCCTTTCAACGACTTTAAAATTCCTATAGAAATGTATTCCATCATTTTATTAATTCCTAAATCCATACTTTAGTTGTATTAACCGAAACGCAAGGAATTAACCTAACCGATACGACTACAGGGTTGTAGTTTATGGGTATGAAGGGTCTTGGATTCACTACATGGTTGACTGTATACTGTTCCTTTGGCAACGGTTGTGCAGGGAGATGATTTGTCCTCAACCATCAGATTTTCCCATTATTCTCCCTTATATAATTCCTCCCTATATTCTTCTGAGATGGCCTTGCCTTGGGCCTTAGATGGGGAGGGAAAGAGAAAAATGCAGATTCAGGGGTTGAGCAACTCGAAGCAGAAAGGAACTTGGAGGAAGTAAAAGAAGAAGAAAAAACTTACCTATGAGAAAGCAGATTTCCAAAGCCACCCCTGAGGTACTGCTATTACTTCGTTACCCATTTTTTATAGTGGATGGTTCGCTTCACTGAATCCAGTAGCAGGAAAGGCCTGCTAATGCAATCAGTGTAGCCCTATGAAACCACTGGACCTCTAAGCCGTGGAGTAGACAATCAACCTAGGGATCCCAACTCCTGATAAACGGTGGGACCCCGCTGTCCCTGGGGATGGAGCCTCTTCTAGTGGGATAATCACTTGTAGGAGAGAATCATCGATTCAAATTACACAAAGTTCTCTCGGATTAGGATAAACGCAACGGCGCTCGAAAGGCAAATGACTAGGCATGGTCATGTCTGAAAGGCTGTTTGCCAAAGTAGAAGACTGGGAGCCAATCTCTTCAAACATAATAGCGGCAAACACGGAACTATCAATAGGAAAAGTAAGTGTTATTTATAGTGCAAATATACGCCCCAACAGACGATGCCGATGTTTTAGATAAGAAGCAATTCTATGCGGATCTAGAGAGAGAGAGAAGTCATAAGAGGTCAAAACCAAAACAGAGCGATCATTATAATGGGTCTCTTATTATGTATCATATATATATATATATATATATATATATATATATATATATATATATATATATATATATATATATATTGTATGGAAATATTTTATGAATAAACGGAGATTTTGAAACAAAGAAAAAAAAACTTAGTTATCATACTTCGCAACACTTTCCAATATTTTTTTTTTAATTCATACAACCCTAAGATAAAACCACCTGTTTGTGTCATTAGTTATAAAATATTAATGCATGAATACTTTTGTTCAAATGCCAAAAACAGGCCGGTTGTATGAGAATACTAAATTTTTGAAATTTATAGTCGCAGTAAACGCGTCTTGGTTTGTACGAAACAGACAACTACACCAAGAGCTAAATCTAGAGACGATAGAAGAATTTATTAAAAAGCGTTACACCATACATATTTAATAATTTAAAATAATAATGAACCTGTAGTGGTACAGGTTTTCATTAGAAAATACAATATCTTATTTTTTTTAAGTATTAATGGTGTAAATAATTTGCAGAACTATTATTTTGCATATTGAAAAGAGAAGATAGGAAAATCACAAAAATATATCTTCTGTTTTACCTTTTCACTTATATGATTTCTCGGAGAATATTGAAAATGGATTGTGGGGTGCAGTAAATAAATTCTACATAAGTAAATAAGAATTCATTTTATTTTGTGACAACGTTTCAGTATAATTTAAAAGCCATCATCAGGGAAGAAAATAAAACAAAACATAATAAAATTATCAATAATTCTGTACCAAACATAAGTTCAGAGCATTATAAACAGGGATGATAGGAATGGAAATAGTTTTTTTTAATTTTAATTTATTGATATTTACAACTGTAATAATATTACATTGAGTAAATTTGCTGATATGAAAAAATGACATGAAAACAAAAAACATTTGCGGAGAAACTACCCATCGGTAGTACTCCAATACAGTTCTATAGTAGAAGGTCTCGAGGCCATCTTCTTTTCAGACGCCTCGGAGGGTTATCAGGAATAGTATGGGAAGCAAGTTGGGAGACTTGCGGATTCAAGTGTGTATGGAGCTTGTCATGGAAGGATAGGCATCTAGTTTGGGCCAAATCAGCAACATATGGGATATTAAGATCATGATGGATGAGTTTGTTTTGTGACATAATAAGGAGCATTGAGGATTTTACGAAGGATTTTGGATTGTAAGAATGGTTTAGTAGAGACCCAAAGCTCAACTCCGTATGTCCAAATAGGTCTGATAATTGTCATGTAAATGAGTCTTTTGTAATTAATTGGGTGCTTTGAACGTTTGTCCAGTAAATGTTGAAGTAGGCGAAAACGTCGAGCAGTTTCTTGTCTTTTCAGTCTTGTATGAGGATTGGAATGAAATAATGAAATAAATTTACAAAATGTTAAATTATAAAAGAAAATGGTGCTCGTATGAAAAAAAAAATCCAACTTGAACGAAAATTAAAAAAGTATTTTTTCTATTAGGCTATGATGTCTTAATTTTTTGATAGTGGATATTTAAATGTTTCCGATAATTCTAAAATTTAACATTTTCCACATATAACACAAAAAAAACCTGTACTACTACAACTCGTGAAGGATAATGGGCTCAATACATGGTAGAGGATTTAGTGTTTCTTGGACACAAGATCACGCTCGATCCCTAGGCCCAAAGGTCCCAAGCCCTTAGCTGCTAACAGATTAAATGAACTTAAACAAAGTCCAAATAAATTTAAAGAAAGTAAAGAAAGTCGGAAAATATAAACTGAGAGAAAAAGGTAGGTTACTGGGCGAAGCCACATTTGGTTTTGATGGCTTCAGATGAGGACACCAAGTAGGGTATCTCTTTCACCTTTAACAGCTCCTTAGAGAAAACTCCGTTTTTCCGGTTTCCTTTTATCATTTATAACATCCTCCGAACTATCTGCTATAATAAATATTGTAGAATTGTAAGGTAGAAATAGTTGGGGGTGCAGTCAATCAAAACACCTAAATAAGTGTAACTTATTTATTATGTGCCGACGTTTCGGCCTACAATGTAGGCCATCTTCAGGGCTAAGAGAGAGAAACAAACAGAAATATATAAAAACGTTGCAGTAACAAGAATATATAAAGTGGTACAAGAGTGGAAATTAAAATAGTGACTAGATATGATGAAATAGTGAATAGATATATATTATAAATAAAGAATGAATATAAGAGTGGTTACAGAATATAATAAACTTAAAATAGTGGTAGATAAAAATAAAATTGTAGATGATGAACAGAAATTCTAATAGTTACAGATATAATAATAAAAGAATACGAATATAAAATAGAAAAAATACATGTCAAGAAAGGATAAAATGTAAACAATAATATAAAGGGAAAGAAAAATGAGGAGGTAAACGGAAAGATACAAAATAAGAAGATTAAAATATAGAAAAAGGGGGGTTGAGTATGAAGGATTTAGAAAAAGGGGGGTTGAGTATGAAGGATTTAGAAAAAACTAGTTTAATTATAGATATGGATATGATACCAGACATGAGGGGTTACATAGGTAAACTGTAATAATACAAGCATATATAGAAAGAAAAGATTGATAAATTTCAAAAATTAAACATTGAAAATAGTGTTAGTTATAACTATGAACTATGAAGTATGAAAAGAAAATAGAAAATATAAGTAAGGGAACTTAATATATAACTGTATACAGTTAGAAAGAAGTGGCATTAATGCAAAATAAGATGTGAATATAACATAAACATATAGAAAATAGGTAAAGAAATACAGTAGATGAAAAATATGAGGCTAAATAATAATGAACTCTATGCTATTAACATATGATGGATGCCAAAAGTAGGTGTTGCGTTTTAGGCTATTCCTTTCCTGGAGCATTTTTTTCGGTTCATCAATGATTAATGTATGCTTTGTTAGGCTGAAGTAAGTTAGGCACAAACCATCGTACGTACGCTGGAAGCAAGTTAAATTGGATTCAAATACAATTAAATTTGATATATACATAGAATTCGAAGATCAATTATTATGGTTATTTCCTTTGCCAGCCATCAAGGAAATAAAATAGAGTGAAAAATCAATTTTTTTTTAGGATCGCTCCATTTTTGAAATGCTCAATTCGAATTACATTATTACTATTAATCTGCATGGCTTGATGTAATTTAAATGAGTGAGAATTTATAAATGATGTACTAAATAGATCACAAAACTATTTTTTTACTTGAGACTGTTTAGGTATTAATATTTTTTTGTATATTTGTCATCCATTAAATCCTTGCGATATATGAGCAGACATAAAGCTAATATTTGTCCTGTCTTCATTATGTTCGTTGGCTGAATTGCTAATCTGTTCCCAGCTCATCCATTATGCACCGCGGACATATTTCCATACTTAGCAGTCGGATGAACCAAAATGATGGAATTAATTAATTGTCATAGTTTTCATTGAAACAGTTATCTATAGAGGTTCGTATTTGTTTTCAGTAATAGAGCAATCTACTCGTATTTTACAAAACGTGGTGCTCATATCCTTTTATTAACGCTCAAATTACTCCTTTATTAATCAGAGGAAAACTGCTCCAAAATATGTAAATATGAATTTATACTTAATTTTATCATCATCAATGGGATAGTTATGCTATCCCATTATTGGTATTTTTAAGCAAATGGAGACTATAATTGAAGAAGCCTTGAAAAATCCAATTAAAATTGATGAATTTCAATATACAAATAAATTTTTCTTTCAAAGATCCCCTTTAAAAGTACCGTTTATTTATTGACTTTCCATATTGCCCCTTACTTTGTTACAAATAAAGTAATCCATAAAGACCTTGCTGTCCCATTTGTTGCTGATTTGGCCGAGTCCGATATAAATGTTTTTATGAAAAACTTTATTCCCACTTAAACTCACTAGTTTCAAACCTAGCAACCTTTTAAATTCCTGATAATCCTCCGAGGCTTCAGAAAGGAAGATGGCCTCGTGACCTTCTTAGTTGAACTTTTTATTTGAGTACTACCAGTGGGTGGTTTCTCTACTTGCCTATATCTCAGGACATTATTCATTTGTATTTGCTTGATGTATTCAATATACTATTCTAAATTTCAATAAATACATTAGAAAAATGTATAAAAATATTAATTTTTTTTTCTAATTGTTTTATATAGTATATAGTTATATTGTAATATTCTGCATTGTAAATAATATAGTATATAAGAACCTTCTCGATGTCAGCTTTTCAAAATCAATGCTATTAATGAATTTAACAAACTCGGGTCGAATTTTTTCCTTCCGAATTGATGCTGCTGATTTGGCCCGAATCCGATATCTATTCTTTTATGGCAAACTCTATCTAAAACCACTCTAACTCACTAGTTTAAAATCTAAGTTATTCTTCTGTCTCCGATGATCCTCCGAAACGGCTGAACCAAAGAAGGCCTGACATTCTGCACTTCTGATAGTCTCTTCGATATTTTCACATGCTTAAAAAAATTGTTTTTTCTTTTAATAATATTTTTGCAAAATATAATAAACAGAATTTTAGTATTATCTCTGACAGGTATCGGAGTAGGTACAGCTCAAATGATATTTATTTTTCAAGGCAATATTTCTTTTTCCTTTCTCAAAAAATATTCCAAGAGCAAAATTCTTGTGAGATTAAAATGATAAAAAAACAACATATTTTTTTATACACAAAGCTGTGTTTTAAAAAAGGTTAGGTTTTTTAATCATGTTCCATTTCCTTTGAAGAAGAGAAAAAATTAAATGAAAGGTTGTCTGAGTAAGGATCCATGACATTAAATAAAAAGCTCATTTTACTGAAGTCAATTTTATCATATTTTCAAAGAGGAAATTATTATATAATTAATATAAAATTAATTTTACAGGAAATTTCCACGACAGGAAAATACTTTTAATCTTTAGTTTATGGACTTTCATATCAGAAAAAACAGTATAGTCTAATCCAAAGATGAAATTATGAATAAATACAGAAAATATTTCCTAAATTTCATTGTAAGCATTAAAAGGATTATAATCCTTGGGAAGTGTTTGGTGTTTAGATTTCAAAAGAAATAATCATTCTTACTAGTATATGCGTGAAGGTTTCTTTTTTTATCATATTGCCAAATAAACTTAGGAAATTTACAATGCATGGAAAATCCTTGAAAGACTCATTATGTATGGTTTGTCTGTAATCTATAGCAGTGTTTAAGGTCTCGGGTTCAAGCCCAGCAGCTGTTGGTAAATTAAATTTGTTAACGATTTGTTAATAATGATGACTGCTGTAGATCTTTTGACTGTTGTATAAAATGGGTACTGTTATTTAAGGGGGAAACCCGGCGGTTAATCGTAACTTCGGCCTAGCTTTTTCTAAATAACCGTCTTAAATCTGTAAAGTTTCTACTATGTACCAAACTTGAACCCTGTTGAACTGTAGAGGTACAGTTCTGTTTATTTATATACAGTAGAGCGTCTATTATCCGTTTCTGTCCAAGAAACAGTAGAGTCTCTATCACTAACTGAACTCTAAAACCTTCATGGGTAGTAGTAGTATAGGTTTTTTTTTTATTGAAATTTATAACTGTTATAATATATATATATATATATATATATATATATATATATATATATATATATATATATATATATATATATACATATATAATGAATATATCTAATATATAATATATCGAACAAATATAATGAAATTATATAAGAAAGTAAATATATGACTATTTCACAAGTAAATGTAGATAAACGTTTATAGAGGCGCAAAGACCAACACTACCGGCATGACTGGTAAGTCTTGCGGGTTTTAGTATGCACTCTCTGGCAGGCGCCATTACGTAGGGCGGCCCATTGTCGTAATGATGGTTTTAATATAGAATGTAAATTTACAAACATTCACACTCAAACATACATATATATAACGTTGATTGATTTAAATACTGAATTTAATATGCCTAAATAAAAAATACACTGAGCTTTTCTCCGTAAAAAAAAATTAAAGTTATTATTATTATAACAATAATTTCCTGTAACTGATTTACAAAGTCATTTTATTGTACAGTCTTAACTGTAAAGAAAGATACAACATTTAAAGCTAAAATTCTGACACACACTAGTTACAAAACTTTTTTCTTTACACTAAAAACAAAACACATAACCTCTCCGGTTCTTCTCTCACACCTGTTACCATGGTACCCGTATCAGTAGCATTCGAATGAAAGACGTTTATTGTACATTATTTACACACACACACACACACACACACACACACACACACACACACACACACACACACACACACACACACACACACACACACACACACACACACACACACACACACACACACACACATATATATATATTTAGACTCAGACAAAATGCAGAGCTGTATCTTTTGTGTCAGGAGCCTGACGTGGTGAAGCACATAAGAATAGCTAGATTGAGATGGGCTGGACATGTGGCCAGAATGGAGGACAACGCTATCTTAAAAAGACTTCTGTTTGGATTCGTTGATGGAAAAAGAAAACGTGGGGGTCCACGACTTAGATGGTCAGATGAAGCCGAGAGTGATGCAGGCAGCATCATTGGATCCAGAGCTTGGAAGACCTTAGGGGAGGACAGAGAAGAGTGGAGGCGACGCCTTGGTGCGGCCAGGACCCGTGCTGGGTTGTAGAGCCGGTGATGATGATGATGATATATATATATATAAATCATGTAACGAAATAATTGCATGCTAGCTCGCAAATTTAACAGTTGTTATTAATTTATTTATTCTCTTTAATTGCTTAATATACAGTCAGTATTCGTACTTTTTATTTATTTTTTTCTGACCAGCTTTATATTAAGTTTCTATTTCTGTTCATATATGTTATTCTAAAGAGACTTAGTCCCAGAATAAAGTTACTTTTCTATTCTTCCATTCTGTGTATATATGTATATATATATACATGTGTATATAACTCTCTTCGGTCGAGGCTTGGGCTTGTCTTCTTCTTATGTTTCTGTTGCGTTTTCTATCAGTAGCCTGTAGCGGTTCTTGTCACGTATTATTTCTTCTGTAACGCCTATTTTTATGGCATCTTTCTTCGCTGTTTCTATCCATCTTATTGTTTTCTTCAGTTTGTTAACGTAATTAAAAATCTTCTTTGTGATCCTTGTTTCTTCCTTTACTTTTATATGCCCATACAGTTTTAGCCTTCTCCTCCTCATTGTATCTATGATTATTTCTACATTTTTATACAAATTTTCATTTCTCCTTTTAACCCATACATTTTCATTTTTTTTTTCTCAGACAATAGAATTTTTCTTAGTACCTTCTCACTCTTTTTTTCTAGTTATTTTAGTTCGCATTTCTTCATCAGGGTTAAGCACTCTGATCTATATGCTGCTTGTGTCCTAATAACCGTTCTATAATGTCTAATCTTCACTTGGATGGATGTCGATTATATATAAAATGTACTAATTATTGGTTATTAATTACAAATAATTACAAATAATTGTATAACCAAATAATATTTGGGACATTCGCTGATAATTTCGAAGGAAAGTTGTTAGTAAACGGAGTTGGCACTAAGAGAAGTTGTGCAAGTTCTCGAACTTGTACAGGCTATCTCTGATCTTCAACTGTCAATTTATCGTTAGTAGCGAGAATCGAGCCTGGCCAAGCGACGGAGAGATAAACAGCTGGAATTGGCTTGTATTGCCTCTCATCTGATGGCTGTTAACTTGTTCCGATGTAGTTCCCACCACTGATTATACAGAAGGGATTATAGCCGGCACTCTGGGGGACTCTTAGGGTTGTAATATGGATATGACCGTTTCCATACATGCATTAATATGTATTAAAATATTTTATTGAACGTTGTAAAGGCGATGGGTTAATTAATCCAGAGAGAAAGTAAACACAAAGCTTTCTGTGGAAATAAAAATATAGTTAAAAAAAACATTTATTCCGGAACAAGATCCCTTAAGAATCATGTTTTTTACAATACAAAATTTACAATAAAATAAAAATTCAACAGATTAATCTCACCGCACTAGACGACCCGGGTTCGAATCCCGGCCAGGACAAATCTTTTCTCTTCAAAATAATCTTTAAATTTAAATATTTAAAAATAATCACCATCAAAAGAACAATAAATAAAAATAAATGATATATTAAATAATTTATCTGTAACAGGCGAATTTGAAGCTCAAACCTTCAACATAGCTACTCAGTACTGTACGCTCCCAATAATAAATGAAAATAGCGAAAGAATATTCCTTTTACCTTCCTTCACATAGAACAATTAATTCAAATTAAATTAATTATAATATCTAAATAAGCCTTTATCTAAATTTAATGTTAAATAACCATTTACAAATTTTCTAAATATGTAATTCATTCGTAGATCATGAATATAATAACGATATATTCTCAGAACGATTTATTATCATTATATTTGCTTCATGGTACACCCATGGGATCTTGAGATCCTCGTGTGGTTTATTCAGCCTCTAAATGTGTGGTATCATAAATTTAGAGAGCCCAAAAATAATCGTGATTTGATCGGATCTCCCAGCACAACTGTTGCCCTAAAAACAATACAGACTCTACCCAATTAATTAAATGCAGACTAATTAACCCAAATATCCTAGGGGTAGGATACCCCTCCCTGAATGCAAGCAATATTTGGCGCGACTTGTGGTCTAGTGGTTAGCATAAAAACCTACTAAGCCCAAGATCACGGGTTCGTTGTCTGGCAGGTGGTCCTAGGATTTTTTAAAGGTCTAAAAAATACTTGGTTATGCTGTCCTTCGGAAGGGACGTTAAACGGGGGTCCCAAGCCGGTGAGACGTCAGGTAATCGCTAAAGGTTCCTATCCTAATTAAACCTGGGTAGGCAAAATTTAGAGCTCCCACTGTAGCATCGTCCGATTAGCCTTAGCAGCATAAAGTGACGTTAAATGAACAAATGGACAATTTTTTTCACATCCACATACTATTCTAGTCGAGGTGAGAAATCAAGAAGGACGTTATGAACTAATAGGAAGTATTCCCTATTAGAATATATATAAATTTCCTTTTAATAAAAGAACCAGAATAAGAACTGATATTTTTATTTCTACTTTCGTCGTTTTCGCGGTAATTTTATGCAGGCGAGGTGATGAGAAAATGTAAATGGCGAAGGCCGCGCTATCTCGTGGTGAAAAAAACTCTTGTTTAAACGGCGGCTTCATTAGAAGAAGATCTTCCTCAAGTGGTAATTGAAAAAAGTCCGCTTCAAGGACTTATATTTAGATAGGAATTTTTTTTTGCCGAGTTTAACTTATTGTGGCTTATATTGCGCTTTTTGAAGCTTCCCTGTTTCTTGAGCCAAGGATATTGGAATAATTTATATATTTCTTAATATCGATATTTAAATTTGAGCATTGATCAACCAAAAAAAAAAAAAAAAATATGAACAAAAGATTCTGGCCCAGGCACCATTTAAATTTTATTTTACTTAATATAAATTTAAAATTCTAACCCATTTTCCGCGGAAATTCTATTTAGTTTCCATAGAAACTTTTAGATTCAATATACTACTACACAATCACTATGTTTTATGAATACCCAATAGAAGCTATTCTAGGGAGCGGGGAATAGCTCCGTGGGTAAAGCGACGAATGGTCCAGGTTGAAATCCGTCTGTGGGAATTTATTTAATCTGTTATTATTAGCCAACATAAAGTAGACACCCTTAATTGAGGGAAACCAGGTGGTTGAGCGTGAACCCGGACAAATCACCTCCCCACAGAAGCACTGGCTTTGAAACAGTACAGTCTCTGCTATGTTCTGAACCCATGACCCTTCATGGGTTATAGTGGCGCAGGTTAGTTAGAAGACTTTTTTTTCAGACAAATAAAGATGATATAATATGTCTAAACGTTTTATAATTAATAATTTGAGGTGTCAAAATTGGAGGATTGAAATAAATATCAACAAATCCCATAAAATTAACTTCACCATTCGTCGTAAACCTGAGTATTTGTGCCCTACTGTATCCTTTAATAATATTCCACCGAGCCCTGTCGAGCAGATACGTTACCTAGGACTCCATCTGAACAAACGTCTCACTTGGGATCCTAATACAAGACTGAAAAGACAAGAAACTGCTCGACGTTTTCGCCTACTTCAATATTTACTGGACAAACGCTCTAAGCTCTCAATTAATTACAAAAGACTCATTTACATGACAGTTATCAGACCTATTTGGACATATGGAGTTGACCTTTGGGCTCTACTAAACCATCCAATTCATCTCGTATTCAATCCTTACAATCCAAAATCCTTCGTAAAATCCTCAATGCTCCTTATTATGTCACAAACAAACTCATCCGTCATGATCTTAATATCCCATATCTTGCTGATTTGGCCCAAACTAGATACCTATCCTTCCATGACAAGTTCCATGCACACTTGAATCCGCTAGTGTCTCAACTTGTTTCCGATACTATTCCTGATAAACCTCCGAGGTGTCTGAAAAGAAGATGGCCTCGAGACCTTCTTCTGTAGAAGTTTATTAGAGTGCTATCGATGGGTAGTTTCTTCACAAGTGTTTTTTTCATGTCATTTGTTCATATTAGCAGATTTATTTTTAATATTATTTCAGTAGTAAATATCAATAAATTATTCTAAAAAAAAAAAAATAATTTGAAATTTTTGTTGAATTCTTCAAGATTGTTTATTCATAATCTATTGAGAGATTTTCACATTAAAAGAGCGATATCTATACTGATTATCACGTCCATTATCAGTCAACTCTAATAGAGTTTAAGGAATCCAGTTAAACATCGAATTATTCTCATATCCAATCCTCTATCCATAAGAAAAAAGAAATATATCATCGTTTCTTCTTCTTTCTCCACATCATAATTATGATACTCAACAATGAGATAACATCCGGAGGATAAGAAGGCAGGATGTGCTTACAAGATCCTTCGATCGCGGAAGTTGGAGGATGAAGTAAAGGCGTAGAATTAGAAACTTCTCTCCCTCGCTCAAGAAGAAGAAGAACTCAAATATAAGAAGTAACTTTCTTCTCCGCTTCCACCCCCCGCCCTATCTTGTAGTATTAGGGGGGGGGTGTTAATGTATTGGGGCTCGCTTCGCCTTATGCCAACTTCTTATAAAAGTGTGGGTTACTATTTTTTATTTTAATTTATTTATTACCGAAGCGCAATGCGTTAGTTATTTTAAGACTTAAAAAATACACGAATACAGTCCCCAAAGGATCTCTGATAAAAATTAAAAAAATTCAAATATATTTTTCATTTAATAAATCGAACTTCTCTAAAGTAATGTATACACGGTTTATATCCGCAATAATAAAGTGAATATGTGGTTAAGTCTAAATTTGTCCAGAGAGAGTTACTTGAACTGAGGGAAGCAGAATCGTGTCATTCTCGTAGTTCTTGTCTCGAAATGGAGTTTTAGTATAAGCAATAACTCCTTTTCAAGGCATTGTCTGACTTAGCTCCTTATTCACTCCGAAAATAACAGGATTTCGTTCCCTTAAGTATAAGAATCTTATTTTAGAGAAAATTCGACAGGCAAAGGTTGTGCATGAAGGTGATTTAGAGATCACACTTAACCACCAGGATTTCCGCTAATTAATGGGTTTATTGAGGTTGAGTGAGCCCCATAAGGGTCTGCAGATATCGTCCTCCCAAGGCTGTAACCAGATTTAATAATTTATCTGCCAAAGGTGGATTTGAAACCAAGCTTGTGACAAAATAAGTTGGGAATTAAAAAAAAAAAATCACACAGACCACACGTGGCTCTTTGGAGGCCAAGTGAGTTGGGAAGATCCATCCACAGTATTTCAATTTTTAAAAATATATATTGAGTAACTATTTTTTCTGCAATTGCAAGTAATTTTAATCGCTAACAATAACTATTACTTGCCGCCGAAATGCTTTTTATTTGTTGATGGAACTTATTTACAACTGTATTATACTAATAATATAGTTGATGATACATAATAAAAATTATACATAATGACATGAGATAAAGATAAGTAGAAAAACTACCCACTGGTAGTAGTTAATTAGCAAATTCAACTAAAAAAGTCGCGAGACCATCTTCATTTCAGACGTCTTGGAGGATTATCGGAAGAGGAAGCAAGGTTTATGACTAGTAGGTTTGAGTGGGAATAAAGATTGTCGTGAAAAGACTGGTATCGGGTTCGTGACAAATCAGCAACAAATAACAAATCAGCAGGGACATTAAGGTAGTTGGTTATGGGCATTTTTATTCGTAACTGATTAAAGTATTGCAGTATTAAAGATTTTTGGAAGGATTTTAGATTGATAGTATTGAACAAGTGAGGAATAAGTAGAGCTCCAAAGCTGTACTCCGTAAGTCCAAATAGGTCTTATGATATTCGTGTATATGAGTCTTTCTTAATTAATTGGGAGCTTAGAGCGTTTGTCTATTAAGTATTGAAGTAGGAAGTGATTTTACGTAGGAATTCCGATTGTAAGGATGGTATATGAGAGGAATTCGATGGCTAAAATAAAATAAAATGGCTAAAATAAAAATAAGGCGACACATGTGGAAATAGATGAATCAACAAAAATTACGAAAAATAGCAACATAATTAACTATAGCGCATATATAGGCACGTAATTTGTAATTGAAATTATTTAGTCTCGTGAATCAAATGTAATTGTTATCACTTAGCTAGAGAGAGGAGTCGTAATGGAGAACCTCAATTACAATTATAGTAATTGAATGAAGTAGTTTAAATTAGTTAATGTTGTTAGAATAGTTGTAATTCAATAAGGAGCATTCCTCGGTGCCCCTTCTTTTTGTGTAGTGTATTTTCCTAAATTACTTAGTGAATTAATACTATTAATGTTAATTAGTATAATGATTAATGGTTCTTTAAATAATATAGGTTCTTCTCTTTTTAATGTTTTTGTTTATTTATTTATTTTTTGTATCCCCCATCCCATTTTAAGTTTTAAAAAAATATAATACGATAATACGATGTTGCATTTTTATCATCAGTAAAAAAATTTCTTGATGTCGTATTTAATAAAGTGGTTATTACTGTTCGGACCTCAGTTTAAAAACTTATGCTCTCATAATTTCGAAAAAATCATCTCCCTGCGCAGCCATAGTCTTAGGCACAGTATAGTCCACATATCCAAAAATATGTTGAATTATATTAGTTGACCTTACATATATGTATATATGTTTATAGGGGAGCAGAGTGGCTCAGTGGTAGAGCGCTGAGTTGCCATTCCGGAATCCTGGTTCAAATCCCGCTTCAGGCAACACTTTTATTTGCTCTGTTTGCAGCCGGAAATGGATTATATAGGATCTAGGGCTCTCCTGGGGCTCACTGAGCTTGTATATTGTGTTATAAAAAGAGGATACCCAAAAAAGGGGAAAAAATCTAGTAATTGAGCGTGATCTAGGACAAATCACCATACTGCAGAACCGTTGTCTCTATCATGTACTGAACCCCAGAACCGTTCACGGGTTGTAGTGGTACAGGTTTTTACACACACACACACACACACACACACAAACACCCACGCACGCACACACGCACGCACACACACACAAGAAATAATGATGATAAGTAATGAAAATGTGAAATACAATTAACTAATAATGGGGATGATAAAAATTTGTATGCATTACCGATTGGATCCTGTTCCAGAGGTTGGTTGTGTGTTTACCAATTTACTAATTAGTTAGACCATCAATATATTATTCAAATATATTATTTATTGGGTTAAGTAAGCACCAAAAGAATTATAATGACTTTACTTTATTGATATAATTTGAAATACGATTAATGTTTCGGATATGCAAAAGGATTGTCATAAAATACATACAGAACTTAATTTACAACTTAAAACAGGAGTAGATTACGTCTATTGGTAAGTCTTCGGCCTGGCCGGCTTCGGACTCTCCTGCGCCAGCATCCTTCGCCGGCGTCCTTCTTCCGTATCCTCGCTCCTTCTTCATCGGGATCTTTTCAGAGAGTCTCTTTACAAAGGTGGAGTCTTGGACCCCCCTCTTTGGTATATCTTGACTCCCCTTGACCATAGGGTCTAACCATTCTACCTGAATGACCTATTTCTTACAAACGGTCATTTGCTCTTTATGCAAATATATATTTATTTTTATAAAAACGTCCGGTAGGATACATAGCACTATAAACATTCTGATATAAAAATAAAATATCGCTCCAAGTTCTTAACCTAGCCTCCGGACCACACCGGGCTTAACCATGAGCCTTCTAATGCTTACAAAATGCAGGGCCTACATATTCATGCTCCAGATTAGATACAGGAATTCTGGGAAGGCCATTCCTGAATTTTTTTCCCTCTCCCCCCTATCCCACCTCTTCCCGAATTTACATAATTGCCGAGGACAGGATGCAAAGGATAGAGAGAGGGAGTGAGAGAGGAGGAAGGAGAGAACAGCTGTGCGGAATTAAAGGGCCTCGGAATAAACGAGGAATAATTACCCGAGCAATTAGCCGAATAAACGGAGATATTTTATTCGACAATTTCACGGCTAAGGAGCAGCGGAATATTATTTTTGGCTCGTATATTGGCCGAAACAGATGAGTAACACTGCGCCCCCCCCAGCGGGGCTAATCTCCGATATATTTGTGGAAATATACTGCCCGCGCCCCCCCTCACGTTACAGTTTAACTTTTTTTTTCTTCTCTTTTCTACCCTCCCCCTCCTCTAACTCTTTCCCCTATTTTATGTCTCATAGGATTAGTTTTATCTCTCCCTTTGTTATATCTTCCCTTCTATTTTTTGCCCCACCCTTCAGTTCCTTGCTGTTATTTATAGCCTAATAATTCGTATGTTGGAGATTTACTCCCCACTATCGGGGACATTTGTAAGGTAGTTTATATATATTTATTATGAGTTATTATAAACAATAAGTTATGTTATATGTTGGTCAATAGATAAAAAAAAAAGCGTTTGGAAAAAAAAAATCTGATCCACCTGAAAGTATATCGCTCCTTCAAAGAAACAAGGACATGCAGTGCTGTAATTAGCAATTGATAGATAACCGACATACACAATATAATATAACATATAGCGCGGTTTTTTCTCTCTCCTGTAAAATCGCCCAAAGTTTAAATAGCCGATATTCTCTTGAAAGCGACGATATGGTTGATACAAGCAACGGTAACTTCATGAGACAGAATTATGTTTTGCAATATATTTTTTTTAAAGAGAAAGGATAAGCTTCCGGGACAATATAATGGCGAGAATGAAAAGCGTATCGTACAAGTCGGTTATTTCCTACGCGTGTCCTGCCTTTTATATTCCTCTCCAAGGCTCTTCTAAAACTTCTACCACAAAGTCCTTTCTTGTAACTAACTTTCTCTTCTGTCTTCTATCTCGAGGAGGGGAAAAATCATTTTTCTCAAATAATAGATTTTTATAAATTGTACATATGCTAGAAAACAGTTGTAAAATAAAAAAAAAAGCTTCTAGGTTTTTAAGTTTTTAAAATTAAGGTGAAAATAAACCAGAGATCATTGTTATATTATATTATTATTTTTATTATATTACTAGCTTATGCCCGCGGCTTCGCACGCGTGGAATTTGGTCTGCCACGTAAAGTTTCGTGAAAGATCATTTTAAATAAATAATTTAATTATTTTTTTTAAATATAAGTTACTCGAACATCCGAAATTTCAGATGTCTAACTTCAAAACTGACGGATTCTATACAACCTTTGAACCCCTATTATATTAAAGGGGAAACTCTTGGAGTGGAATTATCCGAATTTCTTTCTTAAACTATACACAGAACCTAACTACAAATTTCAAGATGCTAAGTTCCTGATTTACCTTTAATTATGTACTATTACGGGGGGGCACATGCCCCCGTGCCCCCACATAGATCATCATGTGATTTGCCTTTATTTATGTACAATAATGGATTCTCCACAGTACCTAAAATACTGTCGGGGAGGGGGAGGGGCACGTGCCCCCTTGCACCCTCCCATAAATCCGCGCTTGCTATAGCCTATGTGTTATTATGATGTATAACCTATGTTACTGTAAAGTTTCATCCAAATCCGTCCAGTAGTTTTTGCGTGAAAGAGAGACAAACATACAAACATTCACATTTATAATATTAGTAAGATATTACATTATTGTTATTATTAGAGATCATTATTAAAGATTTGAGATATAGTAATTCTATATCATTATTGAATAAGAGACATATCTCTCCTTTCTACAAAAGGTTGACATGTTTGACTGACTTGGAGTTATTTATCAAATAGTTATTGTGTGCTGATCATAGTTACAATATAATTTATTTATCTACTAGCTTTCGCCCGCGGCTTCGCTCGCGTGGAATTTGGCCTGCCACATAAAGTTTCGTGAAAGATCATTTTAAATAAATAATTTAATTATTTTTTAAAAATATAAGTTACCCGTACATCCAAAATTTCAGATGTCCAATTTAAAAACTGACGGATTCTATACAACCTTTGAACCCCTATTATATTAAAGGGGAAACCCTTGGGGTGGAATTATCCAAATTTCTTTCTTAACCTGTACAAAGAACCTATCTACAAATTTCAAGATGCTAAGTTCCTGATTTGCCTTTAATTATGTACTATAAAGGGGAGATACATGCCCCCGTGCCCCCACATAAATCTCTGCTCTTGCTGTAGCCTATGATGTATAACCTATTTTACTCAATAAGTTTCATCCAAATCCGTTCAGTAGTTTTTGCGTGAATGAGTAACAAACATTCGCGTTTATAATATTAGTAGGATATCAAAACAATAGTTTCACTCATATTCTTTCTGTTATTTTAACCACTATTATCATGTTATTCGCCTTTAATTATGTACTATAATGGATTCTCCACCGTACCTAAAACACTGTCTGGGGAGGACCACGTGCACCCTTGCCCCCCCCCATAAATCCGCGCTTGCTATAGCCGATGTGTTATTCTTATGTATAAACTACATTACTGTAAAGTTTCATCCAAATCCGTTCAGTAGTTTTTGCGTGAAAGAAAGACAAACATACAAACTTTCACATTTATATTATTAGTGAGATTTACAAAGAAAGAAAAGTACATTTAATTTCTTTCATTTAAAAATACTTTTAGCTGTAAGTGACAGTCTACATGTCTAGTTGCCTGCTTCTTGCTTGCGACTGCCGCTGTCCTGTCTCTTAAGGGTAATGATTCCGAACCTAAGAGACATTTAAGATATCTGCTCAATTCCTCATACCCTATTTATATAGGTATTCCTGATGCCCCAGATAGTGTCTTATAGCAATACCTTTAGAAAGTCTGTGTATATTTTAGTAAATGTACCGCCGAAGCGAGTACAACAGTTTTGAAGAACCCGCCTTCAGCGGACTCAGGTAATATAATTCCTTGACTTGCCTTCGGGTAATAGAAGGCTGTAGATTTTTTATGTACATATTGTATTGTTGTGATGTGTTGTAATTGTAATCCAATGAAAATAAAAGAGGTTCAGAAAAAAAAGTCTGTGTAAAATGCAGTAAAAATAAAACTATATAGATGTATTTGGTGCATAAGTTAGTTTTAAAACACGCAAGAACACATCAAATTTTGAGGTGAGAGAAATTTCAAGGTTCATTACAAAAGTTTATTATTAATAATTCTAAACTAAAGTAATTGGTGTACCGATTTTATAAAAACTAGCTGCTATAAATATTAGATACTCTTTTAAATTGTTACGGTAAATAATTATAATGCATTCATCGCCTATTTCTTCTGGTTTCGATCATATTTTCAAATTCTTCGCCGACGTTTCGCTGACCATACTGCTAGCATCCTCAGGGTTTAATTTGAGACTTTAGATGTTCCATACTTCGGTATTCGGTATAGCTTTCCAGATCGGGAGCTGTTCTTCCAGTGATCTGAATTGTTGGGTTCCGACCTTGTGGTCGCTGTTAGATGGGCCTCGACTGGCTCACTTCTGATTGGTTTGTCATTTTTTCATGTTTTTTGATTTCTTCTTAGTCACTGGCTTCACTGCTTTGGGTTATACTACTTGGCTCTCACAAATACTTTGTTGAAACGTTCATTTATAGATGAAGTATACACATTTCCAATAATTACATTTTCTTTTCCATACTAAAGCTCATGATAATTAGTATTTTTTGGAAAATATTATACGGGAAACGAAAGAAAAGTTTAAATTTGTTGTGGCTCACCTCGAAGCGACAATATGCGGAACAATTACAAAAAAAAACCTATTTATTCTATTTGAGAACGTTTCTATAAGAGTATTGCTGATTGTAGTAAGTTGTTTATAAAGTTATGAAAATAATAAATCATCTGGTACCCATTCACTAAAGAAAACAACAGATATTGGCTAGGGTATCTACTCCATGAAATAATTTCAATGTTTCCGGAAATCGATCCATTTTCTTCCAGGAAAGGATGCAGGAGATACCAGGAGGTGTAATAAGGAACAGGATAACTGCCTTTAAACCGAAGACATTAACCTTCGTAGAACGTTGCTAAGATATAGGACAAGTTTCCTGGTAGCGCTAAATAATAATAAGCTTCAGTTTGTCGCCAATTCCTGGAACGCCATTTCCGGTTTATCTCCGGCTATCTTTAACCGTAAGGTTTCAAATAAAGTAATTGGTTGAATGGGGACGCTCTTTCAGTTTAAGGATGTGGACAAGTTGTTATTTGATTATTTTCTAAATTTTGTTGAATTTATTTGGTTGCAGTTATCAAAGATGTATTTTTTATAATATTGTTATCGGTATCTCGGGGGAATCGGATTCAATCTCATAATTATCACTTATTTGAATAGGTAGGGAAACTTCCAGGGCTTAACAGGGCCAGCCAAAAAAGGGCTTTAGGTAGCAAAAAATTGAAGAGAGCTGAATTTTTGATATGTTGTAAGGGCATGAGTAGTAGTAGTAGTAGTAGTGTCAATCCAAGTTTGCAACGGAAAAAACGGATGGAAAAAAAAAGACCTGCAGGCCTCGGTTTGTGCTTAAATTAAAGTTAATTAAGTTTACTACAGCTTCATGTCCCATGACTTTCATCGTAGGATCACTCCTTCGGCCGGAGTTCCTCACGAAAGTCGGCCAAACTTAGAATTTGGACTTTTGGAAAAAATGACCAATTTTCAAATGGGCGTAACTCAGAATCTACTAGAGCTACAGAGCTGCGGTTGGTTTCAAATTGTAGAAAATTTAATCTATATTAAGTATGGTCACCCACGTTTTTTTAAAAATAAAAAACGCACCGATCAGGAGATAAAGGCAAAAAACTAAATTATCTCCGAAAATATCGAGGCTTTTCGATCACCAAAAGTTTTCCCATCCGTTTTTTCGGTTGCAAACTTTGATTTACACTACTCAGACATGCCCTTGCAACATATCAAAAGTTCTCTCTTTTCTCTCAGCTCTCTTCAATTTTTTCTGACCTTCAAATAGCTGGCCGCTGGCCTAACCATTCTTGGTAGCAAAAAACCTATGAAGTTTCCCGGGTTCAGTACATGTTAGAGACAGTGTTGTTTTTATGCCAATGATTGTTCAAGGAGGCGATTTGTTCAAAATCACGCTCAACCATCAGGTTTTCCCTCTAATTTAGGGTAAAACTTTATTGAAGCTGGATGCCCCCCTGCAGGATATGCAGATCTTACAGGCTTCATTTTAAATAATTTATCTGGTTCGGTTGGAATTCAATCTGAGACCTTTAGTTTAGCGACTCAGCATTCTACACACTGAGCTAACTAACCCAGTTCCTCAATTCTGCAAATGATTTATTTTTATTCGCCTTAATCAATATTTATTAATATATCATGATATTAATAATAATATTTCAAAAGACTTTCGAATCCTTGAGTCAACTGCCGGGATGCGAACCGACAATCTTGGGCGTGGAAGATTGTTATGGCAAATACTATATCAAAGGCGACCCCTAAATTTCATCATCGAAACATAGTTAATGGTTTATGTCTACGGAAACTGAATGGAATTCCTGTGTAACCTAATGACCGATCCAATATATGTATGTGTGTATGTAATTCTTTTCTTTGCAACAATATTTCAATTATTCATTAATGAAACAAGCATGCATATATTTATAAGCTATGCATATGTATAAGAAAAATACCTATTAATGTGTATAACGTTTATATAAATAATAAAAATTAATATGTTAATATATATAACGTTTTAAACTATTTCAGGTTTCAACGGCCATTATTTATACACAAAACTTCAGTGGTTACGTTTCGCCAGACATACTGCTAGCAAAATTGAAAAAATTGTCTGGCGAAACGTTGGCGAAGAAAAATTCAACAACATGGTCTAAACCAGAAACCACTGAAGTTTTGTTTAAACTATGTTTAACCTATTAATATGTATGACGTTTAAAACAATGATAATCATTATGTAATTATTGTAATTTTAACTTAGTTAATTTGTTAATTGTTAAATTTATAATTGTTAATTTTGTTAATTTAATATTGTTAATTTTGTTAAGTTGTAACAGTATGTATATAAAAATGTCTTTTGCATGTATTTTAGTATTATCAAACTGTAGTTAATTATTTGTAAAATGAATTTATAAGGCACATAGTATACTATAGTATGGAATGTGCTAATAAATAAACGGTCCTTTCAAAGGGTTACTTTGAAAGGAGAAAAAAAAATGTATAACGTTTATATAAGTCATATAAATTTTATATTATATTATATTTTAAAGTTGATATAAATATATATAACGTTTTATTTTACTATTAATAACTCTATATAAGTATTTATCTTTCTATTACATGTCTAATGTGTTACTATGTTTCTATTTCATGTTTAATATACTTAGCATGGTATGTTAATATTTTAATATGTACCAATACTTTTACTAAGTACTAATGTAACAATAATGTGTATATGTAATTATGTAGGTAATGTAAATATGTATATTCTCTAGTGCTGAGGGCGATATTAACAAGTTGTAGTTTTTTGCCCTTAAAATAAAACAACAACAACAACTAAATAAGGACATTTAAAATGATGGAATATATAATAAAGAAGCAGCCAGTTGTTCAACACTTTGTTGATATCACCAGTGCTGTTGTTTTCAGGCAGTCGAAGGTAGAATTTCGAGAGCATTAAGAACAATAGAGTTTGATTGTATTTAAATCTCACTCTCTCTACATAACGCTTGCTGTATATAAATTTACTGTCCGTTGTTTGAAGAGAACATATACAGGAATGGCTGACAGTCGGGGAGATGAGATATTGCAGCAAACTGTCAACTTTTGACAAGGCTCGGCACGCCTGTTTGACACGAATAACTGTCGGAAACTCTGCAACAATTCTGCAGAAACCAACTCGGCTTAGAAAAATGGTATGTGTTACCATCGATTTTTCGACTGCTTTAATATGGACAGTCATAATTAATGACATAGTATTCATAAAATATAATAGAGTAGCTTTGGAAAAATATTAGGATATGTATAAAGGGTACGGATGTAAGAAGAAACATGTAGACAAGAGGATAGGAAATCTCTCTACCCATCATTTAAGACAGTTACCTCTTCGGATATGACATTTCGGTTTTACTAAAACGTTAAACAACAGTTGTATAATAGAGATACATCCTCCAATTAAGCATGATATTGTGATGTTAGTCGATTTTCAGAAATCAAGCTGTATAAACAAATTGTCAAACAGGCTGTAGCAAATTATTTCCTATTGGCAATATCGATACCACAAAAAAAAAGGACTGTACCACTTCGGCCCTTAAAAGTTCTCTGGTTCAGTACGTGATAGATACTGTAATGTTTCTTGGACTAGGGTTGTACATGATTTGCCTTAGATTATGTTCAACTGTCAGATTTCTCCCCTTATTTTGGTTATCCACTTTATAGAGACTGGGTCCTTTATTCCATAGGATCCAGAACAAACCACATCCCTGCATAACCGTTGTCCTAGAACCCTTAGAATCTCTACCACTTAATGAAGAGAAGTGTAGTGGTAAACTTTTTTTTCAACTAAACATTATTCCGACGGGAACATCTCCGTTTCTATCCTTGTTAAAATCTATGATGGCCTCTTTCACATAATTTGATCTTTTGAATTGTTCTGAACTTCTGGAAGTATTTCAAACATATGTATTTCATTTCCTAGACGGTTATTCTCCCAAAAAATGTTCGGTTAATTTTAATACAAACAATAAGAAAATCAATAACACACAAGCACTTAAAAACAATAGGGAAAACAATTTAATACCTAGACGAGCGATTTTTGTTTTTGTTTTATCATTGCTTACATTAATTTGGCTATAACCTGAGTTAACAATAAAATTAAGTTAAACAAACTAAGAAGAAGTATGAATGTCTCATCTCATTACTGCCTGTTCTCCTTCTTACAACTCCTTTTTATTAACTCACTTTTTTTATTATTATTTAAACTATTTCATGTTTTTTACGAGTATATCCTCAGTACTCTTTTGGTTATATGTTTCTAAAGATAATTCTTACAACCTGGATTTAACTACTTTTCTTCTACCATCATCCGGGCTATCTTATTAAAGTATTTTTATCTTCAAAAAGATTTAAGTATGATGAACTCCAGCTAAAGGAGATAAACTTCACTTACAAAACCTGTTTTACTTTAAGACAGTGAATAAGCTATTGCCTATTAATTTTATGTTATGAAAAAACCGATTGAAGTTCCTTCAAAGAAGCTTCAGGATGAGATTAATGAAGATAAAGTGACTTGCGATTCGCTGCATGATGCTAAGACTCTATTAAACTAGATCAAAGAAAAAACTTGGCCTGTTGTGATCGTAATAATAGATGTTGAAAGTTTGGGTGGAAAATAAAATAAATTTACTCTGTCGAATTTCGTTTTTTGTTTTTAACTTTTCGGAATTGTCCTGGAGTCGAAATCAGTAGTATATTTGGAAAAACTTCAATATTCAATTCAATCAATAAGATTGACGAAACTTCTAGAATAATGTAAAAAGATATATCTGTACCACAACAACCCATAAAGGGTCATGTGCAGGAATATGCACTGAACCCAAGACCCTTCATGGGCTGTACTGGGAAAGGTTTTATCTATATTATGTTTGTCTTCCAGACCATTTTTTCTCTCTATGCTCGTATTTATACGGTCAATAAATAATTATTTAAGATTTATATTCAAATTTAATATTCCATATATTAAGGGCGAAGGCGATGGTGTGACTGCATAAGAGTCATTGCAGAGTCAAACTGGATGAGGACAACCAGAGACAAAGAAGCATGGAAGAAACAGCGAACTCCACTTCCCAGTAGTGTTAGGTTTATTAGTTAGAGAAGTTAGACCATCACTCCCTAAGGGGAAGGCTTACATATATTAACAGAAAAAAAAAGTTCATAATATTGTATAAAATTACTCAAAAGATGACTTAGGCCTAAAGGAATAAAGAAGTACATTGGTAAAATAGGAAGAATAATGTGTACAACACTTGCAGAACACATTAGAAGCGTAAAAAAGTCATCAGCATTGGCAGAACACTTTGTGAATACCAACCATGCTATCGAGTTTGATAAAATTAGAGTGCTCAAAAAGTGTAATAATGATTAATAAAGTGTAATAAAAACGACAGAAAGAAATACATTAGAAGCAATCGAGTAGTAAAGCATCCCGAAAATATCAACAGACAGGATGGATACCAAAAAGAAACGAAAAAACCTGAAAGAAGTACATTGGTAAAATAGGAAGAATAATGTGTACAACACTTGCAGAACACATTAGAAGCGTAAAAAAGTCATCAGCATTGGCAGAACACTCTGTGAATACCAACCATGCTATCGAGTTTGATGAAATTAGAGTGGTCAAAAAGTGTAATATTGATTAATAAAGTGTAATAAAAACGACAGAAAGAAATACATTAGAAGCAATCGAGTAGTAAAGCATCCCGAAAATATCAACAGAGAAGATGGATACCAAAAAGAAACCAAAAAACCTGAAAGAAAAGGTAAACCAATCAGAAGTCAGCCAATTGAGAGCCCCAGGCAACTTCTGGCAAATCAGATGATTGAAGGAATAGGCTCCACCCACGGACCCAGACGCTATAAATACCGAAGTAGAGAAGAACATATTCAGTCTCAGATTAGGCCCTGAGGAAGTTTGCAGTATGACAAGCAAAACATCGGCAAAGAATTTGAATACACTGCCAAAAACGGGAGACCTTATGAATGGATTAACAATATTGGTCGTGGCAATTTAAGAGAGTATCCAATCATTTAAGATGTATTAAATAAATATTTGATAAAAAAATAAATTGTAACAGGATGTAAAAACAAATGTTGATATTACTGGGTGTAATGTAGAGGAGAAGGAGGGACAGGGAGGAAGGTAGGAAGATGGGAATAAAAAGGACACTAAATCTTGACCGAGAACAATATCCCATTGTCCCCCCCCTTCCCCCTCCCGCTAGCCTTCCTTCGGGACCAGGACCTCGACAAAGGATCTAATAAGGAGCGAAATAAAGCTATAAATATTAAAGTCATTATCACAACACCTTCCTGAGGTGGGGAGGGGGGGGAGGGGGCTAAGCCATGGCATATAATACATACATTTCTCTTCTCCCTATTTATATCTTCCTTTGTTCATTGCGAATATCCTCCGAGCTTCTTGTTTTATAGGCTCTTCGTTTTATCTCAGAGTTGCCCCTGTTTCGTGTTTATTTTCTGGATGAGAGGATTTTCTAAAAAATAACATTACTTTTTTACAATTTAATCTTATAAATAACACTTGTTAGATATTGATAATATTACAAGATTACATCCATATTATATATTTCTATAATATGCATAAATAGTAATAGTATCTTCTTCTTAATTTACAAGTTTACTATTCAAAAATATTTATAAAACAATTCCTGCGATTGTTTACTCCCTTTAAATTGCCATCTGACGGGCTAAGGACCCGAGACTATTGGCATAAAAGTTTTTTACGCTAAATACTACACCAAGGGCTAGCCTTTATTGTGAATATTCATTCATAAAATTTTATGAAGATTACCTCGATAAAGCTATTAATTAATTTTTGATAAAATTTCATAAATCAATTATGTGACTGAAACCTTTCATAAATGAATCACTGAATGCACAATTGGTTAAGTAGAAAATTGGATTTTCAGTAGAAATCTAAAAAAAACAAAAAACAATTGTAATTAAAAATAAAACCTCTTCCACTACAACCCATGAAGGGCTTTGGTAACAGTACATGATATAGACTGTACTATTTCTAGGACAACGGTTGTGAAGGAAAGTAATTAGTCCAAAATTACGCTCAAGAGACAAGTTTTCCCAAATTAAGAGAACACGCTTTATATAAACTCCTTTATAAGAAGCAGGAGGTCCTCCCAAGTTCCCACTGGATTCAAACCGCGAACACAAACATTACCTTTGTGTGTGTGTGTATATATACATATACACATATATATTACGCCAAATAAGTTAGGCTGCAGCATCTCAGAGGCAGACTGTTAAAATTAAACCAATATAAAAATATCTCTCAATTATAGAATAGAATAGAAAATAAACTTTATTCTGGGACCAAGTCCCTTTAGAATAACAATAATGAACAAATAAAAAACATAAAATTCATCTGGCCAGAAGGCTACATAATAACACAAATCATGAAATAATCAAGTGTGACAAAACATTGTAAAAATAGAAATAGATAAGAAAATAAATAAATAAAATACAAAGAACTTGACAGGTTTTTAACTAATTGTCGAAAAAATATATTTATATTAACAAAATAATGATTAATAATATTAATACAGTAGTTAATGACGAAATTGCTAACTAAAATAATTGATTAGCATAGTATGCGATAATATATTTAAAAGTCGGTATCATCTTTGTTGTTGGAAAAATAAACAAAACAAAAGGGTAGCGGGATCGAGTTTACAATACTGATATATTCAAGCAGACGTTTGACCTGCTTGGAAAGCGACTTTTTGAGATGCCAAGAGATAATGGAAAAGCAGGGATTTAAATGAAGCTAGTGAAGAGGAATGACGAATGAAAGGAGGGATTGAATTCCATACAGTGGTGGAGCGGGCGAGGAAGGAGCGCTCGAATGCCTTAGTTCTGTGGGAAGGAATGTAGAAATCGGAAAGGCGAGATCTTGGTGCTGTGCTTTGTGGTGCTGGACAGAGGATTTGAATGGGAGGAGACTATAGATATATGAAGGTTGATGGATTGGTATAGAAAAACGCTAAGGAAATATTGTCTACGGATGGGAGGAAAGAGCCACTTTAACTCATCATAGTGATGTGACACCCGGGATCGCCTCGGAGTACCAAGGACAAATCTTAAAGCGCAGTTCATTATTCTTTTTAAGCGGCTCTCAAGCATTTTCGAGAGGCCCCCGTATACCACACTACAGTAGTCGAAGTGGGGGAAGATGAGGGATGATACGAGCAGCTTCCGAGTAGGTTGTGTAAGGAGATGTCGAGAACGATGGAATAAATATATATAATAATATTATAAAAAGGTTCAAGGAGAATGACTTTAACATAAAATAGCCTGGAAAAACTACTTGGGCCTAGTGCTAAGAAAAATGCCCCCACGATCTCTCTTCCCACCACGTTAGTCCCCCCCACCTTTATGTTAAGTTATTGTAATTTGTTAATCTCTATTTCATCGAATTAATATTTATTTAAGTACAAGTTAAATATATAACATTAAACACTTCGAAATATTTATCGAATGCCGAAAGAATTATCGAGATACTTAGTTATTCTAAATAAACCACCTTTTACGAATTTACTTCAATGCTAAAAATATTTTAATATCTTGTATATACCCTATATTTATTCCTGCATATTGTGCTTTGGTTAATTTATTTGTTTATCTTTGTTTTTTATATATGTTCCAAATCAGTTGGTAGAAGATCGAAGACTGGCATTTGTGGATTATTAAGTCTTTGTCTACTATACTGTTTAAAAGATTTCAGATCTGTTATAAATTTATAAATATATAAAGTGGCATAAAATAAAAATGGGTCGTAAAGGTATGTATTGAACTGGAGAAGGCCAAGTCTATATAATTATAAATATATTTAGTACTCTCCTTCACTGATGATGATCCTCCTGATGAAGGATTCTTCCTTATGATCCTGATGAAGGAATAAGGGAAGTATAACCTTTCCTTTATTCTCAGAGCTTAAGACCCTATTTAGGAATGTTTTTATTTCCGTTTTATTAATTTATTCTTTTTTTTAACTTTGCTTTTCAATATTAATGTTACGGGCGCCGGCAGGAAGGCGGAAGCGGGGGATTAGCGGCTTAACTCCGTCAGCGAGAGACGTTTAAATAGGATTAGGACGGTTCTAGATCGTCTTCTTTTGTCGGCAAAGGATTAAGAATATTCCAGAATTATCTGGCCCCTTCGAGTTCTGGAATGTTCGGCCTTACCTCTATAAAAAGACTTCCGTCACCTCGAGTCAGTCAGTCTTAGCCTGAGAGTAGACCAGTGAAGATCTGTGATAAGTGTAATAAGTGAGTGTCAGTGTGATAAACTAGTCAGTGTTGAACCGGCCCGTGTAATAAGTGTATCAGTGAACTGTGACAGTCTCGCGAGTGTAATAAACTGTTTCTGTTTGTTACTGTGTGTCAGTTTGTGATACTTGAAGAATCTTACGGTCGGTGGACTAGTGAACTGTAAGTGTTAATTATTAGTTATAAATTGTAGTGTAATTTTATAATATTCATAGAAACTATTGTAACTAGTTAAGCTATCTAGAATTAGTAAAATCTTATATTATTGTAATAATTAAATAGGGGTTAGGCCTAGATGATAATACTTAGAATATTGTTATTATAAATTTATATTAGTTCAATAATTTAATTGTTAATAGTTTAATTGTATCCTTTTTATCATTTTGTTAATAAATATTAGTATCTTTAATTAAGGGATTGTTTAATTCATTTTAATACCCAGTAGCCCGTAACAAATTGGTGTCAGAAGTGGGATCATTGTGTAATTGCTATTATTTTGCATTTTATAATTATTGGGCTACTGTATGAAGAATGGCTTCTAAAAGTGTTAAATTAATTGATTTAAAAGTTGCGGATTTGAAACGTGAATTGGAGGAACGTGATCTTGATTGTTCCGGAACTAAAAGTGTACTGCAAGAGCGCTTGCGTCAATTTTTTGTAGATTTAGGGGAAAATCCAGATGACGTTCTATTTGAAACTGATTTAAGCAAGTTGTCTGCAACTTTTAAAAATGAATTAGGTACTGTTAAAAATGAATTAAGCAATGTTAAAAATGAGCTAGGTAATGAATTAGGTACTGTTAAAAATGAGTTAAGTAATGTAGAAAATAAGCTAGGTAATGAATTAAGCAATGTTAAAAATGAGCTAGGCAATGAATTAGGTACTGTAAAAAGTGATTTATTGGATACATTAGAGTCCAAGTTAGGCACATTAGAGACTAAGTTAATGGAAAATGTAGATAATAAGTTAGCCGATGTAAATAGTAAAGTAGCTAATGTAGATAATAAATTAGTCGATGTAAATGATAAGGTAGCTAATGTAGAATCTAGGTTAGGAGAAAAATTGAATTCTATTGAAAACGAACTTAGGCTAAGAGTAGAAGCTCTCGAGGGACGTATCAGCAACCCACCGACGAACGACACCGACCGTTCCTCCGAGGGCAGCCTTCATAGGACCATTATGCCCGCCAATGCTGGGACGCCACCAAATCACAACACTATTCCAGTGTTCGACGGAAAGACGCCGTGGGAGGACTACATGACTCTCTTCGAGACTGCGGCTTCGATCCACGGGTGGTCAAAAGAGACCCAAGCTTCAGCTTTGTGCCTGGCCTTGCGTGGAGACGCCTTGGGAGTACTGCAGGGGATGCCACTGTCAGAGCGGTCTAACTACGGGGAGCTGATTAGAAGACTGGAGATGCGTTTCGGCCACCGACACATGGACCAGCTTTATCGCTCACAGCTGAGAAACAGGATCCAGAAGACCAACGAGACGCTGCAGGAATTTGAAGAGGATATCACCCGGCTGGTGAGGAATGCCTACCCCTCGGTCACCGATGATGTGTATGAGAGTCTGGCTGTCGACAAATTCCTGGATGGACTTCGGGACCCCGAGACGCAACAAGCAGTGAAGCTCGCCCGGCCAAAAACTCTAGGCGACGCATTATCTCAGGCCATGGAGTTCGAGGCTGTCAGGCAGTCAGTACGGGGCCATGCACGTATTCGAGCAGCAGAAGCGGAGCCTAATGTGGTCCCTAGCGTCGAAGATATTCTGTCAAAGGTTTTGGAGGCTCTAAGGACCCGTAAGAAGGAGGTATGCTGTTGGAGCTGCGGCCAACTTGGACACCCTAGAAGCAAATGTCCATCCAAGAAGCAAGAAAAGCCACAGGAACGAAGTAGGGTTGATGGGATGGAACAACTATCAGCCCGTTACGTCAGAGGCCCCAGGAAGACCAGTAGAGTTGCGTCATTAGGGAGCAGAACGAACAGCTTCTACGTTGATGGGAAGGTGAACGGGCAGCTGCGAAGTCTGCTACTGGATACCGGCGCAACCAAGACGATCTTGAGCTCAAAGACAGTTCCTGCTGAGAAGATGTTGCCAACGATTTGGACATTACGAACTGCCACAGGAGAGCCAGCGAAGGTCTACGGGGAGACAGTTGCCTACTTCATCATCGGTGGTAAACATCTGAAGCACCGCGCTCTCGTGGCAGATATTGATGAAGATGTCATATTGGGCACGGACTTAATGATTGCATATGGGATCAAGCTGGATATGGCGAGAGGTGTTATGACGCTGGGAGATGAAGAAGTCATCTTTCGGCAAGGGAAGGACATCTATGCACGAGTGCGCTTACTGGAAGACACCACTTTACCTGCACGGAGCCAAATCATAACGCATGGGACGATCGAAGGACATCTACCTGAGGGTCAATGTATGCTACTTGAACCTGGAAGGCAAGAAGAACAGGAGATCGGACGTGGCGTAATGGTTGCAAGGTCCCTCATCAAGGTCGGACGTACCACTCCGATTCGGCTAATGAACCTGAACAGCTTCCCAGTAACGCTGAACAAAGGAACACCGGTAGGGGAATGTACAACCGCTACCTCAGTGGTACGTCAGCTGCAACCTCAACCCACCGAGCTGCGAAGATTGCCGGCAGAACTAACAGGATTTGTGGACGAATCATGCCGGGAACTCTCGCCTGAACAGAGCGAGGAAGTGAAAAAGATGATTATCCGATGGCAGGACGTTTTCGAGATCAGCCCAGGGCCACGGGGTAGAACGGATATCGTCCAGCATAGGATTGATACCGGGGATGCTAAGCCCATCCGACAGGTCCCGCGGAGGCTGCCGTTAGCCAAACGGGAGGACGCCGAGAAGATCATCAAGGAGATGGCGACTGATGGTGTCATTGAGCCTTCGAGTAGCCCCTGGATGTCTCCTGTTGTATTGGTGAAGAAGAAGGACGGCACAACGAGATTCTGCGTAGACTACCGCCTTCTGAACAACGTCACCAAGAAAGACAGTTATCCGCTCCCCAGGATTGATGATACGCTGGACACCCTAGAGGGGTGTGAACTTTTCTCTACCTTGGATCTCCGCAGTGGATATTGGCAGGTTGGATTGAAACCTGAAGATAAAGAAAAGACAGCGTTCTCGATTGGGACTGGACTCTGGCAATTTACAGTGATGCCATTCGGGCTTTGCAATGCTCCTGCAACATTTGAGAGACTGATGGAGAGCGTGCTAAGAGGTCTCTCTTGGGAAATTTGTCTGGTATACTTAGATGACATCATTGTGCTGGGAAAGTCCTTCGCTCACCATCTGAAGAATCTGGAGAAGGTCTTCGAACGACTGCGTGCAGCGAACCTTAAACTGAACCCGAAGAAGTGTCATCTCTTCCGAAGGCAAGTCAATTATCTGGGGCATGTTGTGTCGGACAATGGAGTTGCCGTTGACCCAGAGAAGATTGCAGCGATCACCGACTGGCCAGTACCTCGAGATAAGCACCAAGTAAGAAGTTTTCTCGGCCTCTGCACCTACTACAGGAGGTACGTGAAAGGATTTGCGAACATTGCAAAACCTCTTACCAGGCTCACCGAGGAAAAACGGACTTTTCTTTGGGATCACGAATGTCAGGCATCCTTTGAAGAGTTGAAGAAAAAGTTGAGTAGTGCTCCTATTCTGAGCTATCCACGTCCCGAGGGCAAGTTCATACTTGACACAGACGCTAGCAACACCGCTATTGGAAGCGTCCTCTCTCAGCTCCAAGATGGAGAAGAAAGGGTTATTGGATATTTCAGTAAAGCGCTCTCAGCTCCGGAACGCAACTACTGTGTCACAAGGAAGGAGCTTCTGGCAGTGGTGAAATCTATAGATCATTTTCACAAATATCTATACGGCAGAAGATTCCTCCTGAGAACGGACCACGCGGCTCTAATGTGGCTGCTACGATTCAAGTCACCAGAAGGACAAGTGGCGAGGTGGATAGAGCGCCTTCAAGAATATGACTTTGAATCTGCTCATCGCGCTGGAACGAGTCACAGAAATGCGGATGCGCTCTCTAGGAGACCTTGTGACGAAAAATGCGGGCATTGTTCTCAACAAGAAGAGAAGCAGGCAGCAGTGTTGAGGACAACGGTGGTCATGGACAGTTGGCAGGATGCAGAGGTGTCAAAGGAGCAGGACAGGGACCCGGACTTGAAACAAATGAAGCAGTGGAAACTATCAGGGCAAGGAAGACCAACCTGGCAGGATGTTGCTCCAATGTCGAAGAATATAAAGACTTACTGGGCCCAATGGGACTCCATTCTAGTGGACAACGGGCTGCTGAAACGGGCATTGGAGAACACGGAAGGAGATCAGCGCAGACTTCAGCTCATCGTTCCAAAGAGTAAAGTGCCCGAAGTACTCAGGGAACTTCATGACGGAGTATCTGGCGGCCACCTTGGAGTTCACCGTACATTGGAAAAGGTACGTGAACGCTTTTACTGGGCGAATCTCAAGGACGATGTGTTGGACTGGTGCAGGCGTTGTGCGACTTGTGCGGCTTCTAACGGACCCATAAGAAGAAAGAAGGCCCCAATGAGGAAGTACAACGTGGGAGCACCGTTTGAGAGAATAGCAATCGACATCGCTGGCCCTTTCCCTGTGACGGATGAAGGTAACCGGTATATTCTCGTGGCCATGGACTACTTTTCCAAGTGGGTGGAAGCGTACGCCATTCCGAATCAGGAGGCAGTCACGGTTGCGGACGTACTGGTGAAGCAGCTCGTCAGTAGGTTTGGAGTACCCATGGAACTTCACTCTGACCAGGGACGAAACTTCGAGTCTGCAGTCTTCTCCGGGATGTGCGAAGCACTGGGAATACGGAAGACCAGGACGACACCTCTTCACCCTCAATCCGATGGCATGGTGGAGCGCATGAACAGGACTATGGGTCGATATTTGTCCAAAGTAGTCTCCGACCATCAGCGAGACTGGGACCAGTATCTTCACCTGTTCCTGCTGGCCTACCGCAGTTCAGTCAGTGAGGCAACGGGGCAGACTCCCGCAAATGTGGTATTCGGCAGAGAACTTCGGTTGCCTTGTGATCTGAAATTCGGTTTCAAGCCTGACGAGGAAATTGCCGGAGAGGAGTACGTCACGGATCTACGGAAGCGAATGGATAATATCCACGAGAAGGTTCGCACAAACATCCAGGGGGCTAGTGACAGAATGAAGGAGCGCTACGACATCAGGGCTGAGAAGGGTGGCTACCAACCTGGAGACTTGGTCTGGCTACATGATCCTCGAAGAAGGCGAGGCTACTCACCTAAACTTCAGAACTCCTGGGACGGCCCGTATGAGATCGTCAAGAGGATCAATGACGTCATATATAGGATCAGGAAGCAGCCGAAAGGAAAACCCAAGGTAGTCCATTTCAATAGACTGGCCCCGTACAAAGGAGACCACGGCCCGAAAGAAGACCAGCAGGTCAGGTACCTAAACAACGTCAAGACAAATAACTCAGTTGCTCATACTAAAGTACCAGGGACCCGTGGAGTAACTCAGGTAATCTACAGAGATATCTTCTCGTTACCAGTGGAGTATTCTCTGGCCCATTGCGTTGCCGAAGATCTGAGGACTTCTCGAGGGATTGCAACGGTCTTCAGGAAGAAGTTCGGCGGAACTGAGGAGCTGGAACGCCAAGGACCAAGTGTCGGGAAGGCACTCCACCAGCCGCACGAAGGACGACACCTGTTTTACTTGGTTACCAAGCGTGCCTCTGATCAGAAGCCGACATATGACGCACTGCGGCGAAGCCTCGACGACCTTCGGAGTAAGCTTCTGAGACTGCGTGTCACTAAGCTCGCCATTCCGAAGTTGGGCTGTGGATACGACGGCTTGGACTGGAAGATTGTCAGGGACATGATCGAACAGACATTCGCCAACTCTGGAATTGCCATATTGGTGTGCACGTTCAACCCCTGGAAAGAAGGTGCGTCTCCATCAGTAGAAGCTCATAAATGCCCGATTTCTCCGGACTTGCTCTGGGGCAGAGCACTTTTAAGGAGGGGGCAGTGTTACGGGCGCCGGCAGGAAGGCGGAAGCGGGGGATTAGCGGCTTAACTCCGTCAGCGAGAGACGTTTAAATAGGATTAGGACGGTTCTAGATCGTCTTCTTTTGTCGGCAAAGGATTAAGAATATTCCAGAATTATCTGGCCCCTTCGAGTTCTGGAATGTTCGGCCTTACCTCTATAAAAAGACTTCCGTCACCTCGAGTCAGTCAGTCTTAGCCTGAGAGTAGACCAGTGAAGATCTGTGATAAGTGTAATAAGTGAGTGTCAGTGTGATAAACTAGTCAGTGTTGAACCGGCCCGTGTAATAAGTGTATCAGTGAACTGTGACAGTCTCGCGAGTGTAATAAACTGTTTCTGTTTGTTACTGTGTGTCAGTTTGTGATACTTGAAGAATCTTACGGTCGGTGGACTAGTGAACTGTAAGTGTTAATTATTAGTTATAAATTGTAGTGTAATTTTATAATATTCATAGAAACTATTGTAACTAGTTAAGCTATCTAGAATTAGTAAAATCTTATATTATTGTAATAATTAAATAGGGGTTAGGCCTAGATGATAATACTTAGAATATTGTTATTATAAATTTATATTAGTTCAATAATTTAATTGTTAATAGTTTAATTGTATCCTTTTTATCATTTTGTTAATAAATATTAGTATCTTTAATTAAGGGATTGTTTAATTCATTTTAATACCCAGTAGCCCGTAACATTAATATTACTTTCTGTTTTAACTTATTCAATCAAATATTTCCATTGATCAAGTTGTTACGCCATTGTACAGTTGTGAACTGAGGATATCTAAATCCCTTTTACAGTGGAGATACCAGCTCATTAAAATGATTTACCAAACTGGTAAACATGTTCTATAGGAGTTCAAAACTCCTAAGCTGGTAAAGTTAGAACTACTAAACTGGTAAAGATGGTCTAGAAGTTCTATAAGATCATATAGACCAATTAGCCTCCTTCTAATATGCTTCAAAGTATTGAAGATATCATTATGTAAAAGACAATTTTATTGAAAATATGTATTTTTCCTAATATAATTGTTATTTTTTACAGATTTTTAGACAAATAACCTCTTTAAAGTTATGTATAATTATTGTATCGATGCAGAAAAATTATTTTAAATGATTGATAATGACATAAAGTTGTCGGAACGTTTTAAAGAATTATATAAATTAAGAAGTTGAGATGGCTAAATAATGGTTTTTTTCCCAATATATAACAATCAAAAGATTTATAGTCCAATTTACATTAATTTAAAAATAAAATATATAGAAGACTTGTAGACATATTCAGAGCAGATTTCATTTAGCACATTAAACTACTAATTGAGTACTTAGTATTTATAGGACTTGATAGCATCGACTTTTTTAAGATGGATCGAATTTCAGTATTACAAAGTTATTTTATTAAATTTTTGGGAGCTTACAGCACAGAGTTGCCATGCCGAAAATCATGGTTCGAATCCCGCTGCTGGCAAGACTTTTATTTAGTATGTTAGCGGCCGGAGATGGATCATATAGGATCTAGGATCCTCCTGGGGCTAGCCCAGCCTCTATAAAGCGGGTACCTAAAATAAGGGGGGAATCTGGCGGTGGAGCGTGATGTAGGACAAATCACCTCCCTGCACAACTGTTGTACAAGAAACAGTACAGTCTCTACCATGTACAGAACCCCAAACCCTTGAACGGATTGTATTGGTACACGTATTTTTTTTTATTAAATTTAATTTCAGGTTTCTTTCAAACTCTCACTTAAACATGGATCTTTAAATAAAATAATGCCATTTTTTCTTATATTGAGGTATAATATGGGGATAAGCTCCAAACAAATCATACAAATGTTCATTTAATTGCACTACAGTTGGTACTCGACATACAGATAACCCGATATTATTCTAGAAATTGAAGTCCAGTTTAGTACTTATTTTGTACCCCCCTTGAGGGCTTTCAAGATATGAGTATCCACTTGGTATAGTTTTGAGATATTTGAGTGTTTTGTATTAAATAAAATCGAAGTAAATGTATTATTATTATTATTTAATTTTCATTTGCACCTGCGCAATTGCGCATCCAGCAAATTTGATCCAGATGTTTTTCTCTTTGCTATTGTACAGGAACATCGAGTTTTGGAGTGAAATATCAATTTTTCAGTAGGTCTCTTGGCCAATGTCTTTTTAATCTTTTTTTTATTAAGTCCAGGTAACAGGGAGTAGGAAAGCGGAAGAACGAGTGGGTTTGGGTGATATTGTGTCGATGAGTGGAATGTTATGTATTTGTTATGAATATATGATTTTATAGTAGGAATGTTCATGTCATTGTGTATAGTGTGATTCGAAACATTCCACGGTGCATTAAGAATTTTTCTGAGAATTTTGGATTGTGTTATTTGAATCTTGTGTATGTGAACTTTTTTTGCTGAACCCCAAAGTTCTGCTCCATATGTCCAAATAGGTTTTAGTATACTGTTATAGATAAGTCGTTTGTTCCTCAAGTCAAGTGAAGATCTGTAGTCCAGAAGATGTGATAGTTGTTTGTACCGTCTTGTCAGTTCTTGTCTTTTTAATTTTATATTTATGTTCCATGTAAGTCTTTTGTCCAAGTATTATAGTTCGAGATAACATGCATAGTTTTTGGAAGGTACTTTGTCATCAATTTTGACTGCTGGGCACGAAGCTTTGCGTAGAGAGAAGCTTACATGGCTCGATTTTGAGGCTTTTATTTTTATTTGCCAATTATAGAACCACTTTTCTAAATCAAATAAATGATTTTGAAGAGCTATAGATGCTAGGTTTGGGTCTCTGTGAGAAGAAATAATGGCTGTATCGTCTGCGAAGGTATAGATGTTGGTGCATGAGTAAATGTAATAATAATAAATGATTATTTGAGGAATTCTACTACTTGGTTCGTATTGTATTCATGCACTTCTTTTGAAAACCTCCCCTTTTGGTGGGGGGATTGGTGTGGAAGCGTGGATGGAGAAAACTTCCGTTTAAGGCACTTCTAGCTTGTCATCCTTCTATAAGAATTAAATTAAATAATGAAAAGATTTTTTTTTATTTTAGGCTTTTTTCGTAGATAAAAAAAAATACAGTTTATCAGAAATTTATCTTAATCATATATCACTGCATGCTCTGTATAGGTCTAACAGTACTAGAATGAAAATTATAGAATAACGTGTAGCTTGTTTTATTATTTAAATATATGCATTTCATTTAAATTAAAAACAGCGCAATAATTTTCGTAACGGCTTAAAAAAGTGGCTTTGTGATTTGGAAGTTTTAAAAATATACAATATATAAACAACTGGCATAATTTATAGTAAAGGAGTATAATTTAACTGATCGAGCTCGACAAAAGACTAACGAAAAATTTGTTCCTCGATCCTTAATTTAGGCAACGTGGATAAAATATGACATCACTATTTTGTATATACTCACTCACTCACTATTGGGCGCTATAGTCCTTGCAAGACCTGAACTCTGTCATCTTTCTTTTCCATTCCTCGCGGTGCCCAGTGAGGCTTCTCCAATTTCTTGTCCTAATCCTTAATTCGCCCTCCAAATCATCCATCCACTGACGCCTAGAACTGCCTTTTTCAATTTTCTTTCCGGAAAAACCCGGTGCACCATTACACTACTATTAAATATTATATTTATTAAAAAATATAATTTTAGGCAGCCTGTAGACCTCTTTCTTCCCACCTGCTCTAACCATTCTTAGCTTGCTCTTCTTAATAGCACAGAGGATAATCTGGCTTATCATATAATTGCATCAATTCGGCATGGCTTCTGGTTTTCCACCTGTGCTCTTCTTTGACAGGTGCAAAGATTTTGCATATGCATAGAAATACTTTTAATATGTTTTTATATAATAGAGAGATAATTGGATTTTTTATGCTGTCTTTGATTGATGTATCTGTCTGTTGAACTGATGTTGTCAGATGCACTATATCTGATTATCATCGATGCGGATTCGTGGTAAATCTCTCTGATCCCTAAATTAGTTATATCTCCGTTGTTCTATTATTTTCGGGTATTTTAGGGACGTACGGTTTTGTGTTTGTGATTTTTTTCGATTGACTTATAGCATATGTATGGAACTTCTCGATATCTTCGGAATATAATCGACACCACTTATTTAAGAGACAAGTTGACAGAAACCTGCTAGATTCCTGGATTAAACAACGGATCATTTGTTTACTGTGCTACTGGGATCCAGGATAGCTATTCATCATGATGACGCCGGTACAACAAATGGAAACATGAGTCGGGAGAGGACATTAAGTGAACATTAGCTTCCTCTCCGATATCGATTCATCTTCATCAGGATTGTCGTTGAACCCGATCCTCTTGTGTCCCAGATTAATCCTGGTCGTGTCTGTTACCTGTTTATGTGTACACTTATGCTGTTTTTTTATTTATTTTTATATATTTTTATGTATGTGCTGTAAAGGGAGTATTTAAAATGCGTACAGCAGTTAACCACCAGTGGACAACTTGGAAGAAAGATATAGATTCAATGTGATATTATACACCATTGCCCAGAATACTTGGGCCTTACCATGGACAGAAGACTGACTTGGAAATCACACGTAATTAATTTGAAGAAAAAATTGAATCACCGACTCTCCCTTCTAAGACGACTACTTCACCACAAAAATAAACTTACAAAATCACTAACAAACAAAATTATAATATACAACATGCTAATTAAACCAATATGGACCTACGCCTCGCAAGTGTGGGGGTCATGCAAAAAATCCCAAATACAGACTGTCAGGGCGTGATTAGACTCAATAAAATTTAATATGAAGTAAATTTAAGAAAAACGGGAGTTTGAATGAAATCTCAGATATTAACATAGCGTTTATTAATTTTAAGGACATATGTCATATCTTTCTCTTAACTAAGCAAATATACAGGTCATTAATGATTAAACTTAATAGTAGCAGCTATACAAGGACTTACAAACTAAACATGCAAAATAGCGATCTAATGAACAAATATGATTAATTACTAATACTAAAGATTAACATTGAATAGGAGCTATAAAAAACCTTAACAGAGATTACTCCATGTTAGCATTATGGCCAAGATATAACAAATAAATATGAACGATATAATGAAGAATTTAAGTGATCACGGCCTGAAGGGTTAATACGATTAATTAGCTTGAATCGTCCTTTTGGTATCATATAACCACAATGAGTTGTTGATTATCAGCAGCAGTATTAGTCGGCATTTGAGGCCTTATGATAATGAAATGGGACTTTACGATTTGTGAGTTCTCTATGCCCAAATTATCACTTGGTCTGGTGTCTCAGCAGAGCTCCTGGTGCGTGACAGGCTGCAAGACCTCCTGGACGCTGGAAGTTCTCAATAAAGCATCGGCTTGAAAGCGGCAAGCGGTCGTAGCTGCGAAAGTCTAGTAGAACAGCCCAGCTCCGCGTCCAAACAGCAAGTGCCGGCAGCTCCAAGCGTCATTCCCCCCTCCTTGATTTTGGCGGTAAAGTATATCTTCCGATACTAGAGGCAAGGATCGGTTTGTTCCTACCGGCGGGTAGTACAAGTCCGCGGCTAAACACAGATCATTCAAATTTTTCAATCGAAATTCCTTCATTATATTACACATAGTCCCTTTTACATCACTAATAAAACATTACACAAAGATCTCAACATACCACTCGTGGCTTACACGATCAAGAACAACTACAAAAAATTTCATAACTCACTTACTGGACCTCCAAACTTACTGGTACAATCATTACTGACAGACACATTACCACATAATCCGACTAGGAGACTGAAACGTCTCTGGAGCAGGGATCTGCTACAGTGAGATGAACCACGCTAGGAGTGCCTTCAATGGGAGGTTTCTCCATACACGCTATCAAGAGAATCCCTTAGGGGAGGTTTTCCGAAGAACTATTGACTAAAATTATAACTCAGTGAATATTCTAGATCTAACTAATGACTACTCTTAACGTACTATATCCTAGCCAAACCATCTCCTCTCTACTCACTAACCTCTCACTCTTATTTTGGAACTATAAGAGAGGGGATATCAAGGGAGTTACTTTGCTGACAACACGGAAGATATATCACAACTTAGGGTTTAGGAGCCACAAGTATATAATTCTATGTTTTATAGTCTTTAATATATATTAAATATTCTAATTGATTTTGGGACGCCAGAGTAATCATTTAAGATGATCGCTCAAATTATTATTTCTAACTTTATTCTTAATTGGATTCTTTTCCAGAGGTCTGTTGTGGGTTTACGAATTTACTAATTATTTAAACCCTCAATATGTTAGTCATAAATGTATAGTGAATCTGGATTAAGTGAGCACCAAAAGAATTATAATAAATATATTTTAGTAATAGTATTTTGAAATTTCTTAGTAGTTTGAAATAAGATCGATGATTTAATATATACATTGACATGTACACTTAATGATTCAAATACACATAGAGGATTGCCATAAAATACATAATAGGACTTAAAATAGAACTTATCTGTGACAACAACAAATTATTGACATAGTATTATTCAACCAGTTGAAACTGAAGTATTATCACTGATTAAAATAACAAATCAGAGAACTAAAATTAGTAGATTATTGAATTGGTAATAGAAGGAAAAAAAACCTACAACAAAATATTGTACATTAAACTAGTTGAAATATAAATATTATCACATATTAAATAGCAAATAATAAAATGAAAAAAAATACTAGTAAATAAACACAAATACTACTATCAAAGCAATTAGAAGAAACACAAGACCAAAAATTATTTTTTCACCTATAATATTGATTTCGTGTAGTAATGCTTAACCACACTGCTTCAGCAAATTTCTTGAATTGAATATATATATATATATATATATATATATATATATATATATATATATATATATATATATATATATATATATTTTATACATTATACACACTTTATATATTCATTTCTAATACAATATAGGCCAACAGATCTCCCATCCAGTTTCTCTCCATAGTGAATGTTTTGAGTGTTGTGAGACCCTTCAGTGAGTGTTGTGAGCCATGATGATCCCTTAAAATCGATAAAACCATTGTCTATTAATTATTCCGACTGAGGTGTTCCAATGTATAAAGTTAAATTTAGCGAGAGCTTAACATAATCCAATCTATTATGTCCACTTCACCGGCACAGAAACTAATGCTCCAATAATCGAGTTTAACAGAGGGTTTCGGTAATCGTCCTGCATCAGATATTTATAAAGAATTTTATTTTTCTCTATCATATAAAAAAATTTGTAATGATGTAATATCTGAATGAAGAAACTTTTTAAAATTCCATTGATTGTAATCGATTGCATTTCTATATCCGAGATATTTAGCATATTTTGTCTTGAATTTTTCAACAAATTGATTACTATCGTTTAAAAAATCTATTTTTTAAAATAATTTATTCAATGTAATTTACCACTGTATTGTATTACGAATAATGCAACAAGTTATTAGATTCAATGTATAACTTGACATGAAATTTGAAGTAGAGAAACTACCCAGTGGCAGTACTCAAATAGCTAGTTCATCTTAGAAGATCACGAGGCCATCTTCTTTTCAGACCCTCGGAGGATTATCGGGAAGAGGTGGCTAGGTTTGAAATGGATTTGAGTTGGAATGAAGTTTGTCATGAAAAGATTGATATCAGATTCGGGCCAAATCAGCTTTAGTGGAGCTCCAAAGCTCTATTCCGTAAGTCCAGATGGGTCTAATGGTTGACATGTCTTTTGTAATTAATTTAGAGCTTAGAGCGTTTGTTTAGTAAATGTTGAAATATCCTGAAACGGCGTGCAGTTTCTAAGAAATTTAAAATTTCAAAAATAGTGAAGAAAATTTAAAAAAACCGTCAATAAAATCACATATTACTCTGAATAATATTAGCGTATACGTACAAGTATTTTTTCTGTGAGAGAGTTGATAAAAATAATAAATAATTTATCACGTGTTTATAATAACTAAATACGTTATAGTGCTTTGTTGTTTTGATTGAATTGGTTTGTAGATTTTTTTAAAATTTATTTAAATTATAATTAGTAATGCTGGTATTTGGGAAGTAGAGCTATGGAACTCCACATCGAATTTCCCTCGAATCCAATCCTTACAATCTAAAATTCCTCGAAAAATCCTTAATGCTCCTTATTTTATTACGAATTAAGTCATCCATAATGAACTCAATGTCCCATTTTTTGCTAATTGCCCGAATCCGACACCCATCTTTTCATGACCAAACTTCATTCCCACTCAAACCCTCTAGTTTCAAACCTAGCATCGTCTTCAACTCCTGATAATCCTTCCAGGCGTCTGAAAAGAAGATGACCCATTCCATTACCTTCTAAGTTGAACTTGTTTTTGGAGTACTATCAGAAGGATAGTTTCTCTACTTGTCTTTTTCCATGCCTCTATGTAGTATTCCTGACATTTACTTGTGTTGTTATAATTCAGAAGTAAATTTCAATAAATAAATTAATAAAAAAAATTATGTTGGTTCTTACTCTCGTTGAACTCTTGGAACTTTTAGGAGATATAATTTTAAAAAAACATTTAGAGACCAAGGATAAACATAGCTCGATATTCCAGTTTTTCTTTTACCTTAGTGAATAGAAGCTGAATCAAACATTTATTTTTATCTTTGTAGTAGGATTGACTGAATCAGCTGGGCAAAATAAGAGCAGGTGCCCCGAGATGGAATGACGAACCCTTGCTCACGTAACCGCTTAGACTCGGGGTCCTAAAAGACAAGGTCCTCTCAACTAATCAGGAGAAGTGGGTCTTCTGGACCATGAGGGTCCAATGGGGCGTCCAATTGGGAAAGGAAATTTTTCTCAAGGTTCGGCTTTTCTTCTCTCAGTAGGATATATTTGAACCTATACTTCGAGCAAGACTATAGAATTAAAAAAAAAAATTAGTTGCTAGGCAATGCCGATAAAATATTACATCGCTAAAACATTTGTATTTATTTATTTTCTACCATGTTACGGCAGTAAATATTTATCTAATTGTTAGTACATATTTCACTATAACTTTTATTTGTTATAGAATAGAATAGAATAGAAAACAAACTTTATTCTGGGAACAAGTCCCTTTAGAATAACAATCACGAGCAGAAAAATGAACATAATATATATCTGGCCAGAAGGCTACATAATAATATGAATCATGAAGTATTTAAAAGTGACAAAAACATAAGAAAAATAAAAATGAAGTAACTAAAAAGCAAAATAATTTTTAGGACAGGATTTTAACCAATTGTAGAGAATAAATATATTAATAACAACAGTTACTAAATAAAATGAAAGGAAATCGATTATTCAATACTGATTTATTTAAGCAGATGATTGACCTGCTTAGAGAGCATCTTTTTGGGAGATGAGATGTTGGAAAAGCAAGCATTTAAATGAAGCCAGTGAAGAACCATTGCGGATTAAAGGAGGGATTGAGTTACACACTGAACGCTCGAATGCTTTGGTTCTGTGGGAACGAGTATAGAGATCGGAAAGGCGAGATATCGTTTTATGGTGTTGAACTGAGGATTTGAATTGGAGAAGACTGTAGATATATGAAGGGTGTTGAGTGTTAATGGATTGGTATAGAAAAGCACTAAGGAAATATTGTCTACGGATGTAAGGGAAGAGCCACTTTAACTCATCGTAGTGATGTAACACGCGGGATCGCCTTGGAGTACCTAGGACGAAGCAGTTCATTAAATTTTTCATTGTATCCAATGCATATTATGATCGAAAATTATTGGGATGGTATTTACTGAGATTCAGATTACCATTTTTTCATGATATCTGTAAATAATGGGGGAAGTGCTTCACGAATTTACTTAGGACACTTGTTTTTCCTTATATACACACAGAAATGAAGCAATACTCAACCTAAACGTTATTTGTTTTTTTAACACTTAGGATTTGATCCATACCTGTAATAAAATATTTTTTAGCCATAACTTTATATTATTATTATTGCAGCACTACAACTCGATAGTGGGTCCTGGTCTAATGCGTATAGGAAAAACATATAGTTTTATTTATAGTAATTAAAAAATCCCGTATCCCTACAACTTCTGGAGGGCATTAGGTTCAGTCGAAGTCATCCTCATTCGTGGGGCTAGTTATTCTGTTAAATGGAAATATTTTTAATGCTAAAAAAAAAAGAAGCAGTACCACTGTAATCTACGTAGGGACATGTGTTCAGTACAAGATAGAGACTGAACATTACTTGACTAAACATTAGTTAACCCTATTTATAGAGGGAAGAAAATGGTCTGGGCGGTAAAATAATTTCTTAAATATGGTTGAACTATGTATTTAAAAGCCAGCGTTCTCTTCCCAGAGAATGTGGGTCGAAATGTTGGCTTTGAAATTAATTGTTCAATTCTATTTTATAAGTTATTTCTATGGCCTCCATTTGGACCATTTTATTCTCGATAGAGGCTGTACCCATGAGGACAACAGTTCTGCAAGGAGATGATTTTTCTCGAGAACAACTTGAACTGCCAGATTTTTTCGACCAAGAGTCCCCACTTTACAGGAGCGAGTGAGCCTCTAGAGAATCTACTGATCCTAATGGATACATTAGATCCTCTTAATTGATTAAGTTTATTTTTAATACATATAATCATTGTAAATTCCCATAAATTCGATAAGGGAAACTTAATAATAAAATTATCCCTTATCGACAAAAAAAAAAGTAAATAAAAACACTTTCTTATTTCCCAATATTAATAAAGGCTCAGGATTTGGGGGTGAAGTTGAACTAAACAAGCACTTCTCGTCTCCATGGTCACCCGGCCCTCAGCGGCAGCCCATATTTTTAGAAATAAACTTCCTTTAAATATGAAAGGGGTTGGTATTTCAATGAAAAAGTGGAAAATATCATCAACATTTTAAAGGTCACGGGATAATGCTTCTCAAATATTTATATTATGTTCAAATTGAGTTGAAGTAAGCTTTTCAAATCTAAAAACATAACTGAAAATATTTTGATTAATATATAATGGAGATGGTTTATAGATGCCGATGACTAAGGTATTTTCTAAATACGTACAGGTAATGAACCAGGCTTCACTGACCCTTAAACATTATTTGAAATATTTATAAGCCACGTTTAAAAAATGGAAAATGAAACTCGACAGTGAATAATCATATAATTATAATGCATCATCTTCACACATGTATATGGTATAAGGGATATATTTGCGTATATATTGGAGAGAGGTAGTTCAGATATAAAGTGCTGAGTTCTTGGAATATTATATTTTCTTTTTAAATAATTTTCTGATTTTTCTACAAGTCCGTGACAGATCACTCTGCCTCTATACAAATGTACCTTTAATTGAGAGAAAATCCTGGCGGAGGAAGAAGCGTGATATGGATCAAATCACATCTGTGTACAACCGTTGTCTGAGAAACAGTACAGTCTCTACCATGTACTGGACCCAATACCCTTCGTGGGCTGTAATGTTTTTCCAGTTTTTTTCCACACGGAGGTCTTACTCCATACTGGAAACTCTGTGGGGCACCTGATATCGTTTCGACGATAAAAAAGTTTATAGTTAGATGTATGAGACATGCTCAAAGAATGAAACGTGATGTAGATTCTTCTAAAATGATTGGGGTACTTTCGGATGGAAGTAAAGAAACTGAAGTAAAGCTAGACTTTATTCATGATTGTTTGGAACATCTTTAAGACCACTGCAATGTCGTAAGTGTGCACCTTCCATTACACCTGAAAGACATATGGGACAAATATGAGATTTTACGATACACATTTTGAGCTGATGTGCCTGGAAGTAATCATGACCTGCGATAAGTCTGAACCTGGAAGATGTGGAAGAGTACCTTTGTTCCAAAGATTAAGGACAGCCGAAGACAGTTCTGTGTGGAAGAAAATTGTTGAAAGTCTTGTTGTTGAATTGTTGAAAAATCTTACAAGGACCATGGCGCTTTTAGAGATAGGCATTTAAATAGAAGTGAGGTTGTCTATTAAGATTTATTCTTATCTAACCGTACAAATCATTACTCCTATATTTCGTTGTACTAAGTAACACATTTTTATTTAATTTCCCTTGATATTTTAAACAACAGTTTTAATTGTATTCTTCGTCGTAAACCAACGACTTCCTGCCCTCCTGTATCGTTTAATAACATCCCACTGTTTCCTATATAACTGGTCCGGTACTTAGGACTATCTATATCGAAACGCTTAAATTGGAATGCACATACTAGACTGAAACGACAAGAAACAGCCCGCCAGTCCAGGCTTCTTCAACGTTTACTAGAAAAACGCTCTAAGCTCCGAATTAATTACATAAGACTCATATTCATGACAATCATTAGACCCATGTGGCCTTACGGAGTAGAACTTTGGGTCTCCACAAAGCCTTCGAATTCATCTCGTATTCAATGCTGACAATCCAAAATCCTTCGTAAAAACCTCAATGCTCCTTACTTTGTTACGAACAAAGTAATCCAAAATGGCCCATATGTACCATTTGTTGCTGATTTGGTCCGAAGCTGATATCAATCTTTTCATGACAAACTTTATTGCCACTCAAACCCACTAATTTCAAACCTAGCAACCTCTTAAATTCCTGATAATCCTCCGAGGTGAAAAGAAGAGGGCCTCGTGACCTTCTAAGTTGAACTTTTTATTTGAGTACTGCCACTGGGTAGTTTCTCTACTTGTCTTTATTCATGCCAATATGCACCATCCATATTATTTACTTGTTGTATTAGTATAATACAGTTGTAAATTTCAACGAATGATAAAATAAAATAAATAATAATTTTATTACTTTCTGAGCCTCTTATTTATTATAAGTTTAGGAGGAAATATATAAACTTTTTTCATGAAAACTTTGAAGTTGAGGACCTAGAATGGTCCAGGAGATACTGCGGATGGCGTTTCCGTTTTTATTGACCACAAGTTGTGCCAAAAAAGTTTTACTTACAAAAAAAAGAGAAGAAAATTAATGAAACTCAGATAAAAAAAGATAATTGCTGGGCCAGAAGTTGAACTTAGTTTTACTCACAAGTTTACTCAGGAGCAATGGTGTTCCATTAATTACTCTTTAAATTAATGGAATAAATATTCAGGTGTGGTCTCTGCTACATCTTTTTTTCTGAAAGCCCATCTTGCTTCTCCCCAAATGTTACAAAATCCGGCTGTGACAAATAAATTATTTATGCGGTTATCAGCCTATTATCAGGATCCTGCGGGCTCTCCCAGCCTTTGTGTGTGTGAAAAGACCTGGCGTTGTCTCAGAAACACTACATTCTCTACCATGTACTGTTTCTAACTACCGATTGAGCTACCTTGAAATAGTTGGACCTTTCGATAAAAGCTCCGAAATGTATAAGTGGAAATAAAACTTCTGATTCAATTATTCCAGATCGCATTTCATTTGAATGTAACTATTAATTAAATAATAATATAAATCACTTAACGGTCACCTGTGGTCTAGTGGTTAGCGTAACAAACTACTAAGCCCAAGATCGCGGGTTCGTAGCCCGGCAGGTGGCCCTAGGATTTTTTAAAGGGAGTAAAAAATCCTTAGTTACGCCGTCCTTCGGAAGAGACGTTAAACGGGGGTCCCGATCCTGTACGATGTCAGGTACTCGTTAAAAATCCCTATCCTAATTAAACCTGGATAGGCAAAATTTAGAGCTCCCAATGTAGCATCGTCCGATTAGCCATAACAGCATAAAGTGACGTTAAATGAACAAACAACAACAAACATATAAATCACTTTTATAAATTAAATATCTTATACCTTTGATAAAAAACCAAACAATTGATTGAATTAAAATGAACAATTTAAAAGTTTTTATAATGAGAAAATGAAGCTACTTATACTAACTAAATTATAAAATTGAAACTAATTAATAACAAAAGGAAAACAATTATTATTTAATCTTACGATAATAAATTTAACTCTATTAAATTACAAATAAATAAAATTGATTACAAAATAATAAATGTTTATCTGGTTTTCTATTGGAAATAATATAAACAAACAAATTCTCATCTGTCTGTCTAAGTAGATTCTAGTAAATAGCTGATTCTCGGCAGTGCGAGTTGGCTGTTGAGACGTCAGACGGTTTTCGTCGGCGGGGCGAGACGATATAGACCTGGTCAATTCGATGTGGTCAAATCAATGAAAAGGTTTAAACTGATTACACCTTCAAGCCCAAGGTGCAACTTTGAGCTATCGCTTGCGATGTGCACGTCAAGAGGCTCCTGCTAACACAGTCTTGATTTAGCCTGAGCGAACAAAAGCCAATCGATTCTTCTTTTGTTTTTCTTTCTTCACTTTTATAACATTTTTTAAACTTATAACAAATTTTTGACTTATAAATAAACAGATATCTTTTAAATTAAATTATTAATTTTTTTTATAATTAAAAGTAATGATCTTTTATAAGGTTACTACTTCATCTGGCCTTAACACTAATACTGAATTGAATATTTTTTTCCAGCACATAGCTCAGAGTGTGCCTGAAGTCAAATTACCTTCTCCACTTTAGGTGCTTTATTACTTACAAGCTCTGCAATTTATTTCTTCGAAGATTACCGCATGCAATAAACTTAGCTTGGAATTGTGGAAATATAGAGCACTCTCCTGAAATAGGCTGGAATATAAGACAGATATAAATTAAAGGAGCCTTAATGAGAACTGTAGTAGAGAGAAAGGAAGAGGAGAAGGCGATAAATTGGGGAAAGGACCCAGATGTCCTGGCCAGGTCCTATATTCGGGGGGGGGGGGAGGAGTCGTCCCTCCAGAGCTATTCCCGTCCTCTCTCGTCCCTTGGGTTCCTCCGGGTTCGTGACCGAGCACTGTGTCGTCCCACAATCCTGCGCCTATTTCTCGATCCTTCGGAGGAAGGATAGAAGGAAGTAAGGAAGAATAGTCTAAAAAAGCAGGATAGATATTGTCTACTAAGAAGCCTATTAAGCCAGGATATATACAAAAAATAATAGGTATTGAATGTACGTATTTTTTTTTTCTGAGTCTTCTTGGCTATTCCGTAATTATTTTAATCCTATGGCCATAAGGGGGTATAACCTCGTGGTGTGTATGACGGATAAATATATAAACAACTTTACATAATTTAATTAAATTATGTATTTTCATTCTTTGTTGATTCTGAGATTTATATATTCAAAACAATATATAAACAAATAAGCAAATTACAAATCACCAGCTATTAACATTTAATGGGTGCACTACCAATCTAAATTAAAACATGCCAGAGGAATGAATAAACATAAGTAAAGTAACCAAAACGAAATTAAACAATTAGATACAAATTATAAATTTACAAAAGCATGCATATTTACAACATTTACTTGCGAATATCTCATTGTTAACGTGCAATATGGTCTCATTAATTAACTACCTTTATTTTTTATATGCATAACAAGACAAAAGAACAAAATAACAGTAATATGTTTTTATAGTATTTTTTTAAAAGCCATGGTCAAAGAGATATAACCTCTTATGTTACAGTAATATATTAAACATAAATTACTAATCAGCTGTTGTATTATCTATTGCCTCCACAGGGCTATGATTTTATGCGTAGTTAAGTGTAAATATTTAGAATAGAATAGAAAAACTATTATAATTTTATTTTGTTCTTTTATTATTATGATTATTATTTTCTCCAAATAAAAAAAAAGCTGAATCTGTTCAAAAGAAAGTTAACTATAAAAGCTATTAGTTATGTGGTGTTCACTTGGGAAGCAGCACTTTACATCCTTATTCGAATAGATTTACATTAAAAGTTATATTAAGATATAATTAAAATCTTAAATTCTAAAAATTTAGGGTATGAATGTGTATAGGGTATGAATGTGTACATTTTATTTCATTTCTATTATTAGTATTATTATTATTATTTATTTTACTTTATTCTTTATTTTACTTTATTATTATTATTACCGCATTAATTTCTTTCTGTTACCGCATGTATATATTTTTCCGCATGTATATATTTATTTATTTTATTTTGTTTATATTATTGTTTTGTTATGAAATGACTGTAAGCTACACAGCACTATTACTTATTGCCCACAAGTGACAGATTGTAATATTTCAATAAAGTGTTAATATAAAAAAAAAAAAAAATTCGAAAAATAATCATATGTTATATTATTATAATTTATTTCTTTTATTTTTTTGTTAGTTGTTATAATATTTAAATATTTTTATTTGAATAGAAAATAAATGACCAGGACCGGGACTAGAACCCGGGTCTCCCCGTATCCGTCGTGGTGCTTTACCAACTAAGCCATGGTTCGCTCCTCGGCCAGAAATCCTTTCTTTTCACTGATCCTATATCTTCGTGTTCTCGAAATTTGCTATGTATATCCGGGGAGAACATTACTTTAATTTGAATCTTGTTGATATACGTCATTATACATTATTATAATCAAGAAAAAAAAGGATATGTCTGGCCGAGAAGCGAACCAGGAGGGCTTAGTCCGGTAAAGCACCACGACGGATACTTGGGAGACCCGGGTTCGAGTCCCTTTTGTTTCTCTTTATATTTGTATCCAGACCTGTCAAATACAAAAATTGACAATTAGCAGATTGGCTGACAGTAGAATAATACTAAATGACATGAGAGGCATGAAAAAGAACAGTAGCCAAAAACTACCTCGTCCTTGGCTTACTTTAATTTCCTATCAGAACAGATCCCTCATCCACGTTCTTTTTAGTATCCTCCTAGTGTCCTCAGGCTTGAGACATCGTGGCCATTTGTTGTATCAATGGATTTGGATGCCCGTGTACTATTACATGTTACATTTTTAGTAAGATAGACATACTGGAAAAAGTACCTTAATTAAAGCTTTAAACATAAATAATACTTGATTATGAAGTAGATTTCAATTTTATTCATGATAACTATTTGATAGTTTAATAACCATGCAAGGAAGCAATCTTATGTCAAGACTTCTGTGAGATTAACTACCATCGCAAGGGACGATCTGTGGTCTGGTGGTTAGTGTAACAAACTACTAAGCCCAAGATCGTAGGTTAGTAGCCCGGCAGGAGGCCCTAGGATTTTTAAAGGGAGTAAAAAATCCTTAGTTACGTCGTCCTTCGGAAGGAACGTTGAACGGTGTTCCCGAGTCTGTACGATCTCAGGTACTCGTTAAAAATCCCTATCCTAATTAAACCTGGATAGGCAAAATTTAGAGCTCCCACTTTAGCATCGTCCGATTAGCCACAGCAGCAAAAACTGGCGTTAAATGAACAAACTACCGCTTTGGTCTGTTGCCAGTAATATTGAAGTGACTATCGGCTTTATGTTTGAAGGTTTCGAAACCGCTTTACTTGTATATTTTTGTTCTCCAAAACCATGTTAGCGTCCCCCTGTCATCTAATCAATTAGCTTGATTGTTCCTGCAAAGGCTGTAACTTCAGCGTCGGAGGATCGGATAAGGTTAATTGGCCCAGTCGGTATTTGTCCAGCAGATATTTACCTGAGCCTTTGGCCTATCTAATTAGCACAGGTGCTGTTTGTCAATGTCTTCTGATATGCTTGATTCAGTTCCTTGAGCTTGAAGAGTGTAAAGTAATTAGAATTAGGTAATTAGAGTTAATATATTCAAGATATTGGATCATTCCGGGGATTCCTCATATTTATGTATTTTTTCTTTTATGTTACATCTTACATATCGTAATATTGTATAAACTTGTGTTTTGTTTATTACATGGACCTTCGTAATCGAAAACAAATAATTCAACTTGAATCCCTTAGGGGAGATTTTCGAAACAAGAGCACAAATACAATATGTGCCAAATGTCATTTTTAAATTTTTTAAATAAATATTTATTATTATATTCATATCCATAACTTATATGAACACACCGAAGATGACTGATGACTGATGATGAATAAAAAGAAGTCTATTTTCCATTAATGTGAATAGAATGTCTTAAATAATATTATTCGTTAAAAAGATTTTTATGCTTACACAGTCTAGAGTCTCCATTTATTTTAGATATTTAAGAAATGATTTAGTTAGCGTAAAAACAAAGGATTCTCATCAATTCTAAATCCAAATTAGAACCTTAAAGGATATAGAAATAAATGCTTCAATTAATAAAGGCTCTCAGACCTATATAAAGCATTCCACCGAACAACTGCTTTTGATAGAGCTTTCCTTATCCGATCCTCCTCTCTTGGAACTTTTCTTCCATTCGTCATTTCAATAACCTTTCAAACTTCAAATCTCGTATGTTCAATCACCTTATATCCTTACAATTCCCAAAAAATCGGCAATAACATGCTCAGTTTTCAGATTAAATTTTTCTAACTGATAAATGAATGATTTTATTTGTATATATTTGTATTATATTTTATATATATTTTATTTGTATATATTTGTATTATATTTTATATTTTGTATATTTGTTGATTTTATTTGTATATAAGTGCGTTTTATTTATATCATTGACGGTTCATTTATCCAGATATTTTTAAAAACAAGTTATCTTAGTTCATGTTGTACGTATTTTTGTTTCACTGCTTTGTTTGTTTCTTCTTGACATTGTAATTTGCATACATATGCAATTATCTATTGTTTCTCTATATATAATTATTGTTACCTTATTTCTATGTTATTTTTATTTCTTGTATTCTGGTTTTTTCCTTTTATTCTTTAAGTTATCGCTGGAGATAGTTCGCAATTTATTTTCATTAATTCTTTCTCATTTGTTAATTTAATTGTATTAATTAATTACATGATATAACAGTATACTCTAGGACATAATAATACAGACATAATAATAGAAACCTGTATTGTTATTCTAAAGGGACTAATCTCAGAATAAATAAAGACTTTATTATTATTATTATTAATATCAATATTTTTTGGAATTTTGTTAGATAAATATTCAGTTATAATCTGGAACAAATCAGATGTATAGACTTCTAATTGGATGTGGTAAATAGCAAAAAGTAAGTCCCACTTTCGTTTTTTCTTTTGCTTTTAGTATCGGAAATAGGTAATTCATTATTCTCATTAACGTAAAAAAATATATATAATCATGTAAGCGCTACGTGAACGAGTCTGGGGTTCAGTACATGGTAGAGACTGTACTGTTTCATGGACAAATGTTCTGCAAGGAGGTGACTTGTCCTAGGTCACGCTCAACCGCCAGGTTTCCCCCCTTATTTTGGGTACCCTATTTTTATAACATTTGATAGAGGCTGGGTGAGCCCCAGGAGGGTCCTAGACTAGATCAACAATTTTCCCCAGGATTGTTCATCTGCAACTTGGGCTATGTTTATTCCTCCCTATCTATCGTCTGTTAGTACATTAACCGTCCACCGAGATCTAGGTCTCCCCCTCGGTGTGGTCCGGACTGGAGTATTTTTGTAAACCTTCGAAGGACACCTCCCATCCTAACAACCGAGCTGTTTTACTCTGTGCACTTTGACAATATTAAAAAGGCTGAGGTCCTGGTATTTCCTATACAATTCCATATTCCAGCGTAGGCGCCATTATTCGTCATAGGATCTTTCTTTCGAAGCGGTCCACTTTCTGCGCATCGAACTTGTTGAGAGTCCACGCCTCATACGGATAAGATGCTACTGGCTGTATGAAGCATTTGTAAATGGATCCTCATTTTCGTAACAGGACTTAGTTACCTGCTCCTTATAATTTTGGGGAGGGAGAAGTACGCTCTGTTTGCTGCTGCCAGTCTGTTCTTTATTTCAGCCTCCTCGTCCATGTTTTCAGTTATAGTAAGATCCCAGATATTGAAAGGTAGGGACAACCTCGAACCTGGAAACGAAAATCTAGTACGTTATTTAAATTAATAAGTAAAGGACTTTAGACTTAGCGTATCGATACTTCTAACATACGGTTAAATATAACGGAATAGTTTTCAACAACACTTCTTTAACAGCTGCCAGATGTCCATAAACGTATAAAGGTGGTTCTCTGATCCCGTCGATCTGAATCCTTTTTTTCTGAATCCATCTTCCGGACAATCCCATTTCTTTTCTATTTCTTTTTTCAAAAATCCCTATTCTATTCTATCCCATATGTAGGTCAAAAGCTTAAGCCCCGAGACCACAATAGACCATAAAGCGCCCAATGGGAGATACATTCGACTGAAAGAGAATAGCCAGCCGACGGAAACAAAAAACTGGCGAGAGGATGACAGACAAAAGACGAGCTGATGAAAGTGGAATTGAGTTAGGGCCGGAGGGGGCGAGGGTAAAGGGGGGGAGTAAATCCGGAGGGTGTGAATCAATAAGACCTTTATTTACCCACGGTTCCCGATTGGTGTCCTCTGCAGCGCCTCTCGTAGGACCTTATTTCTATATAACAGTCACTAGGTCATACCGAGGTCATTATACAGGGAGTCTCTTTAGAAGGAGGATATAGGTCATTACGAGAGTATGTCAACATTTTCTAAAAATCTGGGTCTCATACAAGTTGAATTTATCCTACTCCATGAAAATAAATTATAAATTCAATTTAATTTTCGTAGATATATTTTGTCTCTTTGGATATCCTCTTCGTCTGATTAGCATTTCGAATGCTATTACAATAATAACAAGTCTCAGCAAACCCGAAGGTTCGATGCCGATACCACCAATCTCTACTTAAAAGGATCCGTCCACAGTCCACTACACCAACCCAAATCCGCCAGATCACTCTTAACGCAATCTTCCCACCTACCTTCTTCTCGGTCTATCCCTTAGACGCTTTCAGTCGGCACAGCGCTTATTAACTTTTTAGTTCGTTCACAGCAACTTTACAAGCCCATCTTAATCTTCGTAAGGCTGACATTTCAATAATATTAACCGACTGTTTGTCGGCGAGACCCTGATGAATCAGCCTCTAAAAGGCTCGTTGTGCATCCAACGGCAGTCTGCCGCGGACTAATTTGGTTATTAGAAACGTGAAGTGGACTTAGGAATAGTTTGGAGTATAGGGTCAAGGGTAAAGTAGTTGTTGGTGAGGGCATTAAATCTTTGGGCCAATAAGCATTGTATTATTACAATATACATAAAATCATAAAGAATAGAATGTAGCAGCCAGCTACGAGAACATGCATTATTAATTTATCTCTGTAATCAAAAATATCAATTTGGAATTGATCATAAAAAAATATATTATAATTAGTGAACGGATATACATTACATTATTGACGCGACAGACTCATAAAGAAGTCCTTGGCCTGCTCAACCGCTCTTCCCCAATCGTCCCGTTCGCCTGCTCGAGTGATGGAGACCTTGCTCAGCCTCAGATCCTCACAGACGGCATCCTTCCATCTAGCTTTGGGCCTTCCTCGAAGTCTTACTCCATCCGGATTTCCTGTATACAGCTGTCCTTTCTTCCTCCATCCCATGTCCCAGCCACTTAATGCGTTGAATACTGATGAAGCTCGATATCGTTAGGTCTCCATATAACTCACTCAGCTCCTTGTTCCTTCTGATCCTGAGTTGGTCGTTATCTCGCACTGGGCCGAATATTTGCCGTAGGACTCTTCTTTCGAATCTATTCAGCTTTTCCACGCTGGATTTATTCAGTGTGAGGGTTGCACCAGCGTATGTCGCTACTGGCCTAATGATGGTTCTATATATCATCAGCTTGGACTTTAGGCTAAGGAGCTTACTTCTCAGGAGCTTTGAGATCCCAAAACATGCTTTATTAGCTGATACTATCCTGGCTCTAACTTCTTCCTCCTCATCCAAATTCTCATTTATACGACTTCCTAAATACTGGAAACTTGAAACGCGTTGGAAAGTGTATTTTCCAAAAGCGTAGCTATGAGGTGGTCGGTTTTGTTTCCTATTCTTTATTACCATGACCTTGGTTTTCTCCTCATTCACATGTAACCCCATTTTTCCAGCTTGCACTTCCAGCCTCTCAAAAGCTTCTTTTAAGAGAATCAGCGATCTTCCTACTAATACAAGGTCATCAGCATATGCAAGAATACCCAGACTACAGTTAAAGATGGTTCCCTCCATCAGTAATCCTGCCCTTTTAATGACACTTTTCATTACAATATTGAAGAGTAGAGGTGCCAGCGAGTCTCCTTGCCTAAGTCCTGTACTAATCTTAAATTTTTCTGTGAACGCATATATATTCTTTCTGTGAACGCATATATATTCCAATTTTTTATACCTCACGTTCACTAAATGAATAACATAATAATATAATCTGTATATATTTTATTTTGTTTTATTCATCTTCAAACATCTTTGCATTTAAAATACTGACGGATACAATGTAAATTAATATTTTATAAACATCTTTTATAAATATATTTAAATATTTACCTTTATTTAAATGACTATGGCACGATATGGATTATGGTTAGGAGATAGATTTGATTACACTAACCTTCAGGTTGTTTATTCGATAAATATTGGGTCGCCGGTATGTTAGCGAAGATTGGTTAACATTCCGAGCGGCGTAGCCGTGTTTACAATTTCAACTCCTCCACTCCCCCCTGCTCCTATCAACTCCCCCCTCCACCCTTATCAACTCCCCCACCGTTCCAGGGACTCATATATTATTCAACTCCGCTCAATAAATGAACCGAGCCGGGATAAATGGCTAACCGAAGCTCCGCTCAGTGCCCCGCATTAACTTCTTCCCAGGTCATAATTCAGTTCCTCTCATCCGATGGTTTTAATCGGAAATCAATGCATGGAGGCAAACATCCTCGGAGGAAACTGTAATATCTGAATATCATTGGTGAGGAAAGTGTTTACCCTATAGTAGAGTAGTTAGAAAGCTTAAGTACCCTTACCGTTTATACTGCTACTATTTCCTTCCATCATCTGACACTGAACCTACCTGTACACTACAACCCGTGAACGGGCCCGGGGTTCAGTGCTTGATAGAGACTGTACTGTTTCATGGACAACGTTGTGCAGGGAGGTGATTTGTCCTAGATCACGCTCAGCCGACAGATTTTCTCCCCTTATTTTGGGTACCCTATTTTTATAATATTTTATACAAGCGGGGCGAGCCCTAGGAGGGTCCTAGATCCTATATGATCCACCTCCGGCTGCCAACAGATTAATAGCCTGACACTGATAACTCCTCTTAAATTTTTTTCTGGGGGGCATAACGGGCAGACGGGAAAAAAAATCAACAATAACTTACTAATAACCTTATAGTATTTATAGAAAGGTATAAAAGTTTATTAAAATATCAAAAAATTAGTTTCACTCATGTTATGTATACTATTTCAATAACTATGATCATATGATTTGCCTATGATTATGTACTATAATGATTCTCCACAGTACACAAAAAACTGTCTGTGGGGAGCATGTGCCCCCTCCCTAAATCCGCCCTTATTGTTGTCTATGTGTTATTCTAATGTATAACCTTATAAAGTTTCATTAACATCCGTTCAGTAGTTTTTTCGTGAGACTAACAAACATACAAACTTTCACAGTTATAATAACTATTAGTAGGATACATTAAATATATTTTATGAAGTGAATAATGATCTATATTTAGCAAGGTAAATATATGCTAGGTCCAATCTCTATTAATTGGTGAAAATCTTTCCTTCGCAATCTTTTTCTAAGAAAAAGCATAGTCTCTACGAACATTAACATATATATATATATATATATATATATATATATATATATATATATATATATATATATATATATATATATGAATCAGTTGAAATTTGAGTGTGAAATATAATTGGGGATTATTTTTTCAATAAGAAAAGGATTCTGCTGATGATCTAACTGCTTCCTCGTTACCGAAAATCAGAAAATGACGGGAAACGCAAAAAAAAAAAAAATTCTCCACTCCTGTTACCAGCTACAGGAATATACTTTATGGAGTAAAATGAAATTTTAGTAGCATGCCACATTAAAAATTTGTTTAAAAATAAATATTCCTGGGTTTTATTATTTTTTTTCAATCACAAATAGTCTTAGTTACACAAAAACGTTCATGCAAAATGCAACTTTTTTCAAAACGAATGAAATAGCTATTTATTAGTGAAAATAAACAATATCGGAAAAAAATATATTAAACCTTATATCTGTAGCCCCGATAAATAAGCGTATAAGTTGAATATTCTCCAAAATGAGTTTGTTGTACTTAAGGATGAGGAATGTTGTTATTTTCGTAGTGAATAAGGGGCTAAGTAAGGCATTGGCTTAAATAGGAGTTTTAATTATTTATATGACAAAAAAAAACAAACGAAAACGGCACTATTCCGATTCCTTTAATACAGTTAACTCACTCAGGACAAAGTTCGACTTAACCACGTATTCACGGAGGCTATTGATATACCCAGACAACGCAGATATAAGATTTTGTGAATAATATGTAACATGAAAAATGTATCTCAAAAAAATTAATTTTGCAGATAAGGTATTGTGTCACTTAGGCGGCAAACTACTTATGATAAATGACCTAGGCATTAGGGAAGCACAATTCATTAGGGAACATCCAGAATTTTTGTTTAATTCAAACGAGTTTAGTTCCCTTTTAAACGACAATCCCGCGAAATCTTCTGAGTTTCCTGATAAAAACTATCACTTATTGATAAGCAGTGCATGTCTTTTTCCATGTACAAACACCATATGAGTTCTCCTGTCTTCCATGGACGCCTATTATGAAGCTCAGTAGACAGACTCGAGGTCTGTACACAAGATGAGTACACGGTGAGATTAATACGTTCCTCGTAGACATCCGACGAAGACATGGGCTGTATCCAAACTAATTTGGATTTATCTGAAATTAGGTCAATCCAATCTAATTTTGATTTACTTGAAATTAGGTCAGTTTGTGTTGGGAGAGCTAATTTAGGTAGAGTATTTTTAGCAAAAAAAAAAGTAGAGATCATCACATTTCTTCTCAATGGAGTTAGATTCAAATTGTAAAATGATTACCCAATAAAACTTTAATTTTAATTTTATATATTTCAATATTTAGAGAAGAAATTGGCCCAAATAGAAGCCAAAATATAATTTCTTAAACCCTAATGAACTATTTATTAAAACATTGACGCCTGGGAAGGGTATTTCTTGTTTTCATTAGAAATTTGTTGGTGACTGGGAACGAGAAATCTCGTTTTGGTGATAAGCTCCGGTCACATAGTAAATTGATATTATTATAATATATATGATACAAATTATATTGCTTTGTGTTTTTTTAAATCATTTAAAAAAAAATTGATATACGATAAAATCACCGGTCTTATAGTAAATTTCAGCAAAACATTAGCGGGCGGCAATGTGTTAAAACCGATGTTTCGAGCGAGGTTGCAGTTAAGGGCTGAATAAACAACATACAAACATATTTAAAAATAAAGAATGAGTGAATTAATTGGAATGAAAATATAACTATAAAAATGAAATTATGCCAATAAACAATAAACAAAAGCCAAAATACCATTTGAGACTTAACTAGACACTCATCAGGGATATTATAACGTCTACTGTTGAGAAATAGGCAGTTTATGGAACATTAAGAATAGACTGCAGTAAAAAAGGATAGGTTTAAAAGGAAAATTGTCCGACGAATATTATGTCCAGTTGAAAGATAGAGAATGAGTATTAAGCGTGAAGTATATCAGGTCTATTGAGGAATCAGAGTATCCTGTTCTTAAAAGTGCTGTTTTTGAAATCGCTGTGACATTTGTACAGAATGGATGATTCAAAATCTGCCAAAAGTTCGTATAATCCTGACGGACCACGTCCAAGACCTGGTGGACCGTGGACTAGATAGCGGCACAGTATTTGTGGAGACCTTCAGAAACTGACACTGGATGTCAATCTGGCAAAAGACAGAAAAAAGTGTGACAGACATTTTGAGAATTCCAAGGACAGCTACAGGCGTCTGTCGTGCCAATAGAATCATAAGAAAGCAATGCGATATAGGTTAATAACAATAATGATAAAAAACAATATATATATATATATATATATATATATATATATATATATATATATATATATATACACACACAGCTAAAAGCATACTAAGTAAGTAATAAATCTATTACTTATTTATTATACTTTTAATTTTTAACAGAAGTAAAACGATAGAAAGTTGGAATTTCCCTCTCTGATTGAAGTGCAGAAGAAGCTTTTTCCGGAAGCCATCGAAGGAAAGAACGACGAAGAAGAAGATATAAGTAAGGAATGAGAAGAATCTAGTGAATATTAGTTAAAATAAAAGTATGGATGTAATAGATACAGTTGAACTTGTAAATATAAATAATAAAAATGTAGAACACAACCTTGAAATGTAGGTCACATGTGTAGGCTATCTAACCTAATAACCTACAAATCCTTGGAGAGAAATTTTAATAATAGAGCGAATGAATAAAGGAAAATTCAAGAAAATATATTACACAAAGTGATTGGAGTAAAAAAAAAATAAATGAAATAAAAACAATAATAGGTATATTAAATTGTGGTGATCACATAGATATATTCTTTAATTGATTAGTTATGTATTATTTAAAGGTATAATGATTAGGAATTGTTTAATTATGTATAATTAGGTATTAATATGATTTGATTGGATGTATCCATAGTGACAAGTATAATTATATTGATTGATTTGTAGCTATTATTTACAATGTATTCATGTATGAAGTTTATAATGGTTGGAATTATATGTCTGCGTATCTCTTTAAGAGATGGAATTAAGTATTCGATATTGTTGATTGCTAGATTGTATATTAACGCCGATTCACCTCTGTACCGGGATGTGTATATTTTACGTATTACGAAGTTTGTATTCAAATGTATGAGTCTCCGTTTTGATTGGCCGATAAAAGAGAGAGGGAGGTAAGATGAGGTGGAGGGGGTAACGTAAGCCTTTGGAGGCATAATTGTTTGGCTGGGCACTCAATCTTTTACCACTGCCCAGTAAAGACGTTCACGTTCACCTGATCTTACCTCCGCTCATCTCAAAGGCTTTTATTAGAATAATTGTATAATTGTATCAAATTTAATAAGTGATTGCATGTCATAGTGTTTTATGTGTGTATATATATATATATATATATATATATATATATATATATATATATATATTTTGAGAATATATTTTATTTTGGGGTTTCTCGTTTGTAATTGGCCTTATTTTCTCCTCCTTTAGGTCCACGGACATTATTAAATTTATATTATATCATTTAGGGAGAAGGGTCATTACAAAATAAAGATCAAATATATGTATGAGGCAAAGTGATAAATATAGCTCCAGCAACATCTGTGGGAAAAAGAAAAAAACACTCTAACATGTGGTATGACTTTTTTTTAATCTCTACTCGGAAAATTTCCTTCTTTTTATTCATATAGTCAACTAATAATTATCCAAAGTACATTTTTTTTACATTAAAAAACTCTGTACCGCTACAACCTATGAAGATTCTTAAGTTCAGGGGGCTCACCAAGCCTCTATAAAGTGGCTATCCAAAGAAGGGCAAAAGGTGGGGGTTAAGCCTAATATCGGACAAAGGACCTCCCTGCACAACCGTTGTCCTTAAAAGAGTAAAGTCTCTACCATATACTAAACCCCAGACCCGTTCACGGGTTGTAGCGGCACAGGTTTTCAGGTCCATTGTTTATGATTAATCTAATTTAAATAGGAAAGGAAACTTATAAGTGTCTTGAGATAACTTGTTGCAGTGAACTTGTTGAGAAGATGCCAGATGTAAATGCCTTGTTTTGAACTCTAAATCATAATCAGGAGCAACAAGCGTCAATGACCGAAAATGCATTATTCTTGATATTTATTATTCGTATTATTTTCATATGTTGTTTTTATGTTAATACAATTGTTCATTTAATCTTGTAATATTTTAATAATATTGCTATGTATTATAGTCTTCAATATATTTTAAATATTATAATTGATTTTGGGATGCCAGAGTAATCATTTATGATGATTACTCAAATTATTATTTCTTTAAACGTCCTAACTTTATTCTAAATTGGATTCTTTTCCAGAGGTTGGTTGTCTGTTTACCAATTTACTAATTAATTTTACCATCAATGTATTATTCCTAAATATATAGTCCATCTGGATTAAGTAAGCACCAAATTAAAAAAAAAAAAAAAAAAAAAAAAGCCTTTATTTACAGTTTTACATATACAAGTAGCAATAAGTGTACATACATGTTCCGGACTTCCTTTACATGTTTAAAAAACAGTGAATTTAATTAATTTAAGTTGTCTTTTATAAGTAAATTTTGCAATAGCAGGAAAAATGTAGAAGCACCAAATGAATTACAATAAATACACTTCGTTATGACAATTTAAAATATGATTAATGATTTAATATATAAATTGAGAAGTATGCTTATTGATTCCGATATATTGTAGGATTGACATAAAATACATACAGAACATAAATTACAACTTATCTGTAAAACAGGGGTAGATTACGTCTATAGATAGGGTCTCAACCTGGTCGTCTTCGGACTCCTGCGCCAGCATCCTCCTCGGGATCCTTTCAGAGAGTCTCTTCCAAAGGTGGAGTCTTGGATTCCCCTCTTTGGTATCTCTCGACCCTCCCCCCTTTATCATGGTAACTGACCATTCAACCTGAATGACAAACGGTCCTTTGCTCTTTATGCAAATATATATTTATTTTTATAATAATGCCCGGTACGATACATAGCAATATTAATAATAAGGTTGACAAACTAAAATACTCAATACCAATACCATCAATCACTTTTAACAAACTGTTCACGGACTAACACCCGAACAAACATCGGTTAGTTCTCAATGCAATCCTCCTTTCTATGTCTCAGTCTACCTCTTGGAAATTTATCAATCGTCATAGCTCTATTATTTTTTTAGGAATTCGTGGTTCACTAAACCTTTAAATTTTGCAATCCCGTCTCAACCTTCAATTTAATTAACCGGGTTCTTTAATCACATGAATTATCCTGTCTCATCTTCTATGGCCCGAATATTCTACGCAATACATTTTTTTTTCAAATACCTTAACATGTTGTCCACCCTTCAACTTTAATGTACCATTTTTCTCATCCATAAAGAACAGTTGGGATTTTGTATGGATTAATGTTATTTTTTTATTCGAATTAAATCATCAATATTTTCTTGGTTGCTGCTGATATAAATATGTTAAAATGATTCCATTTATATTGCTTTTTTTTTTTTATAGTGTACTCCTATAATTTGTAAGCCACTTAGAATCTACATGAGTAGTTATTAATGTTCATATTATTATGTGTAAGGTATGATTTCCAAATAAACCAAAAAGTATTCACAGCTATTCTTAGAATTTTCGATGGTGTATTCTTACTCAAATCCTCTAGTTCAAAACTATAAATTAAATTTATAATTTGAGTACTGCCGGTGATTAGTTTCCCTTCTGGCTTTTATCTGATGCCATTATGTATCATTCATTCGCCATGATTAATTCTAATAAAAAGATTCTAGATTGTAATACACAATACCTTGAAGAAGCCCGAATAGGCGAAGCATTGAATGTTGAGGCTTTTTCTAGCATTTTAGAGACTGAAACTTTTTTTTTCTAGTTACATTCTAACAATTATTCTCTGCGTTTATTTACTTGTATTATTATAATGCAATTGTAAATTTCAATACGTAAAATTTAAAAAAAAAATGTGTATGTAATAGTATTTCGAGAGTTTAAACGTGTTTTATATATCAGTCACATATCTTATATAATATAAAATACCAGTCACATGTAAAATGTATAAATATAAAAGAGTAAAGAATAAAATAAAAATTAAAGTTATATTTAAATTTAAGTCAGTGTATGGAAGTAAACACATCTTATATAATAGATCAAACATATCTCCTAACCTCGAAAAACCTAAGTATATAGTAGTGTTGCCATACGCACAAGAGCACAATCAAAGCGTATTCTATAATCGCCCAAGTCATAATGGCTTTGTTTGAATTCTCGTTGATGTTGAAGTGCGTTCTCGTCATAGCGCCCATGTATTCCGTCTCTCTCTTGATAAGTCGAAGTCCTGTTTCCAATTTGTTCACCATCGCTTCCAGATCGTTCTGTGCCACCAACAGTTCCTTGTCTTCGTCGAAGTTGTAATAGTCGAGGCTGAACATGACGAACTTGGGTACTTTGGTGCTGAAGGCGTTGTGGAAGCAGAAGTAATACCTACCTTGGGTGTTTGCCCTGAAGGTGTGCGACCCGTAGCTAGCCTGCATCCTCTGGTAGATCGGCGTCTTCTTAGGGTTCACCATGATCACGTCGATGTCCCGGAACCCTCCAGCGATGACCTGGAACACTAGCTGGATGTAGGTACCATTGAGGACCTGCTCGAAGAAGCATTCCTCTCCGTAGCTGTCAACTAGTACGATATAACTCGACGATGAAGAAGAGAAACAGAGAAGGAATAACAAAATTCCACAATTATATAAGGCCATTTGTATTTTATGGAAGGTTACAAACATGCATGTGCGTTCGTTGTTTACATGAAAGGTTATAAATCGATCATGAAACATACAAATAATTCTACTACTCGACATTTCTAAACATAGAATAATCACAAAAATTCAACATTTCTTCTGTATAAAGTATGCTGTATTTTTTTTAAATATTCCATTTCATACATCTTATAACCTGTATCATCATACTATAAGAAAACATGGCAGCCCGTTTTTCGTTTGTAATTAGTAATTGTGACAATTACAGTAACATTTTAGCATAACTTACCAATTTCTATTTCTTCTTTGTAAAACATTTGGGTATGTTTTTGATTTTCTATAACCTGTAATAGCACTGAGTTACCATGCCGGAAATCCTGGTTCAAATCCCGCTGCGGGAAAGATTTTTATTTTATCTGTTTGCAGCCGGAGATGGATCATATAGGATCTAGGACCCTCCTGGGGCTCACCCTGCCTCTATAAAATGTTATAAAATAGAGTACCCAAAATAAGAGGGAAAAATCTGGAGGTTGAGCGTGACCTAGGACAAGTCACCTCCTTGCAGAACCGTTACCCATGAAACAGTACAGTCTCTACCATGTACTGAACCCCAGACCCGTTCACGGGTTGTAGTTGTACGGGGTTTTTTTATAACCTGTAATATTATAGCTTTATTCGATAACCCATGTTTCGTTTATGATGATTCATTACCTTTATTAACTTTCAATAATACCGTGTTAATTCGCAGTTTGTTACCATTATTTGCTTCATGTTTTTAAAAATTCATTACATTGGTCCTTTTTATAACCTATATTTTATATTCTCTATTTTATGAGTAAAAAAAAAAACCTTAAGTGATTAAGTTTATTTTTCGTTGTTGTTTCTTCATTTGATGTCACTTTTTGCTGCTATGGCTAATCGGACGATGCTATACTGTGAGCTCCAAATTTTGCCTATCCAGATTTAATTAATGATAGAGATTTTTAACGAGTACCTGACATCGTGTACAGGTCTGGGACACCGTTTAACGCCCCTCCCTTCCGAAAGACGGCGTAATTAAGGATTTTTTACACCCATTAAAAAATCCTCGGGCCACCTGCCGAGCTACGAACCCGCGATCTTGGGCTTAGTAGTTTGTTACGCTAACCACTATACCATAGGCCGCCCCGGTTTATTTTTCGTTTGTAATCACTAACTTCTTAAACTGGGAAGTGTAGCAGCTTAGTTTGTGATGCGCTTTACTTAAGGTTTCGGGTGTAATGTGTTAACAGCCATATATCCTGTGGGTTCCGCAGATTATTCTGTAACTCACCTAGCCTCTATATAGTGGGTACCCTCAATAGGGAGATATATATATATATATATATATACGTGTTCACCACCACGAGCCTAAAGTCTTCTACCAGTACGATATCGTTATGGTAACTGTATCCTTGTCCTAGAAGTAGTAGAGCGCTTGAGTTACCGAGTTCAAATCCTGCTGTGACATATTTGAACCTCCAAGGGGTCGTTTAGTCCGATTAAAGTGGGTACCTACTAGGGAAAATATTGCGGTTGAAAGTGATCTATGTCAAATCACTTTCTTGATCTAAGAATGATACAGTCTCTACCACTTACTGAACCCAAGACACTTCATGGGTTGTAGTGTTACAAGTTCTGATCTCATTAAACTATTTACCATCCCTCCAGAGACCCGAGGGTTTTATATAATGGACGCGCGACCTCATTTTTTAAAACCCACATGAGGAGAAATAAAACAAGGCGTTTAGTAAGCGCCATTACCGTGTTTGCCTGGAAAGCCAAGTACCCAGCCGAAGGTACTTAAGCTGGGAGAGAAACACTTTAACCTCGGCGAGGTTTACTGCTATCTGGCAGCGACGGGAGGAACTAATCTCCCATGAAGGGCGAATTAATTGCGAGAGGAAGAGGTTGAGCCGCCTCTAAATCCTGGCTAGGATATAGCCCCGCTTAGGGCTGGCTCCTTTTTGCCTTCACATAAATATTCCATATCCTTCTCCCCGTCTTCCATTTAAATTACATTTGAAATTTAATTAGGTAATTATTCATACCAATCAAAGAAGAAAATAGGGAGTATTTGGTTGGAGTAACATCAGCAAGATCAAATTGGTAAATATCTTAGGGAGACCATATTCAGTCCGAAATAATAGCACCATCGTATGAATATGTATTTTATGTTATATAAGTATATCTGTGTTTATGTTACATAACACATTTACATTTACGGAGTTCAGCTTTAAGCAAACTCAAAATTTTAAATACCTGGGCGCAATAGTTACACACAACAAGCAGATAGAGGAGGGTACAAAATCAAGACTTGCCGCTGGTAATTGTTGTTACTATGCAATACTAATGTTATAAAGGGCCAAGATCACCTTATATAAAATCATTGTCCAATAGCAATGGTTGTGAAAGTTGGGTCCTGAGTAAAAATGCAGAAAGAATGGTAAATGTCGGGGAGAGAAAAATGCTGCGGATTTATGGACCCATGACCAGGGAACGTGGAGGACCCGAAATAACGCAGAACTCCAACAACTTCACGAAGAGCCAGACTTAGTTTCATTCGTAAAAAGAACTAGACTGAGATGGTTGGCCCCGATTGGGGTGGATGAGGTCTTTGTAGGGCCGTAGTGCCAAAGAGTGAGTGAGCGATATATAAATATATAACAATCGCAAGAGTTTATTTGTAGGCTTAAATCATACCATTGTTGTAAAATATTTTGAAACCATCAATCAATTCTTCTAGTTTAAAGTTCTGTGTAATAATTACAAATAAACTGTAATTAATATAAATTGCCCCAAGTTTGGAAATTAATGAAAAAAAAAAGATAATTTGCATGCGAACATCAAGAGATGGCCAAATGAAAGGAGAAGAAATACAGTTAGGGAACTGACGCTTCAAGAGTTGTGATGAATTCAAGTACCTGGGCAATATGATAACTTATGAGAACAGAGTAGATAAGGATGTTAAGGCAGGAATAGCGGCGGGAAACAGATATCTGTTCGGTATACAGAAAATATTGTGCTGTAAACGGATGTCCAGAAAGGCAAAGGCAAACCATTGTGACTTATGAATGTGAGACCTGGTCACTGACAAATTATTGCAAAAGGATCCTTGAAGTATCGGAAAAAAGTTCGGCGTACAATGTTTGGACACATCACAATGGAGGACAAGTGTAGAATCAGGCCCAATAAAGAGTTAAGGGATATAGTGAAAGTCGTCCAGTTCAAAAGACTACAAAGATTGGGGAATGTGGAGAGGATGGACCCAACGAGAATTCCAAGAAGGACGATGTACGAGATACCGAAAGATGGTTTGAGATTAAGAGAAAGGCCTCAGGTGGCTCGATGATGTGGAGGGTGAACAGAGGCGAATGACAGAAGAAATTAGCAGAGTCCAAGGTTCTCCAAGGAATGTATAAACAACAACAAGGACTCCCAGTATTAAATAATCAAATATAAATTGCAATATTGACTGTTTTACTTTTAAAATTTAATCACGTACATCTAGCTTAGCTACACCAGAATCTAGTCAAACTATAGTAAGAAGAAAGAGTCCTACCTTCATAGTTCATCTGGCTTCCGGTCATATCACGAAACTTCTCAGTAGTGCTAGCCTTCAAACTCTGACTTATTGATTATAATCATTTATTGAAATAGATCACAGATCCTTATAACTTCCGGTACAGAAGTCTTTGACTTTTCCAGAACCTGGCCGTGGGGACTGATGAGGACACTACAATTTCTTAATCTAAGTACAAATTTCATTTTTTAGTTTGTTACTTGGGTTTAACTTTTTTTTATTAAGTTGGTACATTCCTCCACCCCTTGGGGAAAAACCTGGCGGATGAGCGTGATTTTGGACAAATTACCTGCACAGTCCTACAAACAGTGCAGACTCTACCATGTACTGTACCCAAGATCCTTTATGGATTTTTTATTATCCTTTATCCTTATTATTAGGATATAAATAGAATTTAATAAGATGTTTAATAGTTGATAATAACATTTTATTGTATTGTTGTTAATATTGCTTATAGAGTTTTCCACAGACATATTTCTTATTCAGGGCTTGCAGGATTGAGTCGAATATAGAAGCCAATATCTTGCGGGGAGAGTGGGAAGTATTTCATTAGCAGAGAGCTCACATATTGGACTCGGGGAAATATCTCGCTTCTCCATCAAGTGGAGAAATATCTTAGCGTCCTCTTCTCTCGCTATATCACCCGCGGTTTAGGCTTGTATCGGCTGATATCAGTTTAAGAATGAATTAAATTATCATTATCATAAAAAAAAAAAAAAAAAATGAAATGAAATATATATTTAAAGAAGCGAAAAATGTTGGGTCCTTTAAGAAGCACAGAAACCTGGGAATTACGAAGCAATGATGAGGTTTATCAAAACATAGAAATAATAACAGAAACGATAAGGGAAAGAAGACCGGTGTTTTTTGGACATTTATACAGAATGGATGGCAGTAGTCTGTCAAAGAAGATCCTTAGGAATCTCTGGGAACAGAAATTATCTACAGGCTGGATCTCAGAAATTAAAAAATATGTAGATACACAACATAAAAATAGAAACTGCAGCACATAGAGATGCCTTCAGAAAGGTAGTGTTGAACTTGGGATTTCTGGGTACATGCAATAAAAGAACAGGCAAAAGTGGTAGGAAGAAAATTAGAAGGGGCATGGTGAAAAGATGAGAGAATATCGGAGGAAAATAAAGCAACAAATGAGAAGGAATTGAAATTGACATGTGGTTCCGAGTTGGCGAAAACGAAACGGGAAAAAGAGTAAGCGAAAGCCAAAATAAGTAGGTTTAAAAATGTCTGCGGTGAATAACAAGTTGATGACAAATAATCTTAGTTAGAGAATTTCGGATAAGTGGCGGAAGTCATTTAGGAAAATGGGACAGAAAAATCTATACAATAAAAATATACTTAAAATGGAATGAGGATATAGTGTTACCAGAACGTTTGTAAAACAAAAGTGCATGTGTAAAAATTGGAAAATGCAGCACAACATGATATTAATGAAGCCAGAATGCTTGTAGAAAAGAAAATGTCTAGTAATGAAGTCAAAAAAGAACTAAACAATAAAACGTACAACTGCCATTAAGGGTCTTGGGTTCAGTACATGGTAGAGACTGTACTGTTTCTAAACAGAATGACCTTAATTTCCCATTTGCTGCTGATTTGGTCCGAATCCGATATCAATCTTCTCATGACAAACTTTATTTCCACTCAAAACTAGCAACTTCTTCAATTCCTGATAATCCTCCGAGGTAGCTGTAGAGAAGATGGCCTCGCGTCCTTCTAAGTTAAACTTGTTCGAGTAGTACTACTAGGTAGTTTCTCTACTTGTATTTCATGCTTATATATACCAATCATTCTATTAACTTGTTGTATTAGTATAGTACAATTGTAAATTTCATTGTATATATTATTAAAAAAACAAAAAAAAAACTTATCCAAAGTTTTTTTTTTTAAAGCCCTTTAACTAACTATCGATATATGAACTACCACTCAGAAGAAAAGTTAGGTAAAATTTACTTTCCCCATTAACTTAAGTTAGTTCAGTAAAAGCGGAAACTTGCCACTTTAATATGGAATATTCTATTCTCTTCGTAAATTAATAATAAAACTAAAGAGATGAAGATGAAGAAGAATCTACAATAGAGACATTTATTTTTAAGGATTGAAGTGTTCCAGGTCTGGAAGGAAAAGAAAACTGGGTCAGGGTGTTCCGAAAAGAGAAAGAAGTGTAAATATGAAAGAGTATTAGAGGAGGCGACAGGGGACTAAGCTTTGGACATTGAAATTGTCTCCTGGATCCCAACCCTTTAGGAAAAAAAAATTCCGAAGGTAGACAGACACGTCTTACCTTGCATGATTTGGGTTAGGGGATATTATGAAATATTACAATGTAGACCTTACAATGCTACTAGACAAATGCTCTAAGCTATCAATTAATTACAAAAGACTCATATACACGACAATCATTAGAAATTTTCGAATTACTCTCGTATTCAATCCTTACAATCGAAAATCCTCAATACTCCTTACTTTGTTACTAACAAAGAAATCCATAATGACCTTCATGTCCCATTTGTTGCTGATTTGGCCCGAATCCGATATCAATGTTTTTTGACAATTTTTAACAATTTAGTAATTCCATAGGGTATAAATGTGTTTAGGGTATGAATGTGCACATTATATTTTTTTATTCGATTTTTTTCTTCTTTTTTTTTACTTTATTTTATTATCATTTTTGCATTAACTTCTTTTTTATTACCGCATGTATATATTTTTCCGCATGTATATATTTATTTATTTTATTTTGTTTATATTATTGTTTTGTTATGGAATGATTGTAAGCTACATATCACCATTACTTATTGCCCACAATTGGCAGGTTGTTATGTTTCAATAAAGTGTTAAAAAAAAAAGAAAAAAGTAATTCCAATTGTCTGTATTTTGCATCTTTATTCTGAAGAAAACCTGCAAAATAGGTCGAAACGTTGGCTATTTAATAAACATTTCTCCCTATCTAAGAGAAATTTATTTTCCTCCACCCGGAGCATTTTCTTCCACATAAAAATCATATGGATTTAACTCTAGTAATATCATATATCTGCAATTCTATTAACTTTTCAGCCCAGCATTACAACTACATTAATATATTTGGGAATAGCTTTTGTCCACTCTATTAACGAATTCCTGAGCATATATTCTCCTTATTTTATTGAGGAGGAAATGCCCGTAGGTATAAAGCGTGATGTAGATGGTCAGTAGAGCATTAAATAAAATCATATACATCAATAAATTCACTTTATTTATTATGTCCCGAAGTTTCCTCTTTATTAAGGTTGAAGAAAAAACAAAAACAATATTATGTAAGAGTGCATCACCGTGTAGATTATTCCGGCAATAATGTTTATAAAGGTAAAAGAACGATAAAAAAAACAAATTAAGAGCTAATTGAAATCTGTGAAGATAATGAAATTTAAAAAAAACTGTACAACTACAACCCATGCAGGATTTTAGGTTCAGTACATGATAGAGAATGTACTGTTTCAAGGACAACCGATGAGCAGGAAGGCCATTTGTCCGCTTTCACGCAAACCACCAGGTTTTTCCCAAAATTATTCCCACCTGATAGAGGCTAGGTAATATCCCATGTAGATTGTTCAAACAAATTCAATAATTTATTAAGTACAGTGCCTTCGGTATAGCAATTATTATAATAAAATATGAGAACTAAAATTGCATCTTCTCTCACTATCTCCTGAGTGCTGCTAAGCAACACTGACGATATCGTCCAACGGCCCCTGTCCTGTACAAACCTTCTCATCTTCGTCATGGTGCTTTCTCTCGCTGTGCCAATGCTCAAGTCTGCATACGCCTTCCTTCCGGTCTTGCATCTAGAAGCCATCTGGCCTTACGGTCATCTCCCATTTTGTCTCTAGGACGGATCTAACTCCTAGTTCATCTTCGCACCCTTGGTTTTTCCTAATATTTTCCGTAGTAATCTCATTTCCTCAGATACAACCTTGTCCAAGAATGTCCAGCTTTCTGATTTGAATAGCAGAATCTTCGCTTGCCTGTTTTTCAATTAGTGTCATGGATATTTGGTAGAATATGGCCTTTTAGACTCTATTCATGACCTCCTGGTGTCTATTCTTCCATCTTTGCAGATCATTGTTCCCAGGCAGAAGTAGGTATCGGTATTCTTTGACTAATATTGCATGAGAAATTATTTGTCAAAGAACTCAATAGTCAAAAATGTAACTGGTGAAACTTAATAATATTTTTAATTAATTGGAAGGAAACATGAGTTATAACTTAAGACTTTTGTCGTTTGATAAAATGTATAAAACAATTTTTGAAAAAATATATAAGAGAATATAATAGAGGTGATATAAAATTAGAAATATAATAATGTAATAAATTAAAAAAATATATAATTTTTAATGTAAATATAAAGAAATGGGTTAGCAATAAGTTGGAGAACGAAGCAGAGAAGAGAAACATATATAAGAAAAAACTTAGCAGAGAGATGTATAGCTTAGGGGCAACTAAATAAATATTAAACTAAACAAGAATTGTAACAACCTTTATTCAGTGTTTTAAATTTAATATTCTATATTTGTTATTTATTATCAAGTCATGATCCTTCATTTTATTATTCTGTTTTTTAAAATATTTTCAGTATTCCTTTTCTTGTTTATTTTTATTTATACTTCTTTGGCTTTATAGTTCTTGTATTTTATTTTACCTGTTTCTATCAGTTGTATTTATTTAATTTTTCCCAGCTGTTGCTATGTAATCTTCATTTTACTTTAGTGCGCGCATTGAGATGTTGGTGTTGGAATGTTTTTTTTTTTTAATTTACTTTTATCTTATTTATTCTCTTTCTATCGCAATAATGCTTAAACTGGCGAATAAAAGTTTCCTCATTCCTTATTGTGCGTTTAGACGTTTAAACAAATGTGTCTTCTGAGCACATTGGGTTTAAAAACGCCTAAAATAGGGTGACCTGTGGCTAAGTGTTTAGCATAAGAACCTAATATGACCATGATTGCGGGTCCGTAGCTCTGCAGGTAGCCCTTAGTATTTTTAAAAAGAAATAAAAAAATCTTTGGTTATGCTATGCTTCGGAAGGGACGTAAAATGAGGGTTCAGAAATTGTAGGATGTCGGGGAATCTTTAAGGATATACCTAATACCTGGGATAGTAAAAATTTAGGATTTCCACTGTAGCATCGTCTGATTAGCCATTGCAGCTTGAAGTGACGTTAAACGTAACAAACAAACGCTTAAAAGATGCGTTCAATCAAAATATTTAATTTGTTTACCCTCAAAATATTTTCTGTGGACATCGTTAGCACTACAGGTATCAACACTTGAGGTATGACGTGTAGGATTCATTATGGAAGAATAGTGTGCTGGACAGCTCTAACTTCAGAATGCTCAAGTATGTATGGCATGTAGGAGCATCAAAGGAGTGTTTCACACCATCTACTAAGGCTTTAGAATTCTTTTTATGTTTAGCTCCACGGTACTTGAGATTGAAAGGTTGAAGAGGTTTAGACTTCCTTCGTAATCAAAGGAAACAGACAGTGGAAGGTGGTTGAAGAACCTACAACCCATGTGGAAACAGTCCTAGTATTTGTGAAAGAATTATCATATCTACCACATGATTATCATATCATATAATAAGAAAATCATATATACATTATCTTTATTACTGGGTTCTGCAGTCCTTGGAGAACCTTGGTCTCTGCTAATTTCTTCTGCCATTCGCCTCTGCCCGCGAAATTGTATTGTCCTCTTCACTGATCGACAGGAAACCTAATCAGTTCTCACGGGTAGGTTCTGTAAACGTTAAAGACTTCTGTACCGGAAGTTGTCAGGATTTGTAAATTATTCCAATAAACAATTATAATCAATAAGTTAGAGTTTGAAGACTGGTACTACTAAGAAGTTTTATGATCTGACCGGATCAACTCTGAAGGTAGGAATCTAAATCTTTGCTACATTTGGACTAGATTCTGGTGTAGCTAGATGTACGTAATTAAATTTTAAAAGTAATATTAACAGTCAATATGGCAATTTATATTCGTTTATTTAGTACTGGGCACTACACTCCTTGGAGAACCTTGGTCTCTGCTGATTTCCTCTGCCATTCGCCTCCAGCGGTTTATACCATTCAGGTCCTTCAGGCCTTCAGGTCACCCTCCACATCGTTGAGCCACCTAAGACGCAGGTTAATCTTGAACCATCCTTCGGTATCTCGTACGATCCTTCTTGGAGTTCTCGATGGGTCCATCCTCCATTCCCCAACCATCGTTGTCTTTTTAGCCGGATGACTTTCACTATATCCCTTAACTCTTGGACCTGATTCTTCACTTGCCCACCACTCTGATACATACCATTTTCAGTCCAGAACTACGATAATGACATGATTCCGCTTCACTGAGCACAATGAACTCTGGAGATAATTAGACTTAACCCCTTATTCACCTGAGCTGCTTACATATTACATTGATAACAATTGTTTGTTATTGAAAAAAAAAATGTTTTTCTACACAATATTTTATATTGTTTTGTACCTAGGTTTAAACTAATTGTTATTGTTTTTTAAGGCATTTTTTTTGCATTATTTCCTGTGCACTACCTTACCAAGTTGTTATAACCTAATCTGAGTACGATATCCTTTTTCTAAATCGAGACTTTGTAGTATATCACCGCCACAATTCTGCAATCGTATATATTTATTACACAACGGATACTTTTCACTATTATTTATGTGCATCCATAATTATCCACCGTTCTCCGGAATCGGTTAACTGTCTAAACCTATCACTTAGTTCATTTACTTGCCTTCTCCATCATTACCAACGCCCTATTCCCCGCGAGGAATTTATGCAGATGCTTCGATTGATTGAGAGTATTCAATCGCAAGCCGATGGGTAATTCATGAGACTGAATTCGAAATCGGCCAGGAATCTCCTAGCGATATTATATTTAGTCGAATTAACTCGACTCGTTTATAATTCTGTCACGGTGACATACTACAATAGTCAAACTAATGCCCGAACCATGCTGGGACCTGTACCACTCGTTAGTATTGGATGTTGTATGGATATCACTGTGATATATCATAAATGATGCATGATGACGCGGATTTATAGCCTTCACTGTGAGATTATCTTACGCAATCCGATGTATAGGTTACCATAGGACTATTGTGTTACGTTACGTTATCATAACGAAGACAACAGTTATTTCTGAAAAACGGTGTTAAGTGTAGCAAATAACAGGTTCTTCCCCTATTACCGAATAACAGTTATTATAATCGATAATAATAACTGGTTATTGGAACGATTTTTATCTGATGTAAATTACATACTGGTTTACTAGATATAATCTCGCCGTTCTATAAGCGGATGTTTCTCTCGTGGGATAAATGTATACTATTACTCTGGGATGGTTTGAGCGCTTTGATATTGAATAACCTGGAAAAGCTACTTAAGCTTGGTAGTTTAGGTATGACTGTTATCTCTCTCTCTCTCTCTCTCTCTCTCTCTCTCTCTCTCTCTCTCTCTCTCTCTCTCTCTCTCTCTCTCTCTCTCTCTCTCTCTCTCTCTCTTTCTCTCTCTCTCTCTCTCTCTCTCTCTCTCTCTCTCTCTCTCTCTCTCTCTCTCTCTCTCTCTCTCTTTCTCTCGAAGTTATTCTTATTCATGAACATTTTATTCCTGATATGTTTAAGTATAAATTATTTATGTAACATTAAGCCTATCGAAATATTTACTGAATACTGAAATATAAAAATAAAAAAAATCACCTACGAAGTGATTTCAAAATTGAAGATGCTTTATACGAAATATATGCTCTATTCGTTATCTCTATGTATGTATATTAACCTTTTCTTGAGTCCATTTATTTGTTTTCCATTTTTTATTTAATTTTTGTATATGTAAATATGTTGGTAGAAGATCAGTGGCTTTTGCCCTTATCAAAGACATGAATTAAATTGAAGTTTTCAATTTTTAATAAGGCGTATAAAAAATAAAAAATGACCGTCTACTGGCCATTTTCACCTTCCCCATGGAGAGAAGATGGTGACGAACAATATCTTTCGACACACCATACTCCCTGACAAGTTCGCGAGTACTTGTGGACGGATGTGGCTCAACAGCTTCCTTCTGAACCTGATCAATATCCATTAATGGTCGCCCGGAGCCCTTCTTCCTTTCCAACGTCATATCTCCACTGCTAAATTTTTCAAACCAACGCCGCGCAGTGCGCTGGTCAAGGGCACCTTCCCCTTCATATTTAATAATTTCACGAGTTGCTTCAGCGGCTGTGAATTTTTTTTTCCCAGTAATGTATTCAAATTACGAGAATTTCGTAGGACACTGTCATGTTTCTTCTTTGAAATATATAACTAAACTGAGGCTTTTTTTGAAGAATCAAGTGTTAGTAAACAAGATTAGAGATTGCTCGAAAGGGATTATTAAGTGTTGGTATATAATAAATATTTACAGAATTTTGAACTCAGGAATTTGATAAAGCGGTCATTTTTTTATACACCCTATAACATGTTGCGAAATTGAAATTGGATCAAAACTGAAGAATATAAAGATCCAAGTGAGAAACTTCTAACATATTATCAATAAGAAAATATACAATATAAACGGAGAATTGTCTTATACGAGACCGCGGGGAAATTCAGTGTTTAAAGCTCTAGGCTGCTGTTCTTGAGGTTCCCTGGTTCAAATCCGTCATGGGTAAAGCGGGTATATTTAGTTGAGGTAAAAACCTAACGATCCCCCAGAGCCCAAAATCCTTGTGGTTTTAGTGGCACAGGTAAAGAAAAAGTAAGGAAAGGATTAGGTTTTCTTACTTTTTGAGAGAACCTGAAGCCCCAATGTGTAAAAAGTTCAGAGAATAGTAAAATAAGCCTTATATTATTGTTTTTTCTTTTGTTCAAAATCTATTTCCTGAATTGAAAAAAAAAACCTAAGCGACAAGGAAATAATAAAAATCAATTTTTTATAATTATTGGTCAGGTGTTTTGATTTTTAAATATTATTATTTTAAAGAGAAAAGATATGCCCCGGCCGGGTCTCTTTTCAAATAAATTTTTGAAATTTTATAGGTAGAGGTAATTCTATATCAATAAATAAATAAATGATATTATTTGAAACATGCTTTTATGATTAAGTATAATGATTTTAAAAGAAATGAACGTAAAAGGGGAAAAAACAGTCTGTTTTAACAAGCTGATATCCTCAGAGCTTTGGTCGCTATATTTTTCTTTTAATTGACATATCCCTTGTTTTAAAACCATCATTCGTCAATTTTTTTTTCTTTTCCATTTAGATTTTTTTTTCTTTTGAAAGGTTTTTCAATCTTGTATAAATTCCTCTTTTTTTGTTGTAAAAATATCATAATTAAGTTAAAAAGTTTACTATATGAATTGCATTCTTATATTTCTCAATCTTTTCGAATAGATATGCTGAAAAAAAAACATACGAAAGCCTTTAAAACATTTATAATCGCTTCTTTAATCCTCGGTATGTTGGGGAAGTTTGTCATAGGGGTAACATGTCACGTTAGTTACATTGTTTAGTGGAAAGATAGTGAGGTGAGCAATGTGCTTTCGAGAGCTGCATCTAAGAGATAAACTTGAGTCAAAGATCGAGTCGCTTAGCCGTTGTGCGTAGATCCCACACTACACCAAACATATTGTTAAGCTTTTTTTTATGACTATTATTATTTTATTTTATAACTAAAATTAATTAATAAAAAAAATTTCAGATACACTCAATTGTCGGCACGTTGGGTGTTTAGTTACTTACCGGCTTTTAATTTGACTATAATTTAGTAATTGGAAACTTTTGAAGGATGCTACAGTGGGAGTCCTAAATTTTGCCTATCCTGGTGTAATTAGGACAAGGATCTGTAACGAGTACCTGACTGCTACACAGTTTTCGGACCGCAATTTTATGCCACTTCCTAAGGACGGCGTAACTAAGACTTTTTTATTCCTTTTAAAAAATCCTAATCCTCCGGGCTGTGAACACTTGACCTAGGAAATTGAACACCAAAGACTTGGTGGGTTTGACCTGGAAGTTTTGATAGGGAGGTTCTCATGCGCATTGTGACCCTGAACAGCCATAATTCATTGATCTAGATCGATTCTGCACTGTCCTTGAACCCAAACGTAATTCGGTGGGAAGTTTATTTATGACTACAAAGGGACCAATTATAGTATATTAGACTCTATACAGGATGTTACTACTTTTATTAATACTTTCTGTATTTTTTGGATTGATTTGATTGGTACCTTCCCTGACTTTTGTGACATCCTACTAACTGGAATTGTTTGTTCGATAGATTGGATACTCACAAAGAACACAAAGGCATACAATAGAGAACAACCTCGTTATTTCCTTTACCGGAAAGGACACGCTTCGTTGAATCGTATATTTTTATTTTTTTTAATATTTTTTAAACCAATGATAATCACTCGACTGTTATCAAGATCCCATATACAGGGTAAGGATGGCAGACATATTTCCATGATTACAAATTTCCGTATTATAGCTATTAAAATGTTACTATAATTAACAACAAAAGTATAATATGGATAATAGTAGAAATAATAATATGGACTTAAAGCTTTTTGTTTGAAAATTTTCCACTAATGTATTAATATAAATTTTATTTCTCTGTTGATCTTTTTCTCTTCGATTTCACACATTGTGTATTGTTTAATAGCTGTATTGCTACTGGTTTCTCAACTTGTAATATTCTTTCTCTTCCATTTTTACTTTCCTTTTTTTTTTTATATGGCCTCATTTGTTTTTCGTTGTTTTTTATTACTTGATTTTATTATTACTTATTTTATATTATTTTTCCTGTTGTGCTTTTTAAAGTATGGTGAGTGAATTTTTCATTTTCTGTTTAGTATTTATCAGCTGATATGTTCTAAACTTTTTCAGATAGGGTCTGGTAATATTCTTTATGATTCGATAGTACCGTAATTATTGTTAAAAATATTTTTAATAGTAATGACATGTTTAAATATAAAATGTCATACTGAGTGATAATTGTTGACCTTGATAATATATGTGGAAGAAATTGGTCCGGGTAGAGGTCAATGAATTTCACTTAGAATTGAAGAAAACTTTATTAAGTAGCCAACGTTTCGACCAAATTTGTAGGTCTTCTTCAGGGCTATATGCAAGATTCAGACAATTAAGAATAAAAATGGTACAAATATATTAAAACATATTAAATATAAATAAACAAAAGTATGGTGAATACAGGTAATTGAAAATAAAAATGATAAATATTGCACAGCAAGGTATATATAAAAGTTAAAAGATATGAGAGTATAGTATAAACAACGAAGTGCCAGGAAGGTAGTAAAATACTTAATGAAGGATTTTTTAAAGGGAGTAAAAAATCCTTAGTTACGCCGTCCTTCGGAAGGGACGTTAAACGGGCGTCCCGAGCCTCGTTTGTCAGGTACTCGTTAAAAATCCCTATCCTAATTAAACCTGGATAGGCAAAATTTAGAGCTTTCACTGTAGCATCGTCCGATTAGCCATAGCAGCATAAAGTGACGTTAAATGAACAAACAAACTTAATGAAGAATAAAATAATAATAAAACAGAAAGTGTTGAAAAATAAAGAATAAGGTATTACAGTTTTTACTTATCAATATTAATACTGTATTTCTTATCGTTTTCTACATTTACCCATATCATTTTTATCATTTTTTACATTTCCCATTTTAATATTCAGTTTTTATTTTTTATCTTTATTACCTTATTTTTCTATTTTTCAACATTTTCTGTTTTATTATTATTTTATTCTTCATTATGTATTGTACTACCTTCCTGGCACTTGGTTGATAATACTATACACTCATACATTTTAACCTTTATATTTACCTTGCTGTGCAATATTTATAATTTTTACTTTCAATTACCTGTATTCACCATACTTTTGTTTATTTATATTTAATATATTTGTACCATTTTTATTCTTAATTGTCTGTATCTTGCATTTAGCCCTGAAGAAGACCTACAAAGTAGGTCGAAACGTTGGCTACTTAATAAAGTTTTCTCCAATTCTAAGAGAAATTTATTGACCTCTATCCGGAACAATTTCTTCCACATAAAGTGTCATAAATTTTTAAAATAAAAATGCCTTAAAATTATAATATCTAACTTACTAATACGTGGAAGGTAGTAGTGAATGACTATAAACGTACAAATTTAACTTATTTAGAATTTAGTAGAAAAGTAACTTTATTTTGGGACTAAGTCCCTTTCCTGGGTCTAATTTTACTTTCTTAAGTACGTATATAACTAACTAAATATGTAAATATTAAAATTCTAAATATATTAAAGGACTTTAACTTTAGTTTTTGTTCCTATGGAAGAATAAAACATTTTTCAATGCCTTTACATCTCTGTTGGTTTAGCGAGTTATTCATGACGTAAGTAGTTTTCTGTATTGATGCATGCTGACTGGAAAATGATGTTTGTTCGCATTTTTCAAGTTTCCATTTAGGGCTTGAATAGCAACTATTTGTTTACAGAATAACTTCCATTTTGATAGAATACATTTTTAAAAAATTCAAAGATTTTAGTAAACAAATAAATTATTCGGTCGTTTACATAAATATGATATGTGTCATTGATTCCGGATCTATAAGTTTAAAATGATCTAGAACCGATGATCAATGCTCATATAAATGACCAAATTTATACGAATATGTAAAGCTGAAGAGTTTTAACTAATTTTTTTTTAAAGGTGGAGGGAAAATATTCTAATATATGTAAAAACTTTTTTTGCTTGTAAATTTTTCCCTGAGTAAGGCCCCTTCTCCAGCTCAGCAAGTTGGCAGAGTTTCAAACAATAATTTTAGGCATTAGGTTAGGAAAACCTGCTTACTGATTTGATAATTTTTTTATGTTTTTCCCGATATAAATATTTTAGTAACATTTTCAAACACTTAAAATTCCACTGAATCTGATTAATTATAAGCGTGGTGTTATTTTTAAAATAAAATATATTTAAACAAATATTAAAGTTGTATGAATTGGGCCTTTATCAGACATAGAAAGTAGATGTTGGTGAGATCACTTGAACCTGAGGTATTAAAACCCATGAAGGATGAAGGAAGTTCAGTACAGGATAGAGCCATCATTAGATTGCGTGGATGACTGTTACCTCTCCTTACTCCCAAGGGAAAGTTTTTATTAATATAAACAGCTATGACTATAACAAGTGCTTTTATACTTAAATTTAAGATTTTTCAAAAAGTGGAGTTAGTCAATTTGTGGAGTGAACGGCTCACATAATAGTTATAGTGTGATATGTTTTTCTTTAGTTGTTATGCAAATTGTAAATTATGATATATTTTTATAAAATTACTGGTATTTTAGATCTAAACTATTTTTTTTGGTTTCTAGGTAAGAAACAAGAAGATATCCTGTATTTCTTTTTGTGTGAGTACAACATACTTTAAATTCATTATTAATAACTTGCTTATAACGTTTGACATTAATATAATGTATAAATAATCGAAATTAGTCTTCAAGCATTCTGTTTGGTGCGAGAAACATTTTTTGGCAGAAAATATAGATAACGAACTAATTAGTTATATATTTTTTTAAATTTAATTTATTTTGTGTATCATGGCCATTGCTACTTGTAAAGGCAAACAGAAAAAGCTGCTATAGCATAGCAGTAAAGTGCTACCTCTGTGTATCAGCAATTATGTATTGGCCTAAATGCCTTCCTCCCTTTATCAACTATTATTGTGTTATCAACATTAGAATTGAAATATCATTCTGATAATTTTTATTGTTTTAATAGTAATAATAATAATTATTATTATAATAAAGTTTTTATATAATAATAAAGCATTTCGTGATTATATAGATTTTTTTTTTAAAGGACTTTCTTCACAAATGAAGTTTTCCTCATCCAAATTCTTCTTTCAGCCTTCTCTTCCATTCGTCCCTGTCAAGCGCATCCTCCTCCGTCATTCCATGCCCAGCCAAGCTTTCTTCCACTTTAGCTTTCCATTGGGTTCGAGGCCTTCCTCTCTTCCTCCCTCCCTCGGCCTCCCACTCCATGACCAATTTCGGGATCCGCTTACTGTCCACCCGTTTCACATGACCAAACCATTTCAATCTTCTTTCTTCGATGACCTCTAGTATGTTCTTGTTAACTTCCATTCTTTCCCTGATGTCGCTATTTTTGACATGTTCCACTCTTGATATTCGGGCAGATCTCCTCCAGAAGTCCATCTCTACTGATAACAACCTTCTTACCTGAGGGCCCAGGCTTCAGAGCCGTAGATCATTATACTTTGGACCACAGCACTATATATCAGTTTCTTCGTCCTTCCCAGTATATTATTACTCCATAGGAGAGAGTTTAACATGCCAACTGCTTTCCTACCATTCGTTATTATTTTTTCTACTTCCACATTTGTGGTCCCTCCGCTTTCCAGTATGGACCCCAAATAGCAAAACTGCTCCACTCTGTCCAAGCTCCCAATAGTTGGGTCGTCTGCTTCGCTCCTATCTGTGCACATATACTTAGTTTTAGTATAGTTGACATTTAATCCCCACTGGTTGTATTGGTCTACCGCTTTTCTAAACATGTAACTCGCATCTTCTTCTTCCTGGGCAATAATCACTTGGTCATCAGCAAATAGTAGATGGTATAAGTGAAAGCCGTTTATAGGTATACCCATCGGATTGCATTTTTGTTCCAACTTTCCTAGCAACCATCGATTAAAATCTTAATTATATAGATAACAAAAAAACAATAGGAAAAATTCCGAAATATCTGGAGCTTAGCGAAGAGTTGAAGCATCTTTATAGGCTGGTGAAGGTTGAAGTACTACCAATTGTAGCCTCTACCAATGGCCTTATTCCAGGGGAAACCATAAAATCCTTGAAAATCCTTGAACTGAACAAGGAAGTTGAAATACAACAAAAAGCAGTGTTATTAGGAACTGATAGTATTGTACGAACATTTATAAATATAAATAAATAATGGCCGGTACGTGATAAAAAAAAAAGTCTTTATTTATTCTGGGACAAGTGCCTTTAGAACAACAATATATTTTTTCATATAGGATATTACTATGTCTTAGAGTATAATGTGATTACATCTAATTAATTAATACAAATAAATTTACAAACAAGAAAGAATAATCGAAAAAAAATGCGAATTACCTCCAGTGATAACACTTAAAGAATAAAAAAAAAAAAACAGAGTACAAGAAATAAAAATAAAATAGAAATAAGATTACAATAATTATAGAGAGAGAAACAATAGATAATTATATATGTATGCAAATTACAATGTCACGTAGAAACAAACAAAGGAGATAATGAAACAAAAATACAAACAATATCAACTAAGATAACTTGTTATATATAAATAAAAACACACCATTCATTTATCAGTTGGGAAATTTTCATCTGAAAACTGAGTGTGTTATTTCCGATTTTTGAGGAATTGAAAGGATATAAGGTGATTGAATATACGGGATTTGAAGGTTGAATGATTATTGGGACGACGAATGAAAGTATAGTGTTCCAAAGGGACGAGGATCGGATAAGGAAAGCTCTATCAAAAGTAGCTATATGCTGAATATGGACATAGAATCATCACTAAACTAGTAAAATGGATTCATAGATAATCAAAATGGCTATTGCCGTTTAAATCAGAGTAATAAAAGTTTAAATGATCTCAATACTCCCTTTATTCCCCATAACAAAATAAAAACGAAACGTTACTAAGGCAATGCGAGAAGTTATTATTGCTTCCAAACTTTTTAAAGAGAACTTTGCCACTTTGAAAAGTCAATTTAATATGCGTGATGAGGAAATATACAGTCCAAGAGACACCGGTTTATTTTGTAAGATATTGCTGTCTTCGAAATTGGAAAAATCGGCTCATTGTCATAAGCAAGAGATTAGTGAAGTTATAAATTGGTTAATTATCTATCTAAAGATTTTATGTAACAAAGTCCTCCGTCGCGTCTGTCTGTCTGTTCGCTATAAACTGAAAAACTACGGCAGGTATTTTCATGCGGTTTTCACCAATAGATAGAGTGATTTATGAGGAAGGTTTAGGTATATGATTGGTCGAGGTTTTGTGCAAATATGTTGACTTACATTTAAATCTAATCCACATATTTGACGCATCAAATTGATGGGATCCTACGACAGACAGACATGTTTGCTTTACTCCCCCTGCGAAGCCGGAGCGGGTTGTTGATATAACATATTATACAATATAATATACAAATAAATAAATAATAGACTTAGCGAACCCAAAAGGCTCGGTTCCGATACCACCAATCTCCACTTACAAACTTCTTTCCACAGTGCACTACCCAAATCCAAACCGCAATCCTCCCATCTACGCCTTGGTCTATCCCTCAGACGCTTCCCAGTCGGTACAGCGCTTATTAATATCTTAGGAATTCTAAGCCCAGCAACTTTACAGACCTTTCTTAATCTTCGCGAGGCTGTAACTTGAATAATATTTACCGGATGCATGCTTCGCATTCCGCGTTATGTAATCTCTTATATTCCCCTGTGGTAACATCCTTTTTTTTGGACCGAATATTCTACGTAGCACCTTTTTTTCGAATACCTGAAAACGTTGTTCATCCTTCAGTGTTAGCGGCAAAGTTTCCCATCCGTAGAAAAGCGACGGAAGGATGATTGTTTATTTCATTTTATAATATACAATGAAGTGCCAAAGGTTCTGGATAAAATCAAGCTGTGGTAGATTCAGTGGGATACAGGACCCTCCTGGGGCTCAGCCAGCCTCTATAAAGTTGGTACAAAATAGGTGAAAATAATGGCAGTTGAGTGTGATCTAAGAAAAATCACATTACTGCATAGCCTTTCTTCAAGAAACAGTACAGTCTCTAATGTGTATTGAACTGAAGGCCCTTCATAGGTTATAGGTGGTGCTTACTAACCAATGTAAACATGTTATATAAAAGCTATACCAATTTTTTCTGTTCTATGTTTTCTCTTCCTCCGCCAAAAAAAGAATAAAATATTTTTTTTAATAGAATAAAAAAAAAACGATTGAACATTAATACACTCAGTTTTCTTTTTGTGTGCAGAGAGGAAAATATATTTTTCTTTAGAACAATAGAATAAACAAGAAAAGTAAAAAACTATTGAACAAAAAAACATCGCCTTTTTCTGTTTCTTATTTTTCTTCCTATGGCAAAATAATCTAAAATATGTTTCTTAACAAAATAAATAAAAAAATAATAAAGCCCAAAAAAAAGACTTTTATTTAGTCTGTTTGCGGCCGGAGATGGATCATACAGGATCTAGAACCCTATTGGGGCTCACCCAGCCTCTTTAATATGCTACAAAAATGGGGTACCCTAGAAACGTCTATAAAGCAGTACAGTCTCTACCATGTACTGAACCCCAGATCCGGGGTTTAAACACGGATTGTAGTGGTACAGGGTTTTTTTTTTTTAATATACGCAAAGGGTTGACAGTCACTACGCAACATGTTTCATATTATTATTTTTCACCTTTTTTTTTTTCAATATTCTTTTTATGTTTCTAGGGTTTTGTTGTGGCCCTTGGATGCGGTTACCTTTAATAAGCGCGAAAACCTGGGGGTAGAGTGTGGTCTCAGCTATATCACCTTCCTTCACAGGCCCTTTACCCTATAAAGGTGAACAATAAAGTTTCTACCACTTGCTGAACCCTTCAAATGTTGTAGTGGTAAAGTTTTTTTTATGTGAAAATTTCTTTGAGCCATTTTCGATGGGGGGAAACTTATGGTTTCGCGTCACTTGCATACGGGAGGTGACTGTTACGTATTCCGCGAGATATACGACGCGGCCTGTCTATGGAGTATACAATTTATTTTGATCAATTTTAGTTTAAATCTTAGTATTCGATACATATAAGAATAATAATATTTAAATGAATGTTAGTTTAATTTTTGTGCATTTCAATAACTTGTTTATCTTTTCCTTTCTACTAAATGATTTTATTTGTCATAGTTAAATGTCTCGCTTTAGGCATTGATTTAAATTTTCAAAGTTCAAATGATTTAAATATTGTTGGACTTAACGATGGTTATACTGCTAAAAATTACGTGTAATTTAGTTAATACCACTACATGCTAAGTATTATTATAATTATTATTATTTCAAATGAATAATTGGTATTTTGTATTGAGCTACTACAGCCTATCATATGTTTTGAATAATAAATATAAAACTTGAACATGTGTATAATTATTGTTTGGAGTGCGATTTTTTTTATTTTTTATATTAGCACTTTATTGAAATATTACAATCTGCCACTTATGGGCAATAAGTAATAGTGCTGTGTAGCTTACAGTCATTCCATAACAAAACAATAATATAAACAAAATAAAATAAATAAATATATACATGCGGAAAAATATATACATGCGGTAACAGAAAGAAATTAATGCGGTAATAATAATAATAATAAAGTAAAATAAATAATAAAGTAAAGTAAATAATAATAATAATACTAATAATAAAATAAAATAAAATGTACACATTCATACCCTATTTACAATTTGCCTGGGGTCCCCGAACTGAGCTTCTTCCCCAGGAATGAGGGCAAAGCAGGAGTCAGGGAAGCCCCAGCCCCCTTTCCTAGCCGCGTCACTGGCATTAAACACCAATGGAAGCTGGTTAAGGGCGCTTCACACACACACACAGGTCGTGAGTGGAGAATCTGGCCAGTGCCAGTACTCCAAATAACATTATTACAACAGATCTTGGAGTTATTGCCGGTTTAGACGGCGGGGTGGTTTTTATGGATGTGTGGAACTGGATGATGACTGAGCCAGGGGGTTGGGATGACAGGCAAGGTTTTGGTGAAAGCTTGAAAATTTAGTAGGGATGAGGTCGAGGACGAAAGGAATGTTGAGATCTTTATGGAGGGTTTTGTTGGAAACATAATAAGGAGCATTGACAATAGTTCTCAGGATTTTGGATTGAAAGGATTGAATGCGTCTGATATTCGATTGTTTTGCGGTCCCCCACAGTTCCAGTCCATAGGTCCAAATAGGTTTGATGATGGTGTTGTATATTAGTAATTTATTGTCTATTGAAAGATCGGAGGTCTGACATAGTAATCTGTATAGTTGGCTAAATCGTCTGTTAAGTTCTTGTCTTTTGAGTCTGGTATCAGGATTCCATGTAAGTCTTTTGTCTAGGAGGAAGCCAAGGTATCGTACTGTGTCGGAAATAGGTAGGATGGTTTCATTGAATTGGACAGAAGGACATGTTCCCCGGCGAAGGGTAAAAGTTACGTGTTTGCATTTTTCCTCGTTGACTTTGATCCGCCATTGGTTACACCAAATTTCAATGAGTGAAAGGTGGTTTTGTAGGTTCGTGGAAGCTATTTCGGGATCTGGATGAGATGATCGATGAGATGTGTCGTCTGCGAACGTTGCAAGGAAGGTTTCAGGAATAGTTGGGATATCAGCGGTGTACAATATGTATAGGATAGGACCCAAGACGCAGCCTTGGGGAACTCCAGCTTGAATTGGGTAAAGATTGGAGTATTCGTTACCACAGCGTACTTGGAAGTAGCGATCGGAGAGGTAGGATCGAAGAACTAGGAATAAGGATGGAGTGCGAATAGATGTGAAATCCAGACTAATGTTAATAATTCTTTTTTTAAAATGTATTTATTGAAATTTACTGCCGTATAATGAATACATCAAATAAATATAATGAAAGGTAAATCATGTCCCACAATATCGGCAAGTAACCAGTGGTAGTGCTCAAATAAAAAGTTCAACTTAAAAGGTCACGAGGCCATCTTCTTTTCAGATGCCTCGGAGGATTATCAGGAATTGAAGAGGTTGCTAGGTTCGAAACTAGTGGGTTTGAGTGGAAATGAAGTTTGTCATGAAAAGATTCGGATTCGGGCCTAATCAGCAACAAATGGGATATTAAGGTCATCCTGGATTCAAATTAAATTTTTCCAACTGATAAATTAAAATAAAAATAGTTTTTATTTATATCTGGCAAAATAGTTTTTTGTTTATATTTGGCGGTTCACTCATCCAGTTAGCTATTAAAAATAATTTAAGTTAGTTGATATTGTTTTTTATGTTTGTTTCATAATCTGTTTTTTTTTCTACTTGACATTGTAATTTAGATACACATGTAATTAATTATCTATTGATTCTGGCTCTTTAATTATTGTTATCTTATATCTATGTCATTTTTATTTCTTGTACTCTGCTTTTTTTTATTCTTTAAGTGTTACCACTAGATGTAATTCGCAATTTTTTTTCAATTATTCTTTCTCATTTGCATTAGTTAATTAAATGTAATCATATTATACTCTAAGATATAATAATACTCTGTTTAAAAACTTATATTGTTGTTCTAAAGGGACTTGTCCCAGAATAAATAAAGACATTACTATTATTATATGTAAAAACTAGACTAATGCTAATAATTTCAATTTACTAATCATGTAATTTAAATGATTCATACCATGATTGATTTAGAAGCCACAAAAAGAACACATTTATTTCAAAGTTCTGAATTTTCTTCATGACTAAATATATTTTTTTATATACTTATTTTATACTTTTATTTGTTAAAATTATTTATTTGTTTTTTTTTATATAGAAATCTTATTTTTGTGGGTACAGCTCTTCCAATAAACATAAATATTTTTATGATTAGCCTTTTTATCCACTTAGTCGAAATGAAATGCTGTTATTCATCCGTTTTTAACTAAATGTTTATGAGTAATAATCTTAGTTTAATATAGTATAGTTTGTGCATTCATATTAGTGTGGTATAATTAATTATTAATTACTCATGAATAATAAACGATATTATTTTTACGAGGCCAGTAAGGCTGAGGTAGCCGGCGAGACAGTATCGGGGAACTGTGTGTCTGTTGCTATGCTCGATATCGACCGTGGGCGTCGCCTCTCTACACTTAAGCTCTCTTCTGTCTTCTTCCGATATCCTTTATCCTGTATCTAGATATCTAGGTATCTATAAAGATACGAGATACAAAGGTATCTAGAGCTTCTAAGAAGATAACTCTATAGGACGTAATAGAAAACTCCTCTGGGTCAAAGCTTACCAAGATAGGTCAGGTTTTTCCAATATGTTCCTTTGAAATATCGATGTAGAAATGTTTTATTAAATATATCTCCGATTTAGTAAAATTACCAATAAATTTTACACAAAATAAGCCTAACTTATTTTATTTGGTCCAAGTTTTAGGCGATCATCAGAGGTGAGAATAAAAGAAAACATAAAAATGATTTAAATAATGGAGTGCCAAACAATATATAATATATATATATATATATATATTATATATTGTTATATATTATATTATTGTTATATATTATATTGTTGTTATATATTATATTATTGTTATATATATTAAATATATATATATATATATATATATATATATATATATATATATATATATATTTATTTATATGTTACAAAATATAGCGATTTCCATGTTAGTTATGAAATACAAAATGATTTTGAGGTAGATATTATTAAAAATTTAATAAAACATTTTAAAATTGCAAGAACTATGATTTTATTACGAAACATAATGATTAATATTTTATTAGTGAAAGACAAAATGAGTTTGAAAAAGTTTCTAATTAATAGAATATGAAGCTCTGCAGTTTTATATTGAATTGATAAACATTAATTGTTATAATAGTATGTATGGAAAGAGGGATAGAGATAGAGAGAATTGAGGAAGGAAGAAAAGAATATGAAGAAGAGAATATTATTTATTCTATTATATTTAGTTAAACGTACTTTATTTAACTTATTACTGTCTTCTGAAATACTTTTTATTTATGATTTTTTTAAATATAAATTGAATACAGTACCGATCAGCAATTAATTATCATTATAGTTCGATTGTATTTATTAAAAAAAAATAATCTAATATATATTCTTTTAGGTTTCCACGGCCACTATTATTAGAAAAGACTTTGTTAATTTCTTCTGGTTTAATTAATATTTATTCACATGTGTCATCAGAGCTGTTTTATACTAACTGGTTTTAACATTTTTAAAACTTCATCCTGAGCGATTTTGTGTACGGTTTACATCCATCGTTTTAAAGTAGTCTAAAATTAGAGAAAATACAAATAAAAAAACCTCACTTTTTTAAGATTTATTTGTAAAGATATGTTTGAGTTTCTCACAAGTGAAAGGTGGCACAGGCGCGAAGACCAACACTGCCGGCATGACTGGTAAGTCGTGCGGGTTTTAGTATGCACTCTCTGGCAGGCGCCGTCATTTGGGGCATCTGATGTCTTAATGATTTTTTTATGCTTATTAGTAATAAAAAAAATTTAAACATTTTAGTTAAATAATCAGAATCGTTGTGTTTATGTGATATATTATGAGTTCATACTAGTAGGTATCACAATATAAAATGATATGCTATGAAATTCTACAGTAATAATACGTACATTCGATGCCACATCAATCATTATGTCACAAGTATTCATCTATGATATTAAAATGCCAACTGCTCATAAATGTATATGTATTATTCTGAGGTCTTAGCGAAAACATTTAAATATCTAAAGCGATTATTAACAGCTTCTGAATTTGTTCGTTCTAAGCCAGTATCATTCGTTACTTAAATTTTTAGTAATATTTCTAAGGTTTAATTTTAAGTTTAATCTAATATATGTCCAAAATGTATATATCTCATCAATTTCAAAAGAAAAAAACTACCTCGAAGAACCTGCTAATATTTTTAGAGTATAAAAGTATAATTTTGGAATGAAAATATGTTGAAAAATATTGAAAATATTGCGGAAATAAAAATTTCATTTCATTGCTTCCTTTTTATTGAATACCATTTAATATTGTCTTAAAAATTTATTCTCAACATCAGAGCTGGTTTATTTTTGTTTATTACGGTTCAAACAACAAGTTTATAAAATAAACGTGCCATAAAATGTTTTATCTATATCTTAGGCTGAAAATTTATGCTGTCGAATAATGTTTGTAAAAGCAACATAATGTATTATTTTTTTAATACATATATATATATATATATACATATATATAATGTGCCTTGGTAGCTCAGTGGTTAGAGCACCGCGCTAGAAACGTGGGCGACCCGGGTTTGAACCCCGGCCAAGACATAATCTTTTCTCTTCAAAATTAAAAAAAAAATTAAATAATTAAAAAAGAACCATAAATAATATATATATATATATATATATATATATATATATATATATATAAATTATGGTTTCGAAGGTAATGGTTTTAATTTGGGCAAAGTTAAATAATGAACAGTATAATAAGGGTGTCGTGAGAGTTATATCTTTAAATTCTGACGTTTCTTACCTAAATTCAATTCGGCTGAAATGAAACAGGAGATTAGAGTGAGATATAAGATATCTTCAGTAAAACAAAGTTAGAACTGAAAAGATTTGGATAGCAAAATGAATTGAATTGAACTTATTTTTTATCATTTGAATAATAGTAAAGTAACGATAATAGTAATGTGGAAAACAGTGGGACAGTGGGAACTATAACCGCAACGTGGGTTGTCTGTATACGATATTTCGTTTATATAATATACGTATTTCTAAGTTCCAAAGATATTATTTGGCCTCTTGTCCGCCATTTTAAAAGAAATTTGCAATTGGTAATGGACGTTTCCCGAAATCTAAATCTTTTAATATTTTTTTATGTCGATTACAAGGATACATTAAAGTAAACAGTAAATTAAGTTGACGAGCGCTTTTTCTTTTCAACTGTCTTAAGGACTCCACATATTATTATGCAATATAAAGCGGAAGCTCGTTTTTTCTCAAGATGATGGCTAAGTATCTAGGCCAAGGAGCGGAGCTAAGTAGGCAAAGTCAAGAGGATGGAGTGTAAAATGGCCCAGGCATTCTTCTTAGGAGCGCACTTAAGTGTGTAAAAAGAAAAAGCAAGAAGTAAGTGGGAAAGGACGATATGGAGACAAATGCAGGGAAGGAGGTAGGGACCAATTAAGAAGTGTGTAGGGCAAAGGGACCTGTAGCGCTCGGCGGTTAGTCCAACAACTTCTACTTTATCTCAGGTAATAATGACCTCATTTCGATAAAGTTTTTGTTAATTTTATTAGCTTTTAATGTTAATGTTGAAATTATATCGCTATTCTATGTTTTTATTATTTGTATCTCCTTATTAATACCCTTTTTGTTCTCCACATACATATAAGGATAACTTAATATACATTAATTTAACTGATAAAAAAACCGGTACAACTACAACCCGTTAACGGGTCTGGGGTTCAGTGCATAGTAGAGACTGTACTGTTTCATAGACAACGGTTCTACAAGGAGGTGGCTTGCCCTAGGTCACGCTCAACCGCCAGATTTTCCCCCTTATTTTGGGCACCCTATTTTTATAATATCTTAACGAGTCTGGGTGAGCCCCAGGAGGGTCCTAGATCTTATATAATTCATCTCCGGCTGCAAACAGACTAAATAAAAGTCTTGCCAGCAGCGGGATTTGAACCAGGATTTCCGGCATGGCAACTCAGTGCTCTACCACTGAGCTACTCCGCTCAGTGTATATAATTTAATTTAATTGATAATATTGCTATATATAATTAATCATATATTAAATTATTATTTACCACTAAATTTTATACTGTTAGGCTTATAGAATGAATTTTCGTTTACCTGTATTTTACCATATATTTTGTTCAAAATAATATAAAGGTTTGTGACTCCTTCGATTTAATTTTAATTATTTTTTTATATTATTAACTTTCATTTGTAGCATGTTAAATATCATCCGTGTTAAAATTCCTTTTTAATTGCGTTTTAGTCGTGATTATTATATGACGATAGTACACTTTTGTCGTTCACCATTTCTTCGTATATTAAGAATAAACATTTTTATCGTCGATTAGTCTTATGGTTGATTGTAGGATTTCAAGTCATTCTTTCACTCTGTTTATAATTTTTCAGCAGTTATTTTAATATTTACCTTTTGCTGATTCTATTATCATTTAAGCCATTATTCATTATTTGTATTTTGTTGGTACTGTTCTTTAATAAAAACAATTATTAAAAATTATATTATATCGTCCCTGCCATTGCAAAGTATCGAATGCGAAAAAAACTGAATTTTTCGTTTTCAACTTTCTTATATCTGTAACTTTAGGATTGATAATTGATTTAAAGTTCATATAAAGGCATCCATCAGTCACAAAAACAATGTAAAACGAATGTCATTGGTTTGACCTAGGTACTATTTTTTATTGAACCTTGAAAGTGCTTTTTTTTAAATTCTCCTCAAAAGGACTGATTTTCACAATCGATAGCTGGAAATGGCAGGGAGGATATTATAAAATATATATTTTACTTTATATTGGGTACGAGTATCGTATCATATTACATATAATATTAACTGCGCAAAAATGAATGTGGATATCACCAATTTCATTCTATTTTCTTTGCCTAGCATTTTAATATTATATTTAATATAAAAAGCATTAAGATTTATTAGAACTTATACTACATTAAATATATATTAAATATAAAATAATATAAATGCCAGGTAAAATATATATAATAGAAAATTAGCAATATCCCTTTCCATTTTTGCGCAGTACACTGTATATCTATATACTCTTGATTTTACAGATATTTATTTTTTAACATCCCCTAATAACTTTACGATCCGAAAGACGCTTACCTTTTGTAATGTAAATAAGATATGAGGAAGCCGACAACAGTGTTTCCTCATGTAAATTATTTGTGGAACAATTGGAATTCCACTAAAATTAATGCGAACATTAAACATGCAACATTCATACTAGTTTCTGAAGTTTAAAATTATAAGAAAATACCTTTACCAATTTGGCATCATATGTACCATATTTATTTAAATTATTGACTGTAAAAATATTTTTCATGCAATTTTATTTCTCATGCATATTTATTTCTGCTATGTTTAATGACTATTTGTGTGTTCTTATATCAAATATATGGTTATATATATATATATATATATATATATATATATATATATCATATATTATGCCCATCTTATAATAAAAATTAACGTTTCAGTTCAGTTCTACAAGTAATTTTACCTTTGAAACTATACTACCAATATGTCGCACATTTCCTTTCAGTATTGTTATTTCTAAATTATTCGTCATTCATTATTTAAAAACTTGAACTTTTTTCATTATTTTTCTATTTCCATTATTTCTTTATATAGAACAGAATAATTAATTATTATTGTCTTTGTTACCACACTGTTAATTTTTTTTGTTGTTTTTCTCAACTCTGATGATGGCCTAAAGCCTTAGTTCCCAAAGTGGTCCAGGTGGACTCCTAGGGGGTCTACGTTGGCGTGACAAAAAAAATGTTTTTAATAATTAGAATAAGTTTGCCGTTGGTACTTTGTTAATTCATTTCAAAATTAATTAAGTAATCCTATTATGTTAAAATAGACATATCTTGTTGAGTAAGACCGCCTTATGATTACTGAATCTTCACTTTTTTTATCGAGTTTTGGGAATATGGTATTAATGTAGCTGTAGGGGGCCCACTGGCTAAATTTTTAAAGTGGTCTATGTGCCTTAACCTTAAAATTTATCCGATAGATTAGAACGAAATAAATGAGCTATACTAACTAGTTTTAACATTTTTAAAACTTCATCCTGAGCGATTTCTGTGTACGGTTTACATCCATCGTTCTAAAGTAGTCTAATATTAACGAAAATACAAATTAAAAAAATGACTTTTTTAAGAAATATTTGTAAAGATATGTTTGACAAGTGAAAGGTGGCACAGGCGCGAAGACCAACACTACCGGCATGACTGGTAAGTCGTGCGGGTTTTAGTATGCACTCTCTGGCAGGCGTCGTCATATGGGGCATCTGATGTAATGATGTTTTTATGTTTATTAGTAATAAAAAGCATTTAAACATTTTAGTAAAATAAACAGAATCGTTGTGTTTATGTGATATATTATGAGTTCATACTAGTAGATATAACAATATAAAATGATATGCTATGAACTTCTACAGTAATAATATGAACATTCGATGCCACATCAACCATAACGTCTCAAGTATTCAGCCATGATATTAAAATGCCAACTGCTCATAAACGTATATGTGTCCTTCTGATGTCTTAGCGAAAACATTTAAATATCTAAAGTGATTATTAAAAGCTTCTGCATTCGTTCTAAGCCAGTATCATTCGTTACTTAAATTTTTAGTAATATTTCTAGGATTTTGTTTTATTGATTTTTATTTACCATAAATATTTTACTATCAGTTATTGTTTTTTTAAATTTTTATTTACCATAAATATTTTACTATAAGTTATCACTATTATTTATAATATTCTACATCGTATAATAATTACACTACAGACTTCCTTTTGAATTTATTAGTCATTAAGCTTTGTACGCTGTTAATTGTACAGTCTCTATATTGTATTTATTTATTTTATCAACAGATGATTTAATTTAATTTCTGCTATTTTTATGAAGCCATAAATTTTCTTTAGTATCTTTAGCGAGCTAATGGTGGTGGTATACTGTAACAGTTGGTTAACTTTTGGACTCTGAACTGTGTGTACATAGTTTAACAAAGGCTCTGATGCTACTTGGGCCTCAGTATCAGAAGAGCGGTTTGTGATTAGGATGAAATGTGTACAATCTACAGAATATGATGCCTAATAAATAAATTCCACTCGGGGGAAATTTGAATAAGGAGTTAAATTACAAGGGTGATTAATGGATCTACCATTCGAGTCCCCCCCCCCCCTCCTCCCCCCTTCCTCTCTCCACAGGGATAATTAATCAATTACTTTTTAATTAATGTTATGATTGATTTTTAATTATCCTGGAAGCTGTTACGGCTCTGTAGGAAACTCTATACGTGTTAGCGTTAATTAATTTAATTGCTTATCCAATTAGTTTAGTACTTTTATACATTGTTTGTAATAGTAATTATTTATCTATTTCAGGAATTATCTCATATAAGATATATCTCTTCAAATATTTTTCAATTATATTAGATATATTTCTTTATTGAATTTCACAATTGTTTTATAACAATAGAACAAGTCTAGTGAATAATACATAATGAAGGTATGTAAAGAAACTGTTAGTACTCAAATAAGAAATTTATCTTATACGGTCACCTGTGGTCTAGTGGTTAGCGTAACAAACTACTAAACCCAAGATCGCGGGTTCGTAGCCCGGCAGGTGGCCCTAGGATTTTTTTAAGGGAGTAAAAAATCCTTAGTTACGCCGTCCTTCGGAAGGGGGGACGTTAAACGGGGGTCCCGAGCCTGTACGATGTCAGGTACTCGTTAAAAATCCCTATCCTAATTAAATCTGGATAGGCAAAATTTAGAGCTCCCACTGTAGCATCGTCCGATTAGCCATAGCAGCATAAAGTGACGTTAAATGAACAAACAAACAAACAATTTATCTTATAAGCTCATGAGACCATCTTCTTTTCAGAAACCTCGGAAGATTATCCGGAATCGAAGAAGTACCTAGGTTTGAAAATAGTGGCACATTCGTTCTCAAAGAATGTAGCTTGTCATTAAAAAATTGATATAAGTTTAGGGCCAGGCGAACAACAAATGTGTCTTTAAAGTCATTATAGATATTTTTTCCTAATGAAATAAGGAGATTCATGGATTTTACGACGGATTTTGGATTGAAATGATTGGATACGAGAGGAATTCGATGACTTAGTGAAACCCTAGAGCTCTACTCCGCAAGTCAAAAAAGGTCTTACAATAGTCATGTATAGTCGTTTGTGATTGATTCGAAGCTCGAGCGTTTATCTGGTTAGTGTTGAAGTAGCCTACTTGTAACCTTTAATTAATTTACTATATTTGATGTTGAGAATAGAAATAAACCGATAAACAAAAAAATATACGGTTCTAAAAATATCATTATTTATGAAATTACATTTAAACAGATTTTTTAGTAATTTCGTGTCGAAATATTAGGAAAGGTGTGCCCTCTTATTAATTTATTGGGTTTTAGGAACTATACTCAGTTTTAAATAGGACTCCATAGAACAAAACTCTTAAGAGTATCAATTTGAAAAAAATCTGAACAAAATCACCTCCCTGCAAAATTGTTGACTTAAAAACATTAACATGTATTGAACGTTTTGGTTCAAGTTACATTTTTGTTGTATGATGAATAATATATTGTGAAGTGTAGTGCGGTGTTTTTAATGGGAGGTTGTGAATTTCCAGGAAATATTTTTAACATTTTGCTTTCGTTTCGTCTCAGTGGATTTCTCTCTCGTAAGCTGCTCATATTTTTTATTTTAAATTGGACTTTATTTTTTTTTTAAATGCTCATAAAAATACCGAAAGCTCAATTGTAATTTCATTCTTTTTTAAATATTAAAATAAATAGTGAATATTTTTTATTTTCACTTGAAATTATTTTTTTTGTGCAGAACTTTGTTATTGGCTTATAATTTTTGTGAAGCAATGAGCTCTTGTGATTATGATATCGAGATGAAACTTTTTTAATTATTTAAATTTATTAAATAGATTATTTAAAGTTCATGATCGTTCATTTGATCGTACAAATTACAAATCAATTTTTTTAAACGAATAAATAGACAGAAAACTACTTCAATTTTAGACTTCATAATATTTTTATATTCATTGACATGTTATCATTTAGTAAAACTTCTCCGTCTTTTGTTTATAACCGCGAAAACAGGAGAAAAAAATAAATAAATAAATCCTCCTGTCTACTTGTGTATAGGTCTATCTTGAGATATCACATACGTCTCATTTTTAAAAATGCAATATCACAAACAATATTTATTGATAGAATTTACTATAATAATTTAAAAGGAAATGTAGAAGGACGGGGCTACATAAGCAGAATGAATTTTACCTTCACCAACTATTATTTGCAGATGACCAAGTTATCACAGCCCAAGACAAAGAAGAGGCAGAATATATGTGTACAAAACTAATGGAAGAATATAATAAGTGGGGGTTGAAAATGAACTTTGAAAACAGAATATTTGGATACGGAGGGGGGTGGACCATTGGAGGTGAATGGTCTACGGTTCTGTACCCAATTTTAAATATTTAGGATCTGTCCTTCAAAAAGATGGAACATCTGAAGTGGATATACCCCGAAGGACCAGAGAAAAGACGAAATGCTATATATATATATATATATATATATATATATATATATATATATATATATATATATATATATATATATATATGCTCAATTCCCTAGTGTGGAGTAATAATAGGATGTATAAAAAAAATTGATCGTTTTATACAATTCCTGAGTTCAAAATTCTGTAAATATTGTAATGCTATTTATTATATACCAACACTTAATAATCCCTTTAGAGCATTCTCTAAGCTTGTTTACTAACACTTGATTCTTCAGAAAAAGCCCCAGTTTAGTTATTTATTTCAAAGAAGAAACATGACAGTGTCCTACGAAATTCTCGTAATTTTAAGACATTACTGGAAAAAACATTTCACAGCCCCTGAAGCAACTCACGAAATTATTAAATATGAAGGGAAAGGTGTCCTTGACCAGCGCACTGCGCGGCGTTGGTTTGAAAAATTTAGCAGTGGAGATACGATGTTGAAAAAGAAGAAGGGCTCCGGGCGACCATTAATGGATATTGATGAGGTTCTGAAGGAAGCTGTTGAGTCCGTCCACAAGCACTCGCGAACTTGTCAGGGGGTGTTGTGTGTCGAAAGATATTGTTCGTCACCATCCTCTCTCCAAGGTGCGAAGCGTGAAAATGGCCAGTAGACGGTCATTTTGTTTGATACACCCATTAATATCCTATAAAAAAAAATGATTTTCAACACTATTATAACGGATATTATGTTATATGGCTGTGAAACATGGAAATTGGGAAACAGAAGCAACTTCTAGTCGCGGAGATAGACTTCTGGAGATGAGCAGCCGGGATTTCTTGGAGTGTTAGAATACCCATAATGACAATGCACTGGTGCTTTGAAGGAAGAAGAAGAGGACGACGAACTTCATGGACGAACCAAGTCCAGGAAGACATGGCAGGATATGGCCTTAATGAAGAAGACTTATTTGACAGAAAAAATTGGGAAAAAATGATACTCTATAATTTCATTGGAGAAAATCTCAACTTTGGGGAAACTCTCAATTAAAAAAAAAAGTTTTCAAATAATATTAATAAGCAATACCTAAATTAGAATGGTCCCTATTTATCCTTGTGAAATTAATTGAGTTCACGGCTCATAAATATTTGTAATTATTATTCGGGTGTTAGGTCTGACGCAAATAGGCTACAAAAAAAAAAGAAGAAAAATTACAAAGTTGTTCAAGAAAGAAAATCTTGGAAAATCTTGGACGCCGACCGGGATTAAGTCTTGAGTAATTATAAAGTCCACTTCTGCTTATTAAAACTTACTCGGCTCGCCAGGATCCTGTAATGAAGGAAACTTACTATTTCAACTCGCAGAAAATATTCAAAGAGGAAGTATAACTTCATTGGCACGACATTTTTAAAAAAAAATTATGGAACACTTTATTTTTGTACGAGAAGGAAAGTGTAACGAAACGATTTTTTTTTGTTTCTGGAATAAGACAAAAACCTCTGGCAACGTTTAAGGAATTACAAATAAGGATAAGGTCTTTGATTTCCCTCCGGAATTGGAATAAATCTCGTGAGCTACGTGTGCTCCCCTCCCAAAAAAATAAATTGAGTTTTTCTGCAAATAAATTGATAAAAAAAAACTTCCTATATACGTGACTCAACAAATTAAATAATATATTGATTAAAGGACAGTAAAAATATATATTTTTCGGCATTTTTTTGGGAGTGGTGCAATTAACGAAGGAAAACTCCTTGTACTTTTGAAAATCAGAATTATATTGAACTGAAATTAGCATCAAAAAGGTTCTAGAGCATCTTTAGATCAAATACACTATTTTTGGTGTTTTGTAGGCGTTTGAATATTTTTTACAGTTACTGATTACTGTTAATTAAAAACACAGATGTTCATAGTAATTTTTAGTGTGTGGTAAACTTTTCTAAAAAATCTTTCTCATATCTTCGAACCATAGTGTAGTTACGAATATATTCTGTGAAATACAATATAAAATTGGTTATTATACATTTCTCCTTAACTGTACTAAAAACGTTTGTTAATAAGAAACAATGCACGCATTAAGAATCTGAAATACAAAATAACCAAAAAATGGTCTTTCTATGTCTATCATAACTAGCTAAGTATATTTATTCCTTCATTATCCTTCTTCGTGATACTTAAAGATGTTCCCATTGAGACGCTGATCTCCACAAATAGAATTTAATTTTGCACGCCAAATGACAGTTTGTGAGCAGACTAGTATAACTAAAATAATCAGTGTTTTTATTAAAACATTAAGCTATAGTCTTTTGTTCGTTTCTGCATCTAGAGAGCCGAGAAGGTTTTTAAGAGTGACTTACTCAGCTTGGCAACCTTCCAGCATCGAATAGTATTTAATTATCTAGTTTATAATCGTATAAAATTGCATTATACATTTTAATTATACGCCAGGAGCCCTAACAGTTCAATTGGATAAAAACATTTTACATTTTACTTCCCTCCGTCGTAAACCAACGACTTCCTGTGCTCCCGTATCGTTTAGTAACATCCCACTGATTCCTGTAGGACAGGTCCGGTACTTAGGTTTACACTTTGACAAACGCTTTACTTGGAATCCTCATACTAGAGTGAAACTACAAGAAACAGCTCGCCGTTTGAGGCTACTTCAACATTTACTAGACAAACGCTCTAAGCTCTCAATTAATTACAAAAGACTCATTCATGGAAATCATTAGACCCATCTGGACTTACAGGAATAGAGCTTTAGGGCTCCACTAAGCCATCGAATTCCTCTCGTATTCAATCCTTACAATCCAAAATCCTTCGTAAAATCCTCAATACTCCTTACTTTGTTACGAAAAATACAATCCATAATGACCTTAACATCCTATTTATTGCTGATTTGGCCCGAATCCGATATCAGTCTTTCCATGAAAAACTTTTTTTCCACTCAAACTCACTAGTTTCAAACCTAGAAACTTCTTCAATTCCTGATAATCCTCCGAGGCGTCTGAAAAGATGGCCTCGTGACCTTCTAAGTTGAATCTAAAATAACTAAAATAAGGTAATGACACATTTTATCCGACTCAAACCAGTGGGTTTGATAACTAGTGAGTTACAAAACTATTAACTTCTTCCATTCCTGATAATCTTCCCAGGTTTCTGAAAAGAAGACTCATGTAAATACCTAAGTATTTTCTCTACTTGCCTTTAGCTCATGGTACTATATATCATTTATTATATTAACCTCGCAGCAAGGACTTGAAGTACTTAGTTGTGTATGGAAATTAAACACTCGACAAATATATTGATATGAAGATATCCCGGGGAAGGAAAATCATTAGGATCCTCAACTCGGTCTTTTTAAATAAAGGGGTCTTGTTAGAAGTGAAAAAGAAAATATATCATTTTTTTCTTCTGGGGACATCTCTATATGGGGCCCGAAACATGGACGGTAAAAAGACGAGATGCCCGTAAACTGCTTACTCTTGAGATCTAAGACGTAGATGAGGCATCTCAAGGCTCCTAAACATACCCAACAGTGATATAAAAGAAACTATAGTGCATATATTATACGAAATAGAGACCATTTCAATGGTTTGGCCACCTCATGAAAATGAGCCTGATGAGAATAAGTGGCTAAATAAACTCTTACTCTAAAGGGTGACCTTCTTTCTCTATTAGCCATCGTTAGTCAGATTAACCTGACAAGCAGTCAGCCAAATCGTAAGGAACCACAGAAAACAGGTGACAGTCCAAGGCTGTCGGATGAGAATCAATCACAACAGTCCAGGAAATAGCCAAGTCGTTAGAAAAATCCAATTTGAGAGCAAGTAAGCTAAGAGAGCACATCCGAACACAGTAAACCAGTAAGAGCTATTGAGGCAGGGATGGGCAAAGCAAGGCGCTCGATTCCTGCGTCGGAGCCCTTTGCTCTCGGGAGCCTTTCTTCTCTTGTTCTACCCGGGTTTTCCATTATTCATTGATCATATCTTCCTGGTTTCTTAACCGAATTTCGATTTTCATTCCTTATTTGTAACGTAATGAAAAGTAGATGTTTTTTAATTTATGGGGACTTTTTTGAGTAAATCGACGTTTTAGAGGCAGTCACTGTATTTTTTTTTTCATTTAATCTTTTTGTTTAGCGATTTTCGTGTAAGATACGGAAAATTACGAATATTTGACCATTAACATTCCTTATTTAGAATATCTTTGTTGCAATACAAAAAAATGGGCCAGAAAGACTAATTTTTAGGATTTATAGCTATTTTAAATTTTTAAACAGGATTTGTTTTGTAAAATTATTTTAGTAGGAATATCTTGAAAAGGTTTAACTTTAGGATAATAGGTCTCTTGGTAATATCGACTGGAATTGCCCCATACTATCACTCCTTAACGGCTCCGCTACTAATTACAGGCCACCTTGTATAAACCAAATTATAGAAGAAAGATTGTGTTTAGCCGCGAACCTGTACTATCCGCCCGTTGGAACGAACCGATCCTTGCCTCTCGTATCGGAGGATATGCTTTACCGCCAGAATCAAGGAGAGGGGGAATGATGCTTTGAGCTGCGGGCACTTGCTGTTTGATCGCCGAGCTGGACTGTTCTACCAGACCTTCGCAGCTACGACCGCTTGCCGCTTTCAAGCCGATATTCTTCATAGAGAACGTCCAGCTTCCAAGAGATCTTGCAGCCTGTCACGCACCAGGAGCTCGGCTGAGACACCAGATGAGAGGATAGTTGGTATAGAGAAAACACAAATCGTGAGTCCCATTTCAGTATCATAAGGTCTCAAATCGCCGACTAATACGACTGCTGATGATCAGCAACTCATTGTGTTATGTGAAACCAAAAGACAATTCACGCTAATTAATCGTATTAACCCTTCAGGCCGTGATCATTTAAATTCTTCATTATATCGTTCATATTTATTTGTTATATCTTGGCCATAATCATGGAGCAATCTCTGTTAATGTTTCTTACCGCTCCTATTCAATGTTAATTTTTAGTATTAGTAATTAATCATATTTGTTCATTAGATCGCTATTTTGCATGTTTAGTCTGTAAGGTCTTCTTGTATAGCTGCTGCTATTAACTTTGATCATTTATCACCTGTATATTTGCTTAGTTAAGAGAAAGATATTCATATGTCCTTAAAATTAATAAACGCTATGTTAATATCTGAGATTTCATTCAAATTCCCGTGGTACTTCCATTTGCTTCCTATTAAATTTCATTCAGTCTAATCACGCCCTAACAGATTGGAAGACCGAAGAAGAAATGGATTGAGGATGTAGAAGAAGGAATGACAGCAAAAGGGCTGCGAGAGGAAGAAGAATGTGCTGATAAGAAGACTTTGAGGAAAAAAATCAAAAAGATTTTGGGTATCGGGATACATTGGTTGTTAAAAAAAAACTAATAAATAAAATATAAAAATATATTAACTAGTTGTATTGTTCTTATACAGTTGTTAATTTTAATAAGTAATTAAAAAACACTGTATTCATTGAAGAGGCTTTAGGTTTCAGGAAAGGAATCAACTATAGTATGTTCCCTTCTGATTATCTGCTCTATTATGATAATGTATGAATTAAGCGGGAGATAAATCAATATAGTTTTGATTGGCTTGGCAATTAACATTGCTCTATTACTAATTTCGCTCAAAGCGGATGAATACAACACATTGTCTCGCGAATCGGGCGATAGCGATCACCAATAACTGGAGGGAGATAGCATTCTGATTCGCTCTATACCTTCCTGTTTAATGCTATTGTCACCGAATTGTATATACAATGGCTGCTTTATAGGGAATTATTGTATATATTGTGAATAAATCTTGGAGAAATAAAAAAAAAAATATGAAATTATTATACCTTTAATTTAATTAGATCAAGTAATTTATTAGCTTTTAATTTTTTTTAACTTGTACATAAAAAAATAATTACATGGGTAGTCATGAGGTCTGCCGACAGAAGTTAAAACTCAAAACTCTATATCAATACAGTCTGACCCATTCTAGTTTTAAGTTTGTAAATTTAAATTGTTTTTTTAAACATTAGCCTGGTTTTTACATATACAGGCACTTCAAACACAGGCCAATGATGAAAAAACTTTTGTACTGAAAATACCTTATTCCTATAGTTTTTAGGGTGCTGAATCCAAATATGATATTAAAAAAGCTGTATCACCCAAAAGATTTTTAAAGAATTGAACAGCTTAAATATAAATAACTAATTAAAAAACTAGATCTATTGGTGTGGATGAAGTTGGTAGCACTGCTGAAACACATTTTCTGGCCAAATAAGGTTGATTCTTTTTTTCTGTTAACAGCTGATGTTTTGTTTACTGTCAATCTATCCTCAACCTTTCTTTCAACGTGTAAAGGAAATAGTTGGGGGGTGCAGTCAATAAGAACACAGAATAAGTAATAAACTTATATTATGTGCCGACGTTTCGACCTACAGTGTAGGTTATCTTCAGGGCTAACAGAGAAACAAACAGAACAAAAAATATAAAAAATGTACAGTAACAATAATATGGTGACAAGTAATGTAGAAAAATAAAATAGTGGCAGATATGAAGATAGAAGATAACGATTTTTAAAAAAGTGCCAGATTATAATAAAAGAAAGATATGGACAGATTTAATAAAATTAAAGATAATGAAAAAAAATATAAATAAATAAAATAGTGACAGATATAATAAAATTAAGATAAAGACAGATATAACAAAATTATTGAAATAGTGACAGATATAATTATTGAAATAGTGACAGAATATAATAAAATTAAGATAAAGACAGATATAACAAAATTATTGTTAATGAAAAGAAAATGAAAATAATGGCAGATATAATAAAGTAAGACAGATTTAATAAAATTAAAGAAAATGAGCAGAAATGATAAATTATAAATAACGCATATAAAATAAAAAATAGAAAATAAATGTACAGAATGGATGGTACAGTACAAAATAATAATATAAAGGAAAATCAAACGGAGGAGTTAAACAAAAGAAACCAAAATGAGGATGTTTACATATACAGAAAGGTTGGAACATGAAGAATAAAGAAAAACTAGTAAAATAAAGGTATAAAATGTATGATAACGGACTTAAAGATGTTACATGTTACAGAAAAGTATGGAACTATATGTACAATAACAAATGTGAATAATATAAATACTATTGTACAGTAACAACAGTGTACAATGACTGTTTTGAAAAATAGTTGATAGGATTAATGAATTTGAAAAATTAAAATATGTGAAATACTCTTGTACAGTAACAATAGTGTACAATGTCTGTTTGAAAAATAGTAGATAGGATTAATGAATTTGAAAAATTAAAATTAGTGCTTAAAAATATGAACTCTTTCTTTCACTTTCTTTTAACAATTTGGAAAGGCTTTGCCTAAAGATGGACCATGTTTCAAGTATCTCTGCCAAACCTTTCCAGACTTTTCAGAAGCTAAACTAAAAGACGGTGAAGTTGTCGGACCTGACATTGGAAAAATGATGTTTGGTGTTAACTTTGAATCCACGATGACCATAAATGAGAAAGAAGCACGGGCATCCTTTAAGCAAGTCGTTACAAAGTTTTTGGGAAATGAAAAAGACCCAGAGTATGTTTCTATTGTAGCTAACATGTTACAGAAGTTTTAAAAGTTAAAAAGGATGTTTGAGGAGCCTGAAAGTTCACTTTTTGAACAGACACCTTGATTACTCCCGGACAATTTGGGAGATGTTAGAGATCAGCAAGGGTTAACATTTCACCAGAATTTTTAAGTGATTGAAAAACGCTACCAGGGCCACTGGAACACCAGCATCATGGGGGACTACTGTTGGTCACTTCACAGAGAAGTTCAACAAGCGACTCATCGTAGAAAAAGCTACACAAGAAGCTTCAAAGAAAAAACAGATAGAAAGTATAGACCAATTCCAGTTGACAAGTGAAACCTTTATGAATACTCTCTATTCCTTTAACCTTATCTTTTTCCGGATTCCGACTGGAATGAATAACAATTATTACAGAATTAGGAAATCTCTATTCCAGAAATCAGGTCTACGCAGCTAAATGGTTATGAAAATCTCTTTTTCTCGGAGCAATATCGACTTCGATTAAATTTCCAATCACAAAAAATGGACGTTGCAGGTATACCTGTTGCTCCATGCATAGTAATTATGATTTCTCTTCGAAAAAAAGTACATGGAAGCCACGTGGAAGGTACAAGCTGTGATATCCAATCAACCAAACAAGAATTAATTAAACACAGGCAGGTTTTTTTGACAATATCTTTCGTTTTCCTGCATTAATACGTCTCCTCTCATACCTCTTTTAAGGATATATATATATATATATATATATATATATATATATATATATATATATGTGTGTGTGTGTGTGTATATGTATAAGTATGTATAATTATAAGTATATATGTTTCTTCAACAAACAATTATTATTTTTTTACCGAAAGGTAATAAAAGGCTTTTAGTTTATATAGCAGCATTTCATCTATGTATTATATTTGTGATTTGTATATATTCTAAATATATCTAGGAGCAATAAAAAAAATATGAGGCAAGTGCAGCATAAATAAAAGAAAAAAAACTCTTAGTTAGGTGTCAGGAAAAGCAACATTTAACACCGCTGTATGATATGTTAACATAATACATAGGATCAATCTAATTGATAATTTTTGAAATTACATAATAATTATTATATAAAATTTATATACGTGATATATCTGCATATATCTGTATCGGTGACTAAGAAGTTAAGTCGAAATTTGTCCAGTGTTTGCAGTATTGATTTGAACAGAGTTGAATGATTTCATTCTAACAGCTTTTGGCTTGATATGCAGTTGTTAAGGTGCGTGTACACGTGCGAGTTTTTAACTATCGAGAGTAGCTGGTTTACTCTCGAGATTAAAACTCGCAAGTGTAAAGGGTCCTGAGAGTTCTCGCCGAAAGTAGCGAGTTCCCCCTCTTTCGTCACAGTAGGAGGTGTAAACGCTTCTGAGAGTTACTCTCAGACATTCAATTCCAGTTTGACTTCCTGATAGTACTCTCAAGAATGCAAAAAAATGGACGCACGAGGAAGTTTGCAGGCTCATCGAAGCGTACTACGAGTCTCACCCAATCCTTTGGGACATTAAGGAGCGAGATGACAAAAATAGAGTTAAACAGAATACAATTCTTGAAATAATTTTGATACAAATGCAATGGAAAAAAAATCCACAATATGAGAAATCAGGTATGTTTTTCAGATAAAGAATAAAAATTGTACATTTTAAAATTCACAATATTCTAAATTGCTGGGCGTATTCTAGTTCCAATTCCCGGGTCAATGTGTGGTAAGCGCTTAAATCATTCCGTCTTTGGACCCAAGACCTGACCCATTTTTTTTCTGCTTTAATTCGTTTTTCTTTGATTGATACACGAAATCATCAAAGCCGCTGCTATTTCTCTTTTCCTTGAAGACATCAAATAATGTATATGTTTAGTAGAAATAACTCCAGAACTGATAGCACTGAAATGGAATCACGAGATGTTTACAATTAGAAGTCACTCTCAGAACTAATAGAAATCGCCCGTGTAAACGGTCTGAAGGGACTCTCGAGAGTTGCCATGGCGAGTAGCTCTCCGAGAGTGGGCTAGGGCGAATTTCACTCTCCGGTGTAAAGGGCTCTGCGACTTACTCTCGAGAGCACTCTCGGCGAGTTCCTCTCACGTGTAAACGCACCTTTATATAAGCAATAACTCCATTTCAAGCCAACGTCTGACTTTGGCACTTAAGTGCTTAGAAAATGGCACGGTTCCGCTCCTCTTAGTAAAATAAGCTTATTTATAATTTACAGTGATATTTACAAATTTTCAATTAACTTTGGTGGAAATAATTTTTAACTAAATCCACCTGTTTTATATTATCCATTTGATTTAATATATTTTTTATTTCGTAAACACTTTCTAGAACCTGCTTACGTAATGATACATTGAAATCGCCTGTTACTCTGTAACGATAAGTACCTAATCAAATATTATGTTTGATAATTCGTTTCTTCAGTTTAATCAAGAGTCAGTTTAATCAAGCCTTCTTTTAGTTTAGCTTTCGGAAAACATAAAAGATATAGGTCCTATGCTGTGAGGTTTCGTTAAACTTAATCCTGGATATACCCCTACTGATATTAAATAACAACAAATTTAAAAAGCCTAATGTTTTTTTGATGTCTTTAAATGTTTCCCCTCTATTTTTATGAATCAAACAGCAACGTTCAGTTTGTAGTCTAATTAATGTGTAAAATATTGCTATGAAAGGGGAAGGATTCGTGATATTCAGGCAATTCCTTTTATATTTAATCGTAAATAGATCATTTTTAATAAATTACTTCAATGATACAAAACTTTTTTTACTATTTCTTTGAAGATTTTTTACACCCGATGTGAACTTCCCTTAATTAATAAAAATTAGTGGTTAAACTTATTCCTTTGGTTTAAACATTTTTTTTTTCGTTATTAACAAACTGTTCATTCTTCATGAATAATTCAGAATTAATACATCATGAATAATAAACATTCATTATTTTTTTAATTCACACGCTGTAACTGAAAATGTTTTGTTAAACGCAACAATTTTTTCTTATATATTATAATTTTAAAACAGTACTTATCAATTTAACATTTAAAGCTTTTCAAATCGTTCTTAATTTTACCAACTTTAATATTTGTCTAATCATTATTAACTAATGATAATTCTAAAATTTACAATGTGTTCTGAATTTAGTGGTTTCAAAATTATAAAAAAATAAATATAGAATAATTGAGGAACATATAAGGTTAAACCTAAATTTAAATAAATTTTCAAGTCTCTGACGGCTTCGAGAACGGCATAATATAATGTTACTGCTCTAAAGATTGATAAGTTTTCTAAACAACAGAAGACAACTCTTTGTCAAGACAGGTTTAGTTCCTCTTGTGGTTTCAAACTTACTTGCTTTCGTGAGAACTTTATACGGACTCCATACTCGTGAAATTCATTTAAACTGACAATATATCTTGCACTAATACTTTATAGATACAATATCTTCTATGGATTCATTGGATAACAAGATGTTTTATCAATGTATGCTAATGGTTTTATTAATTAATATTTTTTAATATCATAAAATGGTCATGGGGTGCAGTCAGAGAATTACATTAATTACATTTATTTTAAAATTAGTCATTCTTATTTTTTGTAATTCATTGACTGCATCATATAATCATTTTACACTCTTCTTCAGTCAACCAGTTACATTTAAATAGAATATTTTTTTAAATACCTACTCTTTTAAAAAAATAATTACATAATATATATCTTACATATTATTACATAAATAATTACACGGCCTTCAGTGGTTTCTTCTGATTTTGACCGTGTCGCTAAATTTCTCGCCAACGTTTCGCCAGATATGCTGGTGGCTTAGTTGTTCAGTTGAGACTCAGTTCAAGCCTTAAAGGAGCCAGCAGCATGTCTGGCAAAACGTTGGCGAGCTATTTAGCGACATGGTCATAGCCAGAAAAACCACTGAAGTCTTTTGTATATGTATTTTTTTTATTTGATTTGTAGTTCTGTACAATATATATATATATATATATATATATATATATATATATATATATATATATATATATATATATTTATATATTTATATATTTATATATACAATGAGTGGATCCAAATTTATATCGTTAAAAAAGAATACTCCAGGATACGGATCCGAATACGGATATTTGGGCAACTCAATCGATGTCCTTGATCGCTTGACCTTGATGGTTGTCGCCACTTTACGCTTTGTGTGACAGACAGGACAGTAGCTTAGGTACATGCTTCGAGTTTTCGACTTGCACTGAGCGGCATAGATAACATTTGTGTTTGGTAGTGAGTTATAAAATTGCCAACAAAGGAGTTTTTTAACCTTAAAAGGTTTGCCTGAGTCAAATGTTAAATATTAGCATTACTATGGGACGCCCCATGTAATGGCGCCTGCCAGAGAGTGCATACTAAAACCCGCAAGACTCACCAGTCCTGCCAGTAGTGTTGGTCTTTGCGCCTGTATCATCTTCACCAGATTTCAATTATTTAAAACTTAAAGGAATCATATGTTTACAAATAATTGTAGTAATAAAAAACTGATGTTGCTTTTTTGGGACTTAGAGACTAATATCAGGATGCTATTGAACGTATGATTATTGATATAGACCGTAGATAAAAGTTGATCAGGTGCAGAAATTATAATGAAGTGCAGATTAAAATGATATATTCCATATTTTTACAATTATTTTAATTCAAGCCCAACTACCACACTGCTGAAGGTGACACTCTTTGGGAATCAAAATACAAATTTTGGGATACGTATTAATCCACTACCAGGTAGCGGATTGGCTCAGTAGTAGAGCGTTGTGTTACCTTGAGTTCCGTCCTAGGTTCAAATTCGCATTTGGCAGATTTTATTTATTCTGCTAGCAACAGAGGATGCGTTCTTTGGGATCTAGGACCCTCGAGGGGCTCGCCCAGCCTCTAAAAATTGGGCACCCAAAATAAGGGGGTAGCAGTGTACATTTCCTGTACACAGGTAATAAAAAAAAAAGAGTGGGTGATTGTTAATACATTTTTTAAAACTTATTTTTGTTGTAGATAGTTTTTATTTTACATTCTCGTATTGTAGTGATATTTTGAGTATTTTTTTAATTTTTATTTTACTTGTAAATTTCTCGTTTCAGTATATAATTTCTGTTATAGTTGTAAATTTCAATAAATATTTTTAGAAAAACTAGATTAGTACAGTTGTGCATGTTCTGAAGGTAGCGCCTGGAATGACTCAGTGGTAGAGCGCTGAATCTCCCTCCCTAGTACTACCTGGGGCTCATCCAGCTTCTCTTAGCGGGCGAACAAAATAACGGGAAAACCTGGCTGTTGAGGGTAATCTAGAACAAATCACCTCACGGCGCAAACGCAATCCAAGAAATACTACCATACAGTCTCTACCGCGTACTAAACCTAAGACTATTTATAATGTTTAGTGGTACAGATGTTTTTTTCTTTTATTGCATCTTCAATAAAGTGATAGTCCAGTAAATTCACAAACCGATTGAATACAAAATTAATTCATATTGAGATGTTTAAAAAAATTAAAGTTTAAAATGAACGATTCGAATACATAAATTGTTTTTATGAACTGTATAAAATATTTTATACTACTTGCCCAACAGAACTTAAAATTTTCTACTTAATAAATTTCAATAAGTAATATTTATTGAGTTTAAGGAAGAAATAGTTGGGGGTGCAGTCAAAGAAAACACCAAAATAAGAAAAACTTATTTATTATGTGCCGACGTTTCGGCCTACAATGTAGGCCATCTTCAGGGCTAAGAGAGAGAAACAAACAAAAATATATAAAAACGTAGCAGTAACAAGAATGTATAAAAAGTGGTACAGGAGTGAAAAAATAAAAATAGTGACTAGATATGATGAAATAGTGAAAAGATAAAATAGTGAATAGATAAAATTAGTGACTAGATATGATGAAATGGTGAATATATATATGATAAATAAGAAAGAATATAAGACTGGTTACAGAATATAAGAAAGAATAAAGAATAAAAAAGAAAGAATATAAGACTGGTTACAGAATATAATAAACTTAAAAAAGTGATAGATAAAAATAAAATTGTAGATGATGAAAAGAAATTATAATGGTGACAGATATAAAAAACAAGAATACGAATATAAAATATAAAAAATACATGTCAAGAAAGGATAAAATGTAAACAATAATATAAAGGGAAAGAAAAATGAGGAGGTAAATGGAAAGATACAAGAAGAAAAGATTAAAATTATAGAAAAAGGGGGTTACATAGGTATGAGGGGTTACATAAGTAAAGTGTAACAATATAAGTATATATAGAAATAAAAGCTAGATAAATTTCAAAAATGAAACATTGAACATAGTGGTATTTATAACTATGCACTATGAGGAATGAAAAGAAAAAGAAAATATAAGTAATGGAAGTTAATATGTAACTGTATACAGTAGGAAGCAGTGGCATTAATGCAAAATAAGATGTGAATATAACATAAACATGTAGAAAATAGGTAAAGAAATACAGAGGATGAAAAATATGAGGCTAAATAATAATGAACTCTATACATTAACAAATGATGGATGCCAAAAGAAGGTGTGAGAACAGGTGAGAAGAAAGGTGAATGTGAAAAGGATGGAGATAAGATAAATACCAAGGTATGTACTAACCGAATAAAACAAGAGGCAGCTAGGCGAGCTCAGAATGAAGTGAGCGCAAAAATACGTTATAAAAATACGTTAGGTCCGCTGGAGGAAGCGAAACAGGCGATCTCTGACGGCCAAACAAAAAATGACAAAGAAGGGGGAAGGAGACATGCAGATGTAGAGGCAATAAGAGACCGTAAATAATGTAAATAGCGTGAAAAATTATATGGAATTAATTAAAATTAAAAATTATATATTATATATATAATTTATATAAATTAAAATTAAAAATAAATAAAATTAAAAAGGAGAAATGCAGATGCCTGGATATAAGTGACCGTAAATAATGTAAAATGCGTGAAAAATTAAAAGTCAATGCTCAACATGTAATTAATAAAAGAATGGTATAAAAAATTAAGAATGTAAGGTTATTTTAGTAAATTAAAAATTTGGGAGTAGGTTAGGGATAGGTGATGGGAGTCGGTCTTGGCATTAACGGTAGAGGAATCCAAATTGATGTGAATGGTTTCTGAGAGGATGCGTTTATTATAATTAGGAACGGAGGCTAGGATCGACGTATTTTCGAAGTCAAAAATGTGGTTAAAGGATAGGGCGTGTTCGGAGAGTTTAGAAGCGGTTGGGTTGTGGGAGGAGATGGAATATTTGTGTTGGATAATGCGGTCTTTAAGTAGGTTTTTGGTTTCGCCGATGTAGGAAGAGTTGCAGTTGGGAGTAGAGCACGGAATGCGATAGACGACCTGAGAGCGATGTTTTAGAGGAATGGGATCTTTGACTCGGGTATAAATATTGGAGAGTTTGTTGTGGGATTTAAAGGCGATGCGTAAATTGGGGATCGCGGAACGTAGGGATTTTTGTATGTTATTAGAGAGGGAGGGTATATATGGCAAGGATCTGTATATAGGGATAGAAGGCGGATGTGGAGATCGGGTGCGGGTGGGTGGGTTATAATGGTGATGGATGAGTTTATTGATAACATAGGGAGGAAAATTGTTTTTTAATAGGATTTCTTTGATGCGTTGGGTGTTGGTGTTATGGAAGCAAGCGTCGGAGAGGGATAGACCACGGTGGATGATATTTTTGGCGACATTGATTTTTTGGTGGTGCGGATGTTGGGAGTAATAATTGAGGAGTCTGCCAGAATAGGTGGGTTTAGTATACCAATCAGTGGATAAGGTGTGATCGGGATTTCTAATGATACGGAGGTCAAGGAAAGGTAGTGATTTGTTATGTTCAAGTTCAACAGTGAAATGTAGGCGGGGATGGTATGCATTTAAGGATGATAATAAACCTGGAATGATGTTAGGATTTAGGATACGGAGGAGGTCGTCCACATATTTTTTAAAGAAAATGACATCGTCACGGAATTGGGGTAGGATGGAGTCTAGAAGGTCATTTAGGACAATATTGGAGAGGTCAGGAGCGAGGGGATTTCCCATGGCCAGTCCAGAAATTTGGTTAAAGAACTGTCCATGGAAAGTGAGGTAGCCAGATTCGCAGCAGAGTTTAAGGGATTGGAGATATGAGGACCGGTTGAGAGAGGTATGGGGTTCTATTAGTGACCAGTGGTTATCTATAATGACAAGGGCTTTATCTAAGGGTATGTTGGTAAAAAGACTTTCGACATCGAAGGAAGTGAGGATGTAATGATCAGGAATGGTGAGGGATGTTAAAAGATCACGTAGATGAAAAGAATTTTGGATATCATATGGGTTGTTACGGCTGAGGACTTGTAAGGATGAAAGTAAGAAATTGCTAAGTTTTGTAGATGGTGAATTGACGTTAGCTGTAATAGGACGGAGGGGGTTGTTGGGTTTGTGGATTTTGGGAAGACCATAAAAACGGGGGGCTAAGGAATTATAGGAAATGAGGTTTCTGTAAACCGGATAAGTAATTAATTTAGAATTGACAAGGCTTTTTAGGTGGAGGTTGAATTGTTTTTGGAGAGATGTAGTAGGATCACGAGGTATGGGTTGGTAGGTGGTCGTATCAGAAAGGAGGGAATTTATGTTATATTCACATCTTATTTTGCATTAATGCCACTGCTTCCTACTGTATACAGTTACATATTAACTTCCATTACTTATATTTTCTTTTTCTTTTCATTCCTCATAGTGCATAGTTATAAATACCACTATGTTCAATGTTTCATTTTTGAAATTTATCTAGCTTTTATTTCTATATATACTTATATTGTTACACTTTACTTATGTAACCCCTCATACCTATGTAACCCCCTTTTTCTATAATTTTAATCTTTTCTTCTTGTATCTTTCCATTTACCTCCTCATTTTTCTTTCCCTTTATATTATTGTTTACATTTTATCCTTTCTTGACATGTATTTTTTATATTTTATATTCGTATTCTTGTTTTTTATATCTGTCACCATTATAATTTCTTTTCATCATCTACAATTTTATTTTTATCTATCACTTTTTTAAGTTTATTATATTCTGTAACCAGTCTTATATTCTTTCTTTTTTATTCTTTATTCTTTCTTATATTCTGTAACCAGTCTTATATTCTTTCTTATTTATCATATATATATTCACCATTTCATCATATCTAGTCACTAATTTTATCTATTCACTATTTTATCTTTTCACTATTTCATCATATCTAGTCACTATTTTTATTTTTTCACTCCTGTACCACTTTTTATACATTCTTGTTACTGCTACGTTTTTATATATTTTTGTTTGTTTCTCTCTCTTAGCCCTGAAGATGGCCTACATTGTAGGCCGAAACGTCGGCACATAATAAATAAGTTTTTCTTATTTTGGTGTTTTCTTTGACTGCACCCCCAACTATTTCTTCCTTAAATTAGAAGATACAGTCGACCAATTCTTCTCTAACATGAATCACATGAACCACAATAAGCGGGGCCTTACACAGAACTTCTCTTCTATATCATTACGTCGCAGTACCAGAATACAGAACCAACACATGCTTACTACTCCTTCTACTACATTCCAACCTCCGCATCTAGATCTTTCTCCGTCCAGAAATCACTCGGTCTCTACTTCTCCGCCTCAACATCGCACTTCTAGTCGCTCTTCTTCTAACTTTCATCTGGCTTCGTCGTCCTCATCTCTACATCGTTCTGCTTCAAGACCACTTCGAACATCGGCTTCCTCACCACTTCATCACACTCCAACTTTCACTTCTAATAGTTCTAACTCTCTCAACTATGATGGAATTGCCTCCCCGCCACGTACCTCACATACCCCCCCTCCTATTTTATCTTTCTCCTCTATCAAATCTTCAGTTCCAAATCTTAAATCCCATATCAATCACCTATGCTCCCTCCAAAAACATCTTGCTCATCACTCAGAACACCGCATTTTCCTTCTCAAATGTCGATCTAACTCCCTTTTTCCTAATTTTATAACCAATGCCCTCAATCACGTCACCACTTCTAAATCTCTTAATTCTACTTTACATAATTTCTCATTAAAATTTAAAAAATCTTTGCTGAATCTTAAAATACGGGAGACCATACAACACATCCACTCGTTTAATCTACGAATATCTTCCCTCACCCAATTCTTAACCTGTCACCTTAACCAGGTCCAAATGAATAGCCTCTCCACCCTTATTTCATCTACCTTCACTACAACCAGGTCACGCAAAAAACTCCACCTCATCTCCAAATTCAATTCACTTTACCACAAATCCCTTACCTCCAAAATCTACCCAAAAGGAGATGATAACTGGGTACTTAACATTTCTTCCACCAACATCCCCACCCATGTCAACAACATTCTTTCCCTAGGACCTAACTTTTCTGCACCCTCCTCCTCCTTCAAAAAAATTATACCTGACCTATTGACCGACTTAGAATATATCCATAATGACCCCCTCCTCAACCATTCACATGTTCAACCTGATCTTTCACGCGTCTCTGTAGCTAATATCATTTCCAACTTCCTTCAACACCCCCATTCCACCCCTTCTAATTTCTCCCCGCAATTTTTCAAAGACCTTGCGTCCACACGCTCTTTTCTTCAATCGCATGACGACTTAATTGTCACCAAAGCTGACAAAGGTAACTCTACTGTTATCATGGACCGTTCTGATTATAACCTCAAAATTAATTCCCTCCTTTCTGATACGACCACCTACCAACCCATACCTCGTGATCCTACTACATCTCTCCAAAAACAATTCAACCTCCACCTAAAAAGCCTTGTCAATTCTAAATTAATTACTTATCCGGTTTACAGAAACCTCATTTCCTATAATTCCTTAGCCCCCCGTTTTTATGGTCTTCCCAAAATCCACATACCCAACAACCCCCTCCGTCCTATTACAGCTAACGTCAATTCACCATCTACAAAACTTAGCAATTTCTTACTTTCATCCTTACAAGTCCTCAGCCGTAACAACCCATATGATATCCAAAATTCTTTTCATCTACGTGATCTTTTAACATCCCTCACCATTCCTGATCATTACATCCTCACTTCCTTCGATGTCGAAAGTCTTTTTACCAACATACCCTTAGATAAAGCCCTTGTCATTATAGATAACCACTGGTCACTAATAGAACCCCATACCTCTCTCAACCGGTCCTCATATCTCCAATCCCTTAAACTCTGCTGCGAATCTGGCTACCTCACTTTCCATGGACAGTTCTTTAACCAAATTTCTGGACTGGCCATGGGAAATCCCCTCGCTCCTGACCTCTCCAATATTGTCCTAAATGACCTTCTAGACTCCATCCTACCCCAATTCCGTGACGATGTCATTTTCTTTAAAAAATATGTGGACGACCTCCTCCTTATCCTAAATCCTAACATCATTCCAGGTTTATTATCATCCTTAAATGCATACCATCCCCGCCTACATTTCACTGTTGAACTTGAACATAACAAATCTCTACCTTTCCTTGACCTCCGTATCATTAGAAATCCCGATCACACCTTATCCACTGATTGGTATACTAAACCCACCTATTCTGGCAGACTCCTCAATTATTACTCCCAACATCCGCACCACCAAAAAATCAATGTCGCCAAAAATATCATCCACCGTGGTCTATCCCTCTCCGACGCTTGCTTCCATAACACCAACACCCAACGCATCAAAGAAATCCTATTAAAAAACAATTTTCCTCCCTATGTTATCAATAAACTCATCCATCACCATTATAACCCACCCACCCGCACCCGATCTCCACATCCGCCTTCTATCCCTATATACAGATCCTTGCCATATATACCCTCCCTCTCTAATAACATACAAAAATCCCTACGTTCCGCGATCCCCAATTTACGCATCGCCTTTAAATCCCACAACAAACTCTCCAATATTTATACCCGAGTCAAAGATCCCATTCCTCTAAAACATCGCTCTCAGGTCGTCTATCGCATTCCGTGCTCTACTCCCAACTGCAACTCTTCCTACATCGGCGAAACCAAAAACCTACTTAAAGACCGCATTATCCAACACAAATATTCCATCTCCTCCCACAACCCAACCGCTTCTAAACTCTCCGAACACGCCCTATCCTTTAACCACATTTTTGACTTCGAAAATACGTCGATCCTAGCCTCCGTTCCTAATTATAATAAACGCATCCTCTCAGAAACCATTCACATCAATTTGGATTCCTCTACCGTTAATGCCAAGACCGACTCCCATCACCTATCCCTAACCTACTCCCAAATTTTTAATTTACTAAAATAACCTTACATTCTTAATTTTTTATACCATTCTTTTATTAATTACATGTTGAGCATTGACTTTTAATTTTTCACGCATTTTACATTATTTACGGTCACTTATATCCAGGCATCTGCATTTCTCCTTTTTAATTTTATTTATTTTTAATTTTAATTTATATAAATTATATATATAATATATAATTTTTAATTTTAATTAATTCCATATAATTTTTCACGCTATTTACATTATTTACGGTCTCTTATTGCCTCTACATCTGCATGTCTCCTTCCCCCTTCTTTGTCATTTTTTGTTTGGCCGTCAGAGATCGCCTGTTTCGCTTCCTCCAGCGGACCTAACGTATTTTTATAACGTATTTTTGCGCTCACTTCATTCTGAGCTCGCCTAGCTGCCTCTTGTTTTATTCGGTTAGTACATACCTTGGTATTTATCTTATCTCCATCCTTTTCACATTCACCTTTCTTCTCACCTGTTCTCACACCTTCTTTTGGCATCCATCATTTGTTAATGTATAGAGTTCATTATTATTTAGCCTCATATTTTTCATCCTCTGTATTTCTTTACCTATTTTCTACATGTTTATGTTATATTCACATCTTATTTTGCATTAATGCCACTGCTTCCTACTGTATACAGTTACATATTAACTTCCATTACTTATATTTTCTTTTTCTTTTCATTCCTCATAGTGCATAGTTATAAATACCACTATGTTCAATGTTTCATTTTTGAAATTTATCTAGCTTTTATTTCTATATATACTTATATTGTTACACTTTACTTATGTAACCCCTCATACCTATGTAACCCCCTTTTTCTATAATTTTAATCTTTTCTTCTTGTATCTTTCCATTTACCTCCTCATTTTTCTTTCCCTTTATATTATTGTTTACATTTTATCCTTTCTTGACATGTATTTTTTATATTTTATATTCGTATTCTTGTTTTTTATATCTGTCACCATTATAATTTCTTTTCATCATCTACAATTTTATTTTTATCTATCACTTTTTTAAGTTTATTATATTCTGTAACCAGTCTTATATTCTTTCTTTTTTATTCTTTATTCTTTCTTATATTCTGTAACCAGTCTAATATTCTTTCTTATTTATCATATATATATTCACCATTTCATCATATCTAGTCACTAATTTTATCTATTCACTATTTTATCTTTTCACTATTTCATCATATCTAGTCACTATTTTTATTTTTTCACTCCTGTACCACTTTTTATACATTCTTGTTACTGCTACGTTTTTATATATTTTTGTTTGTTTCTCTCTCTTAGCCCTGAAGATGGCCTACATTGTAGGCCGAAACGTCGGCACATAATAAATAAGTTTTTCTTATTTTGGTGTTTTCTTTGACTGCACCCCCAACTATTTCTTCCTTAAATTAGAAGATACAGTCGACCAATTCTTCTCTAATATTTATTGAGATTGGAAAGAAATGCCAATTTAAAAATCCACTTACATCTCATCAATATTCCATCTTGCTTCCTTTCCCAATTCTCACACTTCTCCTTCAATGGACTATAACAACCTCAAGATTACTGTATTGTAAGTTTCAGGCGAAGTGTACGTGTTGGTTCAACTGTTGAGTATAAATACAACAGAATATTACGAAGATAATTTGAAATTCTAGTAAATGAAATGGAAGGAGTCGTACAATAGGAAATTGCTGTTAATCCAGGAAAGGTTCAAAGTTGGTTATAATGGCGAAAAGTAGATTAGATAGGAAGGAATTTAATATCCGAAAAGGGCTTCGCCAATCTCCGTTCTGTCAATTTCATCCTCGAGAGGGACTTAGTCGAAGAAAAGCCCGGCTTTTCATTCCTCGGAAAGTGTTAAACGTTTTTTTCATCCCTTTATTAACGAGCTGTGAAAACGTTCCTCAATGGCTGTGAAAACGTTCGTCAATGGCTGTGAAATATCGCGACTCAGTCTGCTCTTTGTGGCCTGAGTTATAGGCGTTCTCCAGATTCCAGTCTCATCGACTAATTTATCCCTCTTAAGTTCACACTTAAGCTACAACAAATAAAGGAAGTTCTTTGCAGTCTTTGAGTTCCTGATTAGATAGGCAATATATATTCCTTCAAAAATTATTAATTATAAAATAATATATATTTGTTATTATTATGTAATTGTAAAAATCCAAAATAAAAACCTTAAATCCTTAATATATACATATAAATCTTCTTAAACAAAATATATTTAAGCACGCAACCTTTTAACAATCAATACACAATTTAATTATATCTAGTACATAAATATATTAAAATTTAAATTATGCACATCCATGGTTTTTTATATCTAACTTTTTAAAAATTATTTTTATTGAAAAGGGAAAGGTAAAAAGAGACCTTAAATAAATGTTCCAACGAAAATCCCTTAAGTCTCTAAACTAAATAGGACAGATATATCCAATCCCTACAATCCAGAATCCTTTGTAAAATTCTCAATGCTCCTTATTTTGTTAAGAATAAAGTCATCCATAACGATCTTAATATCCCATTTGTTGCTGATTTGGCCCGAACCCGACACCTAACCTTTCATAATAAACTTCACTCACACTCAAGTTCAAATCTCTAGTTTCAATCCCACAAATCCCCTCTAATTTCAAACCTAGCTTTCTCTTTAATTCCCGATGATCCTCCGAGGCGTTGGAAAAGAAGATTGCCACGTGACCTTCTTAGTTGGACTTGTGATTTGAGTACTACCAGTGGGTAGTTTCTCTACTTGTCATTATCATGTCATTATGTATCACTTGGCCTATTTACTTCTTGCATTATAGTAATACAGTTGTAAATATCAATAATAAACTTTTAAAAAAGTTTCACATTTGCATACTTACTTCGTAGCTTTTATCAATAAACTCAAAAGTTAGAATTCACTCAATCCACAATATTATCATCCTTCTGACTGTTATTTATGTAGAACAAGGTTGCGAAGGAATAACATTATCTTGCGTAGTTAATTTATTAATTATAATTTCTTATTAATAAGTAAAGGATAGGTAATGCATTCCTTACGAGCGTAGTTGACTCCACTTAAGGATTTTAAAGGTTGTACAACACGGAATTGCGAAGCGGGTAATATAATTTAATGTTACATCTTCTATTTACCATCGCAATGGTTGAGATATCATTGTAAAGATAATGGTCTTGTTAACGAAGAAATTAACGAAATTATTATCAGCGCTGAATAGACTGGGAAATGCGTAAGGTATTGACAAAAACGTAGGTGGGAGTATTTCGTTAAAACTGAACTCGTATTTGGTTTTGATGGTTAACGGAGAAGGGATGTTTGGTAGCTATGATTGGTGGTATCAGCAAAACTCTGAGGTTCGCTGATATTTTTTATTATTATTAATAAAATACTTTTTATAAAACCTTTACCACTACATGGCTTCGGTACATGGTCGGTACTGTTTCAGGGACAACGATTGTGCAAGATGATACGCCTGATCAAGCTCAACCACCAGTTTCCCCTCCAATTAATATAGGCTGGGTGGGCCACAGATGGGTCTCCAGATCTCGCAGGCTCCATCCGTGCCGTTCACAGATTAAATAATTTATTTGCACTCTACGTGACAAACGATATCACTACTAATATTGAAGACCCAACTTACTTTGTTTTTATTCCACCGTCGTTATGTTTTCATATTATTTATAAAGCTTTCAGATAAAGTTCCTAGTCGTTAAAATTTTTTGTATAGTTTGTCATAATGACCGTATTTCTAACAAGGCCATTAAAACTTTTCTTATTCTTTCATCGCAACAGTGCACTTTTTTTTGTTCTTTTCTCAGTTCATTAAAAGTTGATACAATTCTCTCCTTTTTGTTTACTAAGTTCCTGACTTAGAAAAAGGCCTATAGAGTATTCTTTTATACGAAGGTTATATATTGACATATTAAGGCTTAATTAAATAAGCAATGTATAACTTTATATAGAAAAAGCTCCTTTATTTACTATAAATGAATTTCATCTAATTACGTAAGAAAGAACCTGTTCCACTATAACCTGTACTGTACTGTTTCTTGGACAACGGTTGTGTAGGGAGGTGATTTGTTTTAGACACGCTGAACAGCCAGATTTCCCCCTCCCCCTTATTTAGGGTACCGATTTTATAGAAGTTGGATTACCCCAGGAGGTTCTCATAGGATCCATCTTGGACCGCTAACAGATTAAATAAAACTCGATAATCGGACGAGATTTGAAGGCAGGACCTTCAGTGCCTTACCGCTGAACCTCCCCGCTCCCCTAATCTTTCCTTACAATTACATAATGTAGTAACTAAAAATACATAAACGTTTCTTGAATTTTATTATTGATTACTTTGGTTACAGAAGGTAACTAGTTTTAAATACCTAATGTGATTTAAATAGCAATGTTATAATATGAATAAATTTAATATTATTGAATTAAAAATATTTTAATATGAAACGTTGACTGTCACAATACTATTCAGGACTCGATTGCAAAAAGCCAAGTTAATTTAAAAGCGAATTCAATTTAATGATGAAGCGAATAATAAGGACCCTGCCAGGATCTCTAAAGGCAGCCGTTTCCTCTCTAACTTGTGAGCCCCAATCAGGACTGAAATTAAATTGGAGAATCAAGTTGTAACATAGGTTTAGTATTATTACAACAAAAATATTATATGGATAACAGATAAATTACTAATTAAATATAACTTATTAATTCGGGTATTATTAACTGTACTTATTAAAGTAAAAATTAAATTGAGGTAAATCAAAAGCAAAATGTTGAATAAAACAAAATAGATAACTATGGATCGAAACGTCTATGCTAATGTATTACTAATATAGCAATACATGGTTGGATGTATCAAATATATAGAACTAGTATAAAACTATAAGGTTGCACATATTAAATGTAGGACCAATATTAAACCTAATTAAATCAGTGTTATGTTGGCAAGTGTGGTTAAAGTTCATGAACCTTTCCTTTTCAATACAGATCATCCAACAACTGTATTTAATAATGGTAATTTAACGTTCATAATACTAGCCAATTAAAAAGTTCATTGGCCTTTATATTTGCAATTTATAAATAAAAAAGAAACAAGAAGCAATTCACCAAGGATAGAGAAAGAAATTTTTTCAAGTTCTGTTCTTATTTATAAATTCCATGTAAAAGAACTAAGTTTCCTTTGTAATTAACTAAAATAATCCTTTGTAATCGACCGAAAAAAAAAATTAAAAATCCTATCCTCTACTCAGTATTTGAGTTATCAAAATATCAAATAAAAAGCCATTTGGCACGAAAATTTCCATTCGCATTGGGTTTTCATTAAGTTTTGATTTTTGTGATGTATAATCGATAGTAATAATAAAGGTTTAGCAAACCCAAAGGTTCCATACCGACACCGCCAATCCAATGTTTAATCTACAGGCTAAGGATAAGTAATGTATAGTCGATAGCTTGTGAAATTTCCTACAAAAATCGTCAAAATTTGACCCTAGACAGCTGATACACTTGTTATACTTGTCGTCCTCCTATCAATTGTTATCGACTAAGGACTCTCATATCATTAATCCATCCACCTGCGCCTTGATCTTCCACTTTTACTTTTCTCACAGAAACTTGGTAGGTGACTACTGGCTTAAAGAGGATTTTTAATATAATAATAATAATAAATTCTTTATTGGCTTTAATGAACAACTTGTAGCCATTGAGTCTGGCCCACTTAGTGTTAATTTGGTTAGTAATTATTTGAAATAAAACAACAACCATAATTATGATAGTCCGACCTCTATAATATAGGTAAGATAATATATAGCATATTGTCATTTAATTACAGTTATTTTTATTTGCAGTTATAAAATACATTATGTAATTTTTTTTAAATTAACACTGGTTTAATAAATATGTGGTGTGTGGTTTAGTAAATAAATAAATTAATATAAAATAAAATTTAAGTCAGGAAAGAATAGTATTAATTATAACAACGGAATAATAATTTTCTAAACAAATGACGCAAATAAAGCCTATACCTAATGAAATAGATAAATACAATGGAAACAAAGTATTTATGTACTAACCCGCAAAAAATGTATTGCAACAGTTATCTTATTCTTTCTATACATTAAAATTAAAATATTGTAAAAGTGTATGAAACTATTAACAATTTAGATGTATGTGAAACATTCACGTTAATAAACAATAATTAAAGCCTGGATTCAGAATTTTTACTTATAAACTGTATATAGAAAAAAATGTATTTTAATTTTTCCTCGCTGTCCGTAGTGATTACATCTTCGAAAAAAACCAGCTTCCAGTCAATTTATTTTATTCTTTCATAAACAAGACGTTTCGGCAACTTAAATGCCATTTTCAATATTAAAATATATCAACATCCTAAACATAACTTTAAAAAAAGTTATAAGTCAAAAATTCTGCAAAAAAAAATTGTTTTTTTTTGTTGTTTTTTTGCATAATTTTTGACTTATAACTTTTTTTAAAGTTATGTTTAGGATGTTGATGTATTTTAATATTGAAAATGGCATTTAAGTTGCCGAAGCGTCTTGTTTATGAAAGAATAAAATAAATTGACTGGAAGCTGGTTTTTTTCGAAGATAAAATTTACGTAGTGATTACATTTTGTAGTTTGATAATTCATCATCATATTGGACAATATGTTTTTGCAGAAATTGTTTCCTCGAGTAAGCAAAAAATTGACAATGCAATATTATATGTTTTAAACTATTAATTATGGTTACATGGCACCGCTGACATTTTTCTCTTTATTTAAACGGCTTAAAAAGGATTTATACAGTTTTTGTTTTCTTATCTACAATTGTAGAAGTTAGAAAAGTTTTAGGTTATCAAGTAGTCTCTACTAGCCGTCATTGTTTTGTACTTAATTTTTTTTTCAACTTGATAGGATTGCTTTAAATAGTTCTTATACTTTCTTCGACTTAACCTATGTAAACTAATGTATTTCAGTTTTAGTTTTATTATTTTCTAATATTTTCATCGAAATTTTCGACTTCTTCGCCTATCCCATTTTCATTTTCTTAAGTTTGCTATCTTGATACCCTATTCCCTACCCAACTCTTTATTATACATTTTCTCTTCACCAATTACTAGAAAATGAAAATATAATTCAACGGTGCATGTTGCCGTCATCTTAAATAATTTTTCAATGAGGCTTATACTCCAGCGACTACGAAATGCTGTAAATATAACACTTTGATTGAATAGGAAATATTGAAGAAGTGGGTGATTATAAAAATAATATTTATGACTGAAACCTTAGGTAAAGAACGAGACCGTGTATTTTTTTAAATATTTTTTTTATGAAGGCTCTACAACCCGGTTACAGGTCTTTGCTTCCTGCAACCACTTCCTACAATCTTCACGGTCTTGTGCCGACTTCATACAGTTCCTAACTCCGATGATGTTTCGAGGATCACCTGTCACGCCATCTGACATCTTCAGCCTAGTTCTCCCTTTTTACATGAATCGGGATAGTAAGGAGCACTCTTGGCATTTCTCCATCTTCCATCCTGGCAGTATGCCCTGCATACCTTAAGCGCCTCATCTTTGTTATTCTTACGACGTTAGGATCTTAGTAGCTACTGTACAGTGGTTGGTTCGAGTGTCGCTTTCACTCATACCAACCTTTACATCTCCAAAAATGCGACAGAGAACCTTTCTTTCAAAAACAGTAGTTCCTTTCCAACAGCTCTTGAAGTTTTCCAGCCCTCATAACCTATAGCTTTTTTATATATATATATATATATATATATATATATATATATATATATATATATATATATATATATATAGAAGTATATCTTTTCGAATATGTATGCCCCGATAGCAACTGTCTCCCCTTGTTTGGGAATTACTTCCGGGATAGGCCTTGTATCCAGTCTCCTGTAATTTTAAGTCTGATGCATTTGTTTTATTCTGCCTCTCTTCTATTCTTTTGTAGATTCTAAACTACTGTCTTTTAATTTTAATATTTTATTTTGTCCGGAATGTTCAACGTATCGGCTTACCCATTTTCATTCTAATTCTCTTTTTCAATTCCTTAACTTTCTTATCATTTACCTCACTTCAAACCTATTGACTTGTATCGTTGTTTCCTTCTCATACTATCATTTCCCTCCTTTTTACCTTCTTAAATTCGTTTCCTTATTAAAATTATCCCTATTGTTTTGTTCTCGTTATTTTTCCTTTGTTTTTATTTCTTCATTTGTTCTTAGTTTGAATATTCAAGAATAAACAGGCACGTTTTGTGAGGTAGGGACATAGGATTTTTAAGCCTGTTTTTTTAATACTTGTGGTGATCACATAAATGTTATATACAATGTTTTCATTTTATGTAATAGAGTTATTATATTAAGAATTTTATGCCTAGTGGATAGAATTAAGTATTTGCCAATTGTATATTAACACGGATTCGACTTTAACCTAGGATGTATATATTGTCGTATTTGCGAAGTTATGTGTAAATGCAATTTCATTGGTTCACGAAGGAAAGAGGGAGTAAAGTGAGGGGAAGGGATGGCTTAGCCGATAACGACCTTTTTTTAATTTGTCAAGACCACTCTCATCATGACTCTCATCTGAGCGCTATCTGAGTAAGGACATCCCCTCTGCCTCTTCTCTCTCCAGACAAGGCTTGTATTAGAATATTAGAATATTGTATTAGAAATAATTATATGATTGTATTTAATTTAAATAGTGACTGCATGATATAGTTCGATGTATATATAATTTTGAGAATATATCTTATTTTGGGTCCCTAGTTTCGTAATTGGCCTTCATTTTCTCCTGCCACGAACCTTATTAAATATATTTTATAGCATTCAGGGAGAAGGGTCATTACATACTTTAGCTGACTTGAATCTAACTATGTAAAACGTTGAATACGTAAAGTTTTACTATACGAATTTAATAAAGTTACTAATTAAGTTTGCAACAAACTATTACCCAGCTTAGAAACAAACAGCTGACAAAGTTCCTTAGCCAATGTTTGCTCTCAATCGACCCGGAAGGACTAATAAGTTCTCTCAAGAGGAGGAACATAAATACATCCGCCATGACAACTGCATTATCTTAAAAGGGGGCGGTATTTTCTTAACAGCTTTCGAGAGACTAATTTCATTGGCGTTTACCTCCCCCCCACCCCTACAAGTTGACGCCTTCCGCTAACAAACAGGAAGTAACTTAATCAAAGAGGATTCTCTCTTCGGACGGAAGTGTAAACATCGACTTCATTGCCTCCTTTCCGGTAGTATAAATGAAATTGCTGTCTTCTAATGAACTAGATCTCAGGTCCTTGTTTGATGTCTGAAAACACGAGAGATCACCGATTCAGCCATTGTCTGGCTCTTGTGTCTTGTTTAATCATCATTATGTGACATTATACATAATTGTATGTTATCCTTTAGTAATTTTCCAACGTGCATCAGCAAATGGTCCCATTGTGGCATCCGGTTGTGTTAATCGTATTATTTAATCTTTTAGCACGCATGGATAGACCCTTCTAGTGCTCAGCCAGTTTTTATATTGTGTGAATCCTTCATTAGGTAAAATACTTAGCAGTTGACCGTAACCTCTGACAAATAAGTCCCTGCCATCTACTGATTACTCAAGACCCTACATAATTATCAATATTCGTCTATTACTTGAAAATTATCTAATCCTAAATCATTAATATTTGAGTGGAAATAGTTGACTGGATAACCGTAACGATGGATTGAATTGGTCAGGGGGTGCAGTCAATGAGGACACAAAAATAAGCAGGGCTTATTTTTTAATTTTGCTCACGTTTCGGCCTACGGTGTAGGCCATCTTCCGGGCAAATAGTGGATGTGATGACTTGTCACAACACTAACAGTTGACAAGTGTTAGTGTTGTGGAAAGTCATCACATCCGCTATTTGCTCTGAAGATGGCCTACACCTTAGGCCGAAACGTAAGCAAAATTAAAAAAATAAGCCCTGCTTATTTTTGTGTTCTCTTTGACTGCACCCCCTGACCCATTCCTACCATCACTAAATAATTAACGTAGTATATTATGTATATTGACGATTTTAAGTCGATTTTTTTTATTGCATTTTATTACTGTAAAAGCCACGTACGGACCTTGTAGAATATGTAGACCCTTCTAGGGCCAACCCAGCTTCAAGTATATTAATTAGGGGGAAAACCTGGCGGGTTAGCGTCATCTTGGTTTAAGTACCTCTTTTTACAACCGGTGTCTTGGAATTCGTACATTATCTACCATTTACTGAACCAAAAACCTGAAAATTATCATATTTATCTATCAATATTATAAAACAAAGTCCTCGGCCGTGCTTGTTCGCGGTAAACTCAATAACTACTGCACGGATTTTCATGCGGTTTTTACCAATAGATAGAGTGGTTCACCAGGAAGGTTTAGGTATATAATTTGTCGAGGTTTTATGTAAAAGGGTGGAATATCGATAGGTTTCATTGAAGACGCTGCCTAATCCCGTGCAATTATTTAACGTGCAAGATAATAAATTCGTATATTAAGAAATATTTGCTTCTGTTTTTATTTTTATAATTTATATATTTATAATAAATTCTAGTTAGTTAGTTAGTTAGTTCATTTAACGCCACTTTATGCTGCTATGGCTCATCGGACGATGCTACAGTGGGAGCTCTAAATTTTGCCTATCCAGGTTTAATTAGGATAGGGATTTTTAACGAGTACCTGACATCTTACAGGCTCGTGACCCTCGTTTAACGTCCCTTCCGAAGGACGGCGTAACTAAGGATTTTTTACTCACTTAAAAAAATCCTAGGGCCACCTGCCGGGCTACGAACCCGCGATCTTGGGCTTAGTAGTTTGTTACGCTAACCACTAGACCAAAGGTGACCTTTAATTCCAAAATTTCCAAAAATCATCTTAATATAATTATTATTAACATATATTGCGAATATTCATAATTTTGATGATTCTATGAACATCCAACGGCATGAATATGGATAATCGACGACCTATTGCATCAGTTTTATTATCACGAGTATTGTCTAATTAATTATTTAATTAGAAATAACTTTTATTTTTATGTTAAATGATTTCAAAATATTTGCATTCGCAGTAATTAATTTTATCAAGGGTTGAAATACTGATTTCTAGTTTAATTCATTAAATGTACAAGTTAATATTTGCTATCTACTTTTTTATCTCTGTAAAAAAAATAACATTTTCTTTATTATTAATAAATTTTTTTAGACATTTCCGTTGCTGCATTTTTAACAATATGAGATTCGGAAAATAACAAAAAAACAGGTCTATAAATAAAGCGATGTAGTACCCCCGATATTCCAATCCAATCCCCTAAATTTGTTTGGATCATTGAACCATGAAGACGATAAGGCAACGCGACATTGGAACAAAGGCAAACAATTTTATTCCACTTAAAAAGTTTAATAACTTTTTATATAGTTGCGAGAATATTAATAAAAAACAATATACCCGAAAAAATATTGATTTAAGATAATTGGAAAATAATTTAAAGATTAAATACTTTTGGCAAAGTTTTCATTTTTTGCTTTATGGAAATTGAAAATAGTTAATATACTGATATACGAGTACAATTATAGATGTATGTGTATATTTTTTTAGTTTATTATTTTAAATTTACAACTGTGTTAAATAGTACATCAAGAAAACTTCATGAATGAGGGTAGTAAGTAAAGGAAATGGGCAATGAAATAATAAATTCAAACTAGGTCACGAGACCACCTTCTTTTTGTACACCTCCGAGGATTATGAGGAAGAGGTAGCTAGGTTTGAGTGGAAATAAAGTTAGTCATGAAAGGATTGGTATCGGGTTCGGCCTATTTGGATAACAAACAGCTCATTATGGTCATTAAGAATGATTTTATTCGTAAAATAGTAAAGAGTGTTGAGGATTTAACCAAGGTCGTTAGTTTAATATTTCAAATAATGAAAATATTTTAATAAATTAATCAATTAATTACATTAATATTGAAGAGCGAAAGCTCAAAAGAGATATAAATTCCATTTTAAGACATTAGTGAAATAAATTCCTGTTGCAGTTTAGAGACTTAAGGCTTTTTGGTTGAAATTTTTCCACTAATTTCTTAAATATATTTTAAAGACGAATATCTAGTTAAGGCACACCATAAACTATGTAACTAAATCTTAGTACGCACTAAGCTTCTTTAAAAAAAATATTGATATATTACAGTAAGAACTGAAATTAAATTGATAATATGTATTTTTTGTGTATGCAAATGAGATGCGAAACAAGACGCTTTCTCTAAAACTTAACACACTATATTATATTGTATTGAAATAAAATTATCCTTAGTAGGGGAGCGGAGTTGCACAGTGGTAGAGCGCAGAATTGGCTTGCCGAAGGTTCTGAGTTCAAATCCCGCTCCCTGGCAGAGTTTTATTTATTCCTATGGGATCTAGAATCTTCCTGGGGCTTACCAAGCCTCTATGAAGTGGGTACCCAAAATTAGGGGGGATATCTTGCGGTAGAGCGTGACCTAGGACAAATCACCTCCTTGCACAACCGTTGTCAAGAAAAAGTACAGTCTCTACCATGTACTAAACCTCAGACCCTTCACGAGTTGTAGTGGTATTATTCTTAGTTGTCCCAGTTTTTTTATCATTGAACTTTCTGAAAGATATGGTAGCTTTTAACTTCTTCCAGCGTTCGATGGATGGAGATGTTCAGTTTTTCATCAAAGCTTTCCCTCCTTGGTGTGCTAGGGAGGAAATATTATGCGGTGGAAAGTAGCTGCCATTTTTTTCACTCACGAGGATCGTTTAGCGGAGAAGTTGCTGAAGGAAAGAGGCCCTGACTTTCTGCCTTTATTGCCAAGAGAAGCTTTCCCGCCATTAGAGTACTCGCTCTGAAAAACAGACTTCTTTAGGCGACTCGTCGGCTTGTAACATTTTCAGAAAAAATATTTTCTAAATCATGAGTTGTGAAAACGTATTTTTTTTTAATACAGCCTGAATTTTAACCCTCAAGTACTGACATAGTATTTGCTTACGCTAGGCTGACACTACACTGACACCTGAGTCCAAGGACCAGCTGATTTAACAATTCATTAATAAAAACAAAATAAAATATTTAAATATTTTATCGCTTGTTATTAGTTATATCAGGCTCCTAGCGCAGTTTACAATCAATAAATATATGTTTTTTTATGTAATTTCAGTAAACATACAACAGATAATTTAAAAATAGTGTTACGGTCACAGATAGGAAGACGGAGACAAGGGATTAACGTCTTAAGCCGTCGGCGGGAGAAGTTAATGTTGGATTAGAAGCTTCTCGAACATAGTAGAACCGCCTCTACTTTGTCGGAAGAGATTTAGAAGGTTCCGGAACAGTCTCCCCCTACTTCCTTGTTCTAGATGTTCGGCCTTGCCTATTTAAATACCCCTCTCGCCTCGAGCGAGCCATTCTGAGAGTAGACCAGGCCCTGTGATGAACTGTAATAAGTGAGTGTCAGTGTGATAAACTATGCAGTGTTGAACCGGTCTGTGTAATAAGCGTATCAGTGGACTGTGGCAGTCTTATGAGTGTAATAAACCGTTTCTGTTTATTACTATGTCAGTTTGTGATATTTGGAGAATCTTACGGTCGGTGGACTTTATTTGATGAACTGTGAGTTTTAATTAGTAATAGTTAAGTAGTTAAGTAGTAGTTGTAATTTTATGGTATTTGTACAAGCTTATGTAAATAGTTAAGTAATTTAGGATTAGTAATATCTTATATTATTGTAATAATTAAATAGGCATAGGTTATAATAAATATTTAGAATATTGTTATTGTAAATTTATATTAGACTAATAATTTAATTGTTTGTAACTTAATTGTATTATTTTTATCATTTTATTAATAAACTTTAGTATCTTTAATTAAGGGATAGTTTAATTCATTTTAATACCCAGTAGCCTGTAACAATAGGAAATAGTAAACAAAAAAAACTACATTCTTTTAAACTTGTGTATTTGCAACAAATTAATTTCAATATATTAAATTGTGATTCTAAACATTAAAAACTTATTAATGAAACATACTATTATACTAACTACAATTTAATCGTTGATTCACCATCAATAATAATAATGGGTAATAAAAATAACGACTATAATTTAAAACAAGATTCACCCATCGTTTTGTGATTGAAACGTTACTAGCAAAAAACAAAATGAGAGAAGAAAAAAGAACTTAATCATCGTACTTGGCTCTAATATCAACTGAAGTACGATCTAGCTACACCCCGAATCTAGTCAGGCTATATAGAAATAGATATTCCTAACTTGACATCTCATCTTACTTCCGGTCGGATCACGAATCTTCTCCCCGGGAGTACCAATCTTCGAGCTCTCACTTCTTGGGAAAAAACCGCTCTTAATAAGGCTCATTTCTGGAAGCGTAAACATTTTCAATATTCACCCGTAACGTGCTGCGCCCTAGTGGATAGATTTGGGTATTTTTTTTCCGCTCTCGTGAAAGCTATAGACTGACTAATATATCCCTGATTAATTTCCGGTACAAGAGTTGGCTACGTTTACAGGATGATCTGCTAGCACGTCTTGACCATAGATGAGAGCCGTAACAATATAATTTCTTACTCTAAATTACAAATTTCATTTTTATTTGATTACAATTATATCATTTTTGTATACGATATATTATTCAAATTTGAGCCGGAGCAATAGCGGAGGGAGGACAGGCGAAGATAGAGAGGATGAGATAGCGATAGGTTGATGTATGGGCTCAGTATTGACCTGCGTCCATAAATCACGTCTTGTTTTGTGCCTGGCTTCGCTCTTTGTGATCCCCGATCTCTCTTGTGCTCCTCGTCCACTTCTATTGTAAATATTGTTTAATAGCTTAACTGGATATATATCGATCCTTATCTGTAATGCTATAAAATAAAAAATATAAATATAATAAGATAGATACCATAACAAAAAAAAAAACTGCATCACTTTAACCCTTGTACGGTCTTGAGTTCAGTACTTGTTAGAAACTGTACTGTTTCTAGGACAACGGTTGTTCATGGAGGTGACTTGTCCATCACCAGGTCCCCCCCCCAATTAATGATAGTTTATAGAGGCTTATTGTGTCTTCAGATCCAAATTTGAGCTTTATTTATTTATATCCCGGTCCCTTTAGATAACCTAATGAAAGGTTAAAGTATTAGCGTGAGTTCTCTAAAAGATAAATATTTCGTTCTTTAATTAGAGTAAACGACAAAAAATGTTGTATGTGTTTGTTTTTGGATCACTTAAGTGCATTTTTGAAACTTAAAGGATAAAAACAAATCTTTATTGTTATACTGCCTGCTTTAACGATAACAATGTTTTATATTAAAAACAAATTTTTTAACATGAAGACAAATTTTTTTAAATATTTAAAGAAGATAGATACAATAATATAACTATATTATTTATTATAAACGTGCGGAGTGGCATGGAGAGCACTGAGTTGCCATGGTAATGGAGCGGAGTGGCTCAGTGGTAGAATCTAGGACCCTCCTGGGGCTCACCCAGCCTCTATAAAATATCGGCGGTTCAGTGTGACCTAGGAAGTCACCTCCTTGCGGAACGGTTGTCCATGAAACAGTACAGTCATGGAACGAGTTGTCGTGGTACAGTTTTTTTTTTTATTTATTATATACCACAATATTAGGATAGTTCTGTTATTAAAGAGAAAGATATCGTTTTTAATATGATCAATTGAGGCAATCGTGATCAAAAGCGGATAACACCAAATGTCAAGAATTGACCTTATCACTTTTTCCATGTACTTAGTGAAGCAATGCTTTACGCTTCCAAAACTTTAGATTTAGATTAAAACCATGGGAGATAATGGGGAAAAGTGTTGTGTTTTGGAAATTTCAGAATTAATTGCTTTTGATCGTGAACGTCTCAAATTATGAAAAAATACGTCAGATATTGTGTTATGTTTTTTTTTAAAAACAGAAGAGCATCGGAAAAATGGATATGGATGGAATAATTGCAAATGGGGCTGGTCCACAGTTAGGAAATAATATGTAGAAAAAACGGAGCCTCAAAAGTTGTAAAAATTACTTATAAATTTCCTTTATTTCTAATAATGACTTTAATACTCTCTTAATTAATTGGACGTGAATTGATGAATAGAATTTAAATGTCATAACGTATCCTAATTTAAGAGAAGTGGGTTTCAGTGCTCACCCTTAAATGTGTTGGTGATATAAAACGGTAATATAAACATTTTTCGTTTTAATCCTTATTGCAAAGTTACTGGAGGGTAAGATTTTTCCCGAATTTTCAAAATGTCTAAAATCCTTTTGATTATCTTTATCTCGAAAAAATAAATTATATTATATACATCCTATATATATATATATATATATATATATATATATATATATATATATATATATATTATTAATAGCTCTTTTATTTGTTATCTTTCTTTCAAGATAACAAATAAAATTGGATTGTGTGGGTGTTTCTTCTGACACCCGAGAAATATAGCGTTCAATTTACGGATTTTATGGCTGGTCTTATCAATAGCCTTCTTGGTACTAAAGTTGGCTTCTGTAGCCATCAAAGTGACGTCAAGATCCTTCGTATAGATAATGGGAGGTTAAAAGAATAGAATCCGGTTCTTGAGTTCTAAAACAATACTCCGATATCGACTTCTGTTCGTGGAATATCTTTGAGGAGCTAGACACCAGATATCGCCGATTAGATTACATTTCTAAAAGCCTTTATTATTTCCCAGAACATCTTGTAAAATAAGGAGCGGAGTTGCTGAGTGGTAGAGCACTGAGTCACCGTTCCGAAGGTCGTGGGTTCGAATCTCGCAGCTGTGGAAATTTTATGTAGAGGTCCTGAATGTCGACATAAAATGAAAATATTCAGGTTCACTAAGAAATATGTATTTTTACTGTTTCTGAATAAATGAGTGTACTAAAAATTGTTGTAAATTAAAAAAATACAAACATTTTAATAAAATCTTCATTTTGTTCTGGAATAAGGGTTCTGAGATCGAAATAAGTTTTCCTAGTATGAAAATTAATTTTATAATAAATTAAAACACTGACAGGACTTAAACAAGTCACCTCCTTGCAGAACCGTTGTCCATGAAACAGTACAGTCTCTGCCTTGTACTATGTAGACCTTTCTCGGGTTGTAGTGGTAAAGGTTTTTTAAAATAACATCTGTTGTATTCCTTTTTTTTTTAATTCAGTAAAATTTATTTTATTATGCTGTTATATTTTATATTTATTATCCAAATCAAATAAATATTCTTCTGTTCTGAAACTTATATTACAGAAGATTAAAAAAGTTTAGCAGTTAAAAAAATAAGTTTAAATTTATTTGAAAAACAGGCTGTGAAAATATCCTAACCGGTCGAAAATCTATCATGAGTACGAACAACTTTTTTTCTTGCAAATGAGGTTTGGAATTGCTTGAACTAAGTTTGATGAATTGGTTTTGTTAGGCTCCCAACTTTATTTAATAAAACACAAACTAAAATTTCATTCCAAATCCCTTTTTTATAATGTAAAATAAGTCATTCCTAACATCCGGAAGCTAAAAAATTAAAATAGTTTGATATGTTAGCTTATATTAAGTTTTTTTAATAAACTTTTAACCAAACAACGCATGAAGGGTTTAGGGTTCAGTACATAGTAGAAACTGTACTGTTTCTAGGGCAATATTTGTGCAGGGATCTCTCGGCAGTTGTCCTACAGACAGTAGTATCTACTACGTACTGAACCCAAGACCCAATTCATGGATTGCAGTGGTAAAGTTTTTTTTTTTAAATTTTTTATTTGCTGCATGTTTTCTTTTTAAATGTTTTTTTGTTTATTATGTTTGGATTGTAGCAAATATGTTTTAGTCTACTTTACACTAGGCTCAATATTTTTAGCGGCTTAATTTTTTATAGCCACGTATGGAAATTGAGGCTTTGATTTTGAAATCTCCATGTTATTTCCTTAAAAACTTTAGCCCCAATAGCACTGCTATTCATCAAACAAATTTTTAGAGGGTTTGATCAGGTGAAGCCGTTGACTAGGCTGTGCTGCCAATTAATGCGAAGTGTCGTAAATCTAAAATGTTTATGGGAAAATGTTTGAGGTGATAGATTTCGCTCCGAGCGCTAAAAGTTTATAGCGTTATAACTTAACCTGTCTAATTAATTAAATCTCAGCTCAGTCAACTGAGAGTGTAGTCTATAAAAATAAATTAACTAAATATTAAATACTTACATAAATATGTTTACTGTTTTATTTATATTTTATTACTTTAAAAAAAAGTACATATAACATATTTTAAAAAAAATGTTTCCATGCGATAAGTACCAGAAATATTGAGTATCAAAAATTCATTATAAGAAATTGACATACGTTTATGTTTTCAAGTATATGCACAATAAGATACTAAATATTAATATTAGTCATTTTAATTAATATATTACAATATATTAAATAAATTAATAAGTATTTAATATAGGTTATATTCCTAAAAATAAACTATATGGTTTTTATACTTACGTAGTAAGCTCTATAGGAAACAGAAAATAAAATAAAAATAATCCAGGTCTTCACACGGATAATGTACAATGTAACTTTACAGAAAAAGCAAAAAATGTTTTCAGTACTAAAAATGAAAGATTTAAGTGGAAAATAGTTACTAGGATTAATTATTAAGTTTCCAAAAACAAACAACACCAAATGGATTTATTTTTAATCCATTTATCGCTTTTTTCTTCAGGTTTCGACCGCGTCTTCAAGTTCTTTGCCGACGTTTCGCTGGCCTTACTACAGCTTCCTTAGGGCTCAGTCTGAGACTGGAAATGACCTTCTACACTTCGGTATTTATACCTGTTCGGGTCCGGCGGCAGAGTCTATTCTTCCAGTGATCTGGTCATCTGATTGCTTGGTTTGTCTATTACTTCAGGTTTTTTTGGTTTCTTCTTGGCCACTGGTATGTTTGGGAGCCATAAATCGCTTAATTTATAATCAGCTCGAAATTGAAGTTGAAATTTTAGGGGTGCTTTACTATTTTGATTTTTTTTTTTTTTTTGCTTACTACCTTTTTCATATAAATTTTATTCTGAGTCGAGCCCCTTTAAAATAACAAAGAATGTACAGAAAAAAAGTGATATCCATCTGGCCAAAAGTATTCATAATAAAACTTAAAAAATATTTACTTAAGTTCCAAACAAGTAAATAAAACCATAAAATACTTCTTGTCATGAAAAAAAGTTATTAGTTGTTATTTTACTACTAAGGCATGAATATGACAACTATAAAGTCTCTGAAATATACGCTTTAATATTTTAAATATTTTATTTGAAAAGAAAAGATATGGTCAGGACCGGGACTCGAACCCGTGACCTTCACCGCTCCGTGGTGACGCCTCAACCATCTCGGCCGCCCTGGCACGTTTCTCGGCTAGCCATATCCCCTCTTTTCACTTGATCCTACATCTCCGTGTTCTCGCAATTTGCGATGTATACACGGGGAGAATGTTAATTGAATGTTAATGTTAATCATGATTATAAGAATGTTAATTCCCGGGTTCGAGTCCCGGTTCTGGCCATATATATTCTTTTCAAACAAAATATTTAAGAAAATATATAATATAAAAATAAAATAAATTATAATAGTTTTACATTTATTGACTCCATCTCAAAAAACTTTGAAACTTTATAATATAAACCTGATCTGTATCACTACGACCCGTGAACGGGTCTGGAGTTCAGAATACGGTAGAGACTGTACTGTTTCATAGAAAAAGGTTGTGCAGGGAGGTGATTTGTCCTAGATCACGCTCAACCACTTGATTTCCCCCCTTATTTTTAGTACCCACGTTTAGAGCGTGGGCGATCCCCAGGAGGGTCCTAGATCCTATATGGTCCATCTCCGGCTGGCAACAGACAAAATAAAAGTCTTGCCAGCAGTGGGATTTGAACCATTCGGCATGGGAACTCAGTGCTCTACCACTGAGCCCCCCCTTTAATGTAACAGCCGATATTTATAAAAATATTTCAGAAGGTTCCTAATTTTTATAATTTATTAATTTGCCCACCTACGGACCGCATGTAACTCAAGTCTTATGGTGGCTCCTTTTCTTCCTTTCTTCCTAGTACTTTTTCATTCTCTCTCCAACTGCTCGTCTCAGATCATCTGTCCTTACTCTCTTCGGTCGTTGCTTAGGCTTGTCTTCTTCATAGGTTGTGTTTTTCTACCAGTTGCCTGAAGCGGTTCTTGTCACATATTATGTTTTCTATAACATTTATTTTGTTGGCACTTCCTTCACTGCTTCTATCCATCCAACTGTTTTCTTCAGTTTATTAACGTAATTAAAAACCTTCTCTTTAATTCGTGGATATTTTTATTTATTTAGCGATTTTTTTACAACTTATCCGTTCTCCGTATTTAAATGGTCCAGCCTCAGATCTCGGTCCAGCCAGTATCCTTCTCTAAGGCCCCTCGCTGCCATGACCTCCACATCCTACAACCACCTTTTTTTTGGTCGTCCTCTTTTTCTCCTTTCCGTAGGTAAATAGACGGAGATTGCTTTTGTCCGTCATTCCTCTGTCATTCTTTTTAAGTGGCCATACCATTTCAATCTTCTTGCTTATTGCTTATTGCCTTATTGCTCTATTCGGAGTGTGCTGAATTCTGGAGATAGCACAACAGCGTCTCCAGAAGTCCATCTCCATGGCTAATAACTTCCTTTCATCCTTTTTCGTAATTGTCCATGTTTCGGATCCATAGAGGATAACATTTTCAATCTTTGAGTGGAACATCATTTTGTTTTGTTTGGAGGTTAACCTGTTTACTCCAGACACCCAATTATTTTTCTGCCTTTTACTTTTTTTTCTGTTATCTATTGGTTGGAGCTTCCATCGGCTGTGAGCCATCCGGCAAGATACTTATTGTGCCGTATTTCGGCAGGTTTTCTTTTAATTTAATTTTTATACTTATTCTTACTTCTTATAATTAGTTCCTAGTAATCTCCGATAGATATCATAGACTTACAGTCAATTTAACTTAGATGCAATTTTTCCTAGTTTTAAACCCCACCTCTTTTAATTAGAACTACTAGCGCCCTTAGTTACTTGTTCTCCCGCTCTTTAGGCAGTGGGACTGTTTTTAAAAATCGTAGTCTAATTTGAGTGGTGGTTATGATAAGCTCTATCTGAAATACTGTTAATAAGTAAATGAATTTTGCAACCAGCCATCGAGCTTCAGTTACAACTATATTTCAAGTGGTAGCCACATACCTACATTTATCTATTTTGTGTGTATGAAGATTTGTACAGGTATTTTTTATTCCTTTTTGTTCCTTTTACACCATTACCTTTTCTCCTAGATTACTATTAAAAGCCTGCTACTTTTCATCACACACGTGAACCTGTTAGAGAAACCACTCAGTCTGCTACCACAAAATCTACTTATTCAATTTTTTACCATCTACAATTTAGATTATATACAGATATTCAGGTGAGCTGATCTTTTTCTTACCCTTTTTCATTTCGGTTTATTACTTTGTAATTAATTTTCAGCCTAAATTTATTTATTTTATGACAACATTACTATGGTCCTCCATTCTATGCGACAAAAATCCATTTAAGTATATTAAATTCGATTGGATACGTAAACTCGACAGAGAAAATTTAAATGATCGTGTTCTTAAATTTTTTTTTCTCTTTACACTTATATTCACGGTTTTTTCCAATTTCCCAATTCCCGAGGGCTATATATATCTAAGGTTCTTTATATAAATATAATTAATCTTAATTAACTTTCCATTTAATTAGGAGATTTTATCTTATCTTAAATTTGAAATGTCGGGGACACGGATATATCAAACTCCCTGAACAACAACCCCCCCACCCCTTTTGACTGTTAATGCGGTCGGAACTACTCGCAAGCTGTCATTCTGTCAAGACAGTTCCCACAAGTACCACTTTAATTAATTACTTTACCATTCCGACAGCCTGGGATCGCTCTGTGCTAAATGAATTATACCTCTACAACTGTGTGTTCACTCACTTGTATATCTAGTGTTGTGTCGAAATACAAGATCTATTTTACATATTATTATAGCAATAGGTAAAACTATTAATTTCTAACAGATGTTGAAGCAGTTATTAATTAAAAATAACTTGATAAATCAACTGTTGGAAATAACTGTTATTTTTAATACCGTTATTTGATTAAAACTTCGTTGATTCATAATTCATCAAAACTTGGTGCTGTATATGTTTATTGTAAAATTGAGCAAACGTGAGATGATTATTAGAACGCAGTAAGGAAATTAAATAATAAAAGTTCCTATTAATGAAGACCATATATTACCGGTAGAGACTGTACTGTTTTATGGACAAATATTGTGTAGGGAGGTGATTTGTCTTAGGTCACGCACTACAGTCAGATGTTCCCTTATTTTGGGTGCCAACTGTATAGAGGCTGAGTGAACCCATGGTGGTCCTAGATCCCTTATGATTCATCTCTGGCCGCTAACAGAGTAAATAAAACTGTTGTCATAAGCGGGATTTGAACTAGGATTTTCGACATGGCAACTGAGTGCTGTACCACTCTGCCACTTCGCTTCCTTAGACCATTAATAGCCATTATTAACATTATAACATTAGACCATATATAATGTTAAATTTCATTTATAGCGCCATCAAAACAACAACGACATAACTAAGAATGAGTTAAGCGTTCAATAAAAAATGTATTGGTCGAAGCATTTTAATTCATTAATTAATCTGACATTCCATTTCCAATATTTTTGTTGTATTTTTAATGAAGTTATATTTTGAATTGTACTATATTTAAATTTGAAGTTTTGTGAGAAGTTAAAATCAAAAATTATCTTTGTTTCTTTTAGATTTTAAAACTTTTCTTAGGGTTAATAAAAATTAATAAATTTCAACACCATCATATTCAACAGGAATCCTATGCCAATACCCTTTTTTTAAAAACTCACATGGAACTTCTATTGAAAAATTAAGTTTCTTGAGTTATTAAATTGTTCATTTGAAGGAGCAATATATTTTACTTTAATTATATTTATCTATCCAAAGTATTTTAGCTGTATTTTTATTTAATGTCATTAGTAAAATAAAAATAAACCCTTTTTACAGTTATAAGATAAATTATAAACCCTATGCGATAAAAGATAATCGGCTGCATATACATATTAAATGTTTGGTATATTATTATTATAGGTCAAATAAATAATATCAAACATTATAGGGATATGACATACTGATTAAAATCATTCAAAACATAAGAATATATCAAAATTGTTTAACCAAAACCCTCCACTAAGAGTTAATACATAGTCATACATCTACAGATTCGATGAATAAGTGGTATAGTTGGATTTTCTTATATTTGGGGAAGGTGGTATTTTCGTACTGAATAAGAAGCTAAAGTCAGGCATTGACTTGAAAAGGAGTTATTGCTTATGTTACAAATCCATTGCAAGCCAAAAACTACGAGATTGGCACTACTCCGCTTTCCTCAAAACAACTAACTCACTCTGGGAGAAATTGGCTTAACCACTTATTGTAGTGTGGCTGTAGATATATGACTATGTATTAACTCTTAGGGGAGGCTTTTGCTTAAACAATATTGGATATGATCTTATGTTTTTGAATGATTATATATATATATATATATATATATATATATATATATATATATATATATATATATATATATATATATATAAAATATGTACGCCATTATTATGACAAGCATCTTATGTAATGGCGCCTGGTTATGAGAGCATACTAAAACCCGCATGACCTCCAAGTCAAGCTGGTACTGTTGTTTATTACGCCTTTATTATAATGAGTCTACTACATTAATATTACAATATTAATATTAATTAATTAAATGTATTCTATTAATTAAATTACACAGGCACACGTGCTGGCTTGAGCGCGTGCGAATTTATTCCTTTAAAGTAATTCCCAAGAAAAAAGATTACTTATGTGTATAAACGCCCCATACCTTTGGAATAATAATGGCTATTTTATTTGTTTATATGTAAAATTCAAACAATACATTATAATGTTGTGCTACGATTTGAATTTATAAAACTTTTAAATTTCAAAAACAAACCGAATAGAAGAAAAATGTATATTGGGATTTAATTATAACGATAATAATAAATAAATTTAAACCATTTATTCCGACCAGATTCGCAGAAGTAACATGGTTGCTAAACCGCCGCATTTAATGTAAGAATGACAAATCTGATATTCCATTTCCAACATGTTTTTTTTTTTTTAAATAAAATCATATGTTGTGTTCTATCATGCTTGAATTTTAAGTTTTTTGGGAATAAAAAAATCAGTTAAATCAAAGTTTGAACCTTTTAAAAATTTGTTTGTTCATTTAACGTCACTTTATGCTGCTATGGCTAATCGGACGATGCTACTGTGGGAGCTCTAAATTTTGCCTATCCAGGTTTAATTAGGATAGGGATTTTTAACGAGTACCTGACATCGTACAGGCTCGGGACCCCCGTTTAACGTCCCTTCCGAAGGACGGCGTAACTAAGGATTTTTTACTCCCTTTAAAAAATCCTAGGGCCACCTGCCGAGCTACGAACCCGCGATCTTGGGCTTAGTAGTTTTTAACCTTTTAAAATGTTATCCAATTGTTAATAAAATAACTTTAATAGCATTATTACAATATTAATGCTTTTCTAAACCAATACCAATTTTAACTCACATAGAACTTTGTGACTATTGAACTCTATTGAAAAATTAGGTTTTTTGAGTTATTACATTGTTCTTTTGAAGGAGCTACATATGCACATCTAAAATAAATATTTAAAACATACATATAATTAAATAACACCCTAAGACATTCTGTAAAATGCGGAAAGTATTGAGTTTGTTTTTACTGTTTATGTGAGATGTGCTGTATATGATCTTCATAGCTGTGTTTTTTCTTATTGATTTCCTTACGATATCTGAATTGGTGATAGGTTGACTGGTAATTTTTCATATATTTATAAAATATATTTATCTATATTCAATTGCATATCTAGTGTTATGTAGAAATACAAGAACTATTTTAAGATTAACTGATACAAGAAACTGTTAATTTCTATCAACAGTTAAACCAGTTATTAACCTATAAAAAACATGATAAACCAGCTGTTAGTAGTGATTCTGAAAATGTTTTATACATGAGCTCGTATATTCCAAATTTATTTACATACATACAAACTTGATTGGTATTTATTCTGCTTATGGATTATTAGGTCATACATGTATTAAAATTATGATTTTCAGTCATTAAACTATTTTCTCTCTGAATGGGCCTAATAGTCTCTTCAGGATCTCCATCTCTTTGTTAACTTCTATTTGTATTTACAAATCTTAGTGTTATTAATCATTATTTTGTTTTTAAAAATATGATGTAATTACCTTTTTTTAATATATTGTACTAAACGTAAATTTCATTAAGGATTATAGTTAAACGACTTCTTATACACACAATACGTTTTCATCTTACGCTATCACTTATAAAATTTAGAATCTATTTCTTCTGGTTTAGACCGTGTCATCTAATTATTTGCCAACCTTTCGCTAGACATACTGCTAACTTTCTCAGGGCTTAATCTGAGGACGAAAATGTCCTTTTCTCCATCGGTTTTATAGCTTTTTCTGATTGCCTAGGATCCGACTGGGAAATCCAATCAGCAATGCTTGACGAATGGATTCAAAATATTGGCCTTGACAATTTAAAAAAAGTATTATAACAAAGTTAGTTTTATATCGACATTCGTCATCTGAGTATTATTTATTTGTTATGTGTTTATCGTATGCTTATCGGAACACTAAATCATATCCATTAATTAGAACGTTAAATTCCATCTCTCTTTACCTCGTATTTCAATATCCTTTGTAATTGGAAACAACGTAAAATCCAATTTAACCATTTAAAATTAATTCCACTATTAGAGCTTCAAAGAAACATCATTAAAATGAGAGAGAAAAAAATGTATTAGTAGCTTAATAATTAAAAATTTTTTTTTCGAATCTCGGCTTAATTATTTCTCATGTGAATTAATTTTAATTAAAGTGCCTCATCAAATGATATTTTCCATTAATTTTAAACCTAGTCCTGATTACTAATAAGTTGATGCAAGCTTTTCATTGAAAATGTCCCTTATTTGAAAAGTTATTGACTGATATAATTAATATTTTCAATTATACTTAGATATTCACTTCCCTGTAGTCAGTAATAGAAGTGTTACATTTGATTTTCTTTTAATTTTCAGATTTCGACGAATATATTGTTTACACAAGATGTTTTTCCGAATTTTTATTCAATCCTAGAATAACTGAAAAACAGTTAATTGATAAAAGCTGTACACTTCATTTTTCTGTAAATATTGGAGACACTAATGTTTCTAGGACTGTACTCTTAGGTCTGAAATTACAACTAAACCCCAGGTTTTTTATTAATAAAGGGTACCCATTTTATAGAGTCTGGGTGAGCCTCAGGAGTCTGTAGGGTCCACAGGAATGTTAACAGATTAAATAAATTATCCTTCTCACCTCATAAAAGGAAAGGTATCCTTGAAATAATTTAAATTTAAAATGCATTTTTAGCAATTTAATTTACTTTTTATTCATTAACCTACAAAATAGTTTGTGTAAGAGATATGAATAGTGCTAAAAATTATTTATCGACTTTTTTAGTAATCTTAGCTATTATTTATTAGCATTTCCTTAGTACTAAATTTAACTTCTTTAAGGGGCTGTGTCTCTATTTGATGAGTATACTTAGACTGTTGATGTGAGATGTACTCCAATTTGTTTTCATAATTGTGATTTCTCTTTTTGTTTATGTTCCTGACGATGTCTCAGTTTTTCAATATTTTTAGATTTTAATCTTTGAATTTTGAGATTCTTCCTTTTTTATTCCAATTAATGTTTCTTTTTAAGTTTTCGCTATATTTATTTTCTTGCCTATTATTTGTAATATTCTGCAGTAATCTGTAAGATGTAATACTTTAGGCTTTATATGCGTTTTTAATTTGATTCGATATCACATTTCGTGGCATTGATTTTTAGTAAATGGAGTGAATTAAGGGGATTTTATATGTATATTTATGGGGTAAATGGTGATTGGGTGTATCTTGACCAGTGCTGAAACTGGTTGCGAAGTGTTGTAAATTTAAATATATAAAAAAGACTTATTTTATGTCGTACCAACGTTTCTGCCAATTTTTTAAACCATGATGAAACAAAACAGAATAATACCTTGGTTATTAGTTCGAAACGTCTGCACTAAGAAAAATTAGTTTTTCCTATTTGTGTAAATATAATTCATTAATTTTATATTAGATCTAAAAGAAGTATTTAGTATTAAAAAAATTGTAAAACTGTCAGGATACAAATACTTTTATAATAATGATAGGGTTAATAGAAAAAATGACCGTTTTATCAAATTACAGAGTTCAAAAGTCTGTAAATATTTTAATGCTATTTATTATTGACAAACATTTAACAATCCCTTTAAAGCATTATCTAAGTTTGTTTACTAATACTGGGCTTCTTAAGAAAAGCCTCAGTTTAGTTATTTATTTCTAAGCAGGAACATGACAGTGTCCTACGAAATTCTCGTAATTTTAAGACATTACTGAAAAAAAAATTCACAGCCGCTAAAGCAACTCTTAAAATTATTAAATATGAAGGGGAAGGTGTCCTTGACCAGCGAACTGCGCGGCGTTGGCTTGAAAAATTTAGCAGTGGAGATACGACGTTGGAAAGGAAGAAGGGCTCCGGGCGAACATTAATGGATATTGATGAGGTTCTGAAGGAAGCTGTTAAGTCAAATCCGTCCACAAGTACTTGCGAACTTTCCAGGGAGTGTGGTGTGTCGGAAGATACTGTTAGAAATAATAATACAAATATTTGGTTAAAAAATAGTCATTTTTTTATACACCCTATTATAATGTAACATTATATAACCCAGATATTAAATATTATTATTATTTTACTCAAAAACGTATATAATACACGTGCTGGACCAATTTCATGGGCGTTTTTTTTTTTTTTTTAGCAACTTCCATTTGAAAGGAAACGCTCCATTATTTTGTGTAAAAGGGAATCAGGCGTTTTTCTCATCAAATACTGTTTTTAGAGACACTACAATAGTAAGTAGTGCTAAGTATTTTTAGTTCTCCTCACTATTGTACATTAATTATATCATCTATCATATTCTATTATATATGAATTATACATCATTTAGAGCTACGCCGTGTTGCCGGTGATCAATATTGTACAATTAAAACTTCTGTTTTACCGTGTAATTGTTGGAGCAATTTAATTAAAATGCCAGGAGCGATGTGATAATAGGAGCTCCCTTCGTTAAATCTGTAGAATCCCACTCCATCAGGATTAATTCCGTACAAACCCTTTTTATACCTTCCAGTACAAATATTGTTTTTCAAAGGACAATGGATGTTGAAAAAATGTTAATATATTAAAAAAAACTTGTACCAGGGTAACCCATGGTTCACTATTTGGTACTGAAAATGATGTTTCCATTTGATCGATGTAACGCCCAACTACTAGATTTTTCCTAAATTAAGTAGAGACTTGTTGAGTCCCAGGAGTTTCTATAGACCATTTTCTCGTCTGTTACCAGAATAAAAATGTCTATCATACATAGCTGAACTCTAATAATTAATTTGGTAAAGAAATAATACATAAAAAAGAGAAAGGGGTGAGTAGATGAATATAAATCAATATTATTACAATAGTTGTAAAAATAGGGAGCGGAGTGGCTCAGTAGTAGAACACCAAGAGTTGGCTTACCGGAAATCCTGGTTCGAATCCCGCTGCGGGCAAGTCTATTTAATCTGTTTGCAGCCGGGGAAGGATCCTATAGGATGTAGAACCTTCCTTTGGCTCACCTACCTTCTGTAAAATGTTATAAAAATAGGATACCCAAAGATAAGGGGGGAAATTCCGGTGGTTGAGCGTGAACTAGGACAAGCCTCCTCCCTGCAGGACCATTGTCCCTGAAACAGTACAATCTCTACCATGTACTGAACACCAGACCCGTTCACGGGTTGTAGTGGTACAGGTAATTTTTTTAAAACTATCACCCTTGCATAGCTTATAGGTGCAAAACATAGCTTCTAGCTTTGATGGTATCGAAATATTATAGGTGCAAAACATAGCTTCTAGCTTTGATGGTATCGAAAATATGGTATTGCGTTCCTTTCTATCCCACTCCGCTTTGGTCCAGAACTTATTCCCACTTAATATCTGCCATTCTTCTTCCCTATCCCCATCGAAAGAGATGTTTCTGTGAGATTTTTTCAATACCTGTCGGTTCGACGAAGTCTCCGAGGTATTTAAAGTATGGGAACCCGTTGATTTTTTTTTCAAGCTTGTAATTTCATATATTATTATATTAATATTATATTAGTCTTATAATATCAGTAGTAGAACTACTACAAGGATCCGAAATTGGCAATCGTCATCGCAAAGGGTTTGTGGGCCTCCTCCAAATAGAAGAGTTTTCTTCTAATAACTCTCCTTTTATTTTTCCTCTGAAATAATTCCGAAATCCGATAATTACTTTCCCTCAACACATGGACCGAACGGGAAATTTTTCCTGTATTTGTTAGTCTTTATAGCAAGTGTAGTACCAGTTTAGAAAGAAGATATCATATTGTAGCTATAATATGATATAATTATATTGCATCGGATTTTGTTCAGAGTTGACTGCTTTCAGATAATCGGAATCGTATCATTCTTGTAGTTTTTGGCTTCAAATGGAATTTTAATATAAGCAATAACTCGATTCCGCTTATTTAAGTACAAGAAACTCATTTTGGAGAGAATTAGGCTTATTCACTTATTCACCGGGGCTGTAGCTATGTGGGGAGGGAAATGGTCCGAGTAGAGGTCAGAGAAAGTTTCTTAAAGAGAAATATTAATCAGAAAGCAACGTTTCAGCCCACAGTGCAGGTTTTCTTTAAGGCTTATAATCAGGTCAAGGGGAGAAATTGAAATGAAAAAAAAACAAAAACATTTCTGCAAAAAACTATTTAATTTCACTTTCTCTTCTTGCTCTCATTATAAGTCCTGAAGAGGGGCAATCTGGGACAAGAAGTTTATTTTTAAATAAATAATTCAACACCATATAAACATTACTTCTCTGACTTACATCCGGACCATCTTCTTCCTTATATTGGTATATATATATATTGATTATATATTAGGTCATCTAACACTGTTTAAGATATATAATGCAGTGTTTACAGTACAATGGATTGGGCTATATTACTTCAACATAATAATGGCCAGAGAGATTTATGTTGCTTGATATTGGGTGACATTTACAGCGCCATTGTTGTATCATACAACAAAGAAAAAAGGAACCGCGTCTCTTAGTCTTTCCCTTAAGAAGACTCCTTAATTCCTTTAGGGGGATTCATTTTTAGAGACTAATAAAAGGTCCTGGGTCCAAATCCGTCTGTGACGGATAATTTACTTAATCTAGGAACAAGAGTGGATCCTTTGGGATCTGGAGATTCTCCTGGGGCTCACTCAGCCTGCACAACCTTTGTCTAGAAACATCAAACATTCTAAGACGTAGTGAACATAAGAATCTTCGTAGTGGTACAGATTTTTTTTCTCTAATATTTCAATATTGTGATGTGATTACGGTAGTCTCTTCAGAGATGAGATTATATAATAAAATGAATGGTAGAAATACAACAATGGTATTATGAAATAGTTTATATTAGTATATTCTGCCCTACTAGGAAAAAAGGCCTGAAGTCCAAAAAAAATGAAAACTGAGTTAAGGTCAAATTACAGTTTTGTAGGTGGTTTTCTATATTCTGTATTTAATAAGTAATTATTTGTCAGTCTTATAAGTTCATTAATTAGCCTATCAACAAAAATATATTATGAGCCAACATGGGAGTTATGTTACGGTTTGCACTCCTGTTTAGAGATAACAAGACCTAAAGTCCCATTTTATACCTAAAAATGCCAAAATCGAGTTTTTTTTTTTTAACTAAAACTTTTTTATTTATTTAATGACATTAAATTATTCAAATTATTTAATCCTTTAAATGTATATTTTACAGGAAAAAGGGTGTGAAAAAGTATATATTACGTTTTATTGAATATCTCAGTTTCAAGTGAAGTGGAGTTAAGGCTTTCTACCGAAGCAGGGCAGTATTGTAGTGTATATCGTACGGCAGTGTATAGTCTACAATAGCGGGACTATATTATATCAACATAATAATGGCCAAAGTTATTTATCTTGCGTGATATTGTATAACATTTACAATGCCATTATTGTATTATACAACAAAGAAAGAAGGAACATCGTCTCTAACTCGGCCTCTTAAGAAGACCCTTGTCAATTCCCTCGGTTTTCCTATATTGATGTGGCGAGACAAAGGACATTTAAGTCTCTAAGGGTTTTATTACAAAGAGGTTGAGGTCGCCTGGAGAAGGATTTTAGCTGGAAGAGTACACGCGAACTAAGAGGATTTATATACCACCATTCTCTTCTTAACGAGCCCCAGGATCCCAGAATTCTCTCGACTCCGGGCATTGTTGTTGTTCGTGGACCCGAGCGATAATTCAAACAATTCTGAATAGAGAGGTGAATACAACATCTCCATAAATGTGGATATGCATACATGGAAGTATGATTAATATCCATTAGTTTTATTCGCAATGATAAACTAGATAGGTCCTTTATTATGTTAAAGGTAATGAGGTATTAGATTTATGTTGCAAGCAATAATTCGGTAGATCGTGACTGGTGTGTGGGATTGCACAGGGCTTTGATCCTATTGTATTCTTCGGTTGTTCTATACAAGTATCTCTCCTTCGAAACATCCTACCGTGTTGTCGAATCATCCTCGTCAATAGAGCTTAATTACTAGAAAGATATAAGATATAAAAGGACATATTTAAACTATGTTTACTATAACACATGTTCTGAAATATAAAATGAATTTTCACGAAATAAACTCTACTAATTCAATCATGGGATGGAGTTTACAACTATTCATTCTGAACATTCATGAATTCAGATTTGTATCCATATTTCATGTTTTGTCATAACGTCAGATCATCAGTTACGTCATCAATTGTTATGGTGTAGCCAAACCATACTTGTACCACTTAAGGTTCATCAATTTCAACTACCACCTGATATTGATTACACTAATATAAATGTTTTAAAAAAAACCTGTACCACGACAACCCGTGAACGGGTCCGGTGTTCAGTACATGTTAGAGACTGTACTGTTTCATGGACAACGGTTCTGCAAGGAGGTGACTTGTCCTAGGTCACGCTCAGCCGCCCGACCCCCCCCCCCTTATTTTGGGTACCCTATGTTTATAATATTTTATAGAGGTAAGCACCAGGAGGGTTCTATATGATCCATCTTCCGCCGCAAACAGACTAAATAAAAGTCTTGCCCGCTGCGGGATTTGAACCAGGATTTCCGGCATGGCAACTCAGTGCTCTACCACTGAGCCACTCCGCTTTCTTATGAAAGTTTTAGAAATTTAAAATATAAAACGAATGATAGAAATTTCGCTATTTATTTTAAAATAACATAATATAGAAACCTATTACGATCATGATGTAAACAACTTGTTCCAGTAATTAAATAGTAAACAAAAAGCAGAATCATAAGCAGAAATCACAAATACAACGTTTCATATTTCTAGTTTTGAAAAAGTCCTTATCTAAGTCCTTGGGGTTCACTCAGCCTTTATAAAATATATATCTATAATTAGGAAAAAACCTGGCGGTTGAGCTTCAGCTTGGACAAATCACCTCCCTGTACTACCTTATCTTAGAAACTATACAGTCCCTACAATGTACTGAACCCAGGACACCATGGGTTGCCGGGGTATAGGATTTTATATTTGCTAAAGAAAATATACAACCATCCAGAATTTTCGCTAACTGCTTTGTATTCAAGCGTGAAATTTGTATTCATTTAGGTTATCAAAATGATTACTGCTTTAATTTTATAGTAGGTACATAGGCTATTTCCTTCATCTCAAGGAAATGAGATTTATTTATGAGAACCTTCTAGAATAGACAGAATATTTTCAATTCTTTTTCGACGTGAATAATTCTGAAGTTAATATGATCGGTTCGATAAACTAGATAGAAAATTCACAAACACCGAATTCAACAATAATAATATATTTTTTTACCAATTTATTTTGGTAGAAAAGATCGGTAACTAACTGGATTTAGAAAGTGAAGAAAGATATATTTAGAAAGAAATAGAATAGAAAGGAAGAGGACTCTGTGGACAGGAAGATTTTCAGAACAGGATCTTCTACGGCGTGGTATGGTGGGATGGTGGTATGGCGGGATTCCAGGAAAGAGTGAAATAGAAACCCAGGATGAGACGGCCTGGGGACCAAAATAAGTAGCATAGGAATATTCGAAGGAATGGAAGAGAAAATAGGATGGGGAGAATTGGAATTGGCACGTGGTCCCCAGTACACCTCATCGACAAATATATTTATTTCTTTAAGGAGAATATCCATTAAAACAAAATTCATGTTAGAAATAGGGCTTCCCCAGAAAAAGAAAATAAACGAAAAGTGGCAAGCCATGTGGAATGAGAGCCCACAGAGCAAATTAAAAATAATTAAAAAATCGGTGAAACCGTGGCTCACCTCAAATCGCTCCAATCGCAGGGAGGAAGTTGCCTTAACCAGGCTAAGAATAGGGCACACAAACCTTACTCACGTCCATATTATCCTATAAAAGCCAGCTCCGAAATGTCAGCATTGCAAAATCATCCTTACAGTCCATCATATTTTTCAAGAATGTTCTTTTTACACCTCTAGGTTAAACAAACTAGGTCTTACAAATAATATCTCGAATACGCTTGGTGATAATCAAGATAAAATAAGATTAATATTGAAATTCTTAAAGGAAGTGGACATACTAAGATAAAAATAAATTTTTTATTTATTTATTTATCTTTTATTTATTTATTTTGTATCTATCTGTTTATCTTTTATTTATTTATTTCTCCCCTCTTAAAAATTCCGAATGTTTAATTCATAAAATAGATAAGTCATAATTCACAATTATTAAGCATTTAAAAGAACTTAGATGAATAATGGAGAAATTAAATTAAAACTGAAAATCTTATTATTGCAATAATCAAATATTGGAATACACATATACATAAGACTCTATAAACAAATTATCACAGGCGTTGATGACCATATGGTTTTATGCCTTACAAACCCAAACAAACAAAAACAAAATGCATGTTTTGAACTGATATATTTGGAAATGTCAGATATAATAATATTATTCAAAAAAGTTTGCCTAATATTTCTAAATGTTGTCTAAATCTAACAGATTAGTGTTTTATCACTAGATTTATTCAAAAAAGCAACATTGCAGTCCTAACTAGAAATGAATCAAGCTACAAAATATTAGTTGAATTTAATTCGTTTTTTTTTTTTTTAGTTAACGCCCACATTGGAGCACATGAATCAATCCGTGTAAATTACAGTATTTTTATTATTATTTAAAATATTTGCTGTGATGTTTTTATGTCATCCACTTCTGTTCCCAAACTTCTTCATTATTTCAGACCTGGCTGCCCTTCCTTCATCCGTAATGGTGTTTTTGCGTGCAACTGTTTTAGTTTAAGCCTCGTAGCCCTACTCTTCTGAATCTTCTTCACTTTACTGTCTGCATTTTGTATCTATTGTTAAATTGAACTCTTTTCAATCGTCCTTGGCCATTATTGAACTGTTGTTTTCGGTTTTATTTTTCCAAAAGTAGTTTAATGATTGTTTTACTCTAATCGGGGCAATTTTTCTTTTGCGCATTGTTCCTACTATTGAATCATTTTCCCGACAAACCACTTCATCAGACAGCAAGCTCGTATGTCCGTCTATTTGATGATACTTAACCTGTGCTTTGGTGTTCAACTTAAATATTGTTTCACTAGCATAAATTGCTTCATTCTTAACTACGGAGCCATAATGTATGAATTTGGTACTCATTGAGAGAGATTTCTTCTTTTATGATGGTCAAAGTGACTCGTTGTTTGCTTGTTTCAGTTTTTTTGCTCTGTTTTCTATCGAGGATCTTTCATTTATTCATTCGTTAATTCACTTAATTAATTAAATAAAATAATAAACCAAGCTAAATATAACGCTAATAATTTATCCCCTTTTTTATATTGCAAATTTATCTTGTCCTAGATAGATGACACGAGATGTTATTCGGAGCAAAAACCTTTCCACTAATAGAACATTGCCTCCGGAAACGACAAAAAGTGGGACAACTCCTTGAAAATCTAAAGTACAGGATGGCTCTCACCAGCTGATGAATAATATAAGCTCAAGTTATTCAAATTTATTCAGAAAAAATCATTTTCAATTTTGAAGAAGCGTTTGAACAATAAACGATGCAACTATAAAGATGAAATTTAATGTTAATCAAAATTTAAAAATTGTATATGTGTATAAATATATATATATATATATATATATATATATATATATATATATATATATATAAATATATATATATATATATGACTACAAGACATGTGTGCAGAATAAAATATTATTTTATATTAACATGGTGGTTATTTTTATTTAAGAAAAATTAGCTCGCCGTTTCAGGCTACTTCAACATTTACTAGACAAACGCTCTAAGCTCCCAACTAATTACAAAAGACTCATATACATGACAATCATTAGACCCATCTGGAATTGCGGAGTACAGCTATGGGGCTCCACTAAGCCATCGAATTCCTCTCGTATTCAATCCTTACAATCTAAAATCCTTCGTAAAATCCTCAATGCTACTTACTTTGTTACTAACAAAGTAATCAATAATGACCTTAATGTCCCGTTTGTTGCTGATTTGGCCCGAATCCGATATCAATCTTTTCATGACCAACTTCATTTTCACTCAATCCCACTAGTTTCCAACCTAGCATCTTCTTCAACTCCTGATAATCCTCCGAGGATCCTGAAATATATATAGTTTCTCTACTAGCCTTTATCTCGGGACATAATTTATCTGTCATTATACTTACTTGATGTATTCAGTATAAATTTCAATAAATACATTTATAAAAAAAAATATTTTGATTATACAAACCACACTCAACGACAGTGTGTATAATTGATCAATTGTATTAAATTAAGAAAATTAAGGGATAGAGATAATGAAAATTTCTTAGCTTGGTTCAATGGTTGAGTTTTATTCTTTCTTGATTAAGTTTTTGTTCCTGTTAATTTTTAAATTTTTTTATTAGTAACTATTATAATGTTATTATAACAATATTGTTATTTATGAATTAGTTTCTTCCTTTTTTTTGTTTTTGTCATGAACTTTATTTCCACTCAAACCCACTAGTTTAGAACGTAGCAACCTCTTCAATTCCTGATAATCCTCCGAGGCATCTGAAAAGAAGATGGCCTCGTGACCTTCTAAGTTGAACTTTTTATTTGAGTACTACCAGTGGGTAGTTTCTCTACTTGTCATTATCTCGGGACATTATTTATCTTTTATTATACTTACTTGATATATTAAATATACTGTTGTAAATTTCAATAAATAAATTTTAAAAAACATGTCATCAGTAATTTTATTTGCTCATTTTCATAGATGTGTAAAAGAAACGTTTTTTTTTTTTAAACCTTTTTTTTTCAGGGAATGGTTTTTTAGTCCCAGAATAAAGATTTTTTTCCATTCTATTCTATTCAATTCTGTCCTTTTCTATTATGTATACTCTATTCTATTCTATTATACTGCTAAGAAAGTCCTGGAACAAGAAACGATCCAATTGAATTAAATCACTAAATAAAAATGCAGCCGTCCCAGCCAAGAAAATCGAAATTGAAATACATTTCAACTATGGCTGAATTTCAAAAAGTGCTGTTTATTATTGAATATATCTTTTATTTTTGAATGTAACCATTGGTGTAAAAAGTTTTTCGATGAATATATTTTTATAAAAACATAAATAATTTGGATCAGTGATTTTACTTCTCCCCTGGAACTACAATACAGTGGAGTAAATAATCTCTGTAGTGAAGTATAATAACTAATACCATTATAATAATATAAAATCTATACCACTATAACCTTTGAAGTGTCTTGGTTTTAATAAATGGTAAAAAAGGGTAATGCTTCTGAGCTAACGGTTGTGTAGGGATGTGAATTGGTCATGATCACGCTCGACCAACAGCTTTTTTCACCAATTAAGAGTACTAACATTTATATGAACTAGATGAGCCATTAGAGGATCCGACTGCATCCAACTATGGTGGTTATCAGATCTTTTGTATAATAGAAAAATAATAATTAATAAAGAATCATACGTTATAATTTACAACAAGAAAATTAAGCCCGACCATTGAGCGAATACAGCCTAGCTAATAATAGCCATTGCATACCTCTGTGTTAGGAATGCACTCCTGCATGGAATGTATTTAGCCATCGCATGTAGTTTAGTTGGAGTGCATTCCATATCTATTTTCATAAATTTTTAATTTTAATTATCTTGTTTTTGTAACTGGAGTACATCTTTCTTAGTCGATCATTCAAATGAGTAAATTAAAACCTTTTTCCAGTCACATATTATTTTTCTTTATTTAAAAACGTTTCAACAATTCTATGTCATTCTCAATTTACATTATTTATAAGTCCTTTAACGTTATTTAATTTTAAAAATATTCTCTAAAAATTTTTTAATATAAATTTGTACATTTTCAACCTTTTTGGTTGATTGTCATGTAATTTAAAATATTTCTTACAAAGCTTAGAGTTACAGTGTACTCCATGGTCAATTAACAATTTAAATAAAGAAAAATAATATATGACTGGAAAAAGGTTTTAATTTACTCATTTGAATGATTGACTATAAATTTTTAACTGATTCCAAATCAGGAGAACCAGAAAAAAAATGAAAAAGAAAAGCCTTTTTTCCTAAACGAAAGAAGGCTCTTTCATATTAATATCCATATCCACGTTAATATCCATCCGGCTGCTGCATCAAGTATAGTATGACTAGATCAGTAGTCTAGTAGAAGTTTCATTTTTCATGAAAACAGTCCTTACTATGTACTGAATTGTAGAATCTTCATGGGTTTTAGTAATAATAATAAAGTCTTTATTTATTATGGGACAAGTCCCTTTAGAATAACAATACAGTTATTAATGTATAAGCTATTATGTCTTAGGTTATAATGTAATTACATTTACTTAATTGATACAATTAAATTTTAAAATGATTAATGAAAAAAATTTGCGAATAACCTTAAATGGCAATATATAAAGAATAAAAACAAAATAAATAAATAAAAATAAAAATAAAAAAAAGAGTAAAATAAAAAAAAATAGAAGTAAGATAACAATAATTATTTAGAGATAAACAATCGATAGTTACATATGTTTACAAATTATTATGCCGAGTAAAACACAAAAAACAAAATAATAAAAGAAAAATACAAATCATATCAACAAAGATAACTTGTTTTAAAAATATCTAACTGGATGAGTGAACCGTCAATTATATAAATAAAACGTATTTATTTATTTATTTATATACAAACAAACATGTCATTCATTCATCAAATAGAGAATTTTAATCTCAAAACTGAATATATTATTTCCGATTTTTTGGGTATTGTAAGGATATTAAGTGATTTAGTATAAGGGATTCGAAGGTTGAAAGATTATTGGAAAAACGAATTAAAGAAGGTATAGAGTTCCAAAGTGACGACGATCGGATAAGGAAAGCTCTATCAACAGCTGTTTTATTGTTAAATATTTATATTTTTATAATATCAAGATAAGGTTAAATTCTTATAGTGGTTATCTACTTCTATATATTATAGTTACGGCCGTTCTTGTCGACAAGAATCCCGAATAAGTATTCCTACGATTTCCAGTCCCTTGAGAGCGGACAGTTGAGAAGTGTCCCGAATCCCAAGAACAGGGCCCTACTACAATAATGGAAGGTGGAGCATTGAATTTGATGAGCTGGGGTGGGGTTCCACCTCTGGGAGGTGGCGTTCCACCTCTTGGGAGCCCAAGTTGTCCACAACCAGGCCAAACTTCCTCCTCCAACTCGTTCCGTTCCGATGACTTTCTTGTCTTATCGGAGTTTGCCTGGAAAATAGTTCTATTCCAGCTGAGGGACCAGTTAGTGCTGGGAGGCTATCAAACACGCCACTCCAACTTAATCTTTCCCCTCTGCCCTCCAAGATTTATAGCGCTTATTTAGTTCTTCACTTTTTTTAAATACTTAAGTTATAACTGCTTTTAAAAGTATTCAGCTGAAAAAGAATAGTAGATTATTTAAAACTAATTAAAAAAAAAACAGCAATAAAATATATTAAGAATAGAATAGAAAAATAATTTTATTCTTGGGTCTGGTCGTTAAAGCATAACAGATGTGTACAAAATTTATTAAAAATATATCTGGCCAAAGGGCTACATTATTAGAAACTAATAGTATGATGATATAGAATAAAAAAAAATAAAAAAAAGTAGCATACAGAATTACAATAAAAAGAAATAAGCTAATAGAGAAATAAATAAATAAGATCATCTGACAATATAAAAAATAATGTCATTATGATTAAGGAATATTTACTGTAATTCATCACTCGATTATGATTAATATAAGCTATTAATTATTACTGATTAGAGATCATCTGTTTTGGAATTTATGAGATGTGGGAAAAGTTTGGATTTGCATGTGGATAGAGAAGATGCATGGCAGATATCGGGTGGGAGTGAGTTCCAAAGAGAGATAGATCGGGCGAGAAAGGGGCTCAACTATTTCAGTTCTGTGGGAACGGATATAAAATCAGAAAGGCGAGATTCTGTGCCCTGGGATTGGATAGAGGATTTTGCTTGATTTTGCCTCGCCATTGCCAACAACTATAATAACAAGGCCTAGCAAACCCAATGGCTTGATGCCGGTACCACCGATCTCTGCTTACAAACTTCCGTCCAAAGGCCACTTCACAAACTTAAATCTACCAGATCACTATTAACGCAATCCTCATGCCTACTGTTCGGCCTACCCCTCGGATGCTTACTAGTTGCCACAGCGCTTATTAACTTCTAGGACATCGTTCGCTACCGAGCCCAACAACTTTACGAAAATCCCCTCCTAGACCATTCTCCTCTACTCTAAGTATCCGCCGCAGTTCTTCCCGATGTCCTCACTGCGGGATCCTAATGTATATTTCTAGGTCGTTGAGCCATCGAAGTCTAGGTCTGCCTCTTTCTCTCTCTCCATCTGGACTTCCTTCCAAGATCTGGTTTGGAATCCTTTTTAATTATATATTTAAAACTATATGTCTTTAAGGTGTCCACATCGCTAGGACAAAGATATTCATGCTCTATAGCAGCGGTTCCCAAACTTGGGGGGGCGTGAGGACATGTCAGGGGGGGCACGAGACTAAATTAACAATGATGTTTAGAAAATTGACCACTTTTATATAATGGACAAACCTTCATTATGGTTAAAATGTTTCAAAATGTATCCTAGTGTATCACGGGAAGCTCTTCGTTTATATTTGCCTTTTTCAAGCACCTATTTGTGCAAAAAAGCATTTTCAACACTTGTGGCAATTAAAACAAAGTATCGGAATAAGCTTGATGTTGCTAGTGACTTGCGTTGTGCACTTACTAAAACTCGAATAGGCATAAGAAAAATGGAAGCCCATCCATCTCACTAACCAACCTAATCTATTTTTCTCTTGTTAATAATTTTTGTATTTTATGAAAACTGATATTGTTGTACCTTATGGCAGTATAAATAAATGTTTTGTTTTCAATGTAATACTTATTTGTTTTTGTTTTGTTCCTAGGCCCACATAATTTATTTTTAAGGGGGGGCGCGAGAAGCTTTCATTTCAACAAAAGGGGGGCGTGGTACAAAAAAGTTTGGGAATCCCTGCTCTATTGCGAAAAAAAAAGAAAAAAAGGAGGTAATATATATATGATTCAAAAGTGTTAATGCTTGCCAAATTTACAAAAATATTCAATACAAATACTGGTTTACTTTCATTAATTTCTAATTTTTAAATTATTGAGATATTTGAAGTACGTCACATTATCCGAGTTTTAATTACTGCTAGAAACTATTCCTATAGAAATTGACACGCTCTTCATTACCTACAGCCATGTAACACTTCATCAATCATTAAATAGCTGAGATTGGACACTCGATGGAACAAAAGATAAAGTTATCCATTATCCTACATGTTGGCTGATGAGAACTTGAGCCAATGATGTAAGTTGCTAGCAACCAGCCCTGTTGAATGGTTGCTGTGTATTTCTACAAGTTTGATTCGGAGAATATTAGAGCTCATCGTGTATTGTAATGTATAGTTAGTTCTCGCACGTGGGGGAGTTATTACATATTGTTTCTTCACATGCTCCAATAGAGAAGTATTCAACAAATACATTTACTTTTTATTTAAAATTATTTTTACAGGTTTTTAATCTGAAAGTAAATTAAGAGAACTAGTCTCTAGTGCCAATACCATCAGACTAGCCCTGAAGAAGACCTGCGATGTGGGTCGAAACGTCGGTTTTCCACTAAGCAGTTTTCCCTATATAGGAGAATTTTTTTTTTACCTTCCACCCGGAACCATTTTCTTCCTCATATATCTTTATATATATGTATATATATATATATATATATATATATATATATATATATATATATATATATATATATATAAAGATCAACTAATATTATTCAATAAAAGTTAATTAGTTTCTTTAAAAAAAATTCTTAAAAACCAAATTTTTCTCTGTCATAAACTTATAAATATATCCCTTGATATTTAATCGAATAGTTAGTTACACAAACATTTTAAATTCTAAAATGTTTGTGTAACTATTGGTCATTTCCCTCACAGTGCTAGATTGCTGGTCTCAAGATCCTGAGTTCGATACCTGGTGTGGCAGAGAAATTATTTATTCTGCTAAAAACCTGTACCACTACAAACCGTGAAAGGGTCAGTCTTTACGATGTACTGTGAACCTTAGACCCTTCACAGGTTTTTTTTTTGTTTTGTTTGCTATATGTGCTGGTTGGTATGATGAGGAATATATTTTTATTTTATTTTATTTATTCTTTAATTTTCATTTGCAACTGCACAATTGCGCATCGAGAAAAAATGGTCCAAGTGTTATTCTCATTACTTTTCTACAGGAACAACAAGTTTTGGAATGTAAATATCAATAGTTGAGTAAGTCTCTTGGACAATGTCATTTTAGTCTTTTCCTATCAAGTCCAGGTAACAGGGAGCAGGAAAGCGGAAGAACTAGTGGATTTGGGTGATTTTTTGTCGATGAGTGAAATTTTATGTATTTGTTATGAATATATGATTTTATAGTGGGAATGTTCATGTCGTTGTGTATGGTGTGATATATACCATGGAGCATCAACAATTTTTTTGAGAATTTCGGACTGTGTTGTTTGTATCTTGTGCATGTGGACTTGTTTTGCTGAACCCCAAAGTTCTGCTTTATATGTCCAAATAGGTTTTAGTGTTATAGATAACAAGTTTCGTAAGTCAAGCGAAGGTCTGTAGTCCAGAAGATGTGATAGTGGTTTATAGTGTCTTGTCAATTTAATTTTGTTTGTACGTCTCATGTAAGTCGTTTGTCCAAGTATAGTCCAAAATAACGAACATAGTTTTTGGAAGGTACTTCGTCGTTGTCAATTTTGACTGCTGGACACGAAGCTTTGCGTGGGGAGAAGTTACATGGCTCGATTTCAAGGCGTTTATTCCGATTTGCCATTTGTAGAACCACTTTTCTAAATCAAATAAATGATTTTTAAGAGCTGCGTGTGATAGATTTGGATCGCTGTTTGAAGAAATAATGGCTGTATCGTCTGCGAAGGTATAGATGTTGGTGCAAGGGTGCTCTGGAATATCAGAGGTGTAAACGGAACAGAGAATAGTACTTAAAACACTTTCTTGCGGTACAACCCTATATTAGGTGGAAAAATTAAGACTTTTTTAGGGAAATGAAAAAATAAATAAAATAACGTCTTAAAGTGTGGGAGAGGTTAAAAGTGATTAAGAAATAATTCAATAAAAATGATTATTAAGGAAGAGAGTATTTGTTTATTGTATTAGTAGTATTGTTACTATCAATTACTTTATCAATGAATAAATAATAGCTGGTAATCTAATAACTTATAATTAAAATATGTTACAAAAAGAGATGATGGGGCGATAGTAATATGGAAATAAAGGAGAAGGATTGAAGGAAGGGAGGAAAACTGTGTATGGGATTAAAGGATAATCTTGAAAGGATTTGGGGACCCTTTCAACCCTAGGGGGTAGCAAGATCAGATGATAGAGTGTAGAGTATATAGTTTAAAGTGTAGAGTGAAAAAGTGAGTTCAAAGAAGCAGGAAATAGTGATGAATTTAAAATAAATAATCGAATACGGTTTTCCTTATGTACAGGGTTTAGTTGTAATTAGTTATGTTCGTGTTTAATGTTCTGCCTCTTTGGGGATTTTCTGTAGTGTAAACTAAGTACAGAAGAGGATATATATATAAATTAATAAAGAATGCACAAAATAATATAGAAATGTAATCACAGAATCTCAGCTTAAATCCAGAAGATAGAATAGAATAAGTTACGAAAATAATTTTATACTGGGACCACATCCCTTGGGAATGTCCAGCAAGTGAGTCATGAAATTTTTTGTCGTATTTATTATACTATAATACTTTATGTAGTATTTATTTATAATATAAATATTATAATATAATTTATGTTTTTTTTCTGTTCACAGGTAATGATCAATAATATAAAAATAAGACTCGACAAAACTTCAGTATTCTGTAAGTATACTATATTCTAAACTCTATCTATATTTTATCAATTATATTGAATTGGGTCAGTTGGGAACGATGGAGGGCGGTCGCTGAATTTTCAACACATCTTCCTTTCTTTAGAAAATCTACAAGGCTGGTAAAAAACAAATTTGGCAATATCGAACACAGTAACATATGTTGATAAGCAGGCATCATCATAGCTCGATCATTTCCAAAACAACCTGCGCAGAAGCCTCCAAGGGCCGGCCGCGCATATTCCTTTCCTCCACTACACCTGTTCAGGCCCGCCTCCAGAATGGAAAATAATAAAATTTAAAGAAGTAAAGCTAATGTGAAAAAAATAAATTAATAAAGGAAAAATACTGATGATCATATCCACTCCCCATAACAGATTTCTTAAAAACATCAATATTTTACAGTTATAAAATTGAGACACAGTTCTTTTATAATTCATGATACATTTTGTCAGGATAGTGTATTTTGTATTATTATTCTACTTTTAGCTGATTTTATATTTCATGAAATTTAAGGGGATTTTATATTTATATTTTAGGGGGGAAATCGTGATTGGGTGTATCTTGAGCAATGATGAAACTTTTTGTGAAGTGCTGTAAATTTAAATTTACGAAAAAGACTTATTTTATGTTTTTTTTATATTTATGGCATTGGATATTTCCATCCATACAGCCAGCTATGTATTTATTTGTTTAACTGTTAAGTTAGTTGCCAACAGCACACGGTTTTTCCCAGATGGTTACCGCCTGTTTATCCCAGGCGGCCACACATCCAATTACTAACCACGCCCGACGTTGCTTAACTTCGGTGATCTGACGGGAACCGGTGTGTTCAACGTGGTATGGCCGTTGGCATTATTTTATGTTGTACCAACGTTTTTTTTTTTTTAAGAAGTTTAGTGTTAGTGAACAAGCTTAATTATTAAGTGTTGGTAAAGAATACATAGCATTAAAATATTTACAGACTTTTGAAATCTGGAATTTGATAAAACCGTCCTTTTTTTCCTTTTTCCTTTTTCCTCCGTCCTTTTTTTTTTTTCCTCATGGAGAGAAGATGGTGACGAACAATATCTTTCGACACACCACATTCCCTAACAAGTTCGCGAGTACTTGTGGATGGATTTGACTCAACAGCTTCCTTCAGAACCTCATCAATATCCATTAATGGTCGCCCGGAGTCCTTCTTCCTTTTCAACGTCGTATCTCCACTGCTAAATTTTTCAAACCAACGCCGCGCAGTGCGCTGGTCAAGGTCACCTTCCCCTTCATATTTAATAATTTCACTAGTTGCTTCAGCGGCTGTGAATTTTTTTTGCAGTAATGTCTTAAAATTACGAGAATTTCGAAGGACACTGTCATGTTTCTTCTTTGAAATAAATAACTAAACTGAGGCTTTTTTTGAAGAATTAAGTATTAGTAAACAAGCTTAGAGAATGCTCTAAAGGGATTATTAAGTGTTGGTAAATAATAAATAGGATTAAAATATTTACAGACTTCTGAACTCAGGAATTTCATAAAATAGTAATTTTTTTATACACCCTATTATTATCCTAAATATTTTGGCCATTTTTTGTTCATTTTTATTTGAGGGCGTTTTTAGAAATGATATCACATATCATGTATGTTTTTTTTATTTAAGTTATTTTGAGTCAAATATTGTTAAGAATTTGATTTTATTTTTTTTACTGTTAGTATTTTTATATTGAAAAATATGTACTTGTATCTTATGGTATCACTTTATAATTTAATAAAATTTATTGAATTTCAGGATTGTAAAACACATGTGAAGTAAACGTATGTAAATTGGTAATTATATGGTTTTTACACAGTGTGTTTTATTAGTATGAAAATGTACACTTTAAAAAGGATATTTTGCAAGGTTCGAGACGAAAAGACTGCCATAACATTCCTCCAAGATAATGGACTGTTACCTAACAAGAAGGTAACACCTCAAGATCTTGATATGGCTATGTATTATGGTACAAAAATATAGTGGAGTTGTTCCAAACGAAGCTGGAAGAAAAGACAGCAGCTCATATATAACATTTCATATATCGCATAAGGAACAAACCGCACTTTTTTGACTTCGTATCTCGCTTATTTTATGTGGTGTTCAAAGTTCTAGGCCCACATTTCATTAGATATTAGAGATTTTCGGATTGGTATAAACAATTAAAATTAGTTTAATAAAACATATGTCTTATTTCAAATTAAATGAATTATATTGTTACGGGCTACTGGGTATTAAAATGAATTAAGAAATTCCTTAATTAAAGATACTAATATTTATTAACAAGAGTGATAAAAAGGATACAAGTAAATTATTAACAATTAAATTATTGAACTAATATAAATTTATAATAACAATATTCTAAATATTTATTATCTAGGCCTAACTCCTATTTAATTATTACAATTATATTAGATATTACTAATTCTAGATAGCTTAACTAGTTACAATAGTTTCTATGACTACAATTTATAACTAATAATTAACACTTACAGTTCACTAGTCCACCGACCGTAAGATTCTGCAAGTATGACAAACTGACACACAGAAACAAACAGAAACAGTTTATTACACTCACGAGACTGTCACAGTTCACTGATACACTTAGTACACGGGCCGGTTCAACACTGACTAGTTTATCACACTGACACTCACTTATCACAGATCTTGCGTGGTCTATTCTCAGGCTAAGACTGACTGGCTCGAGGTGAAGAAAGTATTTAAATAGGGCCGAACATTCTAGAACACGGAGGGGCCAGAAAATTCTGGAATCTTCTTAATCCTTTTCCGACAAAAGGAGACGATCTAGAACGGTCCTAATCCTATTTTAACTTCTCCCGCCTACGGATTTAAGCCGCTAATCCCCTTGCTTCCGTCTTCCTGCCAGCGACCGTAACAATATTTAATTCTAAAGTGGTGATACCATAACATACAAGTACCATTACATACGAAAAATAAATCCAACAAATAATCATTTGTCTTAATTAAAGCGCGATATTAATAAAACTAGTTAATTATTAATATAATAAAAAGAAATAAATCATTTTTCCTAGTAAATGATGTTTGTGTGTGATTTTGTAGTCGAGCTAGCTGAGTAGAGCATAAAGGTTGCTTTCATCTCTTGCCGTTATTATCATAGGCAGCATATAAAGCTTTGATAGCGCATAAATCATTCCCTCTGCATGTAATTATGATTTGGTGTTTGTTCAGTTATGACCCATTTCCCATCTGCTTTTGAATTATAATTTAAAATTTCTCAGTCATGGTGTAGTTTTAAATCTTACGATTATCTTTACAATTTTACATAAGGTGCACTCATTTTTTTATCCAGTGCTATAGTTTAAGTTTATTCCTTCGTTTTGTTCGGGAGTTGCTATGATGGAGGTTTCGGGTTCAAATCCAGCTGTGATGAATAAATTATTTAATCTGTTGACAGCTACAGATATACCCTTAGGAATTTTCAGACCTTCCTAGGGCTCATCCACTCTCTATAATGCAGCTAGCCTTCATTATAGATAAATCTGTTGCCATATATTAAAAAAAAAAACCTGTACCACAAACCATGAAGGGTCTGGGGTTCAGTACATGATAGAGACTATACTGTTTCATGGATAACAATTCTGCAATGAGGTGACTCAACTGTTAGATTTCCCCCCCTTATTTTGGGTACCTTATTTTTATAATATTTTATAGAGGCGTTGTGTGCCCCGGTAGGGTCCTAAATCCTGTATGATCCGTCTCCGACTGCAAACTGACTATTTAAAAATTTTCTATTACTTTTTCTATATATAAGATTACTGAATATTTAGGATTTCCGGCATGGCAACTCAGTGCTCTACCACTGAGCCACTCCGCTCCCGTTGGCATATATAGAAATCGTTTTCAAAAAATTTTACCCTTTAGGAAACTGTCCGAATTTCCGAACTGATGTAAGTGATGAAGTTCTGAACTGATGAAATCTGTAGGTGGTAATTCTGGTGAGTTACGGTGATTTTGGTGGATTTCATAGCCCAGCTTTTTCTTTTAATTCTTTCGTTATGTTTCTTCAATATCAATAGCAGTTGTTCCCAAATCGGGGGGGAGGGCGCTAGTTGAAAATGAAAAATGATCATTTAAATTTAGTTATTTCTCACTTATCAGTACTTCTTTATCTTAAATTGAAACTTATAATGTTGTATCTTTTGAGAATAAAACAAAATGTTTTGTTTTCAATGTAATTCGTATTGTTTTTTTTTTTATGCCCATACAATCTATTGTACAAGCGGGCGTAGAAGGAATTTCATTTGAATAGGCGGGGTGTGTTGCAAAAAAGTATGAGAATATATAGGGAGGATAGGCCCCTTCCGATTATCCGATGCAGGTTGTTTTTTATAATACGTTGCAGCATTATGTCAATATCTTTGCATTACGTTGTGAATGGTTCGTTCGTTACGACACCCTTCCCAGAACGCAGTGGTAATTTTTCTTGAAGTATCCGAGTGTCCTAGTTTAAACACTTAGAAAATAATACAAGAAAATGTCACGTCTTCAAGTTAATTTTTAATTTAATTAATGGCATACTAAATAATTTTATTCAATTGTAATACATAATATGAAAAGAGAGAGCATTAATAAAAGCTCATTACAATCTGTAAACATAAACTTAATACACAGAGATCTGGCGCTGTCGTGTAAAAGTGTAGGTCCCTTCCGATTCTTTCTTGATCCTTTCCTGAACACTGTAGTGATGTTTCTTGCACCTTGGGCTGCCCAGTTTAAACAAAAAAAAAATTAAATTATAAGAAAATATGTCTCCATGTTCATTTTTTATTGATTGCACACTAATTGATGGCACACTAAACGATGTTTGTTCAATTGTAGTGATACTAAATAATATCAAAATCATCATCATAATAATTTTTCCTCGCCCACAGACTAAACAGTGTGAGGAGACCCTTTGCAGAACATTGACCCAGTTGCCACTGTCCTGCACCAGCACATTTCTTCTATTCCACTCCATTCCTCTTTTCCTGATAGCCTCCTTCACCCCGCCTTCCCACTTTAGTCTTGGTCTTCCTCTCCCCCTATTTCTCTCTACTCTTGCTTTGTATGCACATTTTGCTGTGCTGCTTGGCTCTATAAGTAACAGATGTCCAAACCATCTGAGCCAGTTCTCCACTACTTGTCTTTATTCATGGCAATATGTACCATCCATTCTGTTTACTTTTATTAGTATAATTCAGTTGTAAATTTCATTGAATGAATTACTTAAAAAAAAACTCTTTACAGAAAGAGCCGACTTTTTCCTGCTTGAGTATTGTAGCAATGAGGAAGACTTGTTATGTATTTGCAGAGTGTAAGAGTCTTCTCTGGTCCCTTCCATAAACCAATGCAGGTTTTTTTTTGGTTTTAGAAGCTTTTGTTGTATTATTTATAATGTGGATGCGATGGTTTCACCTCCCGTCCCGTGTGGAAAGGTCAAATGAGTAAAACAAGTTGTTTCACTATATAAACTTTCCTTTGAAAACGTACATTTCATATGAAACGACCCAATATCAAGGGGTCCATTATTTCCCCGAAAATAATGGGAGTCATTGTCGTCCAATGAACTACAAGCGACCAGAGGTTGGTTATATGTATACGATGGTTCGAAAACAATTCCAGGTGAACTATAGGTGAGTTGAGAATACATGGCATGCAACAATGCTAGATGTCAGAGCTGTTTTGAGAGAGTGGGGAATGGAAGGGGTGGGGGAATTAGGAAAGGAGAAGGGATACATAGGGGGTTGGAGGGGAAGTAGTGGGGATAGAGAGGGGGAAGGAGGGAAATGTAGTGGGGATAGACAGGGGGGTAGTGGGAGGGGACTATAATGAATGCACGGTCTCTAGCGGAATTCAAATTGAATTAGAGATTCCATTAAACTAATTGCAAGGCGCTATTTCACCGCGGCCGATCCTGAGGCTGACTTTAAGTTTCCAAATTAAAAAAAAAGAGAAAAAAAGGAAACGCCTAAGAAGAGCGCTGTCTTCTTATCAGGAAGAATTACTGCTTCTCTTCAGTTTATCATCCTTATCAGATAATATGCTAATTCAAGTTTTATACTCCACTCCTAAGTGTTATGTATTACTATCGGGCCCTCTTTAAAGTCGAATAAATTTCAAAAACACGATAAGCATCAAATCACAAATTATTTCTTCGTCTGTTTCGTTATGCTATTGCCAAAAACTTGATCGTATATAGTCGCTAATGGATTATTCGATTGGATTCGATGACCTAAGACTGTTGTGTATACTTGTTTCTTCGTATCCGCAATGTATCTTCCTTGATCCTCTTCCTTTATATGTATACATATATCAGCTCTAAGATTAGGATATTATTTTTAGGATAAGATTAGTATGAGAGTTGTGAGTAGAGATGAGAGAAAAGAGATAAGGGAGTAGAGAGTAGTCACTAAGTTAGATCTGGAGTGGTCAATAAGTGATAATGATAGTCCATAGCCAATAGTCCATAGTCAGTAAAATTATATATTTTAGTAAGTATAACTAATTAATTATATGAGCCGTTCAATGCACAAATTAATTAACTCAATAAAACAAAAAGTGGAGAAATGCGAGAAAATAGTGCGCATTAGTTTTTAAAAATTCCCTTTATACTATAATTTCAAATAAATAGTAATCTTCAGTTTGCTGATGACCAAGTGGTAATAGCCAATGATGAGGAGGATGCTTCCTATATGATAAGAAAACTGTCAGAAGCATACAAATTGGGAGGCCTAAAAATCAGCGAACAAAAAACAGAATATAGATTATTAGCTTTGAATATAGATTATGCTTCCCTCACACTAGAGAATTGGAGTCTTACCAAAAGTGAAAATTTTAAATATCTTGGTAGGTGGCTCTCCACTAGAACTGGCTGCGATCTTGACATAAGGGAAAAGGTCACTAAAGGAAGAAAGACAAAAAAGAACTTTAAATTCTATATTATGTAGCAAGGAAGTTCAATTGTCTACAAAGAAAAGATTTTACCACTCCTTTGTCAAAAGTGTGGCATTATATGGATCAGAAACATGGCCCATCACTACCAACTTAGAAAAGAAACTCCTAGCGATGGAGATGGACTTCTGGAGACGTAGTAGTAGCATATCGAAACTCCAGCACATCCCTAACCACTTGATCAGAGAAAAAGTACAGGAACTCCACAATATCTTGTACACTATTGAGACCAAAAAGCTGAGCTGGTACGGCCATGTAATAGAGAATAATAAATTATGTTCCTAAGGAGAGGAGGAGAACAGGACGTCCGGCAAAGAAATGGTAGGATGGATTGCAGGAAGGAATGGCAGCCAGAGGGCTTACGGAGGAGGACTGCCAGGACCGGGAAAAGTGGAAAAAATAGTCAGCTTACGACATATGACAATTGTTGTAATGAAGTCGTATTATATATATAATAAATAGTAGACTGCATAATTAAAATTATAGCTTTCATCAAAAACTAAATAAAATTAATAAGAAAGACTAACCAAAAAGCTATTGTCCGAAATGTTACAATTTTAATGTGATCAGTAGAGTTAATCGATTTGGTAAGCAAAAAAACTAATAAATTTAAATAAAGTGTTTAAATTTTTAAGATTATCATACAAAAGTTAATTATTAGATATTTTTGTTAAAAAATTTCCGTATTTAATGTATTTATTACGTATTTTATGAAATTGATATTAACAGTTTTGTTATGATATATTATTATTTGTAAATAATTCGTCAGCTGTATAAATGATGTCTTCTTCATCGGCTGCATATAAGGACTCGTCATTTAGTTTTCTTCACAAGTTTTTTAATTGATCAAAGTTTTGTTTAACAAAAGGAATGATTTTCAGCAGATCCATCATGTCTCTCCTTTTTCCCCTTGTTACAGATCTACTTTTAAGATATAATGTGTCTGCCAGTAATGATTGTACCAATAAGGTTGGATGTTCAGCGAGTGATTCGTGAAATTTTTTATAGTTTTTCTTGATTGTGTCATTCATGAGTGGTATGTTGCGATCTTTGTGTAATGTTTTATTAGTAATGTAAAAGGGACTATGTGTAATATAACGAAGGAATTTCGATTGAAAATTCTAAATGGTCTGTAAGTGGGATTTTTTGCATTAACCCCAGACTTGCGAGGCATAGGTCCATATTGATTAAGTAGCATGTTGTACATTATAATTTTATTTGTTAGTGATATTTTTTTTTTTTTTTTTTAATCTTCAAAAGACGCGGATAGGCCCGTACCTATCCGTGTGTGGGATTTTTACCCACTAAAACCACCTCCCTACACCTGTTTTCCACACTCCACGGGACCGCCGCTAGGCATTACTTCGTGGAGGGGAATGGCTAAGTGCCGCATCACGTCCATTTCCATCTTTTAGCTTCTTAGTCTAAATTCCTCTTCTTCAAGAAGTCACCAGTCTTTGCTGATTTTCTCTCCTTGTTCTTTCCTCCTCTCTCAGTCTTTTGAGGACCCCTGTGGCCAATTTGTTCACCGCTACCCACTGTTCATCCGACTTAAGCATGCAGCTCACTAAATTTTCAGGAGTCACCTTCTTTCTGCAAAAAAAAAAAAAAGATCTAACTTAGTGACTACTCTCTTTACATATTAAAGTCTTGCCATTGTTAGTGATAGTTAACTTTTGTGGTAAAGTAGTCGTCTTAGAAGTGAGAGTCGGTGATTCAATTTTTTCTTCAAATTAATTACGTGTGATTTCCAAGTCAGTCTTCTTCTATGGTAAGGCCCAAGTATTTTGTCTGTGTTCGTCCGGGCAATGGTGTATTGTAAAGTGTTAGAGTAAGGCAGTCTGAATGTTTAAGTGTAAATGTTACTTGGTTAGATTTTTGTATGTTAATATCTATACGCCACTCATCCAGACAATTTTCCAATGAATTTAAGTGTGTCTGCAGGTTCTGAGAAGCTATGTTGGGTTTAGTACTGGTCGAATGACATTATCATCCGCATATGTAGCAAGTAGTGTTTCTGGCATCTGTGGGATGTCGTAGGTGCATACAGAGTACAGAACTGGACCTAGAATGCTGCCCTGCAATACTCCTGCATTAATTCGGCCATAGTCGGAATGTTTACTCTCCTGATTAACAATAAAGAACCTGTCCTCTAGATATGATTAGATAATATGCCTGCGGTAGAACTAATTTAAGTTAGTACAGGAGACCGTCGTGCCAAACTTTATCGAAAGCTTATGAAATGAAAGAGTAAAAAAAATTGATTAAGTCACATTTAGATGAGCTATTGTGCCATCTACAGAGGTTGGATGAAAATACAAAAAAAACTTTTTTGAGTAACATTTTGCTAAAAGTTTTTTTCCCGATATTTTGTAGTTTATAAAACATAAAAAAAAATTATTAATAGAAAAAAAAAGGATTTCGATTGTAAAACGGTTGAATTATTATGAAGGAAACTTTTCATAATGAAGTAATCAATTAAATAAACTTCCTTCGAGCAGTAATAAAAAGTTTTAGAACATTTCAACTTAAAAAAACATAAATCTTCTTACAATAGAATATAAAAATAAATATTTTAATAACGAATACTGGAAATATACTTTTTCTGCTTACTTTAAGTTTCTTATTTCTTATTCCTATTGCTGTAAAATTTCTTTTGCTTAACGAGAGTTGGGATTTCTCTATAACCCCGTTATAGATGTTAGTCCTTGGGAAGAAATATAACAGGCGAGGAAGTCGACAGCTGCTGGCTTCGGGAGCAATCAACTAAAAGTTCTTCTAAAGAAATGGAGCGGCAACAGTACCGGGATCTTTCCGCGAAATTAGGTTCCAGATACGAAAAAAAAAGTTTAAAAGTGTCCTTAGTGGAAAGGACTTTTACAATAAGTATATATATATATATATATATATATATATATATATATATATATATATACACTTATTGTAAAAGACGTACACCAAACATTTTTTAAATGTTACTGATAAGGTTACTAAGATAACAGCTGGGATTCAAAAACCGGGAAGGTTACACTCAGTTACATTTTTTGTTGAACAGTTTAAGAATCATAATTTTGTAAATAGTGAGTTAAATGCTCAATTTAATGTCGTCTCTTTTTTTCAGGCAAGTCCATATAACAATATGAGTTATTAAAACAAGTTAAAGAAAAACATTGTTATAATAAAAATGAATTATATTTTTTTTTTTACAAAGAAACTCAATTTAGTTTTTATTTCAACACACAAATTTAATATTTGAATCCACCAACATTATAAAACGACATTAAAGTGAATATTTCACACACTATTTACAATATTATTATTCTTAAATTGTTCAACAAAAGTGTAACTGAGGGCAACCTTTCCGGTTTTTAAATCCCAGCTGTTATAATAGTAACCTTATCAGTAACATTTAAAAGACATTTCGTGTTGGTCTAATGTAATATCATACAACTTTCAACGAAATCATACTCATTTTAACTTTTTATAGAAAACCTATATTACTGCAATCCGTCTGGGGTTCAGTACATGGTAGAGACAGTACTGTTTCATGTACAACGGTTATGCAGAAAGGCGATTAGTCCACTATCACGATCAACCGCCAGATTCCTCCCCCCCTTTTTAGGTACCCACTTTATAGAGGCTGAGTGGGTCCCGGAAGGGTCCGAGTTCCCATAGGATCCATCTCTGGCCGTTCAAAGATTAAATAAATTAATTTTTGTCTCATACTACTCTTTGCCGCCTTATATCTCATGGCTTTTTAGTCCAGGCGAAAAAATAAATTTTTGAAATTTTGAGTTATCCACTTTTGATCCTGAACGCTCAAACATGGAATACTATTGGAGGAAATAACCAAAATTTGTTATAATTGATAAAAAATATATGATTTATTTCTATCAACATTCCTCAATCGTTTTCTTCTCAATTCGTTTTCTAGATATGGATTTCTCTCGATAACTATCTTTACTTGAATAATAGTCAGTTTGTTGAATCTTAATGAATAAAATATTTATTACGTTAACTGCAGATGAATGATTTAATCTGTTAATGTAAACTGATAGATTTTATGAATGAACAGACACAGATCGACCTTATGGGATCTGGACACCATAATCCAGGCTCTTTAAAGTGGATACCCTCAATAAGGAAAAAGTCTTCCTATTGAGCGTGATCTCCAAAAAAACTAATCTCCCTGCACAACCTTTGTATCTAATAGTAAAAGTGTTGTCTCCACCGAACCCAAGAAAAGATATTTTTCTTATCAACTAAATTTTTTTTTTTGTTCTGTAAATCAATTCTAAAATAAATAAAAAATCATTATGTAACAAACTGAATTAAGTTAAAATACATAAATCAAATGTTGACTGTTAAGGCTGTCGTCTGTGGTCAACCGTGTTTACTAGACAGTTCACCGATCCTGTTCTTGCAGGATATTAGTCAGCATTCGACACCTCAATCCCGAATTTAATCGAACATTTAATTAAATTACATTTTATTCAAGAATGTTTTGTCACTTTTTTCCACAAGTAGCAGCACCTCCTGTACCCAGAGGTAAAAATGTTTATACTAGCTGAAATAAGTCGTTAAATAACCGTTCGTTTTCCTCATAAGTTAGAGTTGAAGACTGGTACTAGTGAGAAGTCTTGACACCTGATCAAGAAGCCAGATGGATTCGGAAAGTACGAATTTTCCTTTATACTATAGTCAGACTAGATTCTGGGTGTAGCCAGATGGTAGTTAAATTGTTGATAGAGCCACTCAATTCTGACAGTTAAATATTTTATTTTTCATCATTGTTTTGACCACAAAACAGATGGGAAATCTTTTATGTGAATTGTAATTAGTATTAGTGACTATATGATTATTGTTATGGATGGTGGATCATGCTTTAAATTGAAATTATTACTATATTAGTGGTTTGGGGGATTTTGATTATTGATGGAAAATCTGGTGTATGATTTGGATGATGGGTGAATGTTACTGTAATTTTTGTTGTGGTGTCTATTATATCTTTTATTGGATTATTTTATTAGTCACTATCATTATTGGTAGTAGTCGGGTTTTAGTAATTGATTTGAAGATGTTTCTTGCGTCTTTTTATCTCAATCTTTCACCTAGGTAGCCTTCACTGTCCCACCTTTTTTACCCGACCTTTTTCATGTAACAATAGGGTCCAAGAGAAGTGCCGCAGGTAACAATTACTTTGTTTTAATGTAAAATACTCATAAGTGGGCACTCGCATTTTAATATACTCACAAAGAAAACGAAAAATTAGTGCTAGATTGAACTTCAATTTCTAGAATAATATGAAGGTACCTTTAATAAAACTTTAAGTATCTACTGGGTTACAATGAAATGTAAAATTTTATTTATTATATTATAAATATTAAAAACTAATTTTTTTTTTAAACTTGATAAAATCTCGCGTTATGAATTTTAAAGCTGGGCGCTTGGGGATTCACAACTGTAGCCTTATTTATTCAGATTTCAGTTTCCGTTCCAATTCCAATTTCAACTAACTTTACAAATTTGAATATGTTAATCCGATTCTGAAGAAGTTCTGTGGTCTAAAAACGTTTGCTGCTTACAACTATACTAGTTGCTAGAATTTGTTTTACATCTCATGTTTTTTATAGATTCTACAATTAGAAATTATTCGTTTTTTTTTTTAATTACTTTATCTTACAATTATACTTGTATTATTGTTTTGAAGAGAAAAGATCTGCCCTGGCCGGGATTCGAATCCGAGTCGTTCCGTCGCAGCGCTCTAAACCACTGAGCTACCATGGAACGTATCCAAGCCTTTGAGTTTGTTTTTTCTTGGTTGTAATCGGTATCCTTCTAAAGTTAATTTTGGATATATAATTTTTCCAATGATTTTTCTTTATAAATATTATATATATTAATAGGATAATTAATACATTATGTATTAAATTTATTATATATATATATATATATATATATATATATATATATATATATATATATATATAATATTCTTGTGAAGGATGCAATAATATGAATTGAGAGCATTTGGCCAATATTGCTTGTAAAAACGGATTATAATCGCTGACAGGTAATGTACAAAAGTCAAGAGAGTTTTGTTATGTTAAAATTTATTATTACGAAGAGAAATTGTTCCAAAATAAATCGGATTACATAGAAAAAGCCTTCTCAAAATAAGTTGAGGAAGCTATTACCAGAACCGTATTCTCGGGAAGGGTCTTGTATAATTTTAATTTGAATTCTTATCAAGTTAATTTAATTAAATTTTTATTAAATCTGAAAGAGGATTTTCAGCTTACAACTTAGAATTTCCTGAGTAACATCCGACACATAATGTCTAAAATGTCAAATAAGAATCTCAATATTTTTCGCTCAAACATTATTGTTATTTAAGTCTTGCAGTTAAATTAATTTTAATGTAGAATAAGAGATCATTATTGATTTTAATTATTTATTTACTAACATTAGTTTTTAGTTTCAGAAACAAAAAAATACTTGCACATTAAATATCGTAAAAATAAAAAAAAACATAAAATATTAGATTTTTTAAAAAGCTTTAAATGGGACAAGATCTCTAATTGATTACTATTTTCAACAGGTTTAATTTGGTCCTTTTTTAGGTCCAAACTTTATAGAGGATAGGTGGGCCCCAGGAGGGACCTAGATCTAATAGAATTCATCTCCGGTTGCTAACAGATTAATAAGTCTTGCCAACAGAGGGATTTGAGCCAAAGTTCTTCGGGATAGCAATTCAGCGCTGAACCATTGAGACCTGAGAATGATATATAAAATCGTTACAAATTAAATGTCGATTATTGTTACATTAACCAACGCTACAAGAAGCTATTTGCCTCGCCGGGGAGGAGAAATGGTTATTATACACGGAGGAATCAAGTATGCAAATATTGAGCTTAATTAAAACTTCCGACCATAACTTCATTTCGCTAACAAGTTCCTCAAGCACACTTATAACCATTGTCCAATCTTGACGGCTTAACTTATACTCTACTTCATCCAATTAATTACCAATATAGTTAAATTTTTATAATATAAAGCATTTTAGTTTAAAAAGCGTAGGCAATCATTGATAACGAAGCACATATATTCATTAGAATAGAATAGAATAGAAACTGGGAACTTTATAACTTTATACTGGGAATAAGTCCCTTTAGGGGAGCGGAGTGGTTCAGTGGTAGAGCACTGAGTAGCCTTGCCGGAAATCCAGGTTCAAATCCTGCTGCAGGCAGTTACTTTTATTTAGTCTGTTTGCTGCCGGAGATAAATCATATGGGATCTAGGACCCTCCTGGGGGTCACCCAGCCTCTATATTGTAAATATTATAAAAATAGGGTACCCAAAATAAGGGGGAAAAACCTGGCGGTTGAGCATGACCTAGGACAAGTCACCTCCTTGCAGAACCGCTGTCCATGAAACAGTACAGTCTCTACCTGCTGTCTCATGTTTGGAGCCTGTTTGGGCTGTGGATCGTTGGGATATATTGCACCTTTACTTCGAGATGTGATTCACATAACTTTTTTTTGTTTTTGTGTCTTGATAAAGTCTGAATAGGCGAAACGTCGAAGTTAAATTATAATAAACAATTGTGTTTCTTTTTGAGTTTTAGGATCTATTTTATTGAAAGAATGTAATAATAAAAAAAAAAGTGTCACACATTTTTATAGAAGCTGGGTGAACCCATGGAGGATATGCTGATAACACAAGATCTATAATTGTTAACTGATTAAATAATATAGCTACCATTTTAATTCTTGTTCAATATACTGGACTGTCTTCACTGTAATTTCTATCATTTGAAACAAACCATCTTCCAGTCATGAAATCTTTTATTCTTTTAACATGACGTTTTGGCACTAACATGACGTTTTGGCACTCACATGCCATTTTCAAATTTAATTATACATCAACAATTACTAAAAAATATAACTTTTAAAAAAGTTATAAGTCAAATCTTATAAAATTGTAAAAAATTATTATATCTATAATTTTCGTAGGGATACTTTATCCTCCCATGGTCAATTCTCTACTACTAATATATGATATCCCTACGAAACTAACTTTTAAAAAGTTATATTTTTTAGTAATTGTTGATGTATAATTAAATTTGAAAATGGCATGTGAATGCCGAAACGTCATGTTAAAAGAATAAAAGATTTTATGACTGGAAGATGGTTTGTTTCAAATGATAGATAATATAGCTGCCACTGCCTGATTCGTACCTGTAAACCTCAATAAGGCAACTCACCTGAGCTAAACCACTCTAATGATATGGTGTAGTAGGACACGGCGCAGACTATACCATACCAGCAATACAGAACAGTTTTGCGGGTCCAGGATAGACTGTCAGGCGCTACTGAATACTAAAAAAATTAATTATCTAGATCTATATACCACCCTAAATATTCATCAATATATATCATAATTCCAATATAGCCTGTTATTAGCCTGTTAATTAGTCCAATATAGCCTGATTGTATTATCACGTACTTTACTTAAAACATACCTACTTTTATACAATTGATATTTTACACTTATATAAACTCTCTTCTTAAATTCTCTTATGCAATTAATATTCTTTACACTAGTATAAAGTATTTTCTACCTATTAATATTAATACTGTATTTTCTAAAATAATTTTTATTTTCAATTTTATTCTATTTTATATAATTCGTTTCTAGATTTTTATAATTTTACAATTTTTATTTCTTCTTTTTTATTACCTATAATTTTAGTGCGTAATTCTTATCACTTTCTAATTTACCCATATCATTTCACATTCCTATTGTATATTCAGTTTTTATTTATCTGTAATACCTTAATTTTTTAACTGTCAACACCTTCTGTTTTATTATTATTTTCTTCATGTTTTATTATTATTTTCTACATTTTAACCTTCATAATTACTTTACTGTACACCTTTATCAATTTTTATCATCATTATTACACATAATTATCAATTTTTTGCCTGTATTCACCTTCTTTTAGTTTATCTATATTTAAAATGTTTTAATATATTCATACCGCTTTCTTAAATTGTCTGTATTTTGCTTATAGCCCTGAAGAAGACCTACAACGTAGGTCGAAACGTTGGCTAACAATAAATATCTTCTGAAATTACTTGAGAATTTCATTCAGTGACCTCTACCCGGACCAATTTCTTCAACATAAATTATCATAGGTCAACAATTATTATCAATAAAAAAATTAATTCTTTGTTTAATTATCTCTAAAACAGTTTTTTACTAGCTTTTATAAGATGACTGGACTATTTTATATTACTCAGGTTGTTTTAATGATTGAATAATCAATAAACTTGCAGTTAAAAGCTCTTGAATAGCATTTCTTAATTAACTGTTAGTAAATTATAGATGTTGATGTTTCAGAAAAAAATTAGAAAAATAAAATATCCTGACTAAACTGAAATTACTGTTTTTTTTTAGCTTCTATAATTAAAGCTCTCAACGTTTTGTTCATTGCAAATTGTTTATTGTTTATTTATTTGTATTTTATTGAGTTGTAACATATGAAATGTCAGTGAAGGCGTGTCATTTTCGCCCATATCTCGAGGCCCATTCTTCTCAGATGACACTCCAGCTGATTGGTCCCAATTTTGTGCGTTTTCGTTTCCGCTTTAACTATATCTCTTATGCCAGAGTTTTTCACTCGCTCAATTCTGGAAATTCGACTTCTCCAAAAATCCATTTCTTCGACTTGCAGCCTTTGTGCATCTCTTGGTCCAACGCCCTACATTTCCGATCCATAAAAGGTTACACCTTCAAAGATATATATATGCATATATATATATATATATATATATATATATATATATATATATACATATATGCATATAAGGTGAACTATTATTATTCAAGTTCAATCTCTGCCATGCACTGAATCCATGACCCTACATGGATTTTTAGTGTACGGATTTTTATTTTTTTTTTTAAGTACTGTACTTATGAACTTAAAGATTCATCATTTTCAAATGGATATATAATTGGAGTGTTTTTACTATAAACTGAGCAAAAATAAATATCTACTAATTTTATTGTATTTAATTTGACTTTCATTTTAATATTTTTTTATTATAAAAAGAACTATTGTTTATTAGAAATTATAATATAGTTTCTAAATATATAATAATATAAAGGCTAGGTAAAGTATTGTACGAAATTGGAACTATCTCTATTCATTTGTTCGCAGTATATATTGTTATACAAAAGTTTATAAGGATAAAAAAATGTTGTAAAAAATCCTTTATCCATTTTCCAGGAAAACACCATTCCTGTAAGTTAGTCTTATCCTTAGGCTTAAAGAGTTGGGAACATGTTCAAGCAGAGCCGACGAAGATTCCCCTCCCCCGCAGGATAAAGCTCTGGAGAGGGGACGTTCTGGAGCGATGAGTGAGCTGGAAGGAGGCGGCCCGAGATCTGTCCTTGTCCAAATCCTTCCTTCGTCCTTTTTTATTCATGCCAGTCCTATCCTCGCTATATCCTTCTCTCTCCTGGCTTCTTATACGCGAGCTCGAGGTGTCCTGTAAACAAACGTCTTTGTTTTTTTATCTTTTTTAAAATTTATATTTTAGCTCTTTTATTATAAACGAAAAAAAAACTATTTCTAAGTTATGTATAAACTACACTACTCATTCGGTACCTAAACATATCGCTCCTTCAAAAGAACAGTGTTATAACTAAAAAAAAATATTTCAACAGAGTTATTTGAAAGTTCCTAGTGAGTTACAAAAAAAATATTAACTATTGGTAAAGCAAAGCATTCCTATTGTAATGAAGGTATTGAAGTTATTTTATTAATCATTAGAAAATTTTTAAAAGCTCGAAAGTTTTTTTATTTTAACTAAGTCTTTATATCTATGAAACTTCAGCATAAAACACGATACAACTCAAAATATGAATTTATTAAAAAAAAAATGTTGAAAATAGAATGCCAAGCATATAAAAATCACTAGGTATAGGGTTGTTAGGGTTTATTATGATAAGTCGATCAATGAGACGAAGGAATTTGATTATTTACAAACAAAGGTAAAATTAAGGCTTTGATAGTTGCCATATAATAATATAATACCAATCACTACGATGGCATATGTATAATGGTAGGAAACATTTTTAGAAATATACATATAAAAAATACCTCGAATATTAGGCTGTCACTCTCTCTCTCTCTCTCTCTCTCTCTCTCTATATATATATATATATATATATATATATATATATATATATATATATATAGGGAGAGAGAGAGAGAGAGAGAGTGACAGCCTAATATTCGAGGTATTTTTTATATGTATATTTCTAAAAATGTTTCCTACCATTATACATATGAAAGAGGATTTTCAGCTTACAACTTAGAATTTCCTGAGTAACATCCGACACATAATGTCTAAAATGTCAAATCAGAATCTCAATATTTTTCGCTCAAACATTATTGTTATTTAAGTCTTGCAGTTAAATTAATTTTAATGTAGAATAAGAGATCATTATTGATTTTAATTATTTATTTACTAACATTAGTTTTTAGTTTCAGAAGCAAAAAAATACTTGTACATTAAATATCGTAAAAATAAAAAAAAAAACATAAAATATTAGATTTTTTAAAAAGCTTTAAATGGGACAAGATCACTAATTGAGATTACTATTTTCAACAGGTTTAATTTGGTCCTTTTTTAGGTCCAAACTTTATAGAGGATAGGTGAGCCCCAGGAGGGTCCTAGATCTAATAGAATTCATCTCCGGCTGCTATATATATATATATATATATATATATATATATATATATATATATATATATATATATATGCACATATCCGACTCATCAAACTTATCCGATCCTAGGAAAGACAAAACCTGTAGGCATAATCTGCTCTACTACCCGTGCAAAGCCGGGGCAGGTCGTTAGTAAATTTTTTTTATTTTTATGTTAACTATTATAAAAACATGTTGGCGATGCATGACCTCGTCCAATTACACTACCGGTAACTCTTAAAGCAATTATTTGTTAAATTAAAATGTGCTTATATAACATGATTTATATATATGTGTATATATATATATATATATATATATATATATATATATATATATATATATATATTGAATAAAAATTATAATATACTAAGCAAACTGGAAAGCCCAGTACTAATCTCTACTTAATTATAAATACCGAAGGGTAGAAGAATATTTTCAGTCTCAGATTAAGGCCTGAGGAAGTTAGCAGGCCAAGAATATGAGGAGCAGGTCGAATTCAGAAACCAGGAGAAATATTTGGATTCATATTTAATATATGATAATATTTATACATATTATAATTTGTAATAGATTTACTTTAAGCTGAATTCTATATATTAATATATTATTATGGTTTGTTCAAACTTAGTAAGAGCCTCAGGGAACTGACAACAGAATCTACTACTCCTTTTTATATTAGCGTTTATTATATATATATATATATATATATATATATATATATATATATATATATATATATATATATATATACACTAAACTTTCACCATATTGGCTAATAGGAGATAAACTGGATTTTCTCGCTGTAATCTGTTAGGTCGGACAAAGCAATTCGAGCAACTTTTGCCGAGAAGACGCTCAATATTGTGATCGCCTTCCTCAGCCTCGGTGTCAATGTCGGAGCCGTTATTGGATTGGAAAAGTTTGTCACTGGACTCGCTCACAATTTCCTACCTGATGGAGTTTACCAACTCCACGGTGATTGCGAGTTGTCTCTAGCGATATCAGTATGTTTTGAGAAATAAGATTTAAAATTTCTCTGCTCTCTTTTTTGTAAAATATATTATAAAAATGATGTATATTATTTTTATATATTGATCTACGAATATGAACTGTTAACTATTCGAAGTGTTGTAGGGATGTTCATTTTCCAACGAAATAGGTTGGTCATTGAGTGACGGACATGTCTCCTCAAAAATTGTACTCCTCTCAGTGCTATTCTCTGAAGCTCATTCTCGTGTATTGTCCGGGTGTCCCTCCATTATGTTTCTTGGTATTCTTGTTTGATTCATTCCATTAACGGTGGCCACAACCATTTAACTCCCTCTTTATGAATTAACATGAAACTATAATTTATGAGTTTATTTGATGCAATCTGATTAGTCTTTTTGAGTCATTCATTCAAGTAAGTAAAAAAATCTTTTCCAGTCAAATATTTTTTCTTTATTTAAATACGTTTCAACATTCTTCAGTCATTTTCAATTTATGTCTCTTATTATAAGTCCTTTTTTTAAATTTAATTTAAATATATTTTTTAAATACTTATAAATTTGCACTTTTTTAACCTTTTAGTAGATTGTCAAATAATTTAAAAATGTTCTTATAATACTTATATTCATGGTCATTATTATAACACATAAATGTTAATTATTATTATTATTATTATTATTATAACACATAAATGTTAATAATGACCATGGAGTACATTGTAAACTCTAAGTATTATAAGAAAAATTTTAAATTATTTGACAATCTACTAAAAGGTTAAAAATTTGCAAATTTATAAGTATTTAAAAAATATATTTAAATTAAATTAAAAAAAAAGGACTTATAAGCGATATAAATTGAAAATGACTGAAGAATGTTGAAAAGTATTTAAATAAAGAAAAAATATTTGACTGGAAAAGGTTTTTTTACTTACTTGAATGAATGACTCAAAAAGATGTACTCCCGTAAAATAAACAAGAGAATTAAAATAAAAAAAAATCTGATTAGCCTGTAAAATAGGATAAATTTACATCTTTACCTCTTTTGGGTATCTATTTAACTAACGCTTATCAAGTTTTTCCTGGTAAATTGAGTCAATCTTTCTTGACGTTTCAAAAATTTATTGTTCTCTTGTTCATTCCCTAACAGTAAAGAAACAGGCTTTTAGCGAATAACGTATGAGTTTTTATGGATATTTAGATCACTCGCTGTTTGATCTTCAAACATACAATGAAAACTCAGTTAATTATATGGAGATTAAGTATATATTTGTTCAAAGTGAAAACATTTTCAGCTTTTTATAGGATAAGGTAAATCCCCACTCTGGGTTTGAGGACTATTTATTAGTGCTGACGATTTTAATGTAAATAAGGGGAATCATAATCTATAGAATATAATAATGACAAAAATATATTGTTAACCCTTTAACTGCTGCCAGTGAAGGAAGAGCTTTACGTCTATCACAGCGCTAAGTGGGCCGGCTGCCCGTATACCAGCCTCTGCTACACAGAGGCAGTTGAACTGAGGGTTGTTTCACAAAGAGGGATAAAAAGAATGAGATTGGTTACCTGGCCGGAGCAGGGAGCCACCGATAGCCCAAGCAAACGGTACATGAATGATATATGAATTAGAAAGATGGTTGCTCTTGGAGATAATGGAGGACTATGTCTCTACATCAAATAGATAGACCAAGGAAAAGTAAATTTAATGGCTGACTACATCACTCACTACGGCTCTACAGTATTCAATTGACACTTGCAAAATATATTACTTTAACAATAAATTGTATAACAAGCTATAAAATATATATAATATGCAGAATTTATATGATTTTTTGTGAATAATAATAAAATAAAATAAATTATAACGAAGTAATTTATGTGTTCTGGGTTGAGGAAAATATTGGACTAGACATTTAAGTTGAATCAATACTGCAGACAAGGAAACGAACGGATTTAACTGAACAAGTGAGTTAATAATAGTAGATGCTTTTATTTTCCGGGTCTGCTTGTTTATCATCCCCTTATAGCTTTTAAAAAACAAGCTTATGAAAATTGGTAAAGTTATATTAAGGAAAGTTAGAAGGATTGCTTTACCAAAGATAAAGAAAACAATAAACTTTATTATTATTAATCAAACACAATGTTCAAACTTATTAAACTACATCCAATCCTCGTTGAATATAATATTAATTTATATCCATAATCCAAGTTGAATATAATATTATTTTACATTGGTAATAAATATCAAACATCGATTTAATATTGAATATAAGAGCAACGATCAATTAGTAATGATTAACTTAGATTTTTTATGGCCTGTGCATTGTCCCTTTGAGTTTGCTAAGCCTTTTATTATTATTTTTATAATCATTTTATTCTATATATTATTAAATATGATTCAAGATTTCAGTAAGTGGAAGTGTTAAGTGCCATTTTAGTAAGAAATGAGTTTTATGTTTTTGTTGTAATGAACTTATGGACTTTTGCTAGTTTTATTAAATGATAAAAATTATATTCATCTATAGGAAAAAAAACAGGTAAAATATTCATATATGATAGATGAGTATAAATCTTGTTTTATTTATTTTAACGAAAAAATTGGTAATTATTCCGCTGTTTGTAGCTTCTAGATGAGTTACAATAAGTTTTAATTTCTCATTCGTTTCCCTTTTAATATTTTCCAAAAATACAATGAGCTTTAGTATGGAAAAAATAACGTAATTGTAAATGTGTATACTTCGGTTATTATTTCACCTAGAAATGAACGTTTCAACAAATGTAAATCATCTATAATGGTTGACTTGAGATCGTAATCAAGGGGGCGCAATTTGTGTGGGGGTGCAGTCATAAATAACACTGAATAAGGCTAACTTATTTTTTAATTGCCGACGTTTCGGTGAACTATCAACTATATCTGGTCAACTGATTTAAAAAAAGAAAAGCGTGCGAAACGTCGGCACTTATAACAGATAAGTTAACCTTATTTAATGTTATTAATGGCTGCACCCCAGACAGATTGTATCCTTCATTAAATCATCTATACTTCGAAATTTTGGTTGAAACTATTATTTCTTGATGAAATGGTAACCAAAATCTACTCATTACCCATAATTACATTCTATTTTCTAAACTAAAGTTCATGATAATTAGTATTTTTGGAAAAGAGAGTATGCTTGATCGCGCCATAGGTTTACAACCTTTTAATTTTTAATTTAGTGTTACTCCAGATACACGACTGTATTGTTATTTAACTGTATAAAAAATACTTACAATACGGTAATAAAGCTTAACGAACCTGAATGATCTCTGCCGATACCACCAATCCCCGCTTACAAACTTCCGTCCACAGCCTTCTATCTGAAACTAAATCAGTTAGATCACTCTTAGCGAAATCCTCTCACCTTAATCTCGTCAAAGTCGGATCAGCTCTTATTAACATTTTAGGAATTCATTGGTTACTATGTCCAACAACTTTACATGGCCATATCAAACTTTATCACTTAAATATAATTAAACATGCGTCAATCATTCGGATGCATGTTCTCAAATTCCGAGTTATCTCCTAAATCTAGTGGTCTAGTGGCTATGGGAGTGACCTGTGGTCTATTGGCTAGCATAACCACCTACTAAGCCCATGATCGCGGGTTCGTAGCCCGGCAGGTGGTCTAGGATTTTTTAAAGGGAGTGAAAAATCCTTTTTAATCCTACTCGTTAAAAATCCCTATCTTAATTAAACCTGGATATACAACATTTAGGACTCAAGCTGTAGCATCGACCGATTAGCCATAGCAGCATAAAGTGACGTTAAATAAACAAATAAACAAAAAAAAAATTCCTTATTGTCTTCTAAATTATCTAGATGTTTTTTCCTTTTTTCGGAGTAGGCATTACATTAAATTATTTTCGAATACATTCAGCCGTTTTTCATCTTTAAACGTTAGCTTACACTTATCACAGAATCGAACTGTTGAAAGTATGGTAGTTTTACCATATATACCTAATACCGGTACTGTTATGACATTTATTGCGCTGAACAGATGTTTATTAAACGAGACTTGGCGTAATGAATGAGGTATTAAGCAATAACTGTTTTGTAAATAATGATATGGCAAACATTATGATTAGGCTTATCATGCTTCTCTACTTTAATTACTCGGCTAATGTTCTCAAATTAGCAGCCGTTAGTGAACATCGATTTTATAATCAACATTACTTATTTTTAATAGCTCAAGTGAAATCCATCTTCATGAAACGAGTACATTGTGAAAAATAATATTAAAATATTCTTCTCTCTCTCTCTCTCTCTCTCTCTCTCTCTCTCTCTCTCTCTCTCTCTCTCTCTCTCTCTCTCTCTCCCTCTCTCTCTCTCTCTCTCTCCCTCTCTCCCTCTCTCTCTCTCTCTCTCTATCTATCTATCTAAGGAAGAAAATGGAAAAAAAATTCTCTTTAAGTTGGGAGAACTGTTTATTTGGAAGCCGACGTTTCGAACCACATTGCAGGTCTTCTTCAAATATATTATTTATCCGGGCTATTACTATCGTCTATCTATCTACATGTATGCGAGCGAGACACTTACACTCCACACAAAAAGAGATCTCGAAAATCTATTAAAATAAGAACGGAAAATCAAAAGAAGGATACAGTCTACACTCCAGGATAACAACAGAAAAATATCCAACATCGCTTCTGACATTAGGAAAAGGAGACTCAAGTTTTATGGACACCTCCACAGACTACCCGAAATCAGGATCGCCAAGCGAGTCCTCACATACATACAAGTAGTCAAGACAATAACTCTATGGATAGTTCAAGTAAGTAAGCTCTGGAAGAAGAAGAAAGAAGCTCAGATAAACATTACAGAAATTGAAAATGGAGAGAGAGACGAACAAAGGGATATGTATAGATATACATTTCTCTTCAAAATAAAAATTTTAAAAATAATTAAAAGAAATATTTATATATATATACTTGCTAATGATTATGGTATTGGGGTTTAAGAATCCTCTGAATATAACGTATTTTTTAAAAAAATGAACAATAAAACAATTCATCTCAGTAAAATGGAAAATTAAAAATATAAATTGAGAGGTATATATTAGGAAATGGGGCATTGAAAGCTGAAGAGAAAGTCAATTATTCGTGGCTAAGGACATGAAATATTTAAATCTAATTCGGCCCATTTGTTCCTCATTGCCTCATGTATTATGTATTGGAATAAATTTCACGGTCACACGTGACTCGAGTGACGACGAGCTAAAACAATTTGTAGTGTTCCAGATGGTACGTGTTCTCATCACGAGAATTGTTGTTAGAACCGTTGTAGGAGGATTGTGGCTCTAGTCTGCCAATTAACACGATTATTGTTATCTATCTTGGACAAATGTAACAAAATATATTTTTTTTCTTTCAATATAACCCTTTAAAAGAACCGAAAGTAGGACTCTGGTAGTATCATTCCTTTGGGGATGGAGTCTGATCTCTATTTTTAATTTTAATTTAGTACATTTTATTTAATCTGTTGTCTTCTTTTTGATGGAACGGAGTGACACAGTGATAGAGCAATGAGTTGCCATGCCGGAAATCCTGGTTCAAATCCCGCAGCGGGCAAGACTGTTTGCAGCCGGAGATGGATTGTATAGGATCTAGGACCCTCCTGGGGCTCACCCAGCCTCTATAAAATGTTATAAAAATAGGGTACCCAAAATAAGGGGGAAAAATATGGCGGTTGAGCGTGACCTAGGACAAGTCACCTTGCAGAACCGTTTCCATGAAACAGTACAGTCTCTTCCATGTACTGAACCCCAGATCCGTTCACGGGCTGTAGTGGTACAGGGTTTTTTCTTCTTTATGGATTTTTGAATCAAATCCAGTGTTTCCATAAAATTAAATAAGCATATCCGTCTTTCAAAAACGTAACGTCATAATTTTTAGTTTAGCCTTCAGTAGCTTTTTGATTCAATAACGAAGTGTGTGATTTTACACCAATATATTAAATGTTCACTTTTTGCTGGTATAGCTTAGGTATTTTATTTAACAAGACATTTTACTGAATTATTCTTCAAACTTTTTAATCTAATGTTTTGGGAGCCTAAAGTATTGCTTGACTTAACTAGCGGAAAAAGTCAATTTTTGAAATATGGAGTTGCCAGATTTTGATCCTGAACTCATTTAAAAAATCTCTACCACTACAATCCTTGAAAGAGTCTGGGGTTCAATACGTGCTACTGTACAGTTTTTTGGTAAACGGTTCTGCTGGAGGGTTATTTTCCTAGATCACAATCCATCGCTAGATTTTTCCTATTTTGGGTCCCAGGTGTGTCCCAGATCCCGAATCCTGGCTATATCCTGGCTGATAACAGATTAAATAAAATTTTTGACAACAGCGGGATTCGAACCCCAGACCTTGGGCACGGGAACTCAGTTGTTTACCACCGCTGTTTACTCCGCTGCACTAAGTAATATTAAAATGTTATTTCCCTTAATCTCTTCCCTAACTCTGAATTTATGGACTTAATACACTAATATGAGGACTTGATACTCTCATACATGATATTAATAATTAATAATAAATAATTAATTATACTATTAAGCTCTGATACTAACCTCCAATATGATTCGAAACATTGCTTAATATTTAAGACTTTGTTTTTGATTATTTTCTCATTCATAAAAGAGCATTTTAAAATTATTTTGTATGTATTAACTTGATACTACAAAGAGTTCCCTTTCCGCAGTTATATTTCATAGACTCGAACCCAGACAATGGAGATAAAGAAACTTATTATAGCTGGAAATGGTTGGTTCCTCTTTAAAGTGGCCCCCCCAGCTATTACATCGCTACCCCCCCCCACTCCTTGATAAAGACTTCACTTTAAAGTTTCTTTACAAACAACTTTGTTCGAGTTTGAACCTAATTTTGTCATTTCTCTGCTCTTGATGTGATTTTATATACTTGCTAGCTTCAAAACCATATTTTTATTATAATTAATATTTGAAATTATGATGCGAATTTATTAAAAACTATTGTATCTAATATTTTTTTTTAAATGAACAACTTAAGTCATTAATTAAGAAGAGTGAAACATAAGTTTCTTACTAGTTGAAATATATTTTTAAAAGCGTCGTTGTTTTTAAAACTCGTACAAAAGACTCATATACATGACAGTCATTAGACCCATCTGGACTTACGGTGTAGAGCTTTGGGGCTCCATTAAGCCATCGAATTCCTCTCGTATCCAATCCTTACAATCCAAAATCCTTAAAGTTCTCAATGCTCCTTACTTTGTCACGAACAAAGTAATTTATAATGACCTTAATGTCTCATTTATTACTGATATCAATCTTTTCATGATCAACTTTATATCGCATGATCTCACTCAAATCAAATAGTTTCAACCCCTTCAATTCCTATTAATCCTCTGAGGGACCTAAAAAAAAATGGTCTCGTGATCTTCTATGTTGTATTAATTTAAGTACTAGCACTCGGTTGTTTCTCTGTTTTTCTTTGACCATTCCATTGTTTATCATTCCTTGTCATTTACTAGTTTTAATGTTATAATACAGTTGTAAATTACAATATATAAATTAATTTAAAAAATTTAGGTTTATATTTTTTTCGTTAAATTATTTTCAGAATGATTTCAGGATGAGGATACTTAACTTGGGTAATTATTCACTGCTTTTTAAATTTTTTTTTTATTTGTTCTTTCTATAAATACCATAGATTGTAGTTTTTTATCATTTTTATAAAGAAAGTTAAAGAAACTACTTTTATTAAGTCCAGTAAATAAAAAAGAAGAATTCAAAAGGTTTATTAAATACAAAAGGAATGCTATTTCCGGCGGAAGTCTTTGTGAAACTTCAATGGAAGGCCTGCCGTCGACAACTGCTAATGCTATTGACAGTTAACTGAAAATTGTTTGAAATTATTAAGGCTGTTTTCTCTCTATTCTACTACATTTAGAGCGAATATAAAAAATTGTGATTTATTATTAGGTCCTAAACGTTAATCGCAATTTTATTTCAAATCTTCAATTCTGGGTGCACACAGTGCTCCTACTCATGCAATATTCTAATCTTCAAGTGTTTTTTGAAGTTAGAACTTCATTAGCAGCGTTGAGCTATTTTCGGTAGAGGAAAAAGGTGTGGGTTTGCGCAATATCCCTATTTATTTTCGCTCAGTTTATACAATCAAATACCTCAAATTTCGGTTGTTTTTGTTTCCTTCTTGGTCGATTATAATTGAAAAAATAAATGTATTATATAATATAGTGATAAATTTAGTGACTGGTAATATTGTTCGTTAGCTAAAATCGTCTTTGTTGTTGTTTTCTTCTAATTTATTCAATGTAATTTACAACTATATTATACTAATACAACAAGTAAATAGAATGAATGTATTCATTGACATGAAATGACAAGTAGAGAAATTATCTAGTGGTAGTACTCAAATAGCAAGTTCAAATTAGTAGATCACGAGGACACCTTCTTTTCAGACACTTTGGAGGATTATCAGGAATTGAATCGGTTGCTAGGTTTGAAACTAGTGGGTTTGGTTGGGAATGAAGTTAGTCATAAAGGATTGATATGCGTTTTGGGTGAAATCAGTAACGAATGGTGAATTAAGGTCATTATGGATTAAGTAAGGAGCATTGAGGATTTTACGAAGGATTTTGGATTCTAAGGATTGAATACGAGAGGAATTCGATGGTTTAGTGGAGCCCCAAAGCTCTATTCCGTATGTCCAGATGGGTCTAACGATTGTCATGTATATGAGTCTTTTTTAATTAATTGGGAGCTTAGAGCGTATGTCTAGTAATTGTTGAAGTAGCCTGAAACAGCGAGCTGTTTCTTATCGTTTCAGTCTAGTATGAGGATTCCAAGTTAAGCGTTTTTCAAGGTGTAGTCCTAAGTACCGGACCTGTTCTACAGGAATCAGTGGGATGTTGTTAAACGATACAGGAGGGCAGGAAGTCGTTGATTTACGACGGGGGTTAAAGGTGATTTGATGACATTTTGGGGAATTTATTTCAATCCTCTAATTTTGGCACTATTTTTCAAGGTCAGTGATATGGGATTGAAGAGTATGGGATACTATAACTGAATCAGTGTTGATCGATAATAGACATGCGTCATCCGCATAAGTGGTATTGGATGATTTGGAAAGACAGCTGTTTTGTGTAGAGGATTGGGCCGAAGATACTGCATTGAGGAACATCAGCAGATTGATTCTTTGTTGTAAATATAGATCATCTAATAACAGGAAAGTTGTTAACTTTTGATAAATCTAGTCATTTCAAACTATTTGGCTTCACTAAACGTTTGTTTTAGTAAACTTCGTTGAAAATATTCTTTTCCGTGCAATGAAACGTTCAAACGCAATCTCAATCTCAAGAAAAGAACATTGGCTAATTATAGGATATATATTAGAATGGTGAGTTCTCATGAGAAAATAATAAACCAAAGTATGCTTTAAATATTGTGATAATTTGCATTATTAGTAATATTTTCTTTTTTGTTGCATTCTTTTCGTTATTAAATATATATTTTCTTAATGACTACAATCTCGACCAATAAGAACAAGGAAGCGAGGATGCTATGAGAGATTCCAGCCTATCGGAGAGCAGCTGTGGGGGCCTAAGCGGTCATATAAGTGTCCAATTAAACTCCTCCGAAAGCGACATTTCACAACCTCAATAGCAACTTGGCGATACCGAAGACATACCAAGGCTTCTGGTTTTGATTAAACAATGCGGTTGCAACGTCTCTGAGCCGTTTCTAATGTCTACTTAATTGTTGTAAGGCAACAGTGTGTGTTCATTCCGATGATAGACTATTTTTCTCTTTTATCAAAAATAAATATAGCAACAACACCACTGTGATAATGTGTCGGTCAGTAAAGATTGTACCAGCAAGTTTGAATGTCCAGCGAGTGAGTCATAAAATTATTTGTACTTTTTCTTGAACATGTCAGCGACTAGTGGTATGTTGAGATCTTTGTGTAATGATTTTTTAGTGATGTAAAAGGGACAATGTGTAATATAACGAAGGGATTTCAATTGAAATATTTGAATGGTCTGTACTTGTTTTTTTTTCTGCATGAGCCCTAGACTTGGGAGGCATTGGTCCATATTGGTTTAAGTAGCATGTAGTTTTGTTTGTTAGTGATAGTTTATTTTTGTAGTGAAGTAGTCGTTTTAGGAGTGAAAGTCGGTGATTCAAATTTTTCTTCAGACTATCGAGATAAGATAAAGAAATTAGAAACCTAGAGGACTTATTATTAAGATAGATATGACACGAAGAAAAATAAGAAAAGACATAGAAAAATACAAAGATTACAACATTTTGTTCACTCATTCAAGTAAGTAAAAAAAAAAATAATAATAATAATAAATAAATAAATAAGTACATTGTAAACTCTAAGTATTATAAGAAAAATTTTAAGTTATTTGACAATCTACTAAAAGGTTAAAAATGTGCAAATTTATAAGTATTTAAAAAATATATTTAAATTAAATAAAAAAAGGGATATAGATAGATAGAGATATAAATTGAAAATGACTGAAGAATGTTGAAACGTATTTAAATAAAGAAAAAATGTTTGACTGGAAAAGGTTTTTTTTTTTTACTTACTTGAATGAATGACTCAAAAAGATGTAGTCCAGTAACATAAACAAGAGAATTAAAATAAAAACATTTTGTTCACTTAAAAAAAATTACAAAGTTTGTTTATATTATTTCTCATGGATTTGAGATTTGGATCGATCCGATCGCCACTGTTTATCTGGCTTAATTCGGCTACAATAAGCGGCATAACAAGGCAATAACCTACTTGCACAACAGTTCTTAAAACGTTGATTATTTCGTTATGTGTGGAGGCCACACATAAAAAAAAATATTTTTGATTTAATTGTTATATGTTTAAATTAAATAATTTAATGTTTAAAGTAGCATTGTGCATTTTTTTTTGTAAACATGTGATTGATCGTCATATGCTACTCAGTGTAAGTGGTAGTATTAAATATTTGAGTGTACGAGAAGGACTTGATCCATTGTTTTGTTTACAAAGTGTTACTAAGTAGTTTTAAAGGTGTAAAACACAACACATCGGCGCACGGACTTATCGCCAGTGCAGAGCCCTCAGCCCTATCACCTCTACAGCTCGACCACGCAGCGTGCACAAGCCAAGCGTACATCGGGACTTGTGTTCTTCGAGTTTCCCATTCAACTGAAAAAGACTAGAAGCATCTCTCCTCATGGACCAGTCGTCACTCGTATCAGTAATTAGTTTTGAATCAATTTTTTTATGTAAACAATTTTATATATTACATAACTAACATTACTTACATACTACAACATACTTACATAACATAACTATTTGGACATACGGGGTTGAGCTTTGGGGCTCTACTAAACCATCCAATTCATCTCGTATCCAATCCTTACAATCCAAAATCCTTCGTAAAATCCTCAATGCTCCTTATTATGTCACAAACAAACTCATCCATCATGATCTTAATATCCCATGTGTTACTGATTTGGCCCAAACTAGATACCTATCCTTCCATGACAAGCTCCATACACACTTGAATCCGCTAGTCCCTCAACTTGCTTCCCATACTATTCCTGATAACCCTCCGTGGCGTCTGAAAAGATGACCTCGAGACCTTCTACTATAGAACGTTATTGGAGTGCTATCAATGGGTAGTTTCTCAACAAGTGTTTTTTTTCATGTCCTTTGTTCATAGCAGATTTACTCGATGTAATATAATTACAATTGTAAATATCAATAAATTATTATTAAATATATATATATATCTTTAAGAAATTCTTATCTTTACTTTATAAAATAAATAGTTATATGTTGTTGTTTTTGCTGTTAAATCTTATATTTTATTATTAAAACACCATTGCACTAACCGGACATATAATAACATGCTTGCTATGGGTAAAGGCTCTATTGAGCTCCTAAAGCACGCAACACGTTAACAAGTATTAAACACATGACCCTCCCTACAGCCATGTTTACATTTTTTATGTATTTAAAAATAAACAGATACCCTGAATATAACGCTGAAGTAAGTTTATAAAGGTAAAATATCACCCCGAAGCTGAATTTCGCTTGAAAGCTTAAAATAAACTTTTTTAAAGAGACATGGAAGCTAAAAGCTAATAACTGCTACCAGATACGAGGTTTTGTTGCCTCCTCGGAGGATCGATACGCAGCTTAGCAAAAATTCTCTTTTCTTTTTCCTCTTATTTGGTTTTATAAAATATTTCCTTTTAAACAATCCCTGTTGTAGCTACTCTGGAAAAATATTATTGAAAATTATTAAAAATTAGAAAATATTTTTTACGTATTATATTTACAATATGGAATAGAATAGTAACTTTATTCTGGAACGAAGTCTCTTTAGAATAAAAAGTATGAACAGAAAAAGAAGCATGATATGTGTCTCACCAAAAGGCAACAATAAAAATCACGAAGTATTTATAAAGTGCTAAAAAAGTAAATTCAAATAAAGATTTGGAATTATGACAAGATATTGAACAATTAAAGAGAATAATTTAATTAATAACAACAGTTAGATGCATATATATATATATATATGTGTGTGTGTGTGTGTGTGTGTGTGTGTGTGTGTGTGTGTGTATGAACTATCTTCTCACCGTTGCGATGGAAGATGTAAAAATGATGATGATGAATGAACTATTTATTATACATGCACACGATATAAGAACTTATCCAAATAGTTCTTAGACAATGTAGTGGTTAAGTTTGATGTCAGTCATTTGCTGATTTGCAGATAAATTATCGAAACTGTTTACATCCATGTTATCTGGGGTCCACAGACCCTCTTGTGACTTATTTAGCCTCTTAGATTTTCCTGAATTGGGGAAAACCTGGTGGTTGAGTATGATCTCAGATAAAGTCACTTCCTTCCACAAATCTTAGAAATAGTGCAGACCATGTTCTTAACTTAAGATCCTTCATAGTTTGTAATGGTGCAGGTTTTTATATGCTGAAAACATTTGTTATATCCCATACACTATATCTACATATATATATAATAAAAATATATCTATACATAAAAAAAAATCCCATCGCCTCAATAACGATAAAACGTCTAAAACTTCTTGGAACTGTAAGTAATGTCAATTTAATAATTTAACGTGAAAATTCATTACTTTAAAGTTGTATCGTGTAATAATTTTTTTTGCCATACACTCATAAGATATTTAAATAGTGGTTTTATAGTAAAAGAGGAATAGTTTGTTAGATTGTAATCTTTAAATATCTTTTTTAATAAAATTTTAATTTAACTAAATAGATGAATGAAAAAATATGAATGAAAAAATGAATCAGAATATTACTAGCAACATACTCAATCCCCTGTGATTCATTCATTCGTATAATTCATAGAAGGGGTGAATCCTGGCTAACCGTAGGGCCTTAGCAAACTGTAGCATTTGACAAATCCACTTTAATCCTGCGCGAGCTTTGAACCCACCCCAGGCCGTATCAACTATTCATCCGACCATGCCCCACCAACATTAAATCCCACTTTTTTTGCCCCAATCCTTTTCTTTTTTTTCCTATCATCTGACCCAAACTAAATCTCATTTATGACCTTTGTTATCCTTTTCTCCCTTGTTTTCACACATTTTTATTTCTTCTTTTTTTTTTTTTTTTTTTTTGTAGAATGAGTTAGTTTATATGTTTTGCCTTCCTAACATCTGTTGTTCTTACTGAGTATCATATGGCACTAGAATAAATAGCATCCCGAGTACTTACTGCATAATATATATATATATGGATATATAAATGCTGATAAATGCCCCAAGAATATCAGTTTCAGTTTCAGGACAATAATCTTCCAAATATAAATTATTTTTGCTCTCCATTTCCTTAGAAGAATTTCTAAGTTAGATTCAATTGTTTCTAAACTATTTAGCTTTCAGAAATTATGCATTACATTACAACACGATATTTCGGGAGGTTTTTCTTTCGTTGTTAACGCCTAAACGTTTTTTTTCACACATCATCTTTGTAACTTGTAGAATTTTTTTGCCGAATACTTTAGTTCTCATGAAATCAACACCAGGTGAAGTGAACATCAGGAAGAAGGTAGTGCTTCCAGGACCGAAAGGATCTGCACCACTTTGCATTCCTGTCAGCCTATCGGATCTGTATCCTGTTTGTGCGTGGAGAGAGAGAGAGAGAGAGAGAGAGAGAGAGGGGGAGGGAGAGAGAGAGAGAGAGAGAGAGAGAGAGGGGGAGGGAGAGAGAGAGAGAGAGAGAGAGAGAGAGAGAGAGAGAGAGAGAGAGAGAGAGAGAGAGAGAGAGAGAGAGAGAGAGATGCTATTTGGATTGTGAGTGGAGGTTCTGTATTCACTAGTTCCATCCTTTCAAGATGCCTAACGGTGGAGTTTCATATATCATTTTTTAATGATACTATTTTTAGTATCTGATCCTCAGTTTGTCTTTCCTTTTGACCATATTTGCATATTTATATCGAAAAACTTCAAATATTCTCTACATTTTTCACTATTATAATAAAATATCTCGAATAAAATAAAAAATCTGTAACACTGCTACCCATCTCTAACGTTTTTGCATAATTTCTCATCAGTAGTTATTAGGTCGTAATTGTTGAATTATACGATTATATTGGATGAAAGGGAGAAAAATAATTAAACACATTACTATTTTGTTCTATGTGAAGATCGTCGATGGTGCAAGATGCAATTAAGAAGAAATTTTTCGGAGTGCGGTATAAAAATGTAACTGCCGAACTTACGTTTTGAACTAACTTGTATTTATGATGACCTAAACGTTTAGTCGGAATTTCACCATACAATAAATACTAAATTTATATTATTACCAGTACCATTTGTATTATTACCTGAAAGGGTCTGGGGTTCAGTAAATGGTAGAGACTGTACTGTTTCAAGGCAACGGTTCAGTAGGGAGGTGATTTGTCATAGATCACGCTCAACCTCCAGATTTCCCCCTTTTTTAGACATTTTGAGAGACTGGGTTAGCCCCAGGAGGGTCCTAGATCCTATATGATCCACCTCCCGCTGCAAACAGACTAAATAAAAATCTTGCCAGCAGCGGGATTCGAACCAGGATTTCTGGTATGGCAACTCAGTGCTCTACCACTGAGCCACCAGCTAATATAATTGATAAGTTAGCTCTGTTTAATTGCATTTACCAAACCCCGGCCTATTCCTGGTTATCCATCATCATGTTCAAATATTTTCGTTGTTTTTACTATTTATGTTTTATTTTTTGTTGTATGAAGTATTAATATTAATTTAAATATATTCGTATCCCTTTTTTCTGTATTAAAACAACTTATCCATAAATAATAGGTTGTTCATATATTGCCTTTGATTTCGTTGAATCAGCGATTTCTCTATACTTAAAAATTATTGATAATTTTCAATACAAAATCCTGTAAAAATTTGGTGAACGGAAACACTTAGCCTCAACAAACAACAATCTTCCAATCAGTATGAGGATTGCATATAATTTTACTTAGTGAAATAGATAGTTCTTCCGTCACCTATAAATTTCCATTTAGTGAATCGAGAAAAGTTTGTTTTGAAAACTTGCCACTCGGCTCCAGTACAATCCTTCTCTGGATACAGGACTTTCCTGATCCTGAATCCAGGATAATATATAAATTGGAGAAAGATACGAGACAGGAAAAACAGGAGGAGCGAAGGACAATCAGGAACAGAAGTGACCCAGATAGTATCGCTCCCGATAAATCCGAGAGAGCTGTCTACTAGAGCCGCTCTCGCCCTCCTGCTAGAGCTGCTCTACGGTTGAATTTATTCAGGGCACTCCAGCTCAACCTCAAGTCTTCGTATTGGCTCTCGTATATTACTCGACAGGCTCCATGTTACTCTAGATTCAGTGTATATCTCATTCTTCCTTCAGGTAATAAGTTGTTTGACGAAATAGATCTAGAAATCCTCTTCCTTCCGCGATGTTTCCATATTGTCAAATTATAGATCTGGTCTCTAAATCTTCAAGTCTCTTATCTCAACCCGGTTTACCTTAGGATGTACGGGTCCGGATGTTTGTGTAAGATACTTTCTAGAGCAGAAAAATAAAATTGGACGATTTGGAAAAAATAAATCTATTCTGCTGGGTGTCGCTTCGAGTTGATCTACAAGTTTTAACTGTTTATTATTTTCACTTTTAATATTTTCCAAACATACAGGTTATCGTGAGCTTTAGTATGAAAAAGAGAATATAATTATTGGTAATAAGTAGATTTCTATGATTATTCCACCAAGGAATAAAGGTTTCAACTAACAATTTCAAAGTTATATATGATATATGTTTGTGGAAACATTCATTTCCAGATGAAATGACTAGCGAATTTCACATTTCCTATTATTTCATTCCTTTTTAGTCTTCTTTTTCGTAATTTCTTTTTCTATATTAACATGTGTGTCTCAGATCGTGAACTTTGTACATGTTAGATATTGGTGATATCTGACATTGAGTGGTGAACATTCTTCTTGTTGATTTGTCATGATTTAATATAGTTATCTTAAGTTAATACGAATTATGTAAAGTTATTAACGTTTTTACATAAAGTACCAGTAAAGTAAAAAATTTTGGTGATATTATTGTCGGAGGGAATAACTAAAAGAAAGTGATTCAAGAGAAAATAAAGGTGCTATTACTGGCAAGAAATACTTGTTATTCGGACTCGACATTACTAAGCACACGTCTTTTGTCCCGATATCTAAAAGTCAGAATTTATAAAACCATCATCCTTCTAACTGTTTCGATACGGATGTGAAACTTGGCCGCTAGCGCTGAAGGATGAACAACGTCTTCAGGTAGTCAAAAATAAGGTGTTACGTAGAATATTCGGTCCAAAAAAAGATAAGACCATTGGTGAATATAGGAGATTACTTAAAGCGGAATTGGGATGTATGCATACAGTGAATATTATTCAAAACTTAGCGTTGCACAGATTAAGATGGGGCTATAAAGTTGCTGGGCTTAGTAACGAACGAATTCCTAAGATGTTAATAAGCGCTGTGTCGACTGGGAAGAGTGATCTGGCGGATTTAGGTTTGGGTAGTCGTGTGTGGACAGAAGTTTGTAAGCAGAGATTGGTCGTATCGGCGTCGAGCCTTCGGGTTCGCTAAGCCTTTTTTTTTTTTTAATTTAAATTTAATTTATTGATATTTACAACTATAATAATATTACAATAAGTAAATCTGCTATATGTACAATACCACTTGAAAAACACTTGTGGAGAAACTACCCATCCGTAGTACTCCAAAAAAGTTCTATAGTAGATGGTCTCGAGGCATCTTTTCAGACGTCTCGGAGGGTTATCAGGAATAGTATGGGAAGCAAGTTGAGAGACTAGCGGATTCAAGTGTGTATGGAGCTTGTCATGGAAGGATAGGTATCTAGTTTGGGCCAAATCAGTAACATGTGGGATATTAAGATCATGATGGATGAGTTTGTTTGTGACATAATAAGGAGCATTGAGGATTTTACGAAGGATTTTGGATTGTAAGGATTGGATACGAGATGAATTGGATGGTTTAGTAGAGCCCCAAAGCTCAACTCCGTATGTCCAAATAGGCCTGATAACTTTCATCGCTAAGCCTTATTATCAATAATATGCATAAAAAAAAAAAAAAAAAACGTTATGACACCAAGGAAGAAATGAGGTGAATCTCGGATCGTCAAAATTTTTGTTGGATCGTCAGCATAGTTAAATTGTCTTCGAGTTTAAAGTAAGTCGTGTGTATACATAATATATATTAAAGAACTGGTATTGCTTCTTGTGGTTCACCTAATAAGACATGAATATAGAATAATTTACGAAGTGGAAAAATAAAAGATATAGCTAATTTCAGGTAGTTAACCAGGAGAACCCTATGGTTGAAGTCCGCCATACGAGTAGTGTTCTGGCACTATCAGTAATATTAACCGTGAGACGACACTCTGAAAAACGTTAAAGTATTACTACTTCCGGTACACCTACCATGTACAGTACATGTACCATGTACAGTCTTTAACAGTGATACGCAATTATCAGTTATTATGAGTAAACTAGTCGTCGAAATGAGATTTTTCTTGAACTAATGAAATCTGTTAAGTACAGAGAAACAAATTTTGGCATTGGTTTTACTGTGTTATTCATCTTATTTTTTTTAAAACTTGTTATTACTTTTTAAAAATTGTCTTTGCATTATACTCTGTTCTTTATTATTGAAAGAAAAATAACGTTTTTTGATGTATTTTCATTTTCTTTACATGTGTACCAATGGTGTTCAATCCGCTCCTCGCAATAAAAATTTTCCAAAGAGTGAGCTGCAGACCCGATTTGTAATGATCTTATTTATGAAAATTCACTTGCGATTTATGTGATTTCCATAGTAAACATGTTTTTAAAATTAAAAATGAACAAAATAAAGGAAAAAAAATTCGCTCCTGGGGACCGCGTTCGAAAAAAATCGTCGGACATGGGTTAGTGGTTGATTTACAGTTTTCCATGTAATTAATTTAAATTTAAGAATTTGAAATTTAATTACTTAAGACTATGAATTATTTAGAAATTAAAAAAAGAACACAGTTATTTTAAATTTTTTAGTTTTGAATTAGTAAGGAATCGTCATGACTGCACTTTTAATTTTTTTTTAAATATTTTTATTTTGTAGAGAAAATATTTTTTGAGGCCGAAATTCGAACCCGGGTTGCCCACGTCTCTAGCACGATGCTCTAACCAACTGAGCTAACCTGGCTCGTAACATGGCCAGACAAATCCATTCTCTTCACTGATCTTATATTCCCGTGTTCTTGCAATTTTCGCAATGTATACAAGGGAAAGAATGTTCATTGAACATTACTTTAATATTATAGGTTTTTTTATATTTATTATTCTTATGCTGGTGATAATGCGATGTATACATATTAGTTTTACTATATATATATTTTTTTTATTATTAGTTAACGTATGATGTTTGTTTCGCACAAAAGAAAGCTGATGTAGGCGCAAAGACCAACACTACCGGCATGACTGGCGAATCGTGCGGGCTTTAGTATGCACTCTCAGGCAGGCGCCATCAACACATGGGCCGTCTGGTTGCTCTAATGATGGCTTTAATAATCAATATAAATTTACGCACACTCATTATATATGAGGCGTTTGGTTTCAAAACCGGTTACATCTACTTTCGAAAATTTGTGAGGTCTGATAAAAAACCATTTATTTTCAAAAAATAATAAATTTAATAAAATTTTGTTTGCCGTTATTTTGCCAACAGTTCACTTCAAACAATACTTAATTACTGACAATTTTTATGATATTTTTTTTTCAATATCATTTAATATGAAAAAATATGATGGTTATATCTATCAATTTTATATATATATATATATATATATATATATATATATATATAGAGAGAGAGAGAGAGAGAGAGAGAGAGAGAGAGAGAAAATTCGCTCCTGGGGACCGTGGGACGAAAAAATCGTCGCCTCGGATGTTAACAGCATAAATTTGCCACGTGTGTGCCAAGTTGAAACCATTTCGAAAAATATTTCGTTGCAAACCTATTTTCACTATTCGTTATTATTCAGAGAAATACCGATTCATTTGTAGTTCGCGCCGTTTTGATTCTGGAAAATAAAATAATCTCATTCAGGAGAAATTGGTTTTATGGAGAGCTTTAAATATTTCATTTGATAAAAGCTTCTTCTTGCATAAATTAATTTACATTCAAGTTTGACACTTGTAACGAAATTTAGATTATTTTTCAATACTCTAAATCAATAATTTCTTTATTATTATGTTTAGCTCTATTAATACCACGATCAATATAGGAACAACTTTTGTGCGTAGAGACATATTTACTTTTAATTTTATGTTATTTTTAATCGAATTAGTAGTCATATCCTCTGTAGGTGTCTCTCTATATTCTGTAGATGGTCAAACCACTCTAATCACTTTATTTTGATTTTTTTTAATGGTATTGTGAGTATCCATTCCATCCGGACTACTGAATTGGGTATCCTATCACGCCTAGACATTCCGGCTTCTCCAAAAGTCCCTCTCCACGGCTAGTAGCTTTTCTTTGATTCCCTTTTCCAATTTCCATGTTTCATATAAGAATATAGTCGTTACAATAGCATGAGGAATAGTTTAGGAAAATCTAAACTAATTAATCAAATAATTTAATGAAGAAGCACATTTATGGAATATTTAATATAATTTAACGATTTTGTACAATTTAGTTGTTTTTCGTATCTAAAAGATCTCGGTCTAGGCAAGGCTCCTTCTCTAAGATCCCTCGCTGCCACGCTCTCCTCCACATCCCGCAACCATCTTTTTTTGGGTCGTCCTTTTTCCTCCTTTGCGTAGGGCTATAGTCTGAGATTGTTTTTGGCCATCGTTCCTCTGCCATTCTTTTTAAGTGGTCATACCATTTCAGTCTCCTTGCTTCTACTGTGAATAGGATCGTTGTTTCCTGATCTACCAGTGCCTTATTGTGCAGTTAGGGACGTGTTGAATTCTGGAAATGGCACAACAGCGTCTCCAGAGGCCCATCTCTCTGGTCCACATATTTGCATGTACTCAGTTTTCTGTATGCTCATTTAGAGAGCCCAAGCATCATATTTCTTCTGAATTTTTCTTAACACGTAGGCATCTTCATCACTTGCCGCCTGGTAATCAGAAAATTGTAAGTTGTAAATCACTTTATTATCTTCATGTGCACCCATTCCCCTGCATTTCCTCCTTCAAGGTTTTCAAGTGTTCGAGGACCTCTTCAACATATCAATTATAACAAAATAATTCATGTTCAATGTTACGAGTTGCTTTGATACCTTCAACAAAACTTATCATCTTCATGGCTCCTTTGTCAAAGCCTTTTTAGGATTTATTAGCCCGAATCTCAAGAAATTTAATTTCGTCCAATTAATTCTTCTTAAAATACTTTGAAGATGAAACGGGTAAAATCACTACCAGTCAGCGAATGGTTTAATCACCGTCAGCATCCTCTTATTAGAATTTGAAGGAGTTTTTGGGTCTAAGGCAAATTAATTTTTTCCAGAATTATTTTCCCGAAGGAAATTAACATATTTTCTTTTTTAATGTTTGTCGTGATAAAAATTAACAACTATTTCACTTTAGTTAGGCTCTATATAAAAAAAAATTAAAATAAGCTAAATATAAAAGAACCTAAATCAAATAAGTGTGTGAGATGTTTGGTTTCAAAACCGGGTACATCTATTTTTTCCAAAATTGTTTTTTTTAAATTTTTTGAAGCTTTTCATGCCAGAAATGGTGTATTATATTTGTTTGTTTTAAAACCGCCTAGATCCTTTAAAAATCAAAACCAAAATATTCCGTTTTTTATCAAATGTAGTTAAATCCTTTACAATAAATGAACATGTTTGATGTTGAAAAATCAAATCTATGTTTATAAAATGTTTAATTATATTTATTAAAGCGATTTGCTTTAAATAATGTCTATTTTATTTATTTTTATCAAACATAAACTAACCAGATAGTTTAGTTTGTTCATTTAACGCCCACTTTATGCTGCTATGGCTAATCGGATGATGCTACAGTGGGAGCTCTAAATTTTGCCTATCCATATTTAATTAGGATAGGGATTTTTAACGAGTAACTGACATCGTACAGGCTCGGAACCCCCGTTTAACGCCCCTTTCGAAGGACGGCGTAACTAAGAATTTTTTACTCCCTTTAGATGCCGGGCTACGAACCCGCGATCTTGGGCTTAGTAGTTTTCTACGCTAACCACTAGACCACAGGTCGCTCCACTAACCAGATATCGTTATTTTCTGATCAAGATGTATCCATCATATTTTTTTTATATTAAATGATATTGAAAAAAAATATTATAAAAATTGTGAGTAATTATTTTTTGAAGTGAACTGTTGGCAAAATAACGGCAAAAAAAAATTGTTAAATTTATTATTTTTTGAAAATAAATCGTTTTTTATCAGACCTCACAAATTTTTGAAAATGGATGTAACCGGTTTTGAAACAAAACGCCTCATATATAATGAGTGTGCGTAAATTTATATTGATTATTAAAGCCATCATTAGAGCAACCAGACGGCCCATGTGTTGATGGCGCCTGCCTGAGAGTGCATACTAAAGCCCGCACGACTCGCCAGTCATGCCGGTAGTGTTGGTCTTTGCGCCTTTATCATCTTTCTCTTGTGCGTAACTTAAACATATCATACGTTAACTAATAATAATAATATATATATATATATATATATTATAATATATATAATAATATATGTATTATTTTTACTATATATATATATATATATATATATATATATATATATATATAGTAAAAATAATATGTATACATCGCATTATCACCAGCGTAAGAATAATAAATATAAAAAAACCTATAATATAAAATTGACGTAAGTCAACGAAATCCTAATTGAAGTAATGTTCAATGAACTTTCTTCCCCTTATATACATCGCGAAAATTGCGAGAACACGGGGATATAAGATCGGTGAAGAGAATGGATTTGTCTGGCCGTATTACGAGCCAGGTTAGCTCAGTTCGAATCCTGGCCTTAATAAAATATTTTCTCTTCAAAATAAAAATATTTAAAAAAAAATTAAAAGGACAGTCATTAGGACTCCTTACTAATTTAAAACTCAAAAATTTAGAATAACTGTGTTCTTTTCTAATTTCTAAATTAATCATAGTCTTAAGTAATTAAATTTAAAATTCCTAAATTTAAATTAATTACATGGAAAACTGTAAATGAACCTTTAACCCATGTTCGACGATTTTTTTTCGAACAAAGTCTCCAGGAGCGAAATTTGTTTCCTTTATATTGTTCATTTTTAATTTTAAAAACATGTTTACTATGGAAATCACCCAAGTCGTAAGTGAATTCACATATATAAGATCATTGGACACCTGGCGTGTAGCTCGCTCCTTTTTATTTCGAGGAGCAGCGGATTGAACACCGGGTGTGCAATGTAAGGTAAAATGAAAATACATCATTAAAAAATGTATAAACATTTATTTCAAAAAAAGTTAGTTAAGATAAAATCGTTATTTTGATTTCAATAATAAAGAACGTAATATAACGCAAAGACAATTCTTAAAAAGTAGTAAAAAGTTAAAAAAAAATTAGTTCAGATAATTGCCAAAATTTGTTTTCCTGTACTTTACAGATTTAATTAGTTCAAGAAAATCTTATTTCCATACAATCTAATAATGTAAAATCTCACTAGTTTACTCAAAGTAACTGATAATTGCACATTACTGTTATTGCATACGCCGTAGGCTTATAGCCTCGAAAATCAATAGCACTCTGTGTCTAGAATGGGTTAATGGCATTTTTTCGCAGACAAGCCTCTCATTCCCGTATTTAAACTTGAACAAGACATTTATCATCCAGCTAAAAAAAATTCACTGTAGATACAAGATAACAACAAACAGTTTTTGAACAATGCCGGGAATATTAAATGAATGATTTTCATCTGTTTTTCTCATTTTATTTTCCTCGTATTTATTCATTCTTAAACATTTTTCCTGCTTGAATATTTTCTCTTTTAATGTAATATACAATTGTGAACCTTTTTCAATAAAAATACTAAATTTATTAATGTATTTATTCAAAGTATGATAATAATAATAATCAACAATACGTTTTATTTGTTCGTTTGTTCCTTTTCGGTAAATATAAATGAAGGTATTGAAAATAAGTTGTTGGGCTTATTAAAAACGAATATGTAAACAGATAATTAACATTTAGGCCAATAGTAAACGTCCGTGGAGTAGTCCAAGAAATAAGTTGGAGGATAGCGTTAACAGCATCGTATTAATGTCATTACATTAAATACATTTTACATTTATCGTTCCTTCAAAAGAACGACATAATTCAAAGTTTGGCATTTTTGAGCCAAATCTTCATTAGCAATTTATTGGTCGAAGCTTTTTAATTCAGGAACGACATATCTGATATTCCATCCAACATCAAGTCGTATTTTGAGTTGTATCATGTTTGAACTTGAAGTTTTATGGGTTTAATGGCTAGTTAAAATAAAATAAAACTCAATCTTTTAAAAATTTTCTAATGATCAATAAAATAATTTCAATACCATCATTTCAATAGGAACGTTTTGACCTAACAATTACCAACTTTCTTATTTATTTAAATTGCACAGAGCTTTTTAAATACCTCTGTTGAATAATTAATTTTTTGAGTTATGACGTTCTTTTAAAGGAGCGATATATGATAAGTATTAATTTAATAATGCTTATTGCAGTAACCCAAATTTTAATTTTATTTGAACTCAGGCTTGCTTTTTGATTCATTGATATATAAAGTAATCTTTTCAAAGTTTTATTTCATTTTTTTATGCTTTATTTTCTTAAATATAAGGTCTGAGATAAGGCCTTGGAAACATCTCTTTGTGAATTCTCGAACAGTTCGTTGCTGATGAAAGAACCTGTTCACAAATGACCGCACTCACAAAGTGTTTCAGTCAAGAGTAAGCTGGACCAAGAGATCAAGAAGCCTATTGGCTTAATGTTCTTCCCTAATGACGTCATTGATCCCAACGACCAATCGAATTCTCTCTTGAATCCGACTTCAATCGGTTAGGTAAACGTTTCATTGCAGAGCACGACTCCATTTTGTGCCAGGAATTCCAGGATTTTCTTTTCAAGGAGATTCGCTCTTATTGGGATTCGTATGTGTAAAGCCTTTCTTCCACAAAGAGGTAGGACTTTAGATAAGAAAGAGGAAAGGAGAGGAAATACCTTTGAAGAGGTTGAGGAATCATAATGGTCTATGGTGATAATAGTAAACGATATCTTTGATAATGAAGAGAAAATAAAATTAAGGTTAAATTCGCCTCACATATTTTGTAAAAAAAAATGTAAGTACCAGTTATGGTGTTGAATATATCTGTGGCACCTGTGCATAGTGGGCTAAGTCGAATTTGTGAATTTCAAGCTATCTACTTAGAATCGTATTTTTTTCTCTTTCCTTGTGTCTAACACGCTAAGTGTTCCGTCCATTGCAATGAAGGATATTCCTTTGTGAATCGTGGGCTCATACTCCAATCTTGAACTTAAAATAAGTTCAGAAAAATTACAATTCTAAGTCGATAGCTTGAAATTCACAAAATTCGACTTAGCCCACTATGCACAGGTGCCACAGATATAACCTGTACCACTACAACCCTTGAATGGGCCTGGGGTTCAGTAAATGGTAGAGACTGTACTGTTTCATCGACAACTGTTCTGCAAGGAGGTGACTTGTCCTATATCACGCTAAAATGCCAGAACTATCCCCTTATTTTGTGTATCCTATTTTTATAACCTTTTATAGAGGCTGGGTGAGCCCCAGGAGGGTCCTATATCCTATATGATCCATCTCCGGCTGCAAACAGACTAAATAAAAGTCTTGCCCGCAGCGGGATTTGAACAACATTTCCGGCCTAGCAACTTAGTGCTAGTTGAATATATAAAACTGTTAAATTTAAAAACAATTTATTTATGAAATGGGAGAATTTTTTATAAAGAATTCAAATATAATACTTCTTCCGAATTCTTTCTCAGTGTTCCAGGAAGTGGGGTAGCTTCCTGTGTAAAGTAAAGAGTTGCTATGTTCAAGATTCCACGTTCAAATCCGGCCATGGCATAAAAATTATTTAATGTTTATGGTCTTCTGACCGTCTTGGGACTCGTCCAGATAGATAAAGTGGGTACCCATTTTTGGAGAATATTCTCTTGGTTAAGCGTAATCTCGTTCATTTTATTATTTATTTTTTTGTAGATAACTTGGTCATTAGTACTGTCGTGTTGCTGTAGTAAAATGTAACTTTGATGCCAACAATAATCGATATCCTTTCATTAAAAATTTAAACTCAAAGAATCCTGAAATCTTGAGAAAGATACTTTTTCCTGTTCATGGACAAATAATGGGACTTTTTTATGTTTAAATTATTCAGTGTACAAGTATAATGCTATAGTTTATAACTGTTAAAGCTTGTCACTTTATAATTTATTTGTATTAATTGTTATTTTGGTGGTGAATAATTTTGTTTTGTCCTGGCCGGATTCGAACACGGGTCGTGTGCATCTCCGGTGCTGTGCTCTAAATTTGCGATGTATACAAAGGGAAGAATGTTCACTGATCATTACTTTAATTAGGATCTTGTTGACTTACGTCAATATATTATTTATAATTTATTAAATTATATTATATTGAATTATATAATAATATATGCTCAATGAACATTCTTCCCCGTGTAACTTTATTTTGCCTTTCAAAAGGTTCCGAGAAGGTAAAATTACTCTTAACGTGTCCTTTCTATTGTAGAATTATTCAAGGGAATCACAAGAAACGGGAATGGGAAGGACATTTGCCAGGTGAGGAAGGCGAAGTGCACACCTGGAATCGAAATAGCCTCGGTCACCTCGCCTCTTCTCGATAACAATGGCAATCCAATACGAGCCAAGGAAATTCGAATGCCTAGGTTCGAGTCACGATTCGAATACGTAAAAATGCCAAGGGAGCTTGTAAGGGAATAATCTATTACAGTTATCAATAAATTTCTAAGGAGAAATCCATGGAACTTCATAAAAATCGTCCTGGTAGTTCTTTTTATTGTTCTCAAATAAAAAAAAATCAATACTCGCTGCCGATATCATCAATATCTGCTTATAAACTTACATTCACGAGTAACTACCAAAATCCAAATCCGCAATATTACTCTTATCGAAATCCTCTCGCCTACGTCTTGGTCTATCCCTCAGACAGTCGGTATAACGCTTATCAACTTTCCAGGGGTTCGTTCGTTTCTCAGTCCAACAACTTACAAACCCTTCTTAATTTTCGTGAGGGTATTACTTCAACACAAATGCTCTATGATTTAAATGAATTTCAAGTGCAAGACTAATTTAACACTTATTCGAAATTAGGAAGTTGAGGTTAGGGGCTCTACTGAGCCATCGAATTCTTCTCATATCCAAGCTTTCATATCCATAACCTCTATGCTCCTTTCTTATTTACGAATCCATGACTTTATTCAATTTGTTGATGATGATTTGACCCAAACCTGATACAATAATACATGGATCCATGAGAGACGGTTGAAATAAAGATTATCTTAAGAATGTCCGTTTGGATGTTTCCCGATAGAGGAATGTTGCATCGGCATCAAACCTTCGGGTTCACTTAGAATTTTACTATATTTTAAATTTCATAGTTAGTCATTGCTGTAATGGACTATATGCCAAAGCTCCTTTTTCTTTTAATAATATTGTCATATATAATGTAAGGAAGAAATAGTTGGGGGTGCAGTCAATCAAAACACCTAAATAAGCGTAACTTATTTATTATGTGCCGACGTTTGTTATTTATTATGCTTGTATTATTACATTTTACCTATGTAACCCCTCTTGTCTGGTATCTTATCCATATCTATAATTAAACTAGTTTTTTCTAAATCCTTCATACTCAACCCCCCTTTTTCTATATTTTAATCTTTTCATTTTGTATCTTTCCGTTTACCTCCTTATTTTTTCTTTCCCTTTATATTATTGTTTACATTTTATCCTTTCTTGACATGTATTTTTTCTATTTTATATTCGTATTCTTTTATTATTATATCTGTCACTATTATTATATTATATCTGTTCATCATCTACAATTTTATTTTTATCTATCACTATTTTAAGTTTATTATATTCTGTAACCACTCTTATATTCATTCCTTATTTATCATATATCTATTCACTATTTCATCATATCTAGTCACTATTTTAATTTCCACTCCTGTACCACATTATATATTCTTGTTACTGCTACGTTTTTATATATTTCTGTTTGTTTCTCTCTCTTAGCCCTGAAGATGGCCTACATTGTAGGCCGAAACGTCGGCAAATAATAAATAAGTTACACTTATTTAGGTGTTTTGATTGACTGCACCCCCAACTATTTCTTCCTTACATTAGAAGATACAGTCGACCAATTCTTCTCTAATATTGTCATATATCTGCAACTTTGGCTAAATAAATTAAATAAGTGGTTAAGTCGAATTTCTTTCAGAGGTAGATGCCTGTAGTGAGGGTAAGTGAATCGTATCATTCTCATAAGTTTTGGCTTGAAACGGAGTTTTAAAGCAATAAATCCCTTCCAAGCCAATTCCTGACTTAGCCCCTTATCCGTTACGAAAATAACACGATTCCACTTTTTTAAGTACAAAAAACTCATTTTGGTGAAAATTCGACTAAACAACTTAATAAGCAGAGCTGTTGATATAACTAATATTGTAATATGACCCATATAAAATGGTTTTAATTGCTCGAATGTTTACTTATGAAAGTATATTTATGAAATGCATAAGCAAGCTAATCAAGGAGCGGATTCGCTCACTGGTCGAGCACTGAGTTGCCATCCCAGAAATCCTCGTTCGAATCCCGCTCGCTGGAAGATTTTTCTTTAATCTCTTAGCGGCCGGAGATGGATCATATGGGACCTAGGACCCTACTGGGACTCACCCAGGCTCTATAAAATGTTATGAAAATAGGATACACAAAAAATGAGGAGAAATCTGGCGTTTGAGCGTGATCTAGGACATTTCACCTTCCTGCTGAACCGTTGTACATGAAACAGTACAGTCTCTACCATGTACTGAACTCCAGACCCGTTCATGGTTGTACTGGTACAGTTTGTTGTTGTTGTTATTATGAGCAAGCTAATCATCTATTTATGATGATCTATAATGATCTATTACTTCACCAGTGGCTCAGTGGTTGAACAGAGTACTTTCCAGAAGGTTCTGGGTTACAATCCCGCTCGCTGGAAAACTTTTCTTCGATCTGTTAGCGGCCGGAGATGAACTCTATGAGATCTAGAACCCCTCTGGGGCTCACCCAGCTTCTATAAAATGGGTACCAAAAATAGACGGAAAACCTCCAGCTCAGTTGAGAGATATAAGACAAAGCACCTCCCTGACCGATCGTGTTAATTACGGTTTAGTAATAAAAGTTGGTTAAAAAAAAAAGTGTGCCTCGTTCTGAGAAAACAATACGTAATCACCATTCACTTGAGAAATTGCGCTTGCATTTTAAATTCTTACCCAAGTCTTTTTTTACCTAATTTTCCTTTTTAGCTAATTTCAGTTTCAAAACAAAAATAAGTCCATTTCAATAAATAATGAATTGATTGTCTTCCTCCGCAGCTTCATTTAGCTAACTTTCTGGATGAAATTTCATCAGTGGGAACTTGACTAAACAACAGGGTGTAGTCTTTCCTCTCTCCTCGGTCGGCTAAATGTTTACCCGCTTCGGTAACTACTCAGTCAAGATTAAGCTTACAACTAAAATACAGGTACATTTAACATCGTTTTAATTAAAAAGTGACTTAATTTTTCCAAAACTTGTATGAGTAAAACTGATAGTAGTAATAGAGTTTACAAACGCAAAAATTCGACGATGACAACACCAGTCGCTGTCTCCGAACAAGCAGTTAATATATATATATATATATATTACTTGTGATACTGACCATTATATAATATGGATGCACAAGAGACATTCTTGCGAACTAACTACGAGACTTATTGACTATTGACTATCACTATAACTTATTGACTATAGGCTACATCTGACCTAGTCACTACTTTCTTACATACTATAACTAACTACTAACTCCTAACTATCTACTACATCTACTCTCTACTCTCCTACTCTAACTATTAGAGCTGAGGCGATCTGTGGTCCAGTGGTTAGCATAACAACCTACTTAGCCCAAGATCGCGGCTTTGTAGCCCGGCAGGTGGCCTTAGGATTTTTTAATTGGAGTAAAATATCCTTGGTTATGCCGCTCTTCGGAAAGGACATCAAACGGGGCCCAGAGCCTGTACCATATCAGGTACTCGTTAAAAATCCCTATACTAATTAAACTTGTGTAGGCAAAATATAGAGCTCACACAGTAGCATCGTCCGATTAGCCATAGCAGCATAAAATTACATTAAAATAAACTTTTATTTCCAAAAACTTAATCAAAATTTTTAATTTAATTTTTAAATACCCTGGCTAGAGAGTGCATTTTTATTATATTTTTCTAGAACAATAGATAAATATTTTCTAATAAAAATCCATTATAATATGTGCTGTAACATAAATACATCTTAATTTTCATTCATCTGTTTTTCAAATGATTTTTTAGATTCTTTTTTGAAGTTTATACCTGTTAAGGCAAGGGATACTGAGTCGCAGGTCCACAAAGCTGATAGGTTTGTTTGAAGAAGGTCATCACCTTTCAGTAAGATTTTATCTCGACATGCTTTTCCTTCTCTACCTCTTTGGAACTAGAGCATCACCATCATCTCTGGCCATGTTCGATACTCGCCAATCGATTATCTTTAATCATTATATATGTATCAGAGTTTGTAATTATTATGTTACCCTTTTATAATTTTTTAAAATATATTAATCATCTGAATTAAATTGATTGTGTTTCTTATGGTATATAAATAAAACAAACATTTAAATAATCTACACAATACCTTATATATCATATCGCTCCTTCAAAACAACAACGTTAAGCCTACAGTAGCAATTGTATTGGTTGAAGCTTTATAATTCAGGATTGAAATATCTGAAATTCCATTCCCAACATTTTTTATTATAAAATGCTATATGTGGCACTATTTGAAACATTATGAGTATATAAATTGGGTAAGGGGCACTGAGCAAATACCTTAAATGTCCTTTATGGTCGGTATCTTTACTCTTAAGAGACAGGATGGCAGCCTTTGGCAAGAAGCGGGCAACTCAACATGTAGGGTGTCGCATTTAGAAAAAGGGCCCCATTTTCTTCCTTTGTAAGTAGATTTACAAGTCAACTTGTAAATATGACCAGCACGCAATAAATATAATGTTCAATTTAATGAAAAATGATCTTTATTTACTAAACAACTCCTGGTCAGTCAACCACATCAACCTCTGGAGAAGAGAGAGGTACGTCTCTTATTAATTAATGGTATAGAATTACTGTATCTCGAGCATAATGATCTTAAGGTGGCATACCATTTTATTATTTAAATATTATTCGAAGCAAAGATCTGACTTTTCCTTGAGATCTTTGCTGGCACATTGAAGCCAATATAGCAAAATTCATATTTTTAATTGTATCATGTCTGAACTTGAAGTTTTATGGAAATAATGAAATAACCCGAAATAAAAAAAGTTTAAAGCTTATAATTTCTTTCCTAATGGTTAATAAAAAAACCACAATACCATCATAACAACAAAAATGCTTTCGTTACCAACACTAATCGAAGTATTAGTTTTTTCAGGTATGAAGTTGTTCTTTTGAAGGAATGATATGTTATTATAGTCCAATCACTATAGTTATTGGCCTAACTATTCAGAAAATAGTCAGTTGCGTACTATTCTATTTGAAATAAATAGTACCTGGTCTATAATAAGTAACTGTTAAATATTCAAAATAAGTAACTGGAATAAATAACCTTTTTAATAAATATTAACAGCTTACAACTACTCTAAGAAAAATAACTAGTGTATGTATTCTATTAAAATTGCCTTTTTAACTTATTGTCGTTTATTAATGTAGTAACTAATAATGTGGTATTAATCTATGATTATTAACTCTCAAATGTTTTTCAGTTATTAAAGTACTATTTATAGTTGTTATAAAAGTAAGGAAAAATCATAAATAAAACTAACTGTGTTTTTTTTTAAAGATAATATTGAAGTTTAAAACAGTGGGTGGAAATTTTAGGAAACTTTTTCAAAAAGTTTAAAACAAAAAAAAGCTCTTTTAAAAAATAAGTTTATAAAGTAAAAGTTCCAATAGACTGTTTTATATGGCATTCGATGATTTAACAGGAGTTCATTCTGTATATAACTTTATATATATATATATATATATATATATATATATATATATATATATATATATAATGAATATAGCAGTTATTTCGGTTATAATATGGTGTCGTCATTGACTATTTAATAATAATAATAATGATAATAATGTCTTTATTTAATCTGGGGCAAGTCCCTTTAAAGTAACAATACATGTATTGTAAGCTATTATGTCTTAGAATGTAAAATAATTACATTTAATTAATTATTAGAAATAATTTAGTGAGAAAGAATAAATTTAAAAAAATGAAAATTACCTGTACTAACAATATTTTAAAAACAGATTAGAAGAAGAAAAAGAAAAAAAATTAAAATAAGTTTAAATTAGAGAAACAATTTTTAGTTACATAATTTCAAATTTATGCAAAGCAAAAAAACAAAAAATAATGAATAAAGATTCAAACAATATTATCAGTGATTTACAATTATTTGCTTTATTTATTCCTTTTTTAAGTATCTAGCTAGATGATTTTAATACATTCACATCATATTTATATGGAATAAAAAAACGAATGAATTTCAAAATCGAATTATTTTAAATAAATGATGATAACTGTAGTAAGGGAACGAAATTTGGCGACTGAACCAATAAAAGTGGTATTAAATAATATTTTTATTTTTAGATAAATTGTTTGATATTGATATTTTTGAAAGAATATTTTAGGATATTTTTGAGCAGTAGAGTAATATTTCTATAATACTTATTATAAATAGTTTTATTACATAATTTTTTTAATAAATGTTTAAATAACCTATATAAATAGCTTACCGTAGATGTAATATTAAATACTGATTACTGTATTTGTTGGCTTACCTATTTCTAAAATTAACATACCTATTTTTTTAAGTGACTCCTTCGTGTTAAAAACTAAATGAATAGTAACTTTTTGTAATAACTCTACCAGAAATAATTAGTCCAGTTACTATCTATTCTACTAAAAGTACCTGACAAACATATTATATCAAAAGCATCTTGTCTAGTTATTCAAAGTAATTTGGATAATTGAAATTTCAGATAATCGACTATGTTCTGATCCAATTTTCTCTTTTCAATATTATTGTAATAATTCATTTTGAACTTTGACTTTCATATTTCAGGAAACCATACTAAAAGTGTTAAGATCTTTACTATTAAATATTTAAAAATGAGTAAGCAAATAATTTATTCTGATGTATGACAAGTGTATATGTTGGCAGCTCATTTGATTAACGATAATTCCCTAGTAGTCGGGATTTCAGGTAAATGGAGAACAGAGCAGGCCCAGCCGAGCAGATCTAGATTAATTAGCAGATAACATTGTGAGCCAGAACTTGCTTCACAATCGATTGTCTCTGTTAGTTCGATACTTCGAAATTGTTCTCACTTCGATATCTTGTTTACAATCATTCAAACCGGGATGTAACACTATTTCTCAAAGTTTATCTTGAAAGAGATATACATTTCTATATAGTAGATTTCTTCCAAAAATCTACACAACAAAATCTTGAGGTATTCTATAATATAAATTATTGTGTGAAATATCCGAAAGAGGATGGGACCACTGGACAGTTTTGGAGATTGCACAATGGTTAATAGATTTGAAGTGATAGCGTCGCGAAGGTTTATAAAGTTTTTGGGTCTAGTATCGAACGAATTTTTAAAAAGGTAATTATTGCTTAGCCGAATGATAAACGTCCGCGGGTTTAACCGAGGTGTAGGTGGGAGGATTGCGTTAAGAGTAATTAAATATTCCGGTTTGGGTAGTAGTGTGTGGGCGGAAGCTTGTACGCAAAGATTTGTGATATCAGCATCGACATTTTGGATTCGCTAAACTTATAATGATACTATATAATTATAAATATAATGTTTTAAATATTTTAGTTTTGAAGAGATAAAGTCTTTTCCGGGACTCGAACCCGGCTCGTCTGCATCTTCAGTGCTCTAAACCACTGAGCTACCAGGGGTCCCATCCAAATCGATTTGTATTGGTATTTCAGTAATACGACTGGGTAGTTTCTCTACTTCTCTATATTCATACCAAATATATACCATCCATTCTATTTACTTGTTGTATTAGTGTAATACAGTTATAAATTTTATTGAATAAATTATAAAAAAAAAGTTTTATATTAGCCGAAATATGATTAATCAAGCAAACATTCGTTAATAAAATAATACAAGAAGCAGTTCCTCAATCTGTTGCTAAGCAACTATGAAAATATATTACATCTATATTATATTTAATTGAGAGATATAAATTTTCTTCTAATCTTCAGAGAAAACAGTTCACACATCAAATTCTATAACGCTATAACACAATAACATTTAAGAATAACCCGACATGGAAACATGATGATCTTCAAACAGTTTAATGGAGTCAATATTTGCCGAGGAATTACATAGTAGAAAGACGAGAGTGTCATAGAACTGTAAGATATTAAAAGGCTCGAGGAAGTAGCTAGTGTTTGTAGATGGTTATTAACGCAACCAACCGCTTGGTTTTAAATATTTGAGTGTTTGTTTTAGAATTTGGAAGGGTCTTTTGAGAGAATGAGGGAGTGCTGTTTCTGTCAACTTGGTAATCAGTTGAGGGAATATGGCGCTCTCGCTGGAATGTTTAAAGTTATTATTTTTTTATATCCGCCTCATTAATTTGAATAAGCTGTTTATTTTATTATTATTATATATAATTAAGGTGCCTAAGTTCATTTATACTTGAATTGAGATAATTGAGAGTTTGTGTTTCAGTGCAATTATAAAAATACGTTAAGGATACTATTTAAGTGTATCTGAAGAAGTTAAATATTTAGTTCTTATTATTTAGTGAATACAGGTCCTTTAAAATGGAAAAATCATGTGATAGATTAATTTATTAATCGATGAATCAAAATTTAAGCCTGAATTAAATCAAAATCTCGATTACTACAATAGGGAGCGGAGTGGCTCAGTGGTAGAGTTGTCATGCCGGAAATCCTGGCTCAAATCCCGCTGTAGGCAAGACTTTTATTTAGTCTGTTTGCAGCCGGGGATGGATCATATGGAATCTAGGACCCTCCTTGGGCTCATCCAGCCTCTATACAATGCTACCCCAGACCCGTTCACAGGTTGTAGTGGTACAGGTTTCTTTTTTACTGCAATGAGCATTATTAAATTTTTACTTATTACTTAGTAATTTGGAATTACCTTAAAGATATAAATTCACACACATACACACGCACGCGCACTCCTGCGTATAAGAACTAATGTAATATCAATCTAAATATACTCATTATAATGACGGCGTAAAAACCAACACTACCGGCATGACTTGAAGGTCTTGCGGGTCTTAGTATCCTGTCGCAGGCAGGCGCCATCACATAAGGTTGATGCTTTAAATTTAATTTATTCCTTATATAATTTGCTACAATTCACAAAAATTATATGATGCACCAAATAGACCAATCTGAAACTAAAAAAAATTACCATAGGACAAATTTAAATGTATCTATACAGAATCATAATATACAATGAAAGAAAAAAAATATTAAAAAAAATTCAACAAAGAAAAAAAATAATAAAACAAACAAATATTGCAGCTATACATTATTAATAACTTTTATACAGTTAAACCAATAAGAATAAAATAAAAGAAATTGGTATACTACAATAATAAATGATTTCTTCTTTTCTGTACATGTGCATCATACATTCATTGATGTGAATTTTTTTTAAGAAATACCTGCTAGAATCTGAATAATTAGTAATAATAGTGAATAGCAAAGTTGAATGGTTATTAATTTCTCAGCATTTTAGAGACTTGTCACATTGTTTAATTTTGTTTATTATTTTTTCAATAATATACATCCTTACAGAGTACTTGATTAAGACATCTATCCTTCTCCTATTAATTTTATTAATATATATATATATATATATATATATATATATATATATATATATATATATATATATATCCTAATTGGACAGATAATTTCAATTTCTGTTTTAGTTTAGAGACTTAGGGGCTTTTCGTTGGAATTTTTTCCACGGTCTTAACATTTATGTAAGGTCTCTTTTTACCTTTCCCTTTTCAATATTATTAAAATGCTAGACAAAGTAAAGAAAACTAAGTGGTATCACTATTCATTTTCGCGTAGTTTATTTCATCACGAAGCCTTGAATTTTCAGTTGTGGGATTGAAACTTTGATAAGTTTGGAAGCAAGTATAGAGGGTAAATATTTTTAATAGTTTTAAAATAATAAAACTTTGATTTCATAAAGTTGTTTAAATGACCATTCCTTTATAAATGGACATTTCATACAAAACGACCCAATAATAAGAAATGGGTTAAATAATTTGAAACTAGTTGATCTCATACAGGCAGAGTTTACAATATTAGTACTTTTTAAGGTACGGTGCCGATGGTCCTGGGTTAAAATCCGTCTATTGGCAAGATTTTTATTTAATCTACTAGCCACAGGGATATAGGGCCCACTTGGGGCTCAGCTAAAATGGGTTCACTAATGGAGGAAAATCTGGCGGTTGAGCGTGAACTCCTTGCACAACCGTTGTCGAAGAAACTGTAGAGTCTCTACCATGTACGGAACCACATACTCTTCCTGGGTTGTAGTGGTATAGGAAATTTATAGTTAAATTTGTATTGTAACATATATTTTATTTTCATAAATGCTAAAAATATCTATTGCTTAACTCTATTCAAAATAATATTTCAATTATAAATTAAAAAACACAGGTTTTAATTAAAAATTTTAAACTCTAAATCTATGTCGAACATTCATTAAATTCGCAGCGTATTGGGATATTGGTAAAGCATGTAAAATACGAGAGTTATTTTCTTGCTAGTAAGCAAAATATTGGTTTCTCTTGGCTCTGGTGTTTACAGTGTAAACATGTGCACTAGGCAGATATCTTCTATATGCGCGGTGTATCTACATCGACAGATTTTGCCCGTTCGTTTATTTTCGTGTATCGAATCGTGTTCAATAAAAAAAAAAAAAAGGAGAGCTGTTTTCTAAAAAAAAATCAAAAAGGGATCAGATATGTGAGCTCAAAATGATAACTTAAACTGATAGATTAATTAATATCTATTATCAGCTAAATATTGTATTTAGGGATCCTGTAATATAATAATACATTGTATATCATATAATACAATAAAAATATTATATCCACCCTTGTGGCATCTGCAGACCCCACTTGGTTTCAAAGCAGTGGGCAAATAAGCTGGCGATTGAGCTGGTGACCACGGACAAGAAACCACACAGCAAAACCGTTGTCATAGAAACAGTTCAGGCTTTATTATGTACTGAGCCCCAAAGCACTTCATGGGAAGTAGTGGTAAAAGTAAAGGTAAAAAAAATTATTAAAATGTGTTACTTGCGGTTCCTCTTTTAGACATCGTGGACACCTCGAGCGGCTGGGAGAGGAACAAGGTACAGCCAAGAGCACAAGTGGGAAACTTGGGAAAGAAACGAACCCAAAAATCCTCAAATCTCAAAAAACACTACTATATAATTTTATTTTGGATCATTTAATGAGCAATTCATTAAATATAATTTGAAAGTGGGTTTGAGTGGAAATACATTTTGTCATGAAAAGATTGTTATCGGATTCGGTCCGAATCAGCTACAAATGGGACATTAAGGTCATTATGGATTACGTAGTCTGTAACAAAGTAAGGAGCATTCAGGATTTTACGGAGGATTTTGGACTGTAAGGATTAGATAAGAGTGGAATTCGATGGCTTAGTATTTTATGGCTGGACGTTTCCAAACGTCTTTCTTTTGAATACGACTGATACGGTCACCATGGTAACAGTTGTGAGAGAACAACCGAGGAGGTTATTCCTGTGTCTTGTTATTTAGTTAAAAGAAACATATATAAAACAGTTTTGCAAAAGGTTTGTGAAATGTTAACTTTAAACATTGTTTCTTTTCTTACAGGTAAGACTGTACAGAATAATGAGTTTTTAAATCAATTACAAGAAATTATTGTTGTATTAAAAATAAATTTACTGTTCTTACAAATACTCAATTTCTCTAAAAAATAATATTAAATGAAAGTATAAATATAATATAATCCTTCTCGCCTTTCCATTACAAATAATCCTTACGATTTAAGGCGACCCTTGAAGCGGGTCCCAGGACACAGCCTCCGAAATATGGGTTCGAGAATAACCGTAAAGAAGGATTTAGTCTTAGCGTTCGCTATAGGGGGGGGGGGAGTCTTTCCGATAACGGAGACTGATCGTTTAATGGCTAAAATGGATTTTCATTTATCAAACTGCCGCTTGAGTGCGCTTTCGGCTAATATAACAATTTATAGATTCTCTCTCCCTCTCAGGATTGTCGATAGCGCCTCTGAAGATTAAGTCATTTACCTTCGGAATGGCAAATAACCCACTCTAATCTTTAATCCCATCGGCGATAGAGAATATTTTAGGATCCTATAATAATAATAATAAATATTTATTGATATTTATCCTATATAACTGAAATCTCTTATCTGTTACTGAAAGCCAAACAGTGGCGATAATAAAAATAATAAATCTCTAAACTATACAGTTCTCAGTTCTTTCAAACTATTCTTCAGTTCAGTTTGACAGTTTTAATGTTGTGACAAGTCACCGCACCCACTATTTGCCCTGAAGAAGGCCTACAACGTAGGCCTAAACGTTGGCACGATCATTAAAAAATAAGTTTTGCTTATCATTGACTGCACCCCCTCACCAATTCAATATATCATTTGAATTATCCAGTCAACTTGTTTCTACTCAAACTAAAAACTATAGTTTTCCGATAATTTTTAAATTATTTGATCTCAATAGATAAAATTTACTTTTACGTTTACTTTTGAATTAAATAAAAATTATAAATAAATATAAATTTTAAATCTTATAATGCAACTGAATCCTTAAACCGTCGGTGGAGTAAAAGACAGTGCCTAAAAACCACCAGCCAAGAATACAGAAGCGAACTCCAAGTTTATCAGTGGCTGTCAAAACCTGTCGGTTGAGCGTTATTTAGGACAAATGATCTCTACGCACAACCGTTGTCCAAGAAACAGTACAATCTCTACCGCGTACTGAACCCAAGACCCTTCATGGGTTGTAGTGCTACAGGTTTACAACCAAAATAATAACATTTATTTATTCATAATATTTAGCGATAAATAATAATAATAACCTTAGATACTCCATTTTTAACATTATTACATCATATTTAAATTATTTCAAATCAACTGGGTAAAATTTAATCTTCACTTAGCTTTTGAATAAAGAGAAACCTGTGAAATTGGAACTGAATCAATAAAGTAGTGTCCCGAAGGCGAAATGAAATACAGCGACAAAGTATAAAAACCACCAGAAAAAAAATTCCACCACCAGAAAAAAAATTCCACCACCAGAAAAAAAATTCCACCACCAGAAAAAAAATTCCACCACCAGAAAAGAAGCGAATCACAACAGCCAGTCTATCAGGGCCGATCCCAAATTTAAGAATGTTTTACAAGACATCCCAGTTTCAAATAAAAAATGTTGTTTATGTAAATAAGTTTTATTATGGCTCTACGGACTTAGGACAGCCAACCTATCTCTGCGATCCTGCACTATCCTCCTCCATTCTTGTAAACCCAGAAGCTTCAAGTCCTCCTCCACATCGTCAAGCCATCTGATCCGAAGACGTCCTCTACATCGTTTACCGTCTGGTTTCTCATAGAGCATTCTCTCTGTTATCAGCTGTTCTGACATTCTTCTCACAGGTTCCATCCATGCAATTCTGACTCTCTTTATCAATGCCACCAGATCAAGCTCTCTAAACAGCCCCTATCAGGTCCTCATTCCGTCTTCTTTTTCATACTCCAGTTTCGGTGAATCCGTCCCAAATTCTTCATAATATTTTTCCTTCACAGGAGTTGACCAAATATTCTTATTTTTTATCAGGGGCCATGTCTCGCACCCAGAAATTACTACAATGGTTTAAAATATTTGTAGTTGCATTCTTTTAGAGAGCGATTTAAACTTCAACAATCTGCAGTGGGGAAGAACACACTTTTCCTGTGTATTTATTTTTTTATTGTATTTTTATTGTATATTCTTGAATTTAGCCCTCTACTTTGATGTAAACTATATCCACAATTCCAATATACTCGTAACTGTGCTCTCTCAAACTCGCTTTTCCATTCACAAGCTTTTCCAACTTTATGTTTTTCATGTAGTTTCGTAACGTGTAAATTATTGTGATCCTTGAGGATGGTCACACAACCTCGAAACGTTAAAATTAATTGATAAAAAAATTAAACAATATAAGAAAGAATTGTTCACAGTAACATTTAATATCTTAAATCGAATAATATCCCTGTCTTAATTTAATATTCCATACAGTTAGGTTTTTAAATATTAGCTTAATTAACTACCTATTTTTTCTAATTTAACTTACTTATTACTTAATTAATTTAGCTTACATATTACGACAATCAAACGCTGTATATTTTACAAATAAGGAAAACAACTTTAAAGAAAAATAACGAAAAGATAAATAAAAGAAAACTTAATACTGCCTCTTCATTACCTTAGTATTCGTACTAATGAGCCCTATTCATCATTTCGTCCTTTCAGAAAGAACACTTTTCACGTAAATATTTTTGTCGAGTAAATTGAAAAGATAAAATGAAACAGTGATTTAAGAGAACTTTTAGCTAGACCTTTCTTGAAGTTTGAAGATTTTTTACAGTTTAAGAAATTTTACAAAATAATATAATATTAATGATTTTCATTGTTCTATTTATCATAATCTTCTTTACATCGTTAAGATAAATATAAACATGTATTTTTTCTATTATTTTATTTATCTTATTTATTTTCGATGCATCTGATAAAATATATCTATATTCCAATTTAATTGTGTCTTCATATTTTATAATCTTTTGACAAGCTTCCTTTTGGTGGTTTTCGAAATGTTAGAAAAATAACAGTATTTAAAATATTTAAATAATATTGATAATTTTAGGGGGCAGAGTGGCTCAGTGGTAGAGCACTTAGTTGCCATGCCGAAAATCTTGGTTCAAATCCCACTGCAGGCAACATTTATCTACTCTGTCAGCAGCCGGAGATGAATCATACAGGATCTAGGACCCTCCTGGGGCTCACTCAGCCTCTAAAAGTGGGTACCTATGATAAGGAGGGAAATCTGGCGGTTGAGCGTTATCTAGGACAAATCACCTCCGAGCACAACCGTTGATTCATTTAGTCATAATCGGTAATTATATATAATTCTATTTCAATTCAATAAAGATATTTTTGTAATAAAGGTTTAAATAAAATTAAAAAAATTAAATCTCTAAATGATTGAAGGGTTTCAATCATTTTTAGCAAAAATCAGTAGAATCTAATTAAAATCTAAATTATCACATATGTCATCAATAATAATCTAAATTATTATTTCTCCATTAATAATAGTTGCTTTGGTATTTATAATCCCGACCAGGACAAATCTTTTCTCTTCAAAATAAAAATATTTAAATTATCACAATAAAAAAAAATTATAAATATGAAATTGACTTAAGTCAATCAGGTCCTAATTAAAGTAGTATTAATGAACATTTTCCCCATAAAAACATCGCAAAAATTGGCAGTACTGGGGATATAGGATCGGTGAAGAGAATGGCTTTGTCTGGCCTGGTTACGAGCCTGGTAGCTTAGTTGGTAGAGTACCCCCCTAGGGCTGCGCAAGGCTCGGGTTCGAATCCCGGCCAGGACAAATCTCTTCTCTTCAAAATAAAAATATTTAAATAATCCCAATAAAAATAATGATAAATGATTATTATTAGAAACATAAAAAAGAATAATTATTTAACGTACTGTTATCCGTTATTCTGTTTATCCTTTAATATATATTTTATATATATATATATATATATATATATATATATATATATATTTATATACATATATATATATATATATATATATATATATATATATATGATGAGTGTATATGTAAATTTACATTCCTGATTAAAGTCATCATTACAACGAGACGCCCCATCTGATAGCGCCTGCCAGAGAGTGCATACTAAAGCCCGCACGACTTACCAGTCATGCCGGTAGTGTTGGTCTTCGCGCCTATGCCACCTTTCACTTGAGAAACTCAAACATATATGTTTAGAAATAATTTAAAAAAAAAATTCAATTCGGTAGTCTTGAGGACTAAAATGAAAATTCATGACTTCGGAATAACTGTGGATTTCTAAATCAATCATACTGTGAATTATTTAAATCTGAAATTTGTAAATTTAAATTATTATAATCGGAGTACTACAACTGGGTAGTTTCTCTACTTGTTTTTATCCATGCTACTTTGTATCATTCCTCCCATTTACGAGTTGTATTATTATAATACAGTTGTAAATTTCAAGAACAAATTAATTTTTTTTAAATATTATAAAGTGCCACAAAGTCCAATAAAACTTCGTTTGAAGGCATTCTGTTAACTAATTGGAGATTGAATTACTGGGACCCAACCGCTGTGAAATTAAAGCGGGAAGGTCGAAATCAACTGAAGGAAAATTCCAAACGTGCCATTTTGATTCACGGTTGGTAATTTTGTGTTAAAAAGGCGCCATTTAAAAACTTTATACATATATACATATATATATATATATATATATATATATATATATGTTTATATATATATATATATATATATATATATATATATATATATGTTTATATATATATATATATATATATATATATATATATATATACATATGTACATGTGTGTGTGTTACACTCTCCTTATACAATATAAGCAATATTGTTTATTATTTTATATATCGTCACTGTCAGAACAATACCACCTACCTACAACTTTTGGTCAAAATGAGTTAGTAGCTGTGACGCATTCTACAGGTTGAATTACACACTAATAAAAAAAGTTTTCAAGGTTGAACGCAAGGCAGTGCTGTAATTAGCAATTGAAAGATAACCGATATACATAAGTTAATATATGGCGCGTTTTTTTTTTCTCTCTCCTTTCAAATCGTCCTGTAAATGTTTAGATAGCCGGTATTGTTTTGACAGCGGCGATATAGTATTTTGTATAACCTATAATGTCAACGTGGGAAATAGTTCACAGGATAATTCTAATGGTGGATTAAATTAGTCAGGAATGCAGTCAATGATAACACAAAAATAATTAAGCATAACTAATTTTATGGTGCTGACGTATCGACCTAAGATGTAGGCCGTCTTCAGGGCTAGGAAGGAAACAGACAATAACTAATTTGCAAGGTTTTATATACTCGTAGTTATTTTTTGTTTCTTTCCTAGCCCTGAAGATGTACTACTTCTAAGGCCGAAACGTCGGCACAATGACATAAGTTTTACTTATTTTGTGTTATCATTGACTGCACCCCAGATTAATGCAATACATCATTATAACATATAATAGTTTTGTTGATTTATTAATTTTTCTGAGTTTCAATAAACCAATTCTTGCTTATTTGTGATTTGAGCTAAATCCCACAATAATCGGCTTTCATGATTTATTAAAGATCAAAACGATATTATTTATAAATCAAACAAATTTAACTGCTATATATAAATTATATATATATAATATATATGATGCATGTCATTGGATGCTCGGCGGCGTACGGCATTAGGATAATATATAAATTTATGGATGACTTAATTTCAAAATAAATTGATGTATTTATTTCGAATTCCCATCGCTTAAGATAAAAAACAATCTAAATTTTTTCTTGTTAGAGAGGAAAATAGTTCCTGATACTAATGAAGGATAGGAATGGTGAGGGGGTGCAGCCAAAGATAACAAAAAAATAAGAATAACATATTTTTTAATAGTGCCAACGTTTCGGCCTACGGTGTAGGCCACCTTCATGGCTAATACAGAGAGTTGACATATGTTACTTTGACAGTCAATACAGCCGTGTCTCTCTCTATTCATCCTGAACATGCCGAAACGTTGCTACAATTAAAATATAAATTTTACTTACTTTTGCGTTATCATTGACTGGCATCGTAAATATTTGGTTTAGGAATCATAAAATTAAATCATTTTTTTTAGAATTAGGTATTTTGAAGGATTAAATTACTTTATATAGAAATTAATGTATATAGCAGAACAGAAAAGAAAAGAAGTTTCACCTTTAATGTAAAGTATGTCAAGGAAAATGAATTTATAGATCTCTGAAAATGTATATATATATATATTGATTCAAAAATATCTTCTGAGGAAAATACAATTTATTTACATTTTTAAAATAAATTTTTAAAATATTTATTAATTAATAATTGGTTTAGTCAGACTAACACATTAGAATATATAAGTCTTTAAAACTATAAACGACCAAGGTTAAGGTAAAATATAATTATAATTATATCAGCTGATAATATTGATTAAGTACCGTTAATATCGATTAAGTACATGACATTAAGTTAATATCGATACTTAGTTTAGTCATGACATCATAATTAACGACGGCCAAGTCACTAAGTAAGCTAAAGTAGAGTTTAGTTACATACAATCGCTTGTTGGCTAAGTTTATAACTAGTCAGTTACCTTGTTACTCTACAGTTTCTCTACATATTTTTCTTTTTACATCTTTCATTATTGTTTATTATAACAAGAATCGAAACAGTTTTATTTATATTATGTTTATTGATATGTCACATATCATCAATAGTTTTTCATGGATTTATAATAGAAATACTGTTGGATATATAGTATGTATAGGATATATTAGGATATATATATATATATATAGTATTTATATTTATCTCCAGCTGATACAAAAACATGTGTTTTTGGTTCAATTAATTAGGACTAAAGTACGCCTTTTCTCCTTGTCTATTAGAAATTGAGTCAAAAAGTTAACTTTATTTCGTAGGGAACTTCATGATTTGAACCTGGGACTTTTATAGCAGTAACTCAGCACTCCACATCCTCTCCGCTCCCAAAAAGTTGTTTTTAACGTTTTGAAATACGATATTCCAGTAAAGTCCCAGCTAAAAAAGTAAATTACTCAAAGGGAAAAATTCTTTAATCATATAAAAATGTTATAATATATAATAACGACAATCAAACAATGATCTCTGAGCAGTGTTTTAATACATAGTATATTCAGAATGTCCAAACCCAACTAAAATAAATATTTTTTATCATTGAATCATTAAGCAAGGTAATTACTGGAAATGAAAAATACAGTTAAATCATTTTTTTTTTCAAAAGGCAACCGGTGTGCTTAATACACTTTTTATTTATGCAGGGCACTCTCACCCTCACCCCATTTTTTTTTTAACCGTTGTGTAATTTATTTTCGTCCTTTGTTCACGTATAAATTAGAAGTTTTTCATTTCGCAGGAAATTATATTTACGGCCTAATCGGAGAGATTTAAAGAGAGAGAAACACTTTATGGCTGAAAGGACATGCTGGCAGCAGACTTAGTTGCTATTCCAACAGTACACTATTGCGATATATCAAGTCTAGAAAAATATTCTAACTCCTTACTCCATATTCTTATGGCATTGAATAATTATCAGTATAATCATTTTATCCCCGTTATCGCTGCGCAGTGTGGGGTCACAATTTGTAGAGTCTGGAGCAGATGTCTCTTTCCCGGGCCAACTCTCTTCTCTTACTCCAGTATATCTCTTATCCAGCCTCCTGAAGGCCTCTTTAACTCTATCCTCCCAAGAAATTCGGGTCTTCCACTTGGCCTTCTTCCCTCCACGCGAGTTTCGTACGTCTTCCTGGTCCATCCTAAGAAGGTGACCGAACCACCTTAGCTTGTGCTCCTCTAAGATGGTCTCAGCCGGCTTAACTTTCAGACTAGTCCGTATGGTTGCGTATCCTATCTCGTCATGTCCTTCCTTCCACTTTACGAAGATAACGCATCTCGATGGATTGGATCCGATTCTTGTGTTTTGAGGTGAGGTTTCACGATTCACGATCAGACGGAAGAGTACGAAAGAATAGGGAGGAACGTCGATTTATATGTCATAATTTAAGTTTTTCTCTCATCATACAAGACTGAAAAGACAAGAAAACTCAATGTTTTGCCTAATTCAACATATACTGGACACACGTTCAAAGCTCCCAATTAATTACAAAAGATTCATATATATGACAGTTATCAGACCTATTTGGACATACAGGGTTGAGCTTTGGGGCTCTACTAAACCATCCAATTTATTTCGTATCCAATCCTTACAATCCAAAATCCTTCTTAAAATCCTCAATGCTCCTTATTATATCACAAACAAACTCATCCATCATGATCTTAACATCCCATATGTTGCTGATTTGGCCCAAACTAGATACCTATCCTTCTATGACAAGCTCCATACAGACTTGAATCCGCTAGTCTCTCAACTTGCTTCCCATAATATTCCTGATAACCCTCCGAGGCATCTGAAAGGAAGATGGCCTCGAGACCTTCTACAATAGAACTTTATTGGAGTGCTACCGATGGTTAGTTTCTCCACAAGCGTTTTATTTTTCATGTCATTTGTTCATATTAGCAGATTTACTTGTTGTAATATTATTACAGTTGTAAATATCAATAAATGAATCTAAAAAAAAAATTTTTTCTCGTCACTTCACTTTTACCCAGGACACCCTGTAAACAAAAGTATGAATTAAAAGACTAAAAATATTTAGGTATAAATAATAAAAATGAATTATATAGAAGTATTGAGAAATTGAAATTGAACGTGTTCCTTAGATGGCCTATTCGAGGAGATAAAAAAGATTAATGTCATAATTGAATTGCAATAATTGAAATTAAATTACTATAATAACTCCGAATCAAATAAGCAACAAAATTATTTAATTATTATCAAAGTTATTTTTCAATTTTTTTTTAGGATGATGAGTTGCACTATGTCTCTTGTCCTTTGAGAGAATCTTATTCATTTTCTGGATTCCCTTTAAGGATTTTAATACCTACGAGACATTTAAAACCAATTCCATGACGAAACAGGATTTCGTATCCTGACAAGAAAGTTTTGCAACAATACAGGAATACTATCAGGACCTAGCAAAACGTGAAGTGGATAGAAAAGATCGGATAAGTACTTTCTGTTTTTCTGACTTTTGTTTTTGTTTTTTTTTGTTCAGAGTTTTGTTTCTAGTTGTTCTCTGCTTTATCACTCTGTCTGTCAAAATATATGTAAATGGAGCTGACACTAACTATATTAAAAATATAATTTTTAAGAGATGGATCTTTTATAAATATTCACTTTATACAAATTGTATATACCATATGAACATATACAAACTGTAGAGAAACTCCCCATTTAGGTACCAGTGGGTACACAAAATAGGGAGGAAAATCTGGCGGTTGAGCGTAATTTAGGACAAATCATCTCCCTGCACAACTGTTGTCAATAAAACAGTATAGTCTCTATAATGTACTGAACCCCAGAAATTTATTTTTACATATATATCAGGAAATATTTATATATTTCTATAAATACAGGAAATATTTTACCTCTGAACTGGTTTTACTATAATCTGGAACAAAGCCAAATTTAATATAAAAAAATAAACTGTACCACTATAACCCGTGAACGGGTCTGGGGTTCAGTACATGGTAGAAACTGTACTGTTTCAAAGACAACAATTGTGCAAGGAGGTTATTTGTCGTTGATCACGGTCAACCACCAGATTTTCAAACTCATTTTGGTTACTCATTTTATAGATTTATAGGCCGGGGAAACCCCAGGAGGGTCATAGATCCCATGATTCATCTCCGGCTGGTAACAGATTAAATAAAGGTCCTACCAGCAGCGGGATTTGAACCCAGGACTTTCGGCATGGTGACTAAGCACTCTACCATTGAGCCACTCCGCTCCCCAAAAAAGTTAACAAATAATGATATTAAAACAGAAAAAATTGTAATCCTCATAGAAAACCTAACATTACTTTATAATGAAATGAAATATACAAAAATATTTTCAGTTGAAAAGTTCGGTATATACTTTAATCGATTTTAATTTAATATCATAAAGAATGAACTGAATTGGAAATCCGCCCGATGGAGTGGGGATTGCTCAAACGGAATATTTTACATCGTTTGCTCTTCATTGGAATTTTTTAATTCGTTTAAAGTTTATGAAGTTTATTGGTGTTTGGATTTTTAGAATTTCATGAATTTTTATCATGAAGAGGGTTATCATGCTTGTACTCAGCGAATTATAATTTATGTGAGCATACAAACAAGTTTAATGGTAGCACAGTATTTCCGGGTTCAAATCCTATTTTGACAGATTAATTTTTAACCTGTAATTAAACACGGATGGATCCAGAGGAACTTACAAACCCTTTGTGGGGAAATACTGGGAAAACCAGACAGTTTAGCGTGTGATTTTGCACAATGTTTTCCTAGAAACAGTAAAGTCTCTTCCTTGTACTGAACCCGAAATCGTACATGTTTGTAATGGTACAGTTCATTTATGTTATTCATACTGCGTACTTGTAATGCTCTTAAATTATTACTTTAAGCCACACACCACTGACGTCACTATGACACTAATCACAACTAGATATAGGTGAAAATAAAAAATCCCTGATTGTGCTGTTCTTCGGAGAGGAAGTAAAATGGTAACCGATTCTGTGTTTAAGATACTTATCCTAATCATACCTGAATATCGCGACTTAGGCGGGAACATCGGCGCATTCATAAATTATATTTCTCATTCAAGGAATCAAAAACTATCTGCCAAAACAAAAATGTATTAATTTATTATCAAATAATGGGTAAGTATTTATACTCAACTCTTAAGCCATGGTGGAATTGAACATGAATTAATCAGGCAATGGGCAAGTATGTGCGTTGTAATTACTGACTACATATTTTATTTAGGATGTTATTTGATTAGGAAGGATATTTCACATGATTCGAAACACAAAAAAGAAATTAAGAATTTCATATCGGTAGATTACACTGATAAATGCTTCCCTGTTCTTGTTGACAGGAAGTGCTAGCAATAATTAATTTATCTGGAAGTTATTGTTTTAAAAAATACCAACAAAATGTTTTTAAAAAAACCCTTGGAAGTTATATTTTTTTTCTCTAAGGGTTTCCTCAGATTTTGGTTTCCTTCAACCAAAAATTTCCTTTAATTTATGTTTCAACTTTTTTCTGTGTTACATATCTTCCTCCCTCAGACCATGGCCGTGAATACTTTCCTCAATGCCTTCTTTCTATATTTTTCGTACTCTTCCTCGCCGTTTCCTTCCTTCAGAAAATTAAATTCTACGATCTTTCTTTCTCAATTCTTCTGAGATGACCATTGCAATATTTTTCTCTATATTTTGAGTTTGCATCCGTTCTCTAATTTCGGCATTAGTCCTTCTCCCTAGCCTGGATACCCTGGCAGCTCTCCTCCAATAGTCCATCTCAGTAGCAAGTAGCTTTTTTCCTAAAGCAGTGCTTATCGTCCAAGTCTCTGCTCCATATAGCTATATGCTTTCAATTACGAACTTGTATATGAGCTTCTTGGTACATACATTTCGTCATATTGTTGCTTCAAAGGACGGAGCATACCAATAGCTCAGCGGGTTGTAATTATCCTTTATTTTATCTCTTTTTCTGATGTTCCATTGAGGTATATCATTGGTCAATAAGAACTGTTTCAATCAAGTTTATTGGGTTACGCTCTTGATGAGGTATTGCTATGTTTATAAACTTATCCAATAATATATATATATCAGCACTTTGGATTTGAAGAGTGGGTACCACCAGGTCAGAATGGCTGAGGCGGACATTCCAAAAACCGCGTTCTCGTGGGAAAGAGGTCATTTCGAATTCGTCCGGATGCCGTTCGGGTTGAAGGGGGCGCCTCTCACGTTCCAGCGGTTGATGGACGAGTTTCAGAGGGGATTAGGGGAACACTTTTCCCAGGTGTATATGGATGACCTCATCGTTTTCAGCAGAAACGAGGAAGATCATGTGCAGCACCTCGCTCAGGTCATGGACAGGGTGCGAGAGTTTGGCCTCAAACTGTCTAAAGACAAGTCACAATTCGGTTTGAGGGAAATTAAATTTTTAGGCCACATCGTTTCGCCGTGAGAACTGTTTCAATCAAGTTTATTGGGTTACACTCTTGATGAGGTACTGCTATGTTTATAAACTTATCCAATAATAAGTAAATATAATATTATTTAAAACTGTATTCACTGGTTGATATTTCATTTAAATTCTGCCCGTGAACAACATAGTTATTGTTTGTTTATTTAACTTCACTTTATGCTGCTATGGTGAATCGGACGATTCTACAGAGGGAGCGCTAAATTTCGCCTATCAAGATTTAATTAGGATAGGGATTTGTATCGAGTACCGTAAAGACAGGAGACCCCCTTTTAACACCCCTTCCGAAGGACCGCATAACCAAGGGGTTTTTACTCCGATTAAAAAGGTTAGGGCCACTTGTTGGGCCGCGTACCCCTTATCTTGGGCTTAGTAGGTTGGTATGCTAACCAAAGTAATGCTAAAACCAAGGATTGGTAATACTAGCCGACCTAGATTGTTATTGGGCACGTAAAAAAATATTGTTTATCGTGTTTTATTTAGCATTTTCAAAGAGAATTTCATCTTAAGGATATATTTTCCACGGTATTGTAAGATTCAGAATCACGAATGGGATAGAAAACAGGAATATTTTAGCATGATGTTGTTGCCTCTCGAAGCTTAGAATCGATCCTGTACCTAGTTTAGGTTAGGTCTTTGACGGATCGTTTGGAACTCGAGATATGAAATAGCACATGGACATATTTCCTTTTTGTGGCCTAGTTTTTCACCTTCACGCTCTAAGATTATACTTCCCTGTGTGCTATAAAGAATGTATTGAAATCTAGAAATGTTTCGCAATTCAGATTTGAATGGATTCTAAATCGACAATTTCTAAAACTAATTTGACTCGAATAATTTAGCAATAAATGTTAATATTTTGTAGTCACTGTAATACTCATATCTATGTATATTAGGAATTTTCGTACCTCTGTTTATCTTTTACTTTCTCTTTTTGATAATCTCAACAATTAGGAAACTAAAGCATACATAATTTCAAAAACCAACTAACAAAAGAACCTGATTTATGTTTATTATCAGTAAAAGTGTAGTAGCTTATTGCACTTTTGCAATGAAGATAAGTATATTATATATATCTATATACTTATATTGCTAATATATAATGCAGGATATTTTATATAAAAATAAACCTTATTTTTATTGTCATGTAATTTTAGTTTTCATATTTTAACATGTACATAATTGCGTGGAATTCTTTCAATCTTGATCTTATGTTTATTTTATTTATTGGTCTTATTTAATTTTTATACATTAACATTTTGTAAAACTGGGTGGCTAATTGGGCTAGTAAAAAATATATTATTTCGCAGCCTAGGCTCAGGATTCTTTAGATGTACTTACTCCTCGATTTGTTAAGCCTACTGGAGGAAGCTAATGGATGTGCTGGCATAGGAGGATCCTAAGTCATCAACTTGTATATATCGGAAATATTCTATCTCTCTGTCTTATATTTTTATTATATTTTGGAAACAAAATAAATTACAATTTTAAAAAATTAGTTTTAGTATGTTGAGAGTTATTTTAACGTAAATTACCTTCATTAGAATATACTTCTGTTAAATGAACCCACCGACCAATTCCAGACTTCACACACGAGTTCCAACCGGAATAGGATTAGAGAGAGAGACAGAGAGAGAGAGAGAGAGAGAGAGGGAGAGAGAGAGAGAGAGAGAGAGAGAGAGAGAGAGAGAGAGAGAGAGAGAGAGAGAGAGAGCTGATATAGAAGAGCCATCCCTATATTCGCTAACAAAGGGACAAAGGCCAGCTGTAGCCTGAAAGACTCCAGCTCCAGCGCTGGACCGATCCAGGGAAATTAACTGAGGCTATTTAAATTTATGAGGCTACTTGGAGCCAGCAATTTGCTCGTCTTCTTTCACTGCACGCTAGACCCAAAAGGGTTCTACATTCCCCTCAGGCGGGAATGCGAATTGAAATCACAACGAATGAATAATTGCTAGAACGTTAAGTAAAGTTACTGATGACCTTTTAAGGAAGGATTAAAAAAATTGTACAGTCTACAAAGTAAGGTATTTGGGTTAACAGTACATGAAAGAGACTTTACTGTTTCTAGAAAAAAACTAGAGTTGAGCAGGACCTCAAAATATACCTCTCTGCACAATCGTTGCCTTGTTACAGTAATATCTCCGCGAAGTATTAAACCCAAGACCATCCTACATGGGTTGCGGATTTACAGGTATGGAAGAAGAAGGGGCTCTTAATAGTAATTCGCTAACCTACTATCCGAGCGATTTTGCCGGTTGTGAATTAAATAAAAAACCAGATAGTTTTGATTGGGTGGCAATTTTCCAAAGTACATAGAATTGAATCTATAAAAGGAAAGAAAAAAACTTCATCAAGAAATATAGATAAAAACATCCAAAACTGAGTAAACGATAAATATATATATATATATATATTTTAGATTAATTTATTGATATTTACAACTGTAATAATATTACAAAAAGTAAAACTGCTGATATGAAAAAAAACACTTGTGGAGAAACTACCCATCGGTAATTACTGCTGGAGTCGTGTCCTCCAGCCCTCCTGGAATTCGGCTGACCTCTCCATCTCTGATTGTTGACCTCCATTGGTTCGTACTGCTGGTCCTTCCTGTTCGCCCTAGGATTACGTCTCGGGCATTCCCTGGCAACGTGCCCTCTCCTCCCAGACTCATAGCACCTTATGAGATTGCATTGAGCTGCTATATGTCCGCTTTTATTACATTCGTAGCAGCGGCGTTCCTGGTTCCTCCTCTTGTCGTCATGCCTTCCAGTCGTTTGTCTCTGAAACGCCCTGTTGTCGGTGTCCCTGTTAGACGTTCTCCTCGGACTCTTCCTGGGTGATTTTACCTCCGTCCATTCTACCTCTGTTCTCTCGGGCCGCGCTTCATTTCGTTCGTATTTATCGATAATCTCGTGAGCGCATTCCACGAAGTCACGATCCCGGGGTAATGAGCCCGGACGATCCAAGTAGTGGTTCAGCTGGACCTTTAAAATTCCTCGGATGAATGTCATTCGTTGATTCCCTTCAGCTTGACCCACTGATTCCACCATCTTTTCCACCAACCTATTATACAGCACGAGGAGTTTCTCTGCGAATTCTCCCTCCGATTGGTCTCGCTTCCTGCTCTCTTTTAGCATGTAGAAGATATCTTCTTCGGGAATCCACCTTCCTCCGCCATATAATTTTTTTAGGCGGGCCTTCAGCACCTCCCACGGATGTGTTGTATCTCCCTGGATTGTATTAAGGATGCGCCTCGAGTTACGTCCTACGAGCGCTGCCTCTAAGAGCGTTACATCTGACTCCTGAAGCGTGCCATTTTCTTTTCTTGCCGCTATAAGCCCTTGGATCTGATCTGCCCCTTTTATAAAGTGGTCCAGATCTCCTATGACTCCAGTAAAAGGTTCAAGTTGGCTAATCACTTCATGAATGAATGCTGAACTTTGTAACCGGATTTTTACTAGTTCAAACTGGGTCGTTTCTGTTGCTTTCTTGAGTTGTTCTTCCAAACCTGCTCTCTCTACAGCTGCCTGTGCTAGCTGGTAATCCAGTTTTTTCAATTCTTCTGCTTGAGTCATACTTTTGACTTCCAGGTTGAAAAAACACTAACAATAATAACGACCGTTACGTTTGCGCCCGAACCACGTATACGTATAAAAAGGGTCCCGGGTTTCGGCACCCGCTTAGGATTATACTGAACACGTATAGTAATGAAAAGGACAAAAGGGGCATAAAGACACTCGCGCTGATAGTAAAAGCCTAACTTTATTTCCAACTAGCTACAGTATTTATAGCTACATTAGTTTACATACGATAAAAGAAAGATAACTTAATCCTAAACATAAACACAAATATTAATCCTTCCAATATTGGCATAACTTACACACATATATATATATATATATATATATATATATATATATATATATATATATATATATATATATATATACTTCTATACTTGAATAGAACTTGACACAAAGTTATTACTAACTAAAGTCCTCTTAGCAAGAAGTTTGCGCGTAAAGTCAAAGATAAACAAGCCATAAGTGGTATTGGGTAGTTAGCCGAGCTAGTAGTATTTGCAGGCAATGCATAATGTAGTGATGAAATACAATGGTGACCGGAGTGGACCGCTACAGACCATTTCCCCTTGTTAATTAGTCCTCCACAGTGGGATTGAGTGGTGGGATGGGGAGGTGGCAGAGCTTTCTGGTGGAATGCCACCCCGCAGCACATTCATCAAATGCAACTCTCCTGTTTTATCTGCAATATTCATATCCCTGATGGCAGTTTCCTGTTCCCTAATCCAAAACGTCCCTACCAACTCTTCAATGATCTTTCAAATATAATGGTGTCCAATGGACCTGTAGTTTCGTAGGTGATAATACCATGCAACAAAAAGTGGCGTTAAATGAACAAATAATAACAACATTTACTAGACAAACGCTCTAAGCTCTCAATTAATTACAAAAGATTCATATACACGACCCATCTGGAATTACGGAGTAGAGCTTTGGGGCTCCACTAAGCCATCGAATTCCACTGTTATCTAATCCTTACTATCCAAAATCCTTCTTAAAAGCCTTAATGCTCCTTGTTATGTCACAAACAAAGTCAATAATGTAAGTAATAAAGTCAATCTTCTGATTTGGGTCGAATCCGACATCAATCTTTCGATGATAAAGTTAAAAGGTTATCAGAAATAAGAAGGCCATTTTCTGTATACATATCCAGATTTCTCTAATAACAACTGTAATCAAACTATTTTTTGAATTTGAAGGAAGATTTACCTTCTAAAATGAAGAATTTACTTCGGAATTCTGGTGATTTTTCTATCGTATCCCAACACGATCGGAGGATTTGTTGGTAACCTTTTCAGGTATTACAAAAAATTAAAAAAAGTTTGTTAAGAATATTTTAATAATAATACGAATTAGCGAGCACAAAGGCTCGATACTGATAGCAACAATCTCTGCTTACACACTTCCGTCCGAGTTAGTGGACTTTCTTTTTTTTTTTAAATTATTTCTTTTACATTTTGCTACAATTCATGAAGTTGCATTCTGTATCATATAGACCGGTCTCGAATTTAAAACAATCGTACAAAGTTAAATTTATCTGTGCAGAATCAATGTGAATAAATGTGAAGTATACAATAAAAGAAAAATCTATCAAAAAAAACTTTCAACAGAGAAAAAAAATTAATTCTCTTTAAAATAAACAAAAATTGTAACTATACGTTCTTAGTAACTTATATACATATATACAAACAATAACTATGAAATAAAAGAAATTGATATCCTACAATAGTAAATGCTTTGTTCTTTTATGTACATACCGCTTTGTACTATTTTTTTGTGTAGTTCCCAAATTTTTTTTATAAGTAGGTTTTTAAACTTAAAAAAGAGTTGTTTAAATAGTTCGTTGATAAATATACTAATTAATATAAGGTATACATATTTCTTTATGCATAATTTTAACTTTAGTGTATTATGCGTAATTTTAATTTTAATTTTAGTGGACTCATATACTTTCTTAATTTCTTTGGTATACACTGATCAATAGATCAGTTTTACATCATTTGACGCTCGATGGAATCATAAGATTTTTTAAAATCAATGTAAAGATGTTATATTTTTTAAAAAACTAATACATTTTTTGTATTTCTGTTTAGGTCTATACACCTACAGGTTTCCAGAAGTACTCTGTGACCTATGACGTAGCGGGTGCGCGCATGCTGTTTGCAATATGGGACACGGCAGGTCAGTCTATTTATATCTCAATCATATCCAAATATCATTTTATTATTGGGTATGTAGTTATTTGTTGAATAATACTAGTTGACCATATCTATATGACCATATATATATGAGTAAGAAAATGGTCCAGATGAGGTCGAAAAAATTCTTATTATTATTATTATTATTATTCGAGGATTCGACCCACATTGTAGGCATTCTTCAGAGCTAAATATACAAGATACAAATAATTTTTTTTTTTTTAATTTATTTATTGATATCTACAACTGTATTACAATAATACAACAAGTAAATAGGCTAAGTGATATATAATGACATGATAATGACAAGAAGAGAAACTACCCACTGGTAGTACTCAAATCAAAGTTCAAGTAAGGAGGTCACGTGGCCATCTTCTTTTCAGACGCCTCGGAGGATTATCGGGAATTGAAGAGGAGGCTGGGTTTGAAAATAGAGGGTTTGAGTGGTAATGAAGTTTTTTATGAAAGGATAGATACCCGGTTCGGGCCAAATCAGCAACAAAAGGGACATTAAGGTCGTTATGGATGAGTTTATTCTTGACAAAATAAGGAGCATTGAGGATTTTACGAAGGATTTTGGATTGTAAGGATTGGATACGAGAGGAATTCGATGGCTTAGTGGAGTCCCAAAGCTCTACTCCGTAAGTCCAAATAGGTCGTATGATGGTCATGTAGATGAGTCTTTTGTAGTTAATTGGGAGCTTAGAGCGTTTGTCTAGTAAGTGTTGAGATAGCCTGAAACGTCGTGCGGTTTCTTGTCTTTTCAGTCTTGTATGAGGATTCCAGGTTAATCGTTTGTCAAGGTGCAACCCTAAGTATCGGATCTGTTCTACAGGCACCAGAGGGATATTATTAAAGGATACTGTAGGGCAGGAAGTCATTGGTTTACGACGTAAGGTAAAAGTGATTTGATGCGATTTTTGAGAATGTATTTTAATTCTCCAGTTTTGACACCATTCTTCAAGATCAGTGATATGGGATGGAGGCTTTGGAATGCAATAACTGGATTGGTGTTGACTGATAATACACGTGTATCATCAGCATACGTGGTAAGGATAGTATTAGGATGAGTTGGGATGTCAGCTGTATAAACTGTATATAGGATTGGACCAAGGATACTACCTTGAGGAACACCAGCAGATTGGGAAAAGAGGGACGAATAGACATTGTTATGGTTTACTTGGAAAGTTCTATTTGTGAGATAGGATTGTATGATGAGAAAGTATGTAGAGGGTAGGAATTTGCGGAGTTTGTGGAGCAAGCCCGGATACCAGACTCGGTCTACAAATAAATTAAAATAATATTTGGTAAAGAATAACAGTATATGTAGTATATTGGTAGAATAATGTTATATGTAGTAAGTAGCAGAAATAAGAACCAAAGGGGATTGAATACTTGTATATATTTATGTGTATACAACTTATGAGCTTCGGCACACAAAACATTTTAAAAAAATAGAAATTCAGGAGAATAACAACACGCATGAAGTCTGGTTAAACACTGACTTTATTGCCATCTTGAACTTCTATTTATAGACTCTAACAGCTGTTAACAATGCCAGCCTGATATTAGCGACTATGTGATCATCGTCTTGCCTTAACTTATATATATATATATATATATATATATATATATATATATATATATATATATACCTCTTCTAAAAATGGCCAATATGGAATGGGATTTTTTATATCAAAAACACTAAAAGGAAATATTTTATTTGAAAAGAAAAGATTTGACCAGGACCGGGACTCGAACCCGGGTCCCCCACCTGTCCGTGGTGGTGCTTTAACCATCTCAGCCATCCTGGTTCGCTTCTCGGTCAGTCATATCCCTTCTTTTCACTGATCCTATATCTCCGTGTTCTCGCAATTTGCGATGTATACACGGGGAGAATGTTAATTGAACATTACTTTTATTTATGGCTCTTGCTGACTTAAGCCATTAAATATTATTATAATTTATTTTATTGTTATATGATATAATATAAAATATCAATTTATACATCATATAAAACTTGGGTTTCTTCTGGAATTCTGATTCCGACTATTTCTAAAATCGCTATACTTCTTTAAAAATATATTTCATATTTTGATAAATAAAGTTTTAAAAAATAGAAAAAAGTTATGAAAACGAATACAAAAATTAAAACAGCTATGGCCTACATCAGAGAGTGGGGCTGATACCGAAAGGGGAAAGAGTCTTCAATTCCTCTCTTTTTGAAACAACTGTTGATTTTCTCTTTCTTTGTTTTTCTTTTCTTATTATTTTTTTTTTTTAAGAAACCAGATTTCTCCATTCAAAGAGAATTTATTCAGAAAGAGTTTCAGAGGATAAAATATTTATAAATATTATTTATTATCATGAAACTTTTTTTTTAATTCTGTTATTGTTCTGGGCTACTACTAAAAGTTTAAATAAAAAAATAGATTCTTATATAGTAAATATATGTGTGTTATAATGATATAAGAGCGGAGTGGCTTAGTGGTGGAGCGCTGAGTTGCCCTGCTGACGGTCCTGGGTTCAAATCCCTTTCGCTGGCACACTTTTATTCCATATGTTGGTTTAGCTATGATCAACGACTTAAGGCTTTTAAAAATACAATATTGCGCATGACATTTGGCCCAATAAATAATAAATTACTGGACATACCTTGAGCAAATACCATCGTAAAAGCAACGAGGTTATTGAAATGGGTTGGTAAAGTCGTTGGTTTGGAACAAATATACACACAGAAAAAAAAAAGCAATCAGAGCCTAGATTGGGGGATAAAACCATTCGATGGATATTGTAGTTTTTTTTTGATCGTCATTGGGTTTTCGCTCCGGCTTTTCGAAGAGAGATAATCTAAACAATATCAGAAAGTATTGGCATGAATTTGGGAGTGGAGTGGCTCAATGGTAGAGCACTGAGTTGCCATGTCAAAAATCCTGGTTAAAATCCCGCTGCAGACATGAATTTTATTTAGTCTGTTAGCAGCTGGAGATGGGTCATATAGGATCTTTACCTTCTAGGGCTCATCCACCCTCTAAAAGCGGGTATTTAAAATAAGGTGGAAATCTGGCGGTTGAGCGTGATCTAGGACAAATCACCTCCCTGCAAAACCGTTGTCCATGAAACAGTACAGTCTCTGCGATGTACTGAACCCCTGACCCTTCACGGGTCGTAGTGGTACCCGTATTTTATTATTCAATGCAATGTATAACTGCACTAATACAACAAGTAAAAAGGATGAGTGCCATGCGTAAAGACAATTAGAAAAACTACCTAGTGGTAGTACTCAAATAAAAGTTCAACTTAAAAGGTCACGAGGCCATCTTCTTTTCAGACGGCTCGGAGGATTATCAGGAATTGAAGGGGTTGCTAGCTTTGAAACTAGTGGGTTTGAGGGGAAATAAAGTTTGTCGTGAAAAGATTGATATCGGATTCGTTTCAAATCAGCAACAAATGGAACTTTGAGGTAATTATGGATTATTTTGTTCGTAACAAGGTAAGTAGCATTCAGGGTTATACGAAGGATTTTGGATTGTAAGTATTGAATACGAGAGGAATGCAATGGTTTAGTGGAGCCGCTATGCTCAGCTCCGTCCATATGTGTCTAATGATCGTCATGTATGTGAGTCTTTTGTAGTTAATTGGGAGCTTTGGGCGCTTGTGTAGTAAATGTTGAAGTAGCCTGAAACGGCGAATATAATATTAAAGTAAAAAAAACCTATTCAGGCAGTAGAAATGTATTTTATTCTGTTGTAGTTTTTAAACTCGCTTACCTAGCTTGTGTGTGTTTGTGAGAGAGAGAGAGAGGGAGAGAGAAGACTCTCTCACACACTCTCACACTCACACACACACACACACACACAAGCTCGCTTACCCAGATATAATTAGGGTAGGTAATTTTAACAAGTATTCGACACCGCACAGGCTCGGGACGACCATATTACGTTCCTTTCCGAAGGATGGTCTAACTAAGGCATTTTTACTTTTTTAAGAAATCCTAAGTCAACCTGCCGGGTATAGGTAAGTAAAATTAAAACGTTTTTGTACTAACAAAAATTCAAGGACAAAATATCCTTGCCGAAGAGAAAACAAAAATTATGAAACAGATTATAATTATGAGTGACAAGGTAATTATAATATTATAATTACAACAAGATAAATTCATTATAAAATTTACGAGCGGAAATGAGAAATAGTTTCACTATTTGAAATATATTTAATGAAATTCTAATACGCTGTTGTGTAATATCTTTTCCTCAATTTCTTCAGAGATGTCGAATATTTAACCACAAAGATATAAATAAAACAATATCCTTTTCAGTTTAAATTATAAAATATCTTCATAGACTTCTTCAAAAGTAATTTCGGAGGATTGCTTTTAAATCGGTGAAGTTTTGCGGAGCGAGTAGATATCAGTAAAGGGTTCAAACTTATAATGGGGCCGTATTTCTAATTTTAATCGGCCTAAAATAGCCAACTACAATGATATATTTTCAGACGTTCCTGCTATTGCTTATCTTCCTTATCTCTGAGCTTATTTTTTTTTTAAATTTGTTACCTACTTACTGATGAGATCTGCGGCCCTATAAGGACCTGGGCCTCCTCAAGGACCTCAAGCCAGTCCTTCCTGTCCTTTGCTCCTTCTCTTGATCTCCTCACTCCAAGGAACTTGAGGTCTTCCTCTATATCGTTCAACCATCTCATCATAAGCCTTCTCCTGAGTCGTTTCCCTCCAATGCTTCTGTAAAAGCATTCCCTCTTAGCATCCTTGTTTCTGGCATCCGTTCCACGTGTCCAAGCCATCTGAGGCAGGATTTTCTTACAAACGATATGTGCCGTATTTCGGCACGTTTTCTTTTACTATAAATTAATTTAATTTATTTTTAATAATGCCTAGAGTCTTAAGATATCATAGACTTGCAGTCAATTTTTCCTAGTGTTAAACCTCCACCTCTTTTAATTTGAACTGCTAGCGCCCTTAGTTTCTTGTTCTCCCGCACACTGGCGGTTGGAACTTTTTAAAAGACGTAGTCTAATTTGAGCGGTGTTTTAGATAAGAACTTCAGTTACAACTATGTCTCTAGTGGTAGCCACTTGCCTACATTAATACATTTTGTGTTTATGAAGATTTGTTCAGGTATTTTTTATTCCTTTCTTGTCCTTTTACACCATTACCTATTCTCCTATATTATTATTAAAAGCCTGCGACTTTTCATCACACACGTGATCCTGGTAGAGAAACGACTCAGTCGGCTACCACAAAATGTACACATTCAGTTTTTTATCATCTACCATTTAGATTATAGAAGATACAGATATTCAGGTGAGCTGATCTTTTTCTTACCCTTTTTCCTTTCAGTTTATTACCTTGTAATTAATTTTGAGGCTAAATTTATTTCTTTTATTACAACATTTCTGTGGTCCTCCATTCTATGCGACGAAACGACAATTAAGTATATTAAATTCAATTGGCTACGAAAACTCGAAAGAGAAAATTTAAATGATTTCGTTCTTAAATTATTTTTTTTCTCTTACACGATATATTGTGGGGAGCTCACGATTCTTCCTTGATCGTACCGTTCCCTCTTATTGGCCCATATATCTTCCTCAGTATTTTCCTTTCCAAGTCATTGGATTTCCTTTTACTTTCGTCTGTCAATACCCACTATTCACTGTCATATGTAACTAGGGGTCTCAAGATAGTTTCATTAATAACTATTTTAGTTTGGATAGATAGAGCTTTGAAGTTCAAAGTTCTTTGCAGGGCATGAAGGCACTTGATACCTGCAGGCAGCTTCGCATCCACTTCTTTCATTCTATTGTCATCTGTTATGACCATGATAATAGTGCCTGTCCTTTCGAAAATGCGTTCGCCGACCTGCAAACTTTACTGTTACATCTGCTGGCTCTTCAGTGTTTTTTTAATATTAATTTTGTTACTACTGAAGTATAATCATTGCTGTCTTAGTTATTACATTAAAAAATGAAATAAAAGACTGTACCACTAAAAACCATGAAGGGCCATGGGTTCAGTACAGGGTAGACTTTGTACTGTTTCTAAGACAAAGGTTGTGCAAGGTGGTGTTTCGTCATTTAAGGGTTATTCTCCTAATTAGGGGTACCCAAATTATAGAGGCTGGATGAGCCCCAGGAGGGTTTTTAAATCCCACAGGATCTGTCCTTGGCTGTTAACATTCTAAAATATTATCTACTACTAACGGATTTGAAATTGGCACTTTGGCACAGCAACTCAATGCTTTACACACTCAGCTACCACTCTTCCATCAATTATTACACACCATCAACATTTAAATGTGAGGCATTTTTACAATTACTCTCTGAAAAGCCGAGGCAAACGTTCGACAAACAACCGCTATCTAAATAAAAATTATATCATACAAAAAATGTATACTATTTCAGAGGAAATCGACCCTTTTTAATTTTATAATTTAATTAATTAATTTAATTAAATCCATGTTTTGTAGATATATTCAGTATGAGGTATTCATAAACATGGAAAACATTTATAAATAAAAAACAATTTAGGATGAAAATAAATAAAGTAAATTATATATGTTTATTTTTCAAAAGGTATTTTAAATAAATAACATTTTAGGAATAAAATAAATTGTATTACTTTTATTGACAAAATAAAAACAATATTTTTTTTCTAAATAAATAAGCTTAATCTAATCCAAACGCATTACAATATTTAGAGACATTTATTGTATATATTAATAACATAAAAATGAAAAAAAAAAATACTCCCATTAATATTAATAAAACGAAGTTTAAAATTTGTATCATTTTTTTCTTAAATTAGGTATTTAAAAAAATTCCTATGGTAATTCTAATAATGTTGAAATTTCAAGATGAAATAAGTTGTTAAAAATTGAAATAAAGAAAAGAATATTATTATATTATTAATTTAACTTACCTAAAACATGAATTCAATATCGTGCGGAAATAGTTTTTTTTTTTATTTATAAACTTTTACATTTACTTCTAATAAGAATTATTTAAATACTATAAAAAGACATCGTTCATTTATTTTAAGGTTTACCAGTTACAAAAAAAGTTACTTCTAATTTTTTCTTTTTTTAAACTGGATTTATTCTTCATTTATTTAGGGTAAGAGAAACAAAACCGTTTTCCAGTTGTTGTTTATTCATTAATTTTCACGCTTTAGAGACGTTTCGACACTATGGTGTCATTCTCAATCTTTTCTTCTCCTGCATCTTTTAACTTTAATAAATAAATTAACAATAATTACAATACTATAAATAATTTAACATAAATGTCCAAAGTATACTTCAAACATGATACAACTGAAAATATGACTTTATTAAAAAAAAAAAATGTTTGAAATGAAATTTTTTTATTATGGCGTTGTTCTTTTGAAGGAGCGATACTAGGCTCCAATCAATCGCAGTTCTTGATTAAACGTTTCCAACTCGGAACTGCTACCACAATAACTAGTCACTGTTATATACTAAAAGTAGTTATATATTGTACCTCATTTATATTCCCCGAGGGAGCAGTTGTGAGTATAATTCGACTAGCAATAATAACAAAGCTTTGAATTAAGGAATCGCTCCCACCAGAGAGGCCCCGAGTGGAAAACTGCTCCGGGAAAATAATTAATTTCGCTCTCCTCAAAGGTCGCTTCATAACTTTTCCCAACATAATGTGGTATTACTACATTTCCCAAATAACAAACAGTTCTTTGAAGAATTATTCTTAGAATTAATATATTATTCTTGTTCGTTTATTCGTTTAAGGTCACTTTATACTGTTATGTCTAATAGGACGATGGTAAAGTTGGAGTCCTAAATTTTACCTCTACAGGTTTAATAAGGATAGGTATTTTTAACTAGTACAGGCTCAGGAGCACCGTTTAATGTCCCTTCCGAAGGACGGCATAACCAAGGATTTTTTTTAATCCCTTTAAAAAATCTTAGAGCCACCTGCCCCCTAAAAAAACGAACCCGCAATCTTGGGCTTAGTAGTTTGTTATGCTAACAGGTCATCCCTGTGGTCAGAGCACAGAGCACACGTCACCTCCTTTCACAGCCATTGTTCTGGAAACAGTATAGTCTCTACCATTCACCGAATCCAAGACTTTTCATAGATTTTAGTGGTACATGCTTACACTATCATAAGATCAGACTAATTTGAACTTAATGATGATTTGCTTAAATAAAAATAAAACAGTATATTTTCAGAAATCTTAGAAATAAGATTTTACCGAACAGCGAATTAAAAAAAAATAAATATTTTTCACTTATAGTAGTAAGTTGGGGGAAGGCTAGATCGGTGTGTGGAATGATGAATTGCTACGTTGAAGGTCCTGGGTTCAAATTCAGCTTTTGCAGATAGATTATTAATTCTGTTTACAGCCACGGATCGACCCTGTGAGATCTAGAGACCTTCCTAAGGCTCACACAGTCTCTACAAAGCCTTAATTGGGTAAATAACCGGGCGGATGAGTGGGATCTCGGACAAATCACCCATGTGTACAACCATTATTCTAGAATCAGTATAGTCTCGACCATGTGCTGAACCTAAGGCGTCTTCATTTTTTTTTGTTCTTAATATTTATTTCTTTATGTGACTGTTGTAAGATCTATATGGACTTACGGAATTGAACTATGGGGCTCCACCAAACCATCGAATTCCTCTCGTATCCAATCCTTGCAATCCAAAATCCTTCGCAAAATCCTAAACGCTCCTTATTTCGTCACAAATAAAACCATTCATAATGACCTTAACGTTCCATATGTTACCGATTTAGCCCATTCCAGATACCTATCATTCAATAATAAACTTCAGACCCATCCAAACCCACTAGTTTCCATCGTTGCATCCAATTCCATCCCGGACAATCCTCCTAGGCGTCTGAAGAGAAGATGGCCTCGAGACCTTCTATGATAGAAATTTTATTAGAATGCTGCCAGTGGGTAGTGCCTCTACATGTCCTATGATGTATTATTTATTCTTATAGCAATTGTACGGGATGTATATATTACAGTTGTACAACTCAATAAAATAATATATATTTATTTCTTATATAATTTGCTACAATTCACAAAAATTATATGCTGTACGAAATAGACTAGTCTCAAACTAAAAATAATTACCGTTGGGCAAATTTAAATGTATTTATACAGAATTAAATTATACAATGAAAGAAAAAAATATTCAAAAAACACAACACAGAAAAAAATTAATTATAAATAAATAAACAAAAATTGTAACTATGCATTCTTAATAACTTATATACATACATACATATAAACAGTATATAAATATAAAAAAATTGGTATCCTACAATAATAAATGCTTTTTTCTTTTATGTACATACCGCTATGTACTATATTTTGTATATTTCCCAATATTTTTATAAGTGAGTTTTTATTGTTTTTTCTTTTAAAAAACAATTGTTTGCATAGTTTATTGATGAATATATTAATATAAGGTGTGGCGCCCGTCTGCCTTTCGCAAATTAAAAGGTTGAACACGAACCGTCAAATAAATGTTATGTTAAAGTGGCTGTATAGTGGAATGGGCTCTTCATGGAAATAAAATAATGAGATTTATATAAAACAAAAAAAAAAAAATATTTATTGCCTATTCAAAATAAATGATGTCTTGTGAGAAAACCAAAAATAAAATTAATAATAATATCTCACACACACACATACTAATGACAAAAAAAACAATGCTAATGATCATAAATTGCAAAAAAAAAATAATAATTGCAATAAAATAAAAAATACATAACCAAATAAAAATATTCTATACAAAAAAAATGTTAATAAAAATTAAATGTATTTTGAAAATAGTAATAATAATGATAAAACCGTTTGCAGTTCATCACGACCAGAATCGTATTGATTGTTCCTACGCGGAAGATACTGGAGTGAAGAAGTGAGGACAAGGTCCAAATATTATTCCACTGTGTACACTGTGAACGTAACGGCAGAACTGGAGAACTCTGCACTGTGTGTTAATCCCATCCGGCGGTGCGTGTTGCCATTATATATAAGCAAGTCTGTTTACGCATCGGCCGCTCAGCTCGTACATAAACAAACTTGATATACTTTATACATATTAATTTATACACTATGTACAAATTTAAGAGTAAACATATTTAAATTAAATAAAAATATACTTGTAAGAAAAGAAAATGAAATGACTAAATAAGTCGAAACGTATTTTTAAATAAAGAAAAACAATTTTTTGACTAGAAAAAGGTTTTTTACTCATTAGAATGAATGATTCAAGAATAATTTATACAATTCAAAAATTTCAAAACATAATTATAACATTTTAAAACATTCTGGCTTTGTGGCCTCAACTTAAGGTATACATAATAATTTATGCATAATTTTAACTTTAGTGTAATATGCATAAGTTCCAGAAATTCTAAGGCATTTGTTTTAGAATATTTGTAGTTTTTTTATAATTAGTTTTAGACATATAACTAAATATTAAGCATGTATATGTTAGTATAGGTCGTAAGCCGGCTTTATATAATAATAACTTATTATCAGGGCTTAATTTGGAATTACTGATAAAGTATGGATATATAGTACACAGAGCCCTGTTAGCTTTATTGAGTAAAAAAATTTAACCTTTTGTCCAGATTAAGTCCCAAATATTTAATCTGCGTTGTCCAGGGTACAGTACAGGCGTTCTGTTTACAATCATTTGGGGGATATTATTCGGTCGTCTCTTTGTAAACAATATAGCTTGGTTTTTGTCCTAATTTATTTGAATTTTCCATTTATTGTAGAATCTCTCTAATTTTTTTTAGTGTTGTAGTCAGTCTATTTGTAATAGTGTCCGGTCTATTGTGGTACATGTTTACACTATGATAAGAACGGAATAATTTAAACTTAAAGTAACATAAACAAAAATTAAACTGTAATAAAACGAAATATATCTTACCGAAGATTTGATTTTGCATGTATAGTAATACGTGCACGTATGTCGGGATCGTGGTAGGTTAGCGTCAATAATCCTGAACGACCATTCCTCTAGAAACAGTGCAGTCTCTACAACGTGTTGAGCCCAAGGCTCTTATTAGGCTGTAGCAGTTGGATACTGACAACTAGATAGTCTAGACTCTTCTAGCCAAGTTACCCTTCTTTTATCAATGTTTTCCTAAACTTTCGAAGAAAACATCTATATATTTGTTTGTGTGGAAAGGTTCCATTAATGGAACACATTTCTTCGTAAAAGGTCCTAGTACTCCTGATCGTCGTGATACCCGCGTCCCGGATGAAGGAAATGGTTTATAAAACTGGCCCGAAGATCTTTTATAGCAGTATCTTGGTGTAGCTCGGATATCCGGTGATATAGGCCTTTTTTACGCATGGTTAAAGCTGATAAGACAGCCTATTTTCGGCGTAGTGACATGGTTCAGTGAAAATTCCTTCATAGGAGGTAGGCTTACATAGCCGTATACCCATGAATTTAGTATCAGACGGTTCTTATTAAGAGAGAGTGTGCGCATTTGTGTGTGTGTGTGTGTGTGTGTGTGAGAGAGAGAGAGAGAGAGAGAGAGAGTGTGAAGAGGATGGAGGATTTGCGCGCTCATAAAATTTTACGAGGTAGAATTAATTCTTAATCAAGTATTACTAAAAAAAGGTTGAAAATAGAAACAGAATAAAATAATACCATAGCAACCTACTTTTGTTGACTGTTGTCATTGGTTCAATAATTGGCAATGCTTGTACTGTAAACTCAAATTATACTCAATACTCTTCACTAGTTAAGTACACTATAAATAAAAAATAAAAATCGTTTAATGGAATATTTTCTCTGTTATAAGATAACCTTGTTTTTCAAAAGCATTACAACCATTGTTAGAAAAGAACCTAAGTTTATAGATAAAACCAAAAAAGCATTTGGAAATGAATTTGCCTTACAAATCCATGACGAGAAAAATTTATAAATATATAAATAAATTTTTTTTTTTTCAAATTTAATTCATTTCTTCGATTCTGACACCTTTAATGACACATTGGTGTTGAAATAGGTATAAATGAAAGAAACAAAACAAGAAATATAAAAATCCATGAAAAACCTTGATTTTAGTAAATGTTAGAGACTGTACTGTTTCTTAGAAAACAGTTTTAATGAGTGGTTAATCACCGAACATCACATCTCGATTGTCAGGATTTTCTCCTTAGAGGTTTATTGCCTTGTCCTGTACCACTACAACCCGTTAACGGGTCTGGGTTTCAGTACATGGTAGAGACTGTACTGTTTCATGGACAACGGTTCTGGAAGCAGATGGTTTGTCCTAGGTCACGCTCAACCGCCAGATTTTTCACCCTTGTTTTTGGTGATATTTTTTTATTTGGTGATATTATTTTTATAATTAAAAATATAAAAATTTAATTTTTATAGAGGCTGGGTGAGCCCCAGGAGGGTCCTATAGATAGATGTCTTAATTAAATACTCTGTAAGGATGTATATTATTAAAAACATAAAAAAAATTAAACAATGTGACAAGTCTCTAAAATACTAAGAAATTATTAACCATTCAATTTTCCTATTCACTATTATTACTAACTATTTAGATTCTTGCAGATTTTTCTTTAAAAAAAAATTCACATCAATGAATGTGTGATGTACATGTACATAAAAGAACAAAGAATTTATTATCGTAGGGTACTTTTTTTTATTTTATTCTTATTGGTTTAAATATATATAAACGTTATTAAGAATGTATAGCTGCAATTTTTGTTTATTTTATTTTTTTGTCTTTGTTAAAGTTGTTTGTATATTTTTTTTCTTTCATTGTATATTATGATTCTGTATAGATATATTTAAATTTGTCCAATGGTAATTGTTTTTAGTTTGAGACTGGCCTATTTGGTGCATCATATAATTTTTGTGAATTGTAGCAAATTATATAAGAAATAAATTAAATTAAAAAAAATTATGACAAGCATCAACCCTATGTGATGGCGCCTGCCTGCGACAGGATACTAAGACCCGCAAGACCTTCAAGTCATGCCGGTAGTGTTGGTTTTTACGCCGTCATTATTATGAGTATATTTAGATAGATATTCCATTAGTTCTTATACGCAAGTGTGCGCGTGCATGCGTATGTTTGTGAATTTATATCTTTAAGGTAATTCCATGACAATAAGTAATAATTAAAAATTTAATAATGCTCATTGCAGTAAAAAAAAAAAACCTGTACCACTACAACCTGTGAACGGGTCTGGGGTTCAGTACATGGTAGAGACTGTACTGTTTCATGTACAATGGTTCTCCAGGAATATGATTTGTCCTAGATCACGCTCAACCGCCAGATTTTCCCCTCTTATTCTGGGTGGTTATTTTTATAGCATTGTATAGAGGCTGGGTGAGTCCCAGGAGGGTCCTAGATCCTATTTGATCCATCTGCGGCTGCAAACAGACTAAATAAAAGTCTTGCACGCAACGGGATGTGAACAAGGATTTCTGGCATGGCAACTCAGTGCTCTACCACAGAGCCACTCCGCTCGCTAATATAATATATGTGTTCTGGGTTGAAGAAAATATTGGACTAGAGATTTAAGTCGAATCAACATTGCAAACAAGGAAACGAAAGGGCTTAAGTTAACAAGTGAGTTAATAATAGATGGTTTTATTTTCCGAGTCTGCTTGTTTATCATCCCCTTATAGCCTTTTAAAAAAAAGATCCTCAAAATTGGTAAAGTTTAGAAGTTTATAAGTATCTGCTTTAGCTCTGGGAGGGTCTAAAGGTCTCAAATAGTCTACTCTTAGGACTTACAGAATAAATGAATTGTCCTGAACACAGGATTTACTTCACATGTGGAGTAGTGGCTACCAAAACAACCCTCTATGCCCGAGGTCGCGGTTTCGTAGTCCGGCAGGTGGCCCTAGGATTTTTTAATGTAGAAGTAAAAAATCCTTAGTTATTACGTCCTTCGAATTGGACTTAAAATGACAATCCTGAGCTGTACGTCAGATATTCGTTAAATATCTCCTCATAATTATACTTGGATTTTCATAATTTAGGACTTCTAATGTAGCAACGTCCGATCAGCCATAATAGCATAAAATGAAGTATGAAGAACACGTTTCCGTGTCAAATTCAAAACCTTTGTCCACCTCCGTAAGACCCGCTCTCGGATCTCAGACCTGTATACAGCATCCCACCGAACAACTGCTTTTGATAGAGCTTTCCTTATCCGATCCTCGTCCCTTTGGAACTCTATACCTTCTTCCATTCTTCGTTCCAATAATCTTTCGACCTACTAATCTATATCCAATTACCTTATATCCTTACAATTACTAAAATTGATATAACGTACTCAGTTTTTAGATTAAAATTTGTAGCTGATAAATGAATGGTGTTCTTCACTCACCCAGTTTGATATTTTTAAAAACAAGTTATCTTAGTTGATATTGTTTGTATTTTTGTTTCATTATTTGTTTTGTTTTTTCTACTTGGCATTGTAATTTGCATACATATGTAATTATCTATTGTTTCTCTCTATATAATTATTGTAATCTTATTTTTGATTTTGTTCTCGGTTTTTTTATTCTTTAAGTGTTATCACTGGAGGTAGTTCGCAGTTTTTTTTTCGTTAATTCTTTCTCAGTTGTTCATTTAGTTTTATTAATTAATTAAATGTAATCCTATTATACTCAGAGACATAATAATACAGAAACCTGTATTGTTATTCTAAAGGGACTTGTATAAAGTCTTTATTATTATTAAAATGAATGAAGGAATCAACTCAGCCTGATGAGTAACTCAGCTAAGATTTCCCCATTTCATTAATATAAAAAAGATACAAATCGTGTTGAATAAATACATTCATGATGGCAATTGAGATTCGATTATTATTGTCTATTTCCTATACAATCTTGATGATTTCGATAAAGTTATTGTAAAGTTTATTCGGAAGCGTCCCCTGCCAATAGCGGTTGCACATCCGCGGAATCACAAATAAGGTCATAAATATTGAAATATAACGGAAGGACGATACATTTATTCTGATATATCTCAGTTCCGCCGGAGCATTACAAATGGCTCGCTCGCGAACGATTCTCCTTTCTCTCGACGTGTTTATAACACTACCTCTTATAGGATTCCTCTCCAATATCGGGAAGAGCACGAATGCTTCGTTCCAGATCGTTTCCACTGAAGTAGGAACGGCTAGTACATGATCTGAAAACCAAAAGGGAACAACTCTAGAAGAGAAGTAAATCAGTATTGATTTATTTATTTATTTTAAGAGCCAAACAATAACAGTTCCTATTCTGAGGGAGCAGTAGCCTCGAAGAAATCAGTTTGTTTATTTAGTTTTATATTTGAATTTAATACAGTAATATCTCCAATAACAGCCCCTACCAAATGTAATTTTTATATTTCATAGGAGAAAAAGAAAATCTCCAAAATATGCATCGCCAAAATTTACATTTGTATTTTTTAACATGTGGTAAAAATTATGTATATGTGCATTATCTTGAATGATAATCGTTGACCTTGATAATATATGTGAAAGAAAATGGTCTGGGTGGAGGTCAATAAATTTCTCTTTGATAGGGAGAAATTTTTTATAATAGTCGACATTGCAACCCTCATTGCAATGTGCAGGTCTAAATGTGCAAATGAAAATTAAATAATAAATAAATAATAATGCAAAAAAGGACGAATTGAAAGGACTTTTGAGATGAAAAATTAAATTAATAAACTATGATAGACTGTGCATACATAAATATATATATATATATATATACATATATATACATATATGTAAAATATTTATATATATATATATATGTAAAAGTGAATTATTACCTTTTACTTTTGTAACTGAGGTATAACCATGCTGTAATCTCAGGAACATGTGTTTTTGTATTTTTGTATTTAAGAAGCGTCAGTCAGACATATTGTGATTGCTAAATTGTGTTATGTTATAAAGATTGTTTATAGAAATTGATTATATTAACTTTAAAAACCGTGTTTTTTATTTAAGATTATTATTATTTTGTTTTTTATGTAAGATTCTTATTTACAATTGTTTTACTTTTATTTTGTTGTAAATAGTGCTGTAAATAATACCAAATATAATTGTTTTTTTAGGAATCGATACGACTTAAAGTTATTTTAACCTAACTCTACATTACCACATTAACAATCGGTTTTTAAAGTTAATATGATCAATTTCTATAAACAATCTTTATAGTAAGCTTTTACCATTTCAAGGGGTGGAGATGTAAAAGTGAATTATTCCCTTTTACTTTTGTAACTGAGGTATAACCATGCTGTAATCTCAGGAACATATGTTTTTGTATTTAAGAAGCGTCAGTCAGACATATTGTGATTGCTACATTGTGTTCTGTTATAAAGATTGCTTATAGAAATTGATTATATTAACTTTACCAAATATAATTATTTTTTAGGAATCAATACGGCTTAAAGTTATTTTAACCTAACTCTACATTACCACTATTATATATATATATATAAATATATATATATATATATATATATATATATATATATATATAATTGTTTATATAAAAAAATAATGATTAAAACTAATTACGTGTACTGATACGAGTAACGACTGGTTCATGAGAAGAGATGCTTCTTTTTTTTTGCCGGTTGGTCTCTGAGACGTCAATTGGCTGGGAAGCTCGGAGAACACAGGTCCTGATGTTGGCTTGGCGTGTGCACGAGGTAGGCTGAGGGCTCTGCACTGGTGGTAAGCCCCTGAGCCGATGTGTTGCCGTTTTGATTTTTACACTTTTAAACAAATCAATGATTAACAGTCCGTTTGGTACACCCGAACATTTATATAATGCACTAACACTGAGTAAAAAAAGACAATCAATAGTATGGTACTAAACACATGTTTATACAAAAGAAAAATCCACAATGTTTCGTTAAATTATTAATTTAAAAATATTAAAAATTAAATTAACAACATTGTTTTTAAAATTTGAAAAATAAAAGAGACCTTACATAAATGTTAAGACCGTGAAAAAAAAATTCCAACGAAAATAGAGGACAGATTTTTCAATTTCTGCTTTAGTTTGCTGACTTAAGGGCTTTTCGTTGGAATTTTTTTCCACCGTCTTAACATGTTTTTATTTGTGGCCTCAACATGAACCATAAAAACTGGTACTGATTAATTTATTGATTGAAGGAAATTCAGTTAGAAGATTTATTAGGCCGCATTTCCTACCACAGCTGCTTTGATTACATCAGTGAGTGTTTGTTATCAGTTTTCTTTGATGGCAGGAAGGTACTCGAGGTTTCAAAGAACGTCCCTCTCTGATAGGGTTTGATTGAAAAATGCTGAATCACGAGAAGACAGACTGCGAACATCTTATTTCAAAGGTAAAATCTCAAAAGTCTCGAGGGTCTTTTACGAAAAAAAAAAAGTTTATTCAATCCTTTTTCGGCAAATGTTTTTCAAACCATATGCCTTAAAACCCAAACGGGTATTGAAGAGAATGAGAAGATGCTTTGGTGATCCTCAACAATAAAGGACTAACGAACTTAAAAAACTGTACCACTACAGCACGTCAACCCATGAAGGGTCTGGGATTCAGTACATCGTAGAGACAGTACAGTTTCATGGACACCGTTTGTGCAGAGAGGTGATTTATCCTATGTCACGTTCAACCGCCAGATTTCCCCCCTTATTTTGGGTATCCACTTTCAGAAGCTGTGTGAGCTCCAGGAGGGTCTTAGATCCTATATTATCCATCTTCGGCCGCTAAAAAAATAAAGATAAGTCTTGTCTGCAGCGAGATTTGAACCAGGATTGTAGTTTATATAAACTAATAAATAAACTAATTGGAAATGTATATAATTATTTAAGTTGAAAATAGTTGACTGGATAATTCTAATAAAGGATTGAATTGTTAAGGGGGAGCAGAATCAAAGATAACACAAAAAAAGAAAATTTTATCATTGACTGCGCCCCCTGAAAAATTCAATCCAGTGTGTAATATTGTTCGGAATGTCAGTATACGTGAAAACCAGATTTATGTTAATCTTAAAAAAAAAAAAAACCTGTGCCACTACAACCCGTGAACGGATCTGGGGTTCAGTATGGTAGGGACTTACTGTTTCATTGACAACGGTTCTGCAAGGAGGTGACTTGTCCTAGGTCATGCTCAACCGTCATATTTTTCCCCTTATTTTGGGTACCCTATTTTGATAATATTTTATAGAGGCTGGGTGTGCTCCAGGAGGGTCTTAAATCCTGTATTATCCATCTCCGGCTGCTAAAAAAATAAAGATAAGTCTTGCCTGCAGCGGGATTTGAACCAGGATTGTAGTTTATTCATTAAAAACCACGAAGAGTAACAGTAATCCGTTCTACAATGGTTAAGGGGATGAAGAGACTAAGATATAGAAATTAGGTTTTTACAATAACCACTATCGTAATATCAGCAACCCACATCAGCTAATAATTAGTTAATACAATGGAAATAAGGAAGTGTGTACAAAGAAGCGATATGTTATCTACACCAGATGTTTATTATTGTCAGAGAAATATTTATGGATTATATTCATCATCATCATCATCAATAATATTTAGTGGAAGTAATGTTATGTTTATTTCCAACTTCAACCAAAGGATAATTATTTCCTTTGGCTTTTTTTCTTTCTTTTTTTTCATGCCAGAGGTAAAGTTTATCCACAGTGTAATTGAATTGGACAGTGGATACTGCCTGCAATCTTAAAGGTCGTTAAGCGAGAGAGGTACTGCTGACGTGAGCTGAGCGTTTCCCCGGAATGTCCACTTAATTTGTCGACGATACGGCGGCTATCGCGGGGGTCACGTAGTCCTTTCTATCTCACGTAGCGGACTAGAACTTACTGCTAATACACGTCCGGTCCCGTTTAGCTTTCCCTTATACGATCTTTCATAAACTTTTACGGACTTTTAGGAAGGTTTAGAGGTTATAACTCAGATGGGATAAACCTATACAATGAAACTACATGGCCAACAGTGCAAGAACAACAAAATTACGAAAAATACTGTACGAAGGATAGTACAGACGTAAAGTACTCGTAAATCGACGGAAGTAGAAGTAATTTGGTTTAAATTATTTGGTCCTGTGTAAGATTTAAATAATCTCTTAAATTGCCACTGTCATTAATTTGGATCCATTCATCAAGTATTCTTTGATTTCTTTAAGAATTGTTTTCTATACTTCACTGTTTATAGCTTTCCGGGTACGGAGGCGCGGCCAATTCTTCAAGTGATCTGATTGGCTGGGTGGTCTCTGATTGAGCGGTCCTCGACTGGCTGAATGACAAACCAATTTGAGAATATGACTAGAATTTGGCGATACAGTCGAAACCAGAAGGAATAATAGATGAATGGATGGTGTACGATTTTTTCCTATTAAAAATAAAATATGATTCCTGTAGAACAGGTCTTAGGACTACACCTTGAAAAAGGCTTAACTTGGAATCCTCATACTAGACTGAAACGAAAAGCTAGCCGTTTCAGGCTACTTCAACATTTACTAGACTAACGCTCTAAGCTGCTAATTAATCATAAAAGGCTCATATACACGACAATCATTGGACCCAGAGAGTATAACTTTTGGGCTCCACCAGGCCATCGAATTCCTGTCGTATACAATCCTTACAATCCAAAATCCTCAATGCTCCTTAATTTGTTATGAACAACGTAATCCTTAATATCCCATTTGTTGCTGATTTGGCCCGAATCCGATTTCAATCTTTTCATGACAAACTTTATTTCCACCCAAATCCACTGCTTTCAAACCTACTAGCAACCTCTTCAATACCCTTGAAGATATTCCTCCGAGGCGTCTGAAAAGAAGATGGCCACGACTTCTAAGTTGAACTTTTTATTTTAGTACTATCACTGGGTAGTTTCTCTGCTAGTATATGTACAATATGTACCATTCATCCTATTTACTTGTTGTATTAGTATCTCGTATATAGTTTACGATTTCTGTTTATATCCTGGCGCACTTACAAATAAAAACAATCGTGAGTATTGTTGTAATAATTTAGCTCATTTACTCCCGTAACATGTTTGCAACATAAGTTAACTTTTCATATTTCATCTCTGAGCCTTCAACATAGCAACGCAGCACACTACACACTGAGCTGACCTACATAATATTTACCCGTACTTGTTTGTTTATTGATTAATTTAACGTTACTGTCTCCTAATAGGACGATGCTACAGTGAGAGTCCTAAACTTTTCCTGGTAGCTCAGTGGCTTAGAGCACTGCTACAGAGAAGCAGACGACCCGGGTTAGAATTCTAGCCAGGGCAAATCTTTTCTCTTAAAAACAAAAATATTTAAAAATAGTAACAATTAATAAAAAATAAAAATTATTTATTGCCGTAAATCAACAAGATCCTAATTAATGAAGTTTAAGTTCAATAAACATTCTTTCCCGTGTAAGTATCGCAAAAATTGCGAGAACACGGTGATGTAGGATCGGTGAAGAGAACGGATTTGTCCGACTGGGATACGACTCCTGATAGCTCAATGGTTTAGAGCACTGCTAGAGGGAAGAAGACGAAGGGTTCGAATCCCATCCAGGGCAAATCTTTTCTCTTCAAAACAAAGATAGTATTCAAAATTAATTCAGAGGTAATCAAAATCATATAGATGTTAAATTTCTAAACATTTTCGAGATTACAGAATTTCCTTTACCTTATTTTAGCTTTTCCTAACAAGGGTAGTTATAAAAATAGGATAGCATGATAATTGAAATAAACATGACTTTGATTTGATTTCAGACAATGAATTTATAATTCACTGGGTGTAAAATGAAGTAATGAATTTTCTCAGGTATTTGAAATTATTTATTAGCTGCGAGCTATCTTGCAAGGCTAAAATAAATATCGAAATTGATCCTCATTACAGAAGATGAGGAAGAGGTTAGCTAATATTGTTGGGTTTAGAGACGGCTTGAGTTCAGGTTGCTAGCTGTTATTGAGATGTAGCTTGATTGAGCTTCTGCCTCGGCAGCTTACCGGCCAATTTAACGGTTCGATCAGTTTGCTCTACAGGGATTACCCGACTTAAGATTTATCTCTAAAACCTAAACAGCTCAGGAACAAGTGGAGATCAGATATGATCAGTTAAATTTAGATGGAAAAATTATATTCAATATCATAAAATACATAATAATTTTTTTTTTTTTATTGTTATTATATTACTTCCGATTGCTTATTGTTTTTAGACGTGAAAACTTCTTTAGTCACGTATAGCGACAACTATTGGTACGAACAAACTCATGAGTTCGCTACACCGACATGACAGATTGACACGAGACTAGCGACGTCTAGCGGCCTGTCCATGAGTTATACAATCTGTTTCTAATCAACTTTAGTTTGATTAAGACTTTAAACTTTGGTTTAAACATTAGAATTTCATTTCTTTAAGAATAATTACATTAAACTTAAAGTTCGTTGAATAGTTGTGATATTCATAACTAATAATAAATTAAACATATATATATATATATATATATATATATATATATATGAAACAATATATATCTATATTAGTTATTAAGAATGTATAGTTACAATTTTTATTTATTTCATTGTTATTTTATTTTTTTCTCTGTTGAGTTTTTTGTAAACGTTTTTCTTTCATTGTGTATTATTATTCTGTACAGATACATTTAAATTTGCCCAATAGTAATTGTTTTTAGTTTGAGACTGGTCTTTTCGGTACAGCTTATAATTTTTTTTTTAATTGTAGCAAATTATATAGGAAATAAATACTTACAAAAAAACAAATTAATAAACTAATTGGAAATGTATATTATTATTTAAGTTAAAATAGTTGACTGGATAATTCTAATAAAGGATTGAATTGTTAAGGGGGAGCAGAGTCAAAGATAATACAGAATAAGAAAATTTTATTTTACCTTACCATTGACTGCGCCCCCTGAAAAATTCAATCCAGTGTGTAATATTGTTCGGAATGTCAGTATACGTGAAAACCAGATTTATGTTAATCTTAAAAAAAAAAAAACCTGTGCCACTACAACCCGTGAACGGGTCTGGGGTTCAGTATGGTAGGGACTTACTGTTTCATTGACAACGAACAAGGAGTTGACTTGTCCTAGGTCAGGCTCAACCGTCATATTTTTCCCCTTTTTTGGGTACCCTATTTTTATAATATTTTATAGAGGCTGGGTGTGCCCCAGGAGGGTCCTAGATCCTATATTATCCCCAGCTCCAAGCAGACTAAATAAAAGTCTTGCCCGCTGCGGGATTTGTACCAGGATTTCCGGCATGGCAACTCAGTGCTCTACCACTGAGACACTCCGTTCCCTTATGTTAATCCTAACATTTACAAATCAATCGGTTGGTACACAATTGGTTTAGAAAATCAAAAAATAAAAGACAGTTATTCCAAAATTGTAAGTTTTCACTATTCTCAGCAGTACTCAATGACTGCCTCTTAATGTTTTTTTTTAAATAAACGTTTAGAAAGATTTTAAAAAGTTATTTTTGATTGGAAACAACTCTTTCCGTTTTATTAAGGCAGACAAAGTTAAATATTAATAAATATAAAACATACAAGGAACATATACAGAGTAAATATCCTGAATAAATATTGCTAACATTCAAAGAAGTTTAAAGCGGGAAGAGGAAATATATGAGCAGGTGTATCTTGCATTCAGACGGAACTAATTAGGGAAAGGTAAAGTTCTCTTAATCTTTCTAAAAGAAAAACCATTCTCAATTACCTGAGAGCAAGGTAGGGAAAGAGGGGAAATGTAGGGGAAGTTTTTACGGCATTTCCTTTATACCCAGGGAGAGGGAAAATTATTTTCCCTGTTGGATATCATCTGCATAAGTCTCATTTCTCAGCTTACTGAAACAGAATGATTTAGAAGGTACTGATTGATGTGGATTATTTATGGTAGTTAATAATTTTCGTATTAATAATTTATTTATTCACATTTCCTGTGTGTATGAAGCGCCCTTAACCAGCTTCCATTAGCGTTTAATGCCCCGGATTCCTGCTTTGCCCTCATTCCTGGGGAAGAAGCTCAGTTCGGGGACCCCAGGCCAATTGTAAATAGGGTATGAATGTGTACATTTTATTTTTTTTTTTATTATCATTTCCGCATTAATTTCTTTCTGTTACCGCATGTATATATTTTTCCGCATGTATATATTTATTTATTTTATTTTGTTTGTATTATTGTTTTGTTATGGAATGACTGTAAGTTACACAGCACTATTACTTATTGCCCACAAGTGGCAGATTGTAATATTTCAATAAAGTGTTAATATATTAAAAAAAAAAAAATTTATTCACATTTAAAACTGCATTATAACACTACAAGAAGTAAATATAGTGCCAGCAATAAATAATGTACATGATATATATAATATACATGATATTATATGTATATAATACCATGATGACATGATAGGAATACATAATATACATGATGGCATGTAAGATTTAAGAAGGAAGGTGAGTGGTGAAGGTAGGAGTCTCCATTTTCCTGTATTCTGATAAGGTTTGGGTGCAGCCAGATGGTAGTTCAGTTGTTGATAGAGCCAATCAAATCTGACAATTAAATATTTTATTTTTCTTCTCTCGTTCGTAGCGTTACCATCACAAAGCAGATGGGAGATCTTTAATTTAAATTGTAATTATTATTAGTGCCTACATGATTATGCTTATCGATGGTGAATCATGTAAATTGTAATTATTAGATGTTGGGTGTAATTTTATATTATTTTTGGTTTAATATAGCAGTTTTATTTTTGATATAAGGATGTTTTGGGTTTATTTCTTTAGCAAGTTTCCCTATAGGTCCTCGACGATACCATTTCCCCCCACCCCTTTTTATATGTCCACGAAGTCTAGCAATATATTATCACTAAGAGTAATTCTACAAAGAATATGTTTGTTATTTCGGAAATGTATTAACACCACATCGCGAGTATTCCACATTCCAGTGAACCCTATAGTTACATCCTCTTCCTTCCTCTTAGCTACTTTCCCACCCGCTGGAAGTGTCGGATCGATTTAGAGGACTTACCACTTGGAGGGGGCTTTATTTCAGAGTAGAGTTCGTTGAATGTCGTTCCTGAGCGAGTGAGCAAGGAGAAGGGATTACAGTCCGGATATGGGACCTCGATGGAGTTTAGTTTTTTCTTCTCTCACATTCAACTTCCAATCTCAACTCAACGTAAATGAATATTGGATAAGGTGAGAGAAATATTAAATAAAAATTTCTCATCAATGACAAAATATTAAACTTTAAATTTTTGGCTTGAAATAGCGTTATTATATAAGCAATTACTTCTTTTCAAGTCAATGATATATTTAGTCCCTTATTCACTACGAAAATAACTCGATTCCGCTTACTTAAGTAGAAGAAACTCATTTTAAAGAAAACGAGACTTAACCACATATTCACCGAGGTTGTAAATATATAATTGAAACTTATATTCTAATCTCATAATGGTATTACAAGCCAAAGCTCTGTAAATTTAGTAACATGATAAAGTGAAGTAAAAGCCATTACTTTAATTGAGTCATATGTTTTCCATCGTAACATTTTTCATTATTCTTTTTATTTCCTCGGAAATATTCTTTATATTGTATAGTATCACAATATCGTAATACATGTCATATTTTATTTTGTACTTACATTACCTATGAAAATTTAATGAAATAAGTATTTCCTTTTTCATGTGTTCTAATTTTTTCCACCGATATTTTCATTAGTTTTACTCAACTACTCATATAGATGTGTAGCTGAGCGGTTCAGAACGGAGAGCGCTCTGTTGCCTTTCCAAAGGTTGCGGATTCAAACCCTGCTCGCTGGCAGACATTTATTTTAGTCTTTTAACGGCGGGAGATGGATCCCATGCGATCTAGGACCCTCCTGGGGCTAATCCAGTCTGTGAAAGTGGGTACCCAAATAAGGTGGAAAATCTGGCAGTTGAGCGTGACCAAGGATAAATCACCTCCCTGCACAACCGTTGCCCAAAAAACAGTACAGTACAACAACCCGTGGACGGTACGGATGTCTGGGGTTCAGTGCATAGTAGAGACTGTACTGTTTCTTGGACAACTATTGCGCAGGGAAGTGATTTGTCCTAGATTAAGCTCAACCGCCAGGTCCCCCCCTTATTTTGCGTACCCACTTGATAGAAGGTAGTTGAGTCCTAGGAGTGTCCTAGAACTTAAATAATTATATAAGTTTATAATCCGATTATAATCCAATATATAATCCATTATTATCGATCGCCTGTCTAGTAACTGACGAGACATTTGTCTTGCCAGCGAGTGGGATTTGAACCCAGGACAATCGGCATAGCTCCTCAACGCTCTACCACTGAATCACTCCGCTTTCTTTGCGGTTCTACTAAGCCATATTATTATTTAAAAATAGCTTAAGAAAATCTGTACAACTACAACTCAGGAAGATTCTTGGATTCATGGTAGATGCTCTACTCTACTGTTGGACTACGGTTATGCAGTGAGGTGATTAGTTCAAGATTAAGCTCAACCGGCAGGTTTTCTCCCTATTTTAGGTCCCCACTTTATAGAGGCTGGGTGAGCCCCAGGAGGGTCCTAGATACATCACCAGCTAAAAGAAGATCCAATAAAATCTATCACAACTGGATATGAACCTTCGGCCTTAACCTTAGCCACTCCGCCCCCATATTATTATTAATACCATTAAAAAAGGCACAACCAGGCTTGAAACGTAGAGGAACCATTCCTGTCTAGATTCTGCCAATACATCTGTTATACGAGTACTGTAGTTCTTAGTATAGCACTTACAGATTATATAAACAAGAATGTTATTTAAACGACATGCGTTGTATAAAGCCAGGCTTTGAGATGGTCGATACTTCCTATATTCTCAGACATGGGTTGTTGAAAGGAGCGCTGTATAAATCAGAATTGCTAAAACCTTGAAGTTGTTTTGTCAAAGCCTGCTTTAGAAAAGAAGGAGAGTTTGTGGTCTTTTGGTACACCAGTAGGTTGAGGAGGGCTGTCATTTGCCACAACAAGGGTTTAAATCTAAGCGGAGGGGGGGTCCAACCTGTTGAGCTACAAATCGGCCCCCGAGGTTCGCCCTTCGGCCAGGATCGATACTCGCTAAAGATTTTATTAGGCTTAATCAAAAGGAAAAGGACTTTCTATATATAACTGTCTAACTTTATACAATTCTTTTGTCTCAGAGCTAAATGTTTTCTTTTCATTATTCTTGTTTATTCATTTATCGTCACTCTATGCTTTAGCTAATCAGAATATGCTACAGTTGGAGTCCTAAATTTTACCTATCCAGGTTTAATAAGGGTTCTTTAAATGAGACCCTGACATCGTATCGCTCGGGAATCTCATCTTACGTCTCTTCCGAAATACGGCATAACTAAGGATTTTTTAAATCTGAAAAATGTTGATGTTGGGTATTGTAAGTTGTTATGCTAAGTGTTATACTACAGGTGACCCACGTTTCATTATTATTCCATAATTTACCGCAATAATATTAACAAAATATCATCATCATCACATGGCGCTATGGTCCATGGAGGACCTTGGCCTCCTCGCAATTTTCCTCCACATTGAACGATCTTCCGCTGCTCTTCTCCATGTCCTTACCACCAGGAGCTTAAGATCTGCTTCCACATCGTCCAGCCATCATTCCAGGCCTTGCTCTTCCTCTTTCTCCATCTGGACGTCCCTCCAGGATCAGCATTGAGAGCCTTTTTTTGTCCTTTCTGTGAACGTACCCCAACCATTTCAATCTTGCTTTTCTAATACAAGAAACTACATCTGGTTCTCCATATAGGTCCTTAAGTTCTGGGTTCCTTTTCATGCGGAAACAATTTCCTTCCTTGGATGTGCCATGCACTCTTCTAAGAATTTTTCTATCCGATGTATTCAATAATTTCTCATCCTGCTTGAATAGAGTCCACGCCTCCCCAACATAGATGACGACAGGACGAAGTATTGTCTTATGTACCCTTATTTTAGGGCTCTATTTCGGAACACGTTTCTCAGGGTCCAATGACATCTGTTACCGTTTTCAATTCTCGCCTTTATTTCATATTCCAGTCTGTTATCTTTTGTAATAATGCAATTCAAAATTATTAAAAAATCATTTTTTTTAAACATTAAAACAGTAGGAGGTTTCCGATCATCATTATACCTGCACAATATAAAATACATTCTATTACTGTTTATATTTATTTATTTTAGGTTTTGTATTTTCCCATTAATTCTTCATACCAACTAACCATGGTTTCCAAGGCGCAGCAACATAACTAATTCATTTGGGACCGATTCACCAGTAACCTTCCCACCGAAATTACACGGGTTCAACGATAGTGGCAAATCGCTCTTGATCCAGAATTATGACTTAAGTAGTAGGACCATTTGAGTGGGTAAATGAATTCATTTATTTGGACTCCCTGGTGAACTCTGAAAATAATAAGTAGCAGGAAATAAATAGAAGGCTATTGGCTGCAAACTAATGTTATTTCGGGCTCCTAAAACAATTCAGAAGTGTAAAAACCTCTCACGCAATACTAAAGTACAACTATACAGAACCCTCTAAAGACCTGTTCTGACCTGTGCATCTGAGTTCTGTACAATTTCGCGAGCTCAATAACTCATGCTAAATAGATTCGAGGGACGGATCCTTAGGAGAAGTTTTGGACCAGTTTTCAACGATAATGCTTGTATACAAAGAACAAATGCCGAAATAGCAAGCCTCTCTAATGACATAGACGTCGTCAGATATATAAAGGTTGGAAGGCGTCGCTGGGTGGGGCATGTTGCTAGATTGAGAGACGATGAAATCCCAAAGAAAATATTCTAAGAAAAGCTATACCTCAAGAGGAGAATCGGAAGGCCAAGACTTCGGGGGACCGATGGAGTGGCAGAGGATGTGCTGTCCATCTTGGGAATAAGGAACTGGAAAGCAGCAGCATTGCACCAAGACGACTGGCGGTTGATGCTAGGGAGGCCTTGTAACTCCGGAAAGAAGAAGAAGCAGAAATTAGGCCATCCTTGGACCAAACTTCCGGGCGGCTATTTCACATCCTGAAATACCACAATGTACAATCACTCTTACTCCGGTTGCTTCAGTAGGTTGAAGGGCTTCACATACTTATGAAGGGGGCGCGATACTAGAGAAATCCCAGGATTGCGGTTTGAACTCACCACCTTTGGGGTTATAAGTAGGTTTTATATTTTTATAAAACGCAAAAATCAATACAAATATTCGTGTTTTAATCAAAGAACCATTACCTCTGATTAGCAAGTATTATTGATAGTTCCATTAAACCGCTATTAATTAGTTATCAGCTCAACAATGCAGGAAACATGAGCAACAATATATAGTATTTGAATATAAATTAATTACTGTGCTACTGTATTGCATAATTTAGACAAGATTGAATTTTAGTAGAAACTAATAATTAAATTCCTTCCATGAGTTATGACTATGATTCAAAACCACAATAATTGGCTAGTCAATGCAATGTTTAACATTATATTTGGTATTGTTTCTTCGAATCACGGGAAATATGTCCTCACATATTACATTTAGTACACACATATTACAGTTTATATTATTAATATAAAATTATTAATCCTCCTCTACCTTTAAATACTAATTTAATATTACTATAATTCTTTTCAAAATAATATTTATCCGTTATGACATATAGGGAGCGGTAGACCACTCAATGTTCCTGTGCCAAATTTTATTTAATCTGGAAGGATCCTTTGGGATCCGAGACCCTCCTGGGGATCGCCTAGCCTCTATAAAATAGATACCCAAAATAGTAGAAAATTCTAGCGGTGGTAGGATAAATAACCTCCTTGCACAACCTTCGTCCAACAGTACAGTCTCTACAACGTACTGGACCCAAGAATTGTAGATGCTGTACATGATTTGTACTGGTACAGGTTTTTTTTTTTTGTTTTCCGTAATATATAACTAAAAAAAAAATTGTCTAACATCGTTTTTTCTCATTTTTAAATTCTCGTATATTAAGAAACAAATTATTAATATTAAATAACCAATTCAAATTAGAAATCCCAATGCTGTTCTTAAATAAGATATCACACCCGTGTGAGCATTATGTTAACACTTTTAAATAATCAACAGACATAAATAAAGAAGTAATTAATTAATAAATAATTGCTGAATTTGCTAGTGATACAATAATACAGTACAATTTATCTTGCGTGATGTAGTAAATAAGATTATGACATGCATTTCAATATATTTATTTTAAACAGCAAACTAATTGTAGTAATTTCTAGAAAGTTTTAAGGACTAAAATCAACTGAAGAAGGATATCGATTACAGGTCAAGAAAAAAAAATATATATCTCAAGATATATAAGGACATATCCAATAGACTTCCCCAAACAAGCCAAGCCAATAGAATGGTTGCTTACATAGAAAAAGTCGAGTCTACTACACTCTGGATTAGCCAAGTAAAAATAGATTTCGGAAAAGTAAAAATAGAACAAAGCGATGTTAGCGAGAAAATGTTTAGAAACCAGGCGGAAAAGTAGATATTGATGATTGACAGAATGAAGCACTGAAGAAACCAAGAACAAAATGGCCTGGGGAAATAATAATACACAGAGAAAGTTTGGAAAAAACTACCTCAAAGTGCGTTGCGTAATCCTCTTGCGACCATTCTTAATAAACAACCCATTTTTTTCAGTACATGGTAGAGACCGTACCGTTTCTTGGAAAAATGTTGTGCATGGAAGTGATATGTCTACATCACGATCAAACGCCAGGTATTCCCCCTTATTTTGGGGACCAACTTAATAGGGGCGGGGTGAGATCCCATAAGATCCATTTCCGGCCACTAAAACATTAAATGGCTGCCAGCTAGCGGGATTTTAACCCAGGCGGAAAAGTAGATATTGATGATTGAGAGAAGGAAGCACTGAAGAAACCAAGAACAAAATGGCCTGGGGAAATAATAATACACAGAGAAAGTTTGGAAAAAACGACTTCAAAGTGCGTTGCGTAATCCTCTTGCGACCATTCTTAATAAACAACCCATTTTTTTTTCAGTACATGGTAGAGACCGTACCGTTTCTTGGAAAAATGTTGTGCATGGAAGTGATATGTCTACATCACGATCAAACGCCAGGTATTCCCCCTTATTTTAAGTACATACTTAATAGGGGCGGGGTGAGATCCCATAAGATCCATTTCCGGCCACTAAAACATTAAATGGCTGCCAGCTAGCGGGATTTTAACCCAGGACCTTTGGCAAGGCAACTTAGCGCTACAGCACTGAACCACTCAGCTTCACGATAAATAATAAATATATTTTCTTATTTATATATATATATATATATATATATATATATACTAATATATAAATGTGTAACCTTACTAATATTATAAATGTGTAAGTTTGTATGTTTGTCTCTCTTTCACGCAAAAACTACTGGACGGATTTGGATGAAACTTTACAGTAATCTTGTTTATACATCAGAATAACACATAGGCTATAGCAAGCGCGGATTTAGGGGGGGCACACATGGGCACGGGCCCCTCGATAGTTTTTTAGGTACTATGGAGGATCTATTATAGTACATAATTAAAGGCAAATCGCATGATTATAGTGGTTAAAATAACAGAATAAACATGAGTGAAACTATTTGTTTTGACATCCTACTAATCTTACTAATATTATGAATGTGAAAGTTAGTATGTTTGTCTCTCTTTCACGCTAAAACTACTGGACGGATTTACATCAGAATAACACATAGGCTATAGCAAGCGCGGATTTAGGGGGGCACACATGGGCACGGGCCCCCTCGATAGTTTTTTAGGTACTATGGAGGATCTATTATAGTACATAATTAAAGGCAAATCGCATGATTATAGTGGTTAATATAACAGAAAGAACATGAGTGAAACTATTTGTTTTGATATCCTACTAATCTTACTAATATTATAAATGTGGAAGTTTGTATGTTGTCTCTCTTTCACGCAAAAATTACTAAACTGATATGGATGAAACTTTACAGTAATATACGTGTTTATACATCAGAATAACACACAGTTTATACATCAGAATAACACATAGGCTATAGCAAGCGCGGATTTAGGGGGGGCACAAGGGGACACGTGCCCCCTACAGTTTTTGAGGTACTGTGGAGAATCCATTATAGTACATAATTAAAGGCAAATCGCATGATTATAGTGGTTAAAATAACAGAATAAACATGAGTGAAACTATTTGTTTTGACATCCTACTAATCTTACTAATATTATAATTGTGAAAGTTTGTATGTTTGTCTCTCTTTCACGCAAAAACTACTGGACGGATTTACATCAGAATAACACATAGGCTATAGCAAGCGCGGATTTAGGGGGGGCACACGTGGGCACGGACCCCCTCGATAGTCTTAGGTACTATGGAGGATCTATTATAGTTCATAATTAAAGGCAAATCGCATGATTATAGTGGTTAATATAACAGAAAGAACATGAGTGAAACTATTTGTTTTGATATCCTACTAATCTTACTAATATTATAAATGTGAAAGTTTGTATGTTGTCTCTCTTTCATGTAAAAACTACTGAATGGATTTGGATGAAACTAAAGATGAAGTCGTATTATGTCGAGAGAATGTTAACTGCTTTCAGATAACCAGAATTGTATCATTCTTGTAGTTTTTGGCCTGAAATGGAGTTGTAATATAAACAATAACTCCTTTTCATTTTTATCCGTATTTAATAGCTTTTTTAAGTAAGAGATTTTTAAAAGTGAAAGCATACTTGTCGATGGGCAAAGGAAACTAGAACCCGGTGATCTTCATCATATTCATGAATATAAAAAATAAGTATGTAAGAGACGAACAGCAAGTGTAATTGAGAAGACTCCAGGGGACGACAAAGATGGGGAGGGAGGGGATACATTGTAAATATGAGATGCTAAGCTGACAGCTATTGATGCGAGAGATACTTAGCCTCTCGGCCTTACCTCTCCAACACCAAGGCAAACCAACTTCTCATATCATGTTTTGGTATTTGCGGCCGCATGCCAGCAAAGATGTGTCCATAGCATCTCACAACCGCGAACGCGATTATTTCATTTCGGGGCTTCGGGTCTTTCCCCATAACCCTCGATTCGCACACTCCTGAACTCTCTCTTCTCCAGAGTTCTTGACACATTCATTCGCTCATGCACATCTCGCCAGCATGCGAACGCAAATCCACGAAGATAGAACTACCAACCATCCTGCTTCCAGCAGGTCGAGCCGTCACCAGTTTCCTGGATTACTGCCCTTTCGACCTTCTAACCACGCCACTACGTCTGCGACCGGCTAAACCGGCCACCACCCTCCCGTAGTACCATTTTGGGGCATAGCCCCTGAGGCTTAGAATGGTCACTGGCCCGGGAACCAAAGTCCCCTACTCTTCCCCTACCTCCTAGGAAGTATACTTGGGCTGATGTACCTCCAGGGAGGAAGGGCGGGATACGTACCCGTGGGAGGGAGGGACAGAAAAATGCAGATCCTGGGGTAGAGCAACTCGAAGCAGAAAGGAACTTGGAGGAAGTAAAAGAAGAAGAAAATACTTACCTATAAGAAAACAGATTTCCATAACCACCCTTGGGGTACTGCTTATGGTTACGTTACCCATTTTTTATAGTGGATGGTTCGCCGCACTGAATCCAGTAGCAGGAATGGCTACCTGCTAATGCAATCAGTGTAGCCCTATGAAACCACTGGACTTGTGGAAAAATGATTATATATAATAGATACGTCAAATTATGATGAGATAAATTCTGTTATCTTGTAAATGCTGAAAAATGATAAAATTTAAAATATACGTTTAAAAGGTTTCCCTCTTGACTCCAAAATAAGTTTTCTTTTAATATTTTCTTCAAATAATGGAATAAATTCTATGTTCACAAGACGGCTGCTCAACGAATTTTGAATAACAAATGTTAGGAATGTTTATTCTATCACTTAGGTACGTCAAATTAAGATGAGATAAATAATTTTTCTTTTATAACTTTCTGAGATATATTCCAAAATCTTGGAAAAAGAGAATCAGAAGACGAGTCGATGGATTGCTCTAAGAGGAACAAACGGCTTTCGTGAAAATGCGAGCACACAAGACCTGATTTTTGCTATGAGACAGATTTTTTTTAAAAGTCCATGACGCGGACTTCCGGCATTACCTGGTGTTAATTTAATTTATTAATAAAATAAATTAAATCGTTGAGGCTGTGGCAAATCCATTTTACACAAATCCTCATTGGTCACCCGGCTGTTAATAACCTATACTAAATTTATTTCAGTTTGCTTCTGACTTCGATAGAGTGTGGTTATACTGTGAATTGAAGATTTAAGTACATTTTACTAACTCTTCATAACTGTCTTTTGGTTATTTTTCACTTATATATGTTTAACGAATCATAATTAATGATGAAGGACGATGAGGAAGGTGTTCGACATCCTTTTCTCAGACCGATGCTTCTAAACCAGATGACGAGCTGCATGAGACGAAACCCACATTTTTACCTCATGCCAAAATTTAAAATTCATTATTAAAAAAACATATAACACTAGGAATAGCCGATCTGTTAATGTAGAATATATAAAAAAAAAACTATATTATTTCACTCCCGTCAATGTAGTTTGTATAACTGTAATTAATAAAATCATTTTTCCGTTAATAAGGGTTCTCCTTAGTGCTTCTAAAAACAAACAATTTTTGTAAACATATAAAATAATTATACGTTATAATTAATCAAAAAATTAATTAGGAAAGAAATTGAGAACTGGTTAGGAGAAAATAAGGTTAAAAAAAATCGAGAGAGCTTTAAAGGCGGGAGGAAAATTAAAAGAGGGAGGAATTGCTAAAACAAAAATTACTGTTATTTTAAATGAAAAAGGACAAGAATTAAATGATAACTCGAAAAACATCAAGCAGGCTTTAGGAAGAACTATTTTACTGTAGACCATATTTTTGTGATCAGAAACTTATTAAATAAGCGAATGATTATTATTTGTCTAGATTATGAAAAAGCATTATTAAGATGTTGAAGAAGAGGACCAACAGTCCAAAAATATGCAAGATGTTGGAAGAAATGTACTCAAGATCCGACCCCGAATATAAATTAGGAAACAGAAAAGTAAAAATAAAAATTTGCAAAGGTATAAGACAGTGATAATACTGTCAATTGATTTACATAATGCAAATAATTATCAAGCATTGTTAAATGACCTAAATCTTTAAACCCTTTAACTAGAAAATTAGCCGGTAAAGGCACTCAAATTATGCTTTCATCTATCGAAGGTTTATGGAGAATAACTAAGTACTATGATGATGAAAAAATTGAATATCACACTTATTCAATAGAAAAAAACAAATCCAGCCAGGAGAACTACACCAAATTTCAAATATTCTTCCGTCCTAACGCTTGATCAAAAAAAATAATCAAGAAACTAACACCTAAAGTTATAGCACTGAAAACGTTTTATACAAAATCATGAACATTATTTTAGAGGCGATAAAACCTTACTTTTCACAAATAATTAGCCAATTGGCTTAAATATTTATAAAAAAAAAAATTTTTTTACTTACGTGAATTAGCTTCGTGATGGAGTTGTAACTTCTTTCTGCAATTCTTAAACTCAAAAAGACTCTTCAACCATTCGCGCTAAGGATTCTTTGATATTTCCCCAAATTCACTTATATTAATTTTCTTATTTTAAATTGACTATTTCATCAGAAAACCAGTTAACAAATGAGAAAAAAATTCGGTATTTCTTCTATATAAATATACTCAAGTATCATAGCAACAGAATAATCTTTATTTCATCGTTATTCGCTTAACAAATTTTGAAAGAAAATGTCAGGAATATCTTCAGCAGTATGGCCCATTGGTGGCAGATCTGGGGATAAACAAGACTGTACTTTTCCTACATACTAGGTTTTTCCTCTATTAAGGGTACACACTTTATAGTGACTAGGTGAGCCCCAGAACCCACGGGTTCCATCTCCGACTGTTATCAGATCAAATAAAATCTGCCAAAGACGGATTTGAACCCAATTCGGCGAGACAACTGAAAGCTCTACCCTGGGAGAGGCTAGCCTATTTATATATCTTACTAATATTATAAATATGAAAGTTTGTCTCTCTTTCACGCAAAAACTACTTAACGGATTTGGATAAAACTTTACAGTATTATAGGTTATACATCAGAATAACACATACACTATAGCAAGCGCGGATTTAGGGGGGTGGCGCACGGGGGCACGCGCCCCCCTCCCGACAATTTTTTAGGTACTGTGGAGAATTCATTATAGTACATAAATAAAGGCAAATCACATGATCATAATTGTTTAAATAACAGAAAGAACATGAGTGAAACTATTTGTTTTGATATCCTGCCAATCTTACTAATATTATAAATGTGAAAGTTTGTATGTTTATCTCTCTTTCATGTAAAAACTACTGAATGGATTTGGATGAAACTTTACAGTTATATAGGTTATACATCAGAATAACACACAGGCTACAGCACGCGCTGATTTCGGGGGGTGGCGCACGGGGGCACGTTTTTAGGTACTGTGGGGTGGCGCACGCGACAGTTTTTAGATACTGTGGAGAATTCATTATAGTACATAATTAAAGGCAAATCACACGATAATAGTGGGTAAAATAACAGAAAGAACATGAGTGAAACTATTGTTTTGATATCCTATTAACATTATAAATGCGATAGTTTGTATTTATGTTTGTTACTCATTCACGCAAAAACTACTGAACGGATTTGGATGAAACTTATTGAGTAAAATAGGTTACACACCATAGGCTACAGCAAGGGCAGATTTATGTGGGGGCACGGGGGCATATCCCCCCCCCCGTTATAGTACGTAATTAAAGGCAAATCAGGAACTTAGCATCTTGAAATTTGTAGATAGGTTCTTTGTATAGTTTAAGAAAGAAATTTGGATAATTCCACCCCAAGGGTTTCCCCTTTAATATAATAGGGGTTGTTTAGGCGTGATTAGACTGAATAAATTTTGATAGAAGCAAATAGAAGTACCACGGGAATTTGAATGAAATCTCAGATATTAACAAAGCGTTCGATTTATTAATTTTAATAACATGCGAGATATCTTTTCTTAAATACTATGAAATATACATGTAAGAGAAAATACAAATTAATAATAGCTTCTACAAGAATAACTTAAAACTAAACATGCAACTTAGCGATCTAATGAACAAAGTAATTTAATACAAACAAAAGAAGAAAAAATGATTAATATGAATGTGAGCGATAATTAACAATAACAGAAATGCTCCATGCTAGCATAATGGCCAAAGATATGATAACTACAAAATAAACTTGAACGTTGTAACGAAGTTTTCAATAAGGCGCGAAGATGTGCGAATGACTATTATCTTCGCCAGTGATCATGGCATGAAGGAGCAATGAGTATGATATCATGAATTAACTTGAACTGTCCGGTTGGTACCATGTAATACGTTGATCTTCCGGAGAAAAATTAGTTGACAATTTGAAGCCTTATGGTAATGAAATGTGACTTACAATTTGTGTGATGTATACTCAATTATCATCTCAGCATAGCTTCTGGCGAGTGACAATCTTGAAACCTCTGGACGTCCTCACAGGAATAGCGGCTTGAAAGCGGATTACTTGGCGGCAGTGTGCGATGATCTTAGCTGCGAAGGGCTAATAGAACTAGTCCGCTCGGCGATCTAATAGCAAGTGAAGTGACTCAATAGCGTCGCTCCCCCTCTCCTTGGTTTTGGCGGTACAGTATTCCCGATTTTAGAGGCAATGATCTGTCCGTTCCATCTGGCAGTCATTCCAGGTCCGCGACTAAACAGGGGTTCAAAGGTTGTATAGAATCCGTCAGTTTTTAAGTTAGACATCTGAAATTTTGGATGAACGAGTAACTTATATTAAAAAAAAATAATTAAATTATTTATTTAAAATGAACTTAAACGAAACTTTATGTGGGAGACCAAATTCCACGCGAGCAAAGCCGCGGGCATAAGCTAGTATATATATATATATATATATATATATATATATATATATATATATATAGATGTCTGTGTATTTAGGAAGTAACTACTTAAACGTTGTACTTAGGTGATTTCATTGTTAATTTTTTTTTCAATCGTCATTTGATAGTATTAGAATGTTAACAAAATACTTATTTCTAACATAAAACTTAGTTTTACTGTAGATAAAACACGCCTCCCTCTCAAAGTTAATGGTTAAGGGCAGACTGATTTCGTTATTCCCGATTAAACTGCCCATTGGAAACGTGACTAGGCCTGTTCACATTATTATGTATAGCTTCACGAAAGTAATAAAAAGAGTCACAATAAAGAGTTGCCCCATTTCACCGAGCGATATAAAACTTATTCCTTTCGAAAGAAAACTCGATAAATCCTAAACTAGATTGCGGTTTTTACTGCACACAACTAAAACTTTTACTAGCTTATAAATTAGAAAACTCTATTTTCTTTAGGCCAATGAAAAAAAATATAACTACACCATTATATCCCTTGAAGAATCTTCTTTTAAGCATAACATAGATGCTGTATTGTTTCTAAACCAATGGCTGTGCTAGGAGATCTGTGTAATTATAATAACAGCATAACATTATGCTGTTATGGCGAATTCGACGATGCTATAGTGGGAGCTCTAAATTTTGCCTATCCAGGTTTAATTAGGGCATTTTAAAAATCCCAAGAGCCACCTGCCGGGCTGCGAACCCGCCATCTTGGGCTTAGTACGTTGTTATGCTAATCACTAGACGACAGGTCGCCCCTGATAACTCCCGAGGAGTTATTTCGCCACCTTTATCAACTACCAGGTTTTTCCCTAATTAGGGTTTGCAGTGCTTTGCAGGACTGGTTGACTTTATTTTTTATTTAAATCACATCATAGCTTACTTTACTTTCTTCAATAACTTCAGGCATACTGTCAGACAATTAGAAAAGGACATTTTGCGGAATTATAGGTGAAGCGGGGGAGGGATAGTGAGAGTAGCCATTGGTTACCACCGGTATAATGTATTGCTATTATAACGGTATAATGTATTATCGGTTATCTAGGTAACGAGAATTCGGATGACTATGGCCTTCTCATCGGAGCAGAATTCATTCAGGGATAATTTTCGCATTATAATTTTCAGTCTTAGGGAGTGGAGTGGCTCAGTTGTAGAGCGCTTAGTTTCCATGCCAAAGGTCTTGGGTTGAAATCCTGCTCGCTGCCAAGACTTAGCATTCGGGGAACAAAAGTATTCCGTAAAGTCACGGCAAAAATACAACACATACAATATAATGTACACAATTCATGGGCTGTAGGGGTGCGGGTTTTTTATTAATTTAAATTTTTAGTCTAATAATATCTTAGTCTATTTTAATTATAGCTTCAATGAGGCCAAAGGATGAATCTAAAGAGTTAGGTAGTGGGGAAAAGGGACTTTGGAGAGGCCGGAACGAGTCGACTGCGCAGGTCGTTTTCTAAATTATCAGACTACCGTGACCTACGAACTAAATCTTAAAATTCCCACTTAAGTTGTTGTTGTTTGTTCATTTAACGTCACTTTATGCTGCTATAGCTAATCGGACGATGTTACAGTGGGACATCTAAATTTTGCCTATCCAGGTTTAATTAGGATAGGTATTTTTAAAGAGTACCTGATATCGTACAGGCTCGGGCCCCCCGTTTAACGTCCCTTTAGAAGAACAGCGTAACTAAAGGCCGCTTAAGCTATCATGAGTTCTTTTTATCTTTGAAAAAACCAGGTTCCAGTCAATTTATTATATTGAAAATGGCATTAAGTGCCGAAACGTTTGTTTATTAAAGAATAAAATAAATTGACTGGAAGCTGGTTTTTTCAAAGATAAAATTTACATAGAAATAGAGTCCAGTATATTAGATAAGAATTAAAATGTTATCATAAGTCTGTAATTTGTAGGTATAATCCATCCTTTTAAATAGTCTTAGGAAGGAGCATTAAAATAAAAAATAAAAATGGTAGATATGTATACTCACAATCTTATTTGGTATGACATGCATATTAACCCATTGATGCTTAGAAAAAAAATGTTATACCTTACTATAAACAATAAAATATCTCCTTAATTGTTTTCCACAGTTTTTCTCCCTTTATATTTTAAATGTTTATAAAAAATTATAACAATTGAGCAGTAAAGAAAAATAGTTTTTATTCTTCTTTTATGATAATAGGTCTACGAAAGAAATAAAGTTTGTTGAATATAGATAGTTTATTTCTATGCTTGGCATTTTCTTCATCTAGTTATAAACTGTATAATGTCTAATATAAATGCAAATTTAGAACTGTCTAGATTATCAAACCGATGTAATATAAAAACTTATTTCTTCACTGAACTTATTTTAATTGTATATACTTGGCCAAATCTTTATTTTTCTGGAGCAATTGGTTATCTCAGAGCGTAGAGCGCCGATTTGCTGTGCTGCATACCTCGTGAGCTCAGAGGAAAGGGCCTCTGATGTCAGGTGCTCGCTAATGGTTCCTATCCTAATTAAAGCTGAATAACCTAATTTTAGGACTCCCAATGTAGCATCATCCGATTGACTACAGCAGCATAAAGTGTCATTAAATTAACTAACAACCAATTTAAACATCTTGCCCTCCCCTCTTCTTGTATATGTGTATGTGTGTATGTGTATATACCAGCTCTAAAAGATAGAAAGGATACTACTTAGAATTCTATTTACATCATATGAGCTGTTATTTTTTACTGTAGTGTAAGTCCATATTTTTCATATTCGCGATATCTTATGTTTAAATTTGAATCAGTTAAAAAATAAGGGCAAACGGGTAAATGTTATTATTACTAATCACTTAGTAAAGAGTTGTGTTTGAAGCCCTATACGTCTTTTAAATTTTATAATGAAATAATAATCATTAAAAATATTTCCTCCGTCATAAACCAACGACTTCCTGCCCTCATGCATCGTTTAATAACATCCCACTGATTCCTGTGGAACAGGTCCGGTACTTAGGACTACACCTTGACAAACGCTTAACTTGGAATCCTCATACCAGACTGAAACGAGAAGGAACAGCTCGCCGTTTCAGGCTACTTCAACATTTACTAGACAAACGCTCTAAGCTACCAATTAATTACAAAAGATTCATATACATGACAATCATTAGACCCATCTGGACTTATGGATTAGAGCTTTGGGGCTCCACTAAGCCATCGAATTCCTCTCGTGTTTAATCTTTACAATCCAAAATCCTTCGTAAAATCCTCAATGCTCCTTATTTTGTTACGAACTAAGTAATCCGTTATGACCTTAATTTCCCGTTTATTACTGGTTTGGCCTGAATCCGATATCAATCTTTTCATGACAAACTTCATTTCTAGTTAAGCCCACTAGTTTCAAACCTACCAACCTCTTCATTCCTGATAATCCTCCGAGGCGTCTGAAAAGAAGATTGCCTCGTGACCCTCTAAGGTGAACTTTTTATATACCACTGGGTAGTTTCTCTACATGCCTTTGTCTCTGGACATGATTTATCTTTCATCATATTTACTTGATGTATTCTGTATACAGTTGTAAATTTCAATAAATATATTTTTTTAAATATATATTTTTTTTTAGATTCAAAGCGACTTATACCACTTTAAAAAATAACAGTTCATATCTCAAAGGCACTGTATATACCTATATTATCTCGTGCCATGGCTAAATAAACATAATTCTTTCTTACAAGTCGTCTACTGTTCGTAACATAAAAAAACGAAAATTTCTGCGACACTACTTCCTTCACTAAAAGAACGTATCCAATATTCAGTGCGATTCTTTAGAAAAGGGTAGGAAATCAGTTCATCTATATTCTTCCAGAGTTTCATCTATATTTCGAGGAAAAAGGGAAGGGATTTTCGGGAGAGAGGGGAAACGTAGAGTTGGGAAGGGATGAGTATCGGGGAAAAGCGGGGGCTAAATGGAAGCAGAAGACTGAGAGGTAAGTAAGCAGAAAATGAAGGAAAAGGCTGTGAAATCGGAAGGAACTGATTTTGATAGATGAGCTCTTTGGAAATCGATATCCCTTCCATAGAGGTATCCCTTCAACTCATATCGTCCCTGTCGTGTCTGAATATCGAGTGTGGGAATCGATTCCTTTTAGTAGGCAAGAATATCGAATCCGAACAGCTGTTATAACCTCAATTAGATTGGTATGAAGATACTATATATTTATTAACTGTATTTCGTTTACGAAATACTCTGGTCGTTACAATAAAGAAATAGATTATATATTAGAAATTATGATTTTTTTTTTATCAATTTACATATGTGATAAAACAATGATAAAAAATCATCACTATGTATTAGGAAATAATATGAACAATAGATACATATTAAATTGATAAAAATGTTAACATTTGAGCATGAAAATTAATTAAAGGTTATAAGTAACTGAAGAAGATCTAACAACAGCTGGAATCTTCTGGCCAGGTGTTTTTGTGGTTGTCATGGATACATCCAGCGTGGGCTGTGTCATATTTTAAGAATATGACAATATGTCGATATATGTGAATATGAGAAGTCATGTAAAATAAAATCAGATCAGTCTTAACACAATCTTCCCACCTACGTCTTAGTGGGATACGATCCGGCCGGAGGACCAAAAAAAAAAAAAGAAAAAAAAGGCATTATTGTGAATAAGGTACAATTTATTTTTTTGAATATCGCATAATAGGCTGGGCATCCCTCCTGGTGTCTGTCTTTCTTATCTCCGTGACCCTTGGTGCCGACGGATGCGTCCTCCAGGAAGAGAATGAACACCGTTGCTTGGTGGTCCTGGAGGATAAATAGCACCGCTGCTTGGTACTGGAATGCTTCCTCATGGAGGATAAATAACACCGTTGCTTGGTGTTATGGGATTGCCCCAAAATTGAAGAAAAGACAGACAACAGGAAATGGTGCCCGACAATATAGTTGATAAATTTAGAGCTTATATTGCGTCAGAATAAGAACAGATATAGTGATATAAGTACAGACCAGTGGAGACTATTGTGGAGCCAGGGCTAGTGAAGTATGTGTCCTCTTCTCGCCCTGATGTGCCTTCGGTATCGTACGGAGGTGTTGGGAAGGTAAGTAGCATGCTGCTAAAGTGAGCCGAGAAGAGGACCATCCTTCATCAGATCTCGTACCTGACTGGCTTTTGGGCGGCCTGGTCACATGACATATGCGATAACGAGTTCCCAGGCCGACCATTTAAGTACACAACATTTTTATACAATATAAAATAAACTGACTGAAAAATGGCAATAAGTTAAAGGAGAAGATGTACATACAAATATTAAAATGAAATTACTTTTAAAGTAATATTGTTGCTTTAAAATTACACCTCAGACGCTTCCGGTCGGATTAACTTTTGGAATATAAAATATGGTGTTAAAATAGAGTAAAATAATAAATCGGTTTTCGTATAGTTATGAGGGTAATAAAATAACTATCAACAGTTTTCCCTCTAATTAATAACTCCAGTCTCCTAAAATAACAAGAGACCAGTACTGAGCCATAAAAAAATAAAATAAAAATACAGAGTCACATAAAGTAAATTCCATTTGTCTGCTGATATCTATATTTAAACTTTTATTCCTTTTTTCCCCGCTATTATTCCTTATTATTCCTTTTCTTTGCCCCTTGTTGCTACAAGGATAAGCCATCGTGGAGTCGAATCCTGCCTCAAAGAGGTCGAGATCTGAAGAGGGCTGGTTTATATTGGACTCCTTTGGATGTAAACTTCCCCCACAGGAATGCTCCAGCCACTTCACTCATGCTATTCCTACGATTCCTTTTTCTTTCCGATTCCTTCACGCTCTATCGCGTCTGATTGAATGTTGTGAAAATACTGTACTTATTTAATGTCTGGTGTCTAGAAATCCTAGTAAAGATAGGACTTTATTTAAAGTTATTTTTATCTATGACTGGTATAACCTTGCGTGAACTATCGCATTAGGGTCTGCTTCGGAAAAAGCATGCAGATTATTTTTTAAATATTCTATTAAATAAAATACTCATAATAAAACGCATATATCTATAAATAACTTCAAACCAAAACAATTGCAATTAAACTTGTCGATAAAAATCAGCAATGCTTTATAAAATCTTAGTAAATAAACATTTTTTCTAGTAACTTCTCCTCCATATGAATTCGCATAAATATGAATCCAAAATATTTATTTTCGTTCCACATTCTGTTTTGTTTCTTCGTTTGACTGAAGCTTAAAGTGATTCCACCCTATGGGTATGAGCACCTGTGATTAAGTCAACGAAATTTTCTGAATGGTTAACAACGTAATGTTTATACCTCGTGCCTTCAATTTGCTTTATTCCGTTACAGGCCTTTTAGCAATCATACAACAAGTCTCAGGTCGTATTAATGCAAGAAGTCAGCATTTCAGCTGTTCTACAAGGGACAGAATATAGGAAAAACTCCATAGTTTCCCTGCATACGCCTTCGAACACCCGTTGCTGCAGGTATATCTTCCCTACATTATATTTCTTTTTGCAGAAGCAGGTCTCATCCATTTCAACACTAAGATCTTCTCCTCCAATCATTAGATAATTACCGAATAAGTAATCTGCATGTGTTTTCCGGAACAGACCCTCACATTAGGTGTATATCCTGATTCGTATTCGTATAGGATCGTTTCGTATGAAATGTCCTTTTTTATTATTTCTAAAATTCAAAGTGGACTTTTGTTGTTTACTATGCGCTTAGGTTTAGAGTTTGTAATGAGCTGTTATTAATCTCTCTTTTTTCATCCACATCGTTCTGCAAGGATATTGACATAATGCTACAAAAACATCAAATAACAACCTGCAACGGTAGAAACTCTTATACCCATTACTCTATCACCTAAGCTCTTACATGACAAGCATTGAAAAACTAAACAAGCTGGGTTACAAAGTCCTCCCGCATCCACCTTATTCACCAGGCTTATTTTTATGTTTATATTTATCTCCAGCAGAAATTTGGAGAATTTTCCTCTTTGTCTTTCTTGAAAGCTTGAGTATTCTGAAGGTCGTCCCTCAAATGTCATCCTGAGAGGCCTCGAGCTCTTCACTGTCTTTTACAGTCTCCTTAATCCATGTGCTGGTTTTTCATTTAATTTTCATTTCTTTTTTTTTTTCTGTATATGTTTCTCTTAGTGATTTCTAGACCACATATATACCTGTTATTCATCTCTATACATTTATCTGTTGTTTTTTTTAGTGCTAAAAGGTCTTAAAGCATCATAATATCAATCTTTATGTTTTCTTTCTCAACTTCCTCTTTCTCCACACTTCCCTCATGAGTTCGCCTTCTGCGCTTCCTTTTCTCTGACCACGCACAATCCCTTTTTGGGCGTTCTTTGTCCACGAAGACCTTTAAATCGTTCAGTAACTTTCTATAGGTTTCTATATTTATCTGTTATTGTATGGTATTTTCTTTTTTTGTAATATTTCCTAACTTATCTTCTTTTTATTTTTAATCTATATCTTGAATACCCGATCCAACTTTATCCCTAATGACAACTCCACTTTAGAAAGATACGTCAGATTTTAGTATAATAATTTCTTTATATTTTATGTTTATATTAATAAAAGCGTCAGTTATATGATTTAAAACTGACTATTATATACCACATAATAAATGTTATGTGATTATACCATACTCCTACTAACATCGACCTCCCGACATTTATTTTAGAACCACTTCACTTTCCCTGGAAATATTAAGTTAATGACGCAGTAAATTCCGAGTGTAAAGTGGAAAGTCGATTATGAACATGAAAGTCGATTATTAGGAACATTTACAATTGTGAGCAACTTTTATACAAAGCCGGTTAAGCCTCATCCATGGATTGATGGATTACACGTGCTTTCATCAAATTATATTAAATACAATTCAGTTTCAATGCCAAAGTTTTTCTGTTCGAGGTATCTATTATGAGCATCAAGTTCATTTACCTGTTTATATCACAACGATAGAATATATCCCTTACATCATCACTTCCCTTCATTCATTTCAATAAAACCTAAAAATATATCTACAGTCACGATGAATTTGGAGTTAAGCCGAATTTTCTCTAAAATGAGTTGCTCATACTTAGTGAAGAGATATCGTATAATTTTCGTATTGAATAAGGGGCTGTGTCAGGCATTGGCTTGAAAAGGAGTTAATGCTTATATTACAACTCCAAGCCAAAAACTACGAGAATGACAGGATTCCGCTTCCCTCAGAACAATTAACTCTCTCTGGACAACATTCGACTTAACCACTAATTCATCGGGCCTGCAGATATATTAATAAAAGTAAGAAAATCTCAAAAAATAGGATACAATAGAAATAGTTTTTTTTTTGTTTTTTTTTTCTAAACACTTTATTCAGACATTACAATCTGCCACTTGTGGGCAATAAGTAATGGTGCTATGAAGCTACAACCATTCCATAACAAAACAAAAAAAGTGGTATAAACAAAATAAAATAAGTCTAGATAAAAATAAATAAAATAATGTACACATTCAAACCCTATTTACAATTTGCCTGGGTCCCCGAACTAAGCTTCTTCCCCAGGAATGAGGGCAAAGCAGGAGTTCAGAAGGCCCTTGCCCCCTTTTTCCAGCCGCGTCACTGGAATAAACTCCAATGGAAGCTGGTTAAAGGCGCTTCACACACACACACAGGTCGTGAGTGGAGAATCTGGCCAGTGCCAGTACTCCAAATATCATTATTATAACAAGTCTCGGGGCCATTGCCGGTTTAGGCGGCGGGGTGGATTGTATGGATGTGTGGAACTGGATAATGACTGAGCCAGGGGATTGGGATGACAGACAAGGTTTTGGTGAAAGTTTGAGAATTTAGTAGGGATGAGGTCGAGGACAAAAGGAATGTTGAGATCAATAGAAATAGTATGATTTTATTTTTGGTGAATGTTCAGATGATGCCTAAATTGGTGAAAAGTTGATTGGTTGTTTTTTCCAGCAATTTAGAGATTTAGGTGTTTGTTTTGGGAATTTTTCTTATTATGCCCCATTTATAATTTATCCCTAAGGGTCTTCGGTTCAGTAAATGGTAGATAATACAAGCAGAGAGGTGATTTGGAGATTCAACTCAACTTCCAGAATTTTTTTCCTAAAAAAAAACTGGGAAGGTTCTGTAAATCCCTCAGGGTCAATATATGGCTAAGATATTACAAATTAGCTCCGCAACTCACCGCTTTACACACTGTCTCCCATTATTACCATTCGGCCAGACACACTGACCTAGGAGGATCTCCAATTGAAAAATTAAATTATTTACCAGTCATACTGGTTTCGAACCTGGGACCTACAGGGACGGCCTGTGGTATAATGGTTAGCATAAAAACCTACTAAGCCCAAGATTGCGGGTTCGTAACCCGGCAGGTTGCCCTAAATGGTTTTAAAAGGAGTAAAAAACCCTTGGTTATGACGTACCTCAGAAGGGACGTTAAACGAGGCTCCCGAGCCTATACGATGTCAGGTACTCGTTAAAAATCCCTGTCCTAATTACACATGAAAAGACAAAATTTATAGCTCCCATTGTAGTATCGTCCGATTTGCTACATCAGCATAAAAGTGACATGGAATTAACAACAACTTAGGACCTATATCGATATATCGACCTTACATACTCAGCTATCTTCCTGTTTCCTGAAGTTGTAATTACACACAATATATTTGCATTTGATGGCAAGAAGTTTATGATTTATTACAAACTGAGAGTGACAGAAGGAGATATGCATAAACTAGGAGTGTAAACTACTCGCAAGTGAGCGAGTGAACCCTCGAGAGATCTTCACAGTTAATTAAGCTTCCTTAGCTGATAAGGAATTATCCGATTCACGCTCAGAGGAACTTTATTAACGAGTTTTGTTCAAGTCGCTCCTCCACGGCCACTCAGATCTCTTCTCGATAAGCCCCAACTGATATAATGCTCAGTATCTAATTTCCGGCTTTCTATCTTAAGGGGACTTCCATTATATCTTAAAATTTTATAAGGAAGATTTTTGATCCTTGAAGTGAAAGGAAACACTTATCCTTTTATCTCATAACAATCCTCTTCTGATCCTTTATATTTGTATACTCTTTAACACACAAATCGTTAGCTAATTGTTTACAGGGACATCTGTAGTGGTTAGCATAGCAACCTAGATCCCCAGTTCACAGCCTGGCAGGAGACTTAGGATTTTTAAATAGAGTAAAACATTCTAAGTTATGCCGTCCTTCGCAAGGGATGTAAAATGTGGGTCTATAGTCTGGCGTCAGCTACTACTATTCGATAGTTTTCAGCCGATAGTATCGGCCTATCGATAGTCCTAACTATCGACTATCGCCCACCCTAGTTGTGGAGTGGTACAGATCCATAAAGTGGATAACAATTTAGTGGAGAAAAAAACAGACCTTTTTGTGTTACCTCAACCTAATCATTTACCTGCACAACCATTAACAAAGAAACACTAATGCCCGCAAAATGTACTTTTGCTGATTATTTTTCAATTCCATTTATGTATTTTTTTTTTAGTTATTATTAAATATTATATACTTGTTTAATTTGAATAGGATATATGTCTGTAAGTATTATTGTAAAGCCAACACATTTTGTAGAAGGCTAAAAATAAGCAAAAAGCACTTCTTACACGTCTAGAATTGAGCATTAATGCAGGTGATCTGTGATCCAGTTTCTTTTGAATTGTCGTCATAAATATTGTGCATGATTGACAAGTACGTGTCAAGGTTAGAGTAGCCATTGTTTAACTTATTTAGCAAAACATTTGCTTCAAGTTTTTAATTTCAAAATTTCGATTTTTATACTAACAAATATCTTAAATAAATATAAATAATAAATATCTTAGAAATGGGTCTAAATAGATTATAACTTAAGGGACTTATAAAAAATTAATGATATAGCTACAGTAACTAAACTTTATTCCGCTATATTAAATTACTATCAACAAAGACAATATTTTAAAGTATTACTACAATCCAAAGTTATATATAAATTTATATTCAATTTATATACAATTGTTATTCATCAAAATAAAAAGTAATTACATAAAATTATAGTTAATTATTTTTTCAAATCATATACAATTATTTAAATTGTTACTACTATTGTAAAATATTTTGAACAAAGTAGATATTTTAAAGTATTTCTACAACCAAGCTATATACACTTACTTCCAAATTATATACAATTGTTACTCATCCAACTAAATGGTCGTTATTTTCAAAAAAGCTATACATATATACAAAAATAAAAAATTAAGTTTATTTTTATATATAAAATGTAACACTGCCTGAAGAAAACTCCAAAGAGTCCAATTGATTTTCTCTAAACCAATCTTCTCTGTCCTCGTACAAATGTTCCAGTTTCAACTCTTCAATCAAACAAACCAACCTCTTCATCCTTGGAGAACTAAAAGCAATAATATTTATTGGGTTAGTTATATAATTATTAATAATCCTATTAATATTATAAATGCGAAAATTTGTATGTTTGTCTCTCTTTCACGCAAAAACTACTGAACGGATTTGGATGAAACTTTACAGTAATATAGGTTATACATCAGAATAACACATATGCTACAGCAAGGGCGGATTTAGCGGGGGGGACAGGGGCACGTGACCCTCCCAGACAGTTTTTTAGGTACTGTGGAGAATCCATTATAGTACATAATTAAAGGCAAATTAGGAACTTAGCATCTTGAAATTTGCAGATAGGTTCTTTGTATGATCTAAGAAAGAAATTTGGGTAATTCCACCCCCTAGGGTTTCCCCCTTAATATAATAGGGGTTCAAAGATTGTATGGAATCCGTCAGTTTTGAAGTTAGACATCTAAAATTTTGGATACACGAGTAACTTATAGTTAAAAACTTTATGTGGCAGACCAAATTCCACGCGAGCGAACCCGTGGGAAAAAGCTTGTACTATATAAATATATAATTAATTATATAAATCATCTTGATGAGGAAATTGTTAACTAAATGTATAGCAACATAATATAATAATAGGGTGTACAGTCAATGAATTTTATACAAATAAGTGAAATTAATTTTATTTTGTACCTATTTTTTATGATATTGTTTTTTATTATGTGTCCTAATGATGCCCTAAAAACTAGGCCGAAACGTTTGGCACAGAATGAAATGAGTTACTTATTTTTGTAAGATTCATTGACTGCACCCTCCGGCCATTTTTAACATTATATTTTCAGCCCCACTACAATAAGTGGTTGAGTAGGATTTTGTTCAGAGAGAGTTAGCTGCTTTCGGATAACCGGAATCGTATCATTCTCCTAGTTTTTGGCTTGAAATGGAGTTGTAACATAAGCAATAACTCCTTTTCAAGCCAATGCCTTACTTAGCCCCTTATTCACTACAAAAATAACTCGATTCTGCTTACTTAAGTACAAGAAACTCACTTTGGAGAAACTATTTATTCACCGGAGCTAAATCATTGTTTTAAATGAAATCATCCTATTATATTTCTACTATATTATGAAAATATAAATTAAATAATTAATTACCTTTCATTTCTGTGGAACGAGAAGTCATTAAACGATGGAGTTATATTGGAGAATCTATGAGACGGTTCTTCCATTGGCAGCGATATCTCACTGATATCACAAAGATTGAAGAAATTCAATTCTAAAAATTTAAAATAATTATTAATTAAAGTGTAATTAAAAAATCCGGAAATATTTCTGTAATCAAGTTAATAACTAAATAATAAACTATGGTATGTATGGGTGCTCTGAAATGAATATAATGACAGATGTTTTTAAAGTATTAGCTTAGCTAAACAGGAGTCAGACAAGGAGATGCTAGACGCAACTACTTTTTAAGTTGTCCTCCAAAAAGATATAAGAGAATGGAGAAAATCAAAAAAGTGTTCCAACTAAACAATACAAACTTCAAAATAGATTATAAGAAAGACTACCAGGCTGAAGAATGTTTAGCGTTAGCCGGTGATCTGGCTTTATCGTCAGATTAAATAAATAAAGCTAACAAACAGAATTACTAAAAGAAAGTTACGTAAAAGTTTGATTTAAAATCTCCTTTTAGAAAATTAAGTTCATGACAAACATTAAGGCATCCCCAAAAAACTAAGAACTGGATATAGTCAAATTCGAAAAACTGGCAAATTCAAAAATATAGAAAAAGTCATTAAATCAAGAGTTAACAAGATATAAGCAGTCTTTCACGTTGCCAAAGATATTTACACCAAGAAGTCCAAATCCATTAATAATAAACTTAGACTCTAATCAATACTAGTTGGCCCAGAAGCATAGATGTTCAGTCGCGAGTCAAACCAATTTAAATTCCGCGAGCTGCTTCACAGTTGTTGCCTTGGCAACAGATAGAGAGGACTTTTGTTTTCCCCCTCTCGACCGTCTAGTACTTCACTTCTCTGGACTTCCGATTCAGACCGCAAGCTAACATCATCTCTTCGCTCTCCTAGACTGAAGCTAACCTCGCCGTTCACCGCATGGAGCCGGAACATTGATAATATTCGACCATAGCCCTAGATCGCCTAGCATCGGACACGAGAAGTACGCCCTTGATGATACAACGAGATCACCTGGTAACCAGATACACTCGGAGCCAAAGAAAAGAATCCTTCTCTTCAATTGTAAGTCCACCTTTTCGTTCAACTAGTAAGAGGGAGCTGTTCACAGGTCATCATCAACCTCAAAGACAATATAACTTCACAGTACGAGATACAGACTATAAATTCCAACGCCACGTGACTCTGTCGCCCACTGTTAATGTTTGTTCTTATGAATCATCATTGCGAGTAAATATATTTAGATTTAATAAAACCACATGTTTCAGTATCTGGCCTAATTTATTTCCTTCACCGAATCTATTCAACTCATATTTAGAATATCTAATTTTTTTTTCTATTCAGTCTAATCACGCGATCAAACACATAGTAAGCAGCAGAATGTTTGATCCTGAACAAGGAAACGTCGATGCGTGATCTTATTAACGAGAACAATATTAAGATAAATTTTTGGATCTCTTAAAAAATGGAATCAATACAGACTACTCCGTAAACAAGAACTATTAAAAAACATAGACAAAATTACAGAAACAATAAAAAAAAACGAAGAATTCAGTTCTATTGACACCTATAAAGGATGAACTCAAACAGTATGGCTAAAATATTATTCACTTATATTAAAAAAACTGAAAAAAAAACAACAAATGGAATAATGAGATTGAAAAGGACATTGAAGAGTTCGAGATCTCTCCAGATGGCATTTGAGTGACGTACTTCACTTCGGGAAAAACTTCAGAATACTCAAGGCTTTCAAGAAATACTAAAAAGAAAAACAGGCAAGCTATGGATAGAAGATGGAAGAAAAAGACGGGAAATGAATGAAAGATAAGAAAATAAGGAAAGAACAATTGAAACCAACGTACAATAATGAAATTGTAAAAAATAATAATAATAATAAGTACAAACCTGGTATGGAATAAACGGGCGTAGAAGTATAAGGTAACTTCGTATCGAAAGTGGCTACGTCAAGAAGTGGTAGATCCATTTTTTCTTTCTTCCGTTTCAGGGTTTTTCTCTTAGAGAGAAAATCGAAAATACACATCTTCTGAAAACGGTTAAAAACACTGGCAAGGAACGATTCCATCTCCAAGTATCAACTATAACTGACTGAAGTAGTATTTGTCCCGTTACATTTATACCTTTAGCTTAAACTCAATAGCCAATAAAATAAAAGTTGGGCACATCCTATTGGTCAGTCATTACCCCCACTTCTTCCTTGGTCGTGACGTCATTAACTACTACTCTGTAAACAAAAACAAATAGTTTTATTTATCTGTATATTTATTGTTCCCTTGATATTTTTTTAATATTTATTGTACATAAGGGATATTTGATTTCTAATATTTATTATTTTAACTTACACTAATATTTTCAATGCATTATTTTTCATCATCATTTTTATTTAATGGAAAAAAAAATGAAATTTCAGTGGCATTGGAGTTAGTTGGGGTGTGACGGATGTTGTCGCGATTAGACTGACAGACGCGATGGACGACTTTCTTTTATAATATATTGTGATAATGAAATTTAAAATGTTAACATCAGTCATTGCTTATTTTTAATGTACTTTTTTATTTATTTATTGATATTTACAACTGTATTACAATAATGCAACAAGTAAATAGGATACGTGATACATAATGACATGAGAATGACAAATAGAGAAACTACCCACTGGTAGTGCTCAAATCAAAGTTCAACTAAGAAGGTCACGTGGCCATCTTCTTTTCAGACGCCTCGGAGGATTATCGGGAATTGAAGAGGAAGCTAGGTTTGAAACTAGACGGTTTGAGTGGAAATGAAGTTTGTTATGAAAGGATAGATACCGGGTTCGGGCCAAATCAGCAACAAAACGGACATTAAGGTCATTATGGATTACTATATTCTTAACAAAATAAGGAGCATTGAGGATTTTACGAAGGATTTTGGACTGTAAGGGTTGGATACGAGAGGAATTCGATGGCTTAGTGGAGCCCCAAAGCTCTACTCCGTAAGTCCAAATAGATCGTATGCTGGTCATGTAGATGAGTCTTTTGTAGTTAATTGGGTGCTTAGAACGTTTGTCTAGTAAGTGTTGAAGTAGCCTGAAACGTCGTGCGGTTTCTTGTCCAATATTTTTTTCAGTTTTTTTTTTTTTTATACAAGGTGGAAATCTCAATAGACACCTGAGAACAAAAAATCCTCAGATAGTGTGGGACTGCAACCCACTAAAACCACCTTGTTATTCAACAACTAAGCTGGCCCAACAAGTCGCTCCTCTTTCACGTGCAAAACCTCGGCTGTGGGATATATCCCATTGACTAATCTCCCAATTTAATGGAATTTTCTTTCATTTGGAGTTTTAATTTATTTATTTTAATTTAATTTAATAGCAAGTCATTATGCTTCACTCTTTTAAGCCGCCTTATTCGATGCAAAGCCTCCTCAGCTATGCTCTACATTTCTGGGTTTACGTGGATTTTAATTTTTACGTTGTGACTATCCGAAAACCTCCCAATCTCTTCTCTGACAGAGTTTACTTTGAGGTCCCTATGCAAATTATCGTTTCTGACGTACCATGGAGCATTAACTGTACTTAACTTAAATTGTCAAGTGATTCCCTTATTTTTGAAGTTATTCAAGTGGAAACCCTTAGATACTGCGAATATGAAAAATGAACTTTTAACAGCTCTAGTACAAATATGAAACATATAACTTATTAACAAAGGAAGTACCTATGTCAAAAGTTTAGTACCTGCTACGAGTTACCTGCAGAAGTACGGGTTCAGATAAAGGATTGATAAGTTTTCAAAAACAATGACTCATACATTGGCTGAGTCATGGGGCGATTCTCATGGAGGTGAACTATTTTAATTTAAAAAGAACTGGTGATATAGGGTGTCAACAAAATAATAAAGTTTAATGAAAGAAAGTTTATTGTCTAATAAAGGATGAAAAAATTATTGCTGCTATAAGAAGCAATAAAAAGGATACGCGGCGATAAAGAGAATGTTATGGTCTAATTTTATTATCTGTCTGGTCCTTTATTTGTTTTGGAGCATTTCTTAAACTGAGTAATACGAAAAAAACACATAATACAACATATATTCATGTATTATTACCTTCCCAATCGCATAGAGATGGTCATCGACGGTTGATTTGCTGACAAGTATCCTAGAAAGTTCTCGGATAGTTGTTATGGGATTTTCTTCTACCAAAGCTCGCAGAACATCGACATCAAGGGCAGAACTTCTTCCACGATCTTCTTCTCCAGGTGAAGTCCCTCTCGAAATCTCTGTTACCACCGTTGAACAGTGCATTCACTTAATGCCTTCGCCCCAGACTTCGTCGATATTTCTGACCGTTCCGGCAGAGTTTGAACTCAACAAAGTTATGCGAAAAATCCCTCTTTTTAGCGTCAGAGACAACTTAGAAAAGAATGAAATAATTCATTGCAAAATGCTACAGAAAACACAAAATCCTGCATTATTTTACGGACAGTCCAATAATTTTATTTGGTATTTAATTTTACTGTACATAAAAAAAAAACTGTACCACTACAACCCGTGAAGGGTCTGGGGTTCAGTACATGGTAGAGACAGTACAGTTTCATGGACAACGGTTGTGCAGGGAGGTGACTTGTCCTAGATCACGCTCTACCGCCAGATTTTCCCCCTTATTTTGGGTAAATTTTCCCCAGATTTTTCACTTTATAGAGGCTGGGTGAGCCCCCGGGGGGGGGGGGGTCTCATTCTAATGTCTTCAAGATGGTAACTTAATTTTAAGGAGTTTAATAGGATTCTGCTTTTTATTTGGTATTTTAATATACTGAAAATACCCTTCTCTTTTCAAAGTCATCAGACTTTTCCAATCAATTCGCCCCTCCTGTCATACCAACCATTTATGTATGACTTGATGATAGTGTCGGATCACCAAACCTTCCGATGATCCCAGCTAATGGTTGATCGTTGAGTTTAGAGACTTCACTAGGTTTACCATCGTTGACAGGAGCTTTCGCATTCATTTCACTGTCATCCCATGAAGATTTAGCGGGAATCCTGGTTTTTCAGGAATAAGTTCAATTTAATAAATATACTTGTTCATTTATTTATTCAAATAAATAAATTTTATTTTTCTTTAAAAAATAAATTGAAGAAATACTAACTATATCTTTAAAACATTAATACATAGCATCTTTTTTTCATTTTTTTTATGATCAAATATTTTATTGATTAATACTATAAATTATAAAATAATTCTATAACATTAATATAACTAATCATTGTGTGTTGTAGTATTTCAATAACAAAAGGAAATTCCAAAATAAATAGATTTTAATTTAATTATATTTAAGTATATAGCATTCAAAATTTTAATCCTAAGTAATAATACTAAAATATGTACCGTATAAAATATGAATGAACAAGATAAAAATAAAAATTGTTTTAGAATTTCATTACCACTTAAATAGAGTAAGGAACTATAAAAAAAATTCTAAATTCTATACAATTTTTAATAAATACTCAGTGTAGTAACCATACAACTCATTGTTGATGGAAATTTTAATAATGAATACATTTTATACAACATTCAAAATTTATTTGTCTATGTACTTGAAAGTATTAATTAATAAACTCAATAAGGATAAAATTTGTAATAATAAATACATTTTAAACCATATTTGAAGCTTATTTATCCGTTTAACAAACTATGTTTCCACAGATATTAGCTTTTCAGTACATTAGGGTTGAAAATTATAATAAAAGGACATTAGAATACGTATTTATCTATTTTATTTTTATTTATTTACAGGCATTCAGCATATAACTCAATAAATATTGAAATATAATGATAAATAAAGTTTATAATATAATCTTTATAATTCATTTGTCCATTTTACAATGCATGTACTTAAAAGTATCAAATATTTAACTATTTTATACATCATTAACATTTATTTGACTTGTATTCATATATTAACAAGTACAAACCATGAAAAATCTTGGAATCTCAAATGATTGGCTTTAAGTAGAATTTTATTACCACTACATACATTTAGGGATTATTTCTTTATAAATTTTATGTAAGCTTTAAAATATGTTTGTCCATTTTACAATTTATGTGTTAAAATTATAAAATATTTCATTCAATAAGAATTAAAATTCGAATGAGTCCAAATGTTTGTTTTATAACTATTCTCCGTTATCTTCATTCAACTGCTTCTCTTGCATTTTCTTGACCATTAAAGATATTTCTTGCCTTGAAGAGCAAAAATAAATAAATACTCTGAATTAGTTATCAAATTGAACAAAAATTTTTAAAAAATAAATTATAAATGAGCATTATAATCGAGTTACCTTTCGATTTTCTGGAAAGATGTTTCCAACAAAGATTGAATTTCTTTGTAGAATCTATTTTGGAGTGGCAAAATTGCACTTATATCACAATCATTCAGGAAATTAAGTTCTGAAAAAAAATATAATAAAAAATTTAAATAGGCACTCATGAGGACTGTCGACAGAAGACCTGGTGTTACAGGAATAAGTTCAATATAATAAATATACTTATAAAAGAAGTTTTTAAGTCAATTATAGGCTGAATTGTTTTTTTTCTCTTTGTATTTTCATCCACACTTGTCAAATACAAGTAATTGACAATCAGCAGATCGGCTGACTGGAAAATAATACAGAATGATATGGAAGGCATGACGAAGAACCGTACCCAGCGGTACCTCTCCATTGGATTGCTTTATTCTGAATTGTTTAAATTTCAAATTTATAAATTAAAATTATAAATATTAGTTTGGTTTTTACACATACTGACACGCCGAACCATAATTATTTAAATTTTTAAGTATTTTATTTCTTAATCAAAGCATATGATGGGATGCACAGGCTATAATAGAAAATATCAATAATTTAATTGAAATAATAAATAAATGTTTATATTATTTATATCTTTTATTTGTATTTACATAGGTGTAAATGAAGTGCCAGACTTTTATTTAATCTGTTAACGATAGGAGATGGATCCTATGGAGTCTAGGACCCTCCTGAGGCTCACCCAGCCTTATAAAGTGGTTGTCCAAAATAAAATAAGGAAAAGTACAGTCTCTACCATGTAGTGTACATAAGAGAGTCCAATTGCACGACTATTTAACGATCTTTTAGTTCAATATTATTCTTATATCAATCTAGTTCTAACCTTTAAACTAAAGTTGATTAAAATAAATTTTATAACTAATACACACGCCGCTAGGCTTCGCCAGTTTCGCGCAATACGTCACGAACATATTAATGATGCGAACCGACAAGTTTTTTCCCTTGCCTAAAGTTGCTAAACGCGTCTAAGGAGGGTTTTCACTTCAAAAATAATACTAAAAGATCATTGTTGTATTACTGGAATAAAACAAAAAACTTCAAACCTGGTATGGAAGAAATGGGAGTAGAACAGAAAAGAGTGTCTGACTTGATAGAAAACGTGTCTTCATCCAGTGCTGGTAGATCCATTCTTGCATTCTTCTCTTCTTCTAAGTAAGAAAACTGGAGATGGCAACCTCAAAAGAGAAATGTTAAGAATACTTGAACGTCCCCGGCTGCAGTTTGTTCAAGAACTGACAAGAGTAGGAATCACCTTCTTAGCTTTTGGTGGGAATATCAGCTCAATACCCAATGAGATTTCTCTGCCAATGATTGGTTAATATCTTATCTTCCCCTTTCGGTTTTCACAGTTATTTGCCTTTAGTGCAATTTTTACTTTATTTTATGCAGTAAAGGAAATATAATTGTGAAAAATTATTATTTTCTGATTCCTATCAATATATCTACAGCCCCGGTGAATAAGTTCTACAAAATGAATTTCTTGTACTTAAGTAAGTGGAATCGTCTTATTTTCATAGTGGATAAGTGGCTAAGTCAGGCATTGGCATGAATAGGAGTTATTGCTTATATTACAACTCCATTTCAAGCAAAAATCTATCTGAATAGAAAAGAAACTCGATTTGGATAAAACTCGATTCAACCACTTAATCACCTGGGCTGCAGTTATAATAGTATTTAAAAAAAAAACATATCCCCTAAAAAGAAATATTTTCAAGTACATCACTATGGTGACAAAATAATACCTATTCTCTTTTTTATTATTTATTTCATTGCAATAGTGAATTTTGTTTACTTATTTATTTTTAGGGATACATAAGATTAAGGCATTCCTGAATCCATCTTGACTAGTATCAACATAATGGCATTCATATAATCGTACGTTTCGTGCATGATCTAAGTTGTATACCTTTTGCCTGTGACCACTACGACCAGTGTATGAGTCTAGGGTTCAGTACATGGTAGAGACTGTACCGTTTCATGGGCAACTGTTCTGCAAGGTGGTGACTTTTCTTAGGCCACGCTCAACCGCCAGATTTCCCCCCCTTATTTTGGGTACCCTATTTTTATAATATTTTATAGAGGCTGGGTGAGCTATATGTCCTAGATCCTATATGATCCATCTCCGGCTGCAAACAGACTAAATAAAAGTCTTCTCGCAATTTAAGATGTATGCACGGAGATATATAATATATATATATTTGTTGAAAGCTGAAAATCGAAAATTTTAGCGTTTAAACTTCCTTTGCTGATTTTTAGCACGATTCCTATAATTTTCTTATCATTTAATAGGTGGTAAGAAACAGATTAAAATTTCAATGAAAGTATTTTTTCAATTGTGTCATTAATCTAATATAATGTTATGCTTCTACATAAGAATTTTAAATATTAAAATTAAAAGTGATTTATTTTTCGAGTAGACGGTTCCGTTTTCTTATGTTTTGAGTGTTTTCCCATTTCTCCTTTCTTTTTCATACCCATTTATATTTTACTCCTTAAGTTTTATTTTGCCTATTTTTCTTACTTAGACGGCATATAAAAATTGACACATTTATGACACATGTTATAAAAGGTCTTACATTTCTTGAAGATCGGGGAATCTACTTTAATTTATTTTTGAAAAAAAAAATTATTAATGAAAAATAGTTAGACAACCGAAATTTGTAATATATTTTAAAGTCTTTATGAACTTGGGGTATCACTTATTTGTTGTATTAAATAAAATTTATTTTAGCCCAGTTCTGTCAAGTATAGGGTATGAATATGTACATTTTATTTTATTTTTTTATTATTAGTATTATTATTTTTTTTTTTTTTACTTGATTTTATTATCATTTCCGCATTAATTTCTTTCTGTTACCGCATGTATATATATATATATTTATTTATTTTATTTTGTTTATATTATTGTTTTGTTATGGAATGACTGTAAGCTACATAGCTATTACTTATTGCCCACAAGTGACAGATTGTAATATTTCAATAAAGTGTTAATATAAAAAAAAAAAAGTTCTGTCAAGTAAAATTTTCAATTGACAGTTCTGTCAATAAATCTAAAAGTGTTAGTTTTTATTCATTAAAAGTTTCCACCACTGCCATACTTGACAATCTTAATAATTTTGAATACATTTTAGTCAATTTTACATAAATAGATTTTTATTTTTTTAAATTATGAAGATAATGTTCAGTTCAGTTTGATGACAATTTTTTTTTTAAGTGGGATATCTTTATTAAAATATATATATATAAATATGATAAATATAATTTTATATATTTATATTTTAATTTAAATATTAGACAGTAAGATAGTAAATATGCCATTTACTGGCCAACAAAGGAAGTACCAATGTCAAAGGTTATGTACCTGCTACGAGGTACCTGTTTATTAGTACAACGGGTTCAGATAAACAGCTGATGAGTTTTCAAAAACAAAATGACTCATACATTGCCTGAGTCATAGGGCCATTCTCATGTAGGTGAACTATTTTAATTAACATTATTATTTATGGATAATTAAATTAACATATGCACTTATAAAATATTAATAATTAATTTTAGATATTGAGATATTCAACATATTTATAAGAACGATTAGTGGGATGGTGCCAAAAAAATAATCAAGTTGAATGTAAGAAAGTTTATAGTCCAATAAAAAAAAAAAACCTGTATCACTACAAGCCGTGAATGGGTCTGGGATTAAGTACATGGTAGAGACTGTACTGTTTCACGGACAACGGCAAGGAGGTGACTTGTCCTAGGACACGCTCAACCGCCAGATTTCCCCCCCTTATTTTGGGTATCCTATTTTTATAATATTTTATAGAGGCTGGGTGAGCTATGTGTCCTAGATCCTATATGATCCATCTCCGGCTGCAAACAGACTAAATAAAAGTCATGTCCGCAGCGGGATTTGAACCAGGATTTCCGGCATGGCAACTCAGTGCTCTACCACAGAGCCATTCCGCTCTTTCAAAATTTAACATACATATTTATAAGAACGATTAGTGGGATGTTGTCAAAAAAATAATAAAGTTTAAGGAAAGAAAGTTTATAGTCTAATAAAGGATAAAAAAATCATGGCAACTCTAGGAAGCAAAAAAAGGATACGCGGCGATAAAGAGAAAATATTGTGATCAAAATTAATTATCAAATCGTGTTTGCTTCTTTATTTGTTTTGGAACATTTCTTTAACCAAGTAAACCGAAAAAACACAGCATGCAATATAAATTCATGCTATATGGAACAGCATTAATATGTTCTATTATATAGTACAAAAATTACTAATTAAAAAAAAAAACATTGTATGACTACTACATTGGTTCAGTACATGGTGGAGACTGTTGGATTTTCCAAGGAAACGGTACGACCAGCCAGTTTTCCCCAATTATTTATACCTACATTATAGAGGTTGGTTGAGCCTAGGAGATTCGTCTGTCTCGTTTGGACCAACTACACCTGTTAACAGATTAAATAATTATCAGCCGAATTTGAATTTTTTTTTTTTTTTTTTATCATGACGTTCCAATTCTTGAAAATTGAGAATGCTGGTTGATTTTTTTGTTGGAAAGTCATCGGCACAAATATTTTTAAATAATTATACTTTTCTATTAGTGCTACCACTACATGTGTAATATTTCACTCTGATGCTAATTGAATTAGAGATGTTATCGTACGGTAAAAGTGCGCTCAGCCACGCAATGATACTAGGTCCTCTAAAACAGTCCAGTAAAAAAACAACTATTGTTTTTTTATTTTTTTATAATTATTGGTCATTTTTTTTTTTAGTTTAAAATATTTTTATTTTTAAAGAGAAAAGATAGGCCCTTGGCCGGGATTTAAACCCGAAACCTTTGTCTCACCGTGACATCTCTTAAGAGCGATGTCACGGTGAGACAAAGGTTCCGGGTTCAAATCCCGGCCGAGGGCCTATATTTTCTCGTTTAAAATAATTTTTTTTTTTTAATTAAACAATTTTCCAAATATTAAATAGGTTTTAACATTGAGTTATCCGTGGCAATGTGCCGTAAATGGGAAATTTGCTCCAATAATTGCATATTTATTTACTTAACATTATTCATAATTATTATTATTATTACTATTTATTTACTTATGGCTCAGTGATAGAACGCTGAATTGCCGTGCAGAAGGTCCTGGGTTCAAATCCCGCTGCTTGCAGGTTTTATAGAGGCAAATGGATCAACAGCCGCAAATGGATCGTTCGGGTTCTGGAACCCTTCTGGAGTTCACACAGCCTCTATAAAAATCTGGATCCACGAGAAATCACCTTCCTGCATAATCGTCGTCCAAGAAACAGTACAGTCTCTAACATTCTCTAACTTAACCCCAAAACCTCATCAACATCAGCCGTAGTGTTACTGCTTTCATTATTATTTATTTGTGCCGTCTTTTCTATTTTTTTTCGATCTATCTAGCCTTAATTCTAAGAATTTAAACAGCAATATTTCTTGAATCTCTTAAATTAATGAATATATGAAAACAAAAAATCATCGATATATCATTTAATATTTAGTAACTGAAACTCACCAACCTGCAAAACTTTAAAAGTATAAAAAAAGACCATGACTCATTGCTCAATGAATGATATTTATCAAAATTATCAGAAGGGCACCGGGTCTTATCAACTCGTTATCTAAACCTGAACTGATAATAAGGTACTTCGCAGGTACTTAGACCTTAACCTAGGCACTTCTTTTGTTGGTAAATTGCCTGTTGTTTATTAGTGCTTGTATTATATTTAAATATTTAATATATATTTAAATTAAATGTCCCGTTTGCCAAACGTGTTTCATTTGAATGTATTGTCTATACATTGTCCAATGTATACAATGGACACATTGTTTCAGGAGTGCATTAAAATAACATCAATTCAATAAGGAAAACGTCATTGTGTTTATATCAGCATTATACATTACAAGTGTACATATATATACTTTTTTATTATTTTTTTTTTGTGGTCGCTACAAAGTGATTTCATGTAAGTTTTATACGAGCAAACCAAGAGAAGAGGGGGTCTTTACAATTCCCTCTGAAGCCGAGAATCCAATTAGCTCAGATTATAATTAAGTTGATAATTTCTTCGCTGAGGTCCTTCAAAGCGGCTAATCTTTACCGCTATTAAGTTGTAGTTTATTACGAGTCCTGAGTATCTCTTCATAGAGTCCTCTCTTATCTCTAAAAGTCGAGTAATTAATTGCAGGATAAGGATTAATTGAATTCCTTTATACAGAATGGAAACAACTTCTTCAACCCAATTTATTATCTCCGTTTTTTGTTGTGAATGAAACTATATTTGATTGATTTATTATAATCTCTTGAACCTATACTTCCAATAATACCACCTTTTAATTAATAAATAATTTAATATCCATTTAGATAGAGTTTCTGTCATATATTGCTTATTCGGTACGTATATATATATTGCTATATGATATAATAGAATACAAAAGTAACTTTATTCTTGGACAAGATCCCTTTAGAATAACAAACAAGAACAGAAAAAGAAACAGAATTTATTTTCGGCCATAAGGCACAAATTATAAACAATAAGGCCAATACAGCATAAATCATAATGTATTTACTAAAGTCCCCCCCACAAAAAAATACATTGCATAACATACTACTAAGCTGCTTGTGAGAATAAATAAATGTATAACAATAATAATAAGGCTTAGCGAACCTGAAGGCTCTTATCACTCATAACGCAATCCTCCCACCTACGCCTCGGTCTACCCCTCATGATCTTTATCTTTTTAGGAATTCATTCGTTACTAACAACTTTACAAGCCCATCTTAATCTTCTCGACAATATTACTTCTATAATATTAACAGGGTCCATGATCCGCAATTCCGTGTTGTGTGATCTGCTATATTCTCCAGTAGTCTCATCGTTTTTGGTCCGAATATTGTACTCAACACCTAATTTTCGAATATCTTAAAACGTTGTTCATCCTTCAGAGTTAGGGGCCACGTTTGACATCCGTAAAGAAAAGAGGATGATAGTTTTAAACATTCTGTTTAAATAAAAACATGAGCTAGAATGTAATAACTTCTGTACATACTGTATATCTTCTTTAGATAGAAAAAAAAAATAAGAAATTACAAAAGCCATTATTTAACACTGATCCATTTAAGCAACTATCGAAACCTACATTCGAGACCATCTAGTTCCTGATCGTGGAAGAACGGGCGAGGAAATAAGTGTAAACATTTTTATTCTGAAGAGAAAAGATTTGCCCTGGCCGGGATTCGAACTCGGGTCGTCCGCCTCTGCGTGGCAGCGCTCTTACCATTTGGGCTACCAGGACTGTGAAGCGAGCGCTGGTAGCTTTTCTCTTCAAAATAAAAATATTTAAAAATTGAAACAATTAATAAAAAAATATGGAAAATAAAATTGTATTATGAGATACATATGCATTTAATTTAGGTATCTTATTTAAATTAAATATAGTTACTAAAATTTATTAATTTAAGGGAGCATAGCAAACATATAATATTACGGAATATTTAATTAAAATAACTTGATGTTGACAATATTTATACCATTCCAGAATTAATTTGAGTTGAATTTCATTTATTAGTATTTCCATTTAATCCATTTTTCATTTTAATAATTCAGTTCTTCATAATAACTCAAAATATAATTATTGTAATATTTATAGCAACGATGTATTTGCAATATGTAATATTTATTGTGTAATCCGCTCGAGATATTAGGTCGTTTCATACGAAATGTCCAATTTTAAAGGAAAAGTTATTTAGTAAAATAACTTTATGAAATGTCCAATTTTAAAGGAACTTTATGAAATCAAAATATTTTTATTCAATTCATTTACCTTCATTTCTATATATTTTTCCCTACGTGCTATTAAAATGTCAATCCCATAATTGTAAAATAGTGGGTTTCATGATAACATAAGTTTTTAAAACGCGTTATTGTCTTGAGCATAATTTAAAAAAAAAAATGTACTTTTAAGGAAATTAGCCAAATTTACTGATGGAAATCTGTTGGAGATAAGTCAAGAGAATGAGGTGGATGTGGGAGCGCTTCTTTTAGGTTATTCACTGCCTGTCGTGAAGCTAGGGGTATGGCGCTGTGTTAGAGTTTGGCCGTTATTTTTTTGATAAGTTTTGGTAGCAATATGTTAATACCTTGACAGTACGATGTGGATGTGATGATTTCACCTCTGGGCAGAAAGGAAAAATGAATTACTAAGGCCAACGATGAAAAAACTTTTACTGAATATACCTTATTCCTATGTGCTGAATCCAAATATGATGTTAAAAAAGCTGTATCACACACAATTTCTTCTCATTTTACACTTCAATTTATTAATATATGCGATTTTTAAAGAACTGAACAGCTTTAATATTTAAAATAAATAACTGAAAAACTAGGTCTATTGCTGTGGATAAAGTGGGTAGCACTGCTGAAACACAATTGCTGGCCAAAAAAGGTTGATTCTTTTTTCTGTTAACAGCTGATGTTTTGTTTACTGTCAACCTAACCTCACTTTCACGTTTCCTGTACAAGTGCTCAGTACAATGTCTAATCGCGGTTGTAAAAACTCGCTGATAGTTTTTGTTATGTTTTGGTGGGACCAAAGAAACATTTTCAGACTTTGTCAAAAAGATTTATCTATCATACTTTGGAACTATACTTGGTGATGAGGATAAATCTTGGGCCCTGCATAATGTATGTCATATGTATCAGTCGAAGATCTGAGAAAATGGTCGAAAAAGAATTTTAAAAAACCTTTAAATTTGCTGTTCCTATGATATGGAGAGAGCCAAGAAATTATTCCGATGATTGCTACTTTTGCAGTGTCGATATTACTGGTCATAACTCAAAAAACAAGAAGGTAATAAGCTACCCTAACCTTCCGTCCTCCATTCGACCAGATTTACCTACCGGTCCCTGAACCACCAGATGATTTAAATTCTATAAATATTTAAATATCTGATGTACAGTCGGAGTTAGGTGAACAAGATGATGAAGAATTCCAATGTTTTACAGAAAAATAGAGCCTAAACTGTTTACTCAAATCGAGCTTAACGACTTGGTTAGGGATCTTGGCTTAACGAAAGAAAAAGCTGAATTGCTTGGCTCTAGACTAAAAGAAAAGAACTTGTTGGCGATTGGAACCAGCATTTATGTGTGCAGGAAGAGAGAGCAAACATTTTCCAAGTAGTTTGAACAAGGTGTTTTAGTGTACTGCTCAGACATTCCCGGTTTGATGAAAATTATGGGTGATACAAAAAAACTAAGGCCAGATTTAGATTCAGCACATAAAAATCTAGAAAGTTAGAGTCATGAGATCTAGCAAGCAGATAGCACATGAGATCTAGAAAGGTTGTTTGTTGGTCTGTGTTGTTTATGAATTAATCTGTGTCACCAACTGAAAATAGTCCGTTCATTACACCCTTTCCCGAACGCGGCGGTAATGTTCTCGCATCTTGGGCTGCCAAGTGTCCAAGTTTAAACCCTTAAAAAAATTAAACAAATCACTAGTTTCCATGGGCATAAGTGATGGGATACTAAACAATCGTTCAATTGTACTGCTAATAAATAAAATTAAAACAGAGAGGATTGATAACAGTTCATTAAAATCTGTTCAGGTGCCAATGTGGTCTATTGGTTAGAATAACAACCTACTTAGGATTTTTAGAAGCGAGTAAAAAATCCTTATTCATGCCGTCCTTCGGAAGATAATTTAGACGGGGGTCCCGAGCCTGTACGATGTCAGGTACTCGTTAAAAATCCCTATCCTAATTAAACCTGGACAGGCAAAATTTAGAGCTCCGACAACTTACTACACAATTTATGAGTATATAACAAATATTCTGTTGACTTAAACAGCATAATCAACATAAGTATACTAATTTCTCTTTCAATTTTAGAAATAATAAAAAAAAAATACATTTCATATAAAAAGACCAGATGGATTATGAAGGAACTATTTTATATTTTATTTTTATCGTATATACAATACAATAAATTATCGTATGATTTATAATAAATATCGTAATATGTTTCGATTAATAAATTAATGTATTTATGAATTCAAACCATGCTTCAATTATTTTTCCAACTTGTCAAATGTTCTTTGACTCTTTTATAAAAACTAACAATGGCATGTCTGTTATCTCATGCATATAAAGTATTTGTTTGTTAGGACATAATTTATCCTTGATGGAAAAAAAAAGAGAGAGAAAAGTTGGAAGAAAAGGTGGATACTTTGGAAAGAAGCTAGTGGAAAGAGTGGTTAGGCTAGAAGGAGGAAATTCGATCGAGATAAAAAGAGATTTATTTTCCTTTGACAGGAGAAAAGGACGGGAAAAGTCTCTAGATGGAGTTGGGCAATATATCAGCTGTTCCAGAAAGCCATGGCCACTTTGATTTTTCATATTTCTAACTTCCTTTCTCCATTTTTTACATTTCTTTATTATAATATCTTGTGTTATTTGTTATTAAGTTTGTACAGAAATAATACCAATTACTATTAATAATAGAATGACATAAAGTAACAATAACCTTACGAAATTTTGGACTGTAGATTCGTGTATCCATGGCAACCATCTGTTCAAACCATCTGTTATATTTATGTGTAACCTTTTCAATTATATTATGTTATCTAACTTATATAGATATTGTTAAGTTTCTCTAAACCATTATATGCCTTGTCTCTGATCCTAACATATCAAATCCTAGATCAAGACGATATACATGTAGCATTCAATACTTAGAAAAAAATTATTTATTTCCTACCCATGACAGATCTTGGATTCAGTTGCCAGTAAGGATTACACCGTTACTATAACAACGGTTGTGAAAGTCGGTGATTCGACCGATATCTCTCTCAACTGCTAAGTTTTTCCTGCTTGTACCCCTCCCTCATACAAGACTGAAAAGAAACTGCTCGACGTTTTGGCCTACTTCAACATTAACTGGACAAACTCTCTAAGCTCCCAATTAATTACAAAAGAATCATTTATATGACAGTTATCAGACCTATTTAGACATTCGGAGTTGAGCTTTGGAGCTCTACTAAACCATCCAATTCATCTCGTATCCAATCCTTACAATCCAAAATCCTTCGTAAAATCCTCAATGCTCCCTATTATGTCACAAAGAAACCCATCCATCATGATCTTAATATCCCATATATTGCTGATTTGGCCCAAACTAGATACCTATCCTTCCATGACAAGCTCCATACACACTTGAATCCGCTACTCTCTCAATTTGCTTCCCATACTATTCCTGATAACCCTCCGAGGCGTTTGAAAAGAAGATGGCCTCGAGACCTTCTACTATAGAACTCTATTGGAGTGCTGCCAATGGGTAGTTTCTCAACAAGTGTTTTTTTTTCATGTCATTTGTTCATATTAGCAGATTTATTTGTTGTTATATTATTACAGTTGTAAATATCAATAACTTAATCTTTAAAAAAATAAAAAATAAAAGCTTTACTGAGGCTGGTTGAGTCCACCAGAGAATAATAGAACTATAACCTGGAAGAAATAAAAATAACTAAAGCTTTAGTAGAGATTAATTCAAACTACATTCAAAAAAATTAAATCTGGCATTTTATTTTTTTCAAGTTTGAAATAACCATCAATTTTTTTTTTAATTTCTGCTCTTTTGCAGAATAATAAAAAATATTTGGGAACGAGGTACGCCAATGATTAGAGGATATTTGTTATGCTGAAAGTTACGGGTTCAGATCCGGCTGTGTTAAATAAATTATATAATTTGTTAACTGCTAAAGATGTACCCTGTGGGATCTACAAAACCTTCCGGGGCTCACCCAGCCTCAACAAATAGCAGGGTTTACATAACTGTGGGGAAAGCCTCGTGATTGAGCTTGAACTCGGACAAATCACCTCCCTGCACAAATGTTGTCCTAGAAACAGTAAAGTCTCAAATACTGAAACCAAGACCTTTTTAGTGATAAAGATTGTTTTTTTTACCAAGTTACTAAGTTATTTTACCAATACCAAATAATTTTTTAACATTGTAGTGAGTTATGTACAGACATAATGTGTGAGTGGAGACAAAAAAATGTAAAGTTTAAACAATAAAAATCACTTATTTTTTCGCGTTCAGTTGTATAATATGATTCAAGAATAATTCATGGTTTCGGAAATATAGAAATTTGTAAAAATAAAACTTGCAGAATGGGCCAAAAATCAATGACAAGAATGTCAAGATAAATAAGGGTTCTCAGAAGGAAGAAACATGTCAAAGAGAGTATGTAATGGAAAACTAAAGCTTCCAAATATTGAGCAGATCCCAATACCTTTGGATCAGAATAAATAAACAAACCTAGGAAGATGAAGTAAACAAAAGGAATAAAGGAAAAGTTTATTTTAGGGGAACAGAGGTTCGGAATATTCAAGATTCTGAGAGGAAAGGTGCTATCGTCAAATCTTGCTATATATGTCAATGTATGTAAACTTTTGATAACTTATGTCAACAAAATCTGAGTCATTAATAAAAAGACTTATGATCTGCTGGAATGGATTGAGAGAAGAATTTAAAGGGACATTGGAAGAAGGAAGTTAAATCTTTTTTTTACGTGAAGACGGATACGGTGGAACGTCGAATGGACCGCCATCGGAAAATGGAACTTAACCATTCTTGTATAAAGCCTTTTGGACTCCAATGGCATTGTTCTAATTGCTGATTCTAAAGAAAAGATGCAGAAAGCTCTAATAGAATAGCAAGAAAAGCTAATCCATAAAGCGATGGCCATTAACACCTCCAAGAGTAAGGTCCCGTTATGTCCGGAGATGATAAAGAAGTGGTTCACCTTTTCTTCCATGAAGAGGTATTAGAAGTTGTACCGGAGTTTACTTACTAAAGGGCTGTAATATGTTCCAGTATATGAAGCAGCTGTGCAGAGGCCGAGAGGAATGCCTCCATTTTATCGAGGTTCTTCGACGCTGGGAATGGCACAGGAGGAGGATAAAGAAGCAGGATAGGGCTTATATAAATAAATAGGGATCGGTATTATCATAATGTATTTAATACAAGTACGAATACTTCAGAATCCGGCATCAGAGTTGGGCATCTAATCAGAATTGAAGACAGCAGGGTGCCTAATAGACTTTACCAGTTCAAACCACATGAAAAGAGAAAAAACAACTTAGAGTTGGTTTATACAAAGACAAATGACCTAAAGAAATAAATATAAAGCATGTAAATTACATGAATGGAAGGCAGAGTTTGAAAAAGTCAATCAATGTGCACCTGTTGAGCTAATCAAAGAGGAAAAGAACCAATCCGTCAATATCAGAAAAAATCTGTCTCCGCCAAGTTTAGTCCAGGAATACAACTTTATAACCATCAATTTCCTCTGTAAGACAAAAGGTGTACAATTTTGAAATAAATTATATTTTTTTCATACAAGACTGAAAAGACAAGAAACTGCTCGACGTTTTCGCCTACCTATTTGGCCTTATAAGGAGTTGAGCTTTGGGGCTCTACTAAACCATCCAATTCATCTCGTATTCAATCCTTACAATCCAAAATCCTTCGTAAAATCCTCAATGCTCCTTATTATGTCACAAACAAACTCATCCACCATGATATTTTTACTTAACGATTTTTTTAATTTTTTTTTATTTATTTCTGATTTTTACAATAGTAAAATACAGAGAGAGTTTGGTTAGAAGTTTTACAAAAATAATTGTTTAGTCGCGGACCTGGACTGCCCGCCAGATGGATCCTTGCCTCTTCGATCGGAAATTTACTGTACCGCCAAAATCAAGGAGAGGGGTATGACGCTCAGAGCGCCCGGCACTTGCTGTTTGGACGCCGAGCTGGACTGTTCTACCAGACCTGGATCAACGACCATCGCACACTGCCGCTTATCACTCCGCTTTCAAGCCGCTATTCCTATGAGAAGGTCCAGAGGTCTTCAAGCTTGTCATTCGCCAGAAGCTATGCTGAGATGTTAATTGGGTTTACATCACACAAATTGTAAGTCCCATTTCATTATCATAAGGCCTCAAATTGTCAACTAATTCTTCTCCGGATGATCAACGTATGGTACCAACCGGACAGTTCAAGTTAATTAATGATATCATACTCATTGTTCCGTCATGCCGTGATCACTGGCGAAGATAATAATAATTCGCACATCTTCGCGCCTTATTGAAATCTTCATTACAACGTTCAAGTTCATTTTGTAGTTATTATATCTTTGGCCATTATGGAGCATTTCTGTTATTGTTAATTATCGCTCCCATTCATGTTAATCATTTTGTTTTCTTCTTTTTTTGTCTAAAATTAATTTTGTTCATTAGATCGCTAAGTTGCATGTTTAGTTTTAAGTTATTCTTGTAGACGCTATGGAAAACTCTTGAAATAAAACTTTCAAAAGTATTATTTCGTGGGTAAACAAATGTATATGTATCAATGGGTCAGAGCTATTCTAATACTTAAAGCTTTATATAGGAAGTTACAGAGATTAATATCTTTGTTTTGTTTATGGCCTTGTAATAACAACGTTCGAGAACCCATTTATATTCCAAAACATAACTTTGATTGGCTTTATACAAATTTTTACTTCTGAATATTGGACTTTGGGATTGAAAAATTATCCAATGAACCTGTTGTTTTTAATTTCCTTTTCTTGGTTTGATTATCCTGAGATAACTCCTGTCTATTGACCGATGAGACGGATATATGATATCGCTTAACAATTACTTATTGGAATTAATTTGCATGAATTGAGGGGTATTTTATTACTGCTGGTACCTAGTAAAGTTTCATCCGTGTGTTTTCTGAATAAAACGAAAATAATTAACTCCTAGTTTATACTTATTAGTTTGGAATCAGCTAAGTCCTAACATAATTAATCTAAAACCACATTAAAACCTTAAATATTTTCTAGGCTTCAGATGGCAGCCCATAATCAGATATATGCATTATTAAAAAAAAACTGTACGACTACAACCCGTGATGGAGTCTGGGGTCCAGTACGTGGTAGAGACTGTACTGTTTCATGGACAACGGTTCTGCAAGGAGGTGACGTCCTAGGTCACGCTCAACCCCCAGATTTTTCCCTCTTATTTTGGGTACCCTATTTTTATAATATTTTTCATAGAGGCTGGGTGAGTCCCAGGAGGATCCTAGATCCTATATGATCCGGCTGCAAACAGACTAAATAAAAGTCTTGCCTGCAGCGGGATTTGAACCAGGATTTTCGACGTGGCAATTCAGTGCTCTACCACTAAGTCACTCCGCTCCCTTATGCAATATACCCTAATTTAAAAAAAAAAAAAAGTGTACCATTACATTCGTTGAAGGTTCTTGGGTTTAGTACTAGGTAGAGACTGTACAAAATCACTCTCAACCATCAGCTTTTCCCATCAATTAAGGGTACCCACGTTATATGAGGCTCTGCAGGTGCTACATGGTCCATCCATGACTGTTAACAGATTAACGTTCTTCACCTCTCATCTCAATCAATAAAATTTACTATTATACATGGGTTAATAATTCGTTCATCAAATTCATTTCCGACAGTTGCGTTAACAAATAACGTAGATACAATAGATATACTGTTCCTTGTATAGCGTTATCAATTTTGCCTGAACTAATTGGGCCCGGCAGATGGCATGTTGTGGTATTGCGTAGAGGCACCTGGAGGGACAAATTTAAATTAAATATCTTCATATATGTAGCAACAACTGTTCATCAACATTTCACGAAACAATTGGGTTGCGAATTCCAACCTTAATTAAAACTATTAAATAGGTTATTGATAATTTAGATGTGTCATTTGGCCAAAAGTATTAGTCATCCAAAATTATTATTATTATTATTATTATTGAATAATAGGCAATTGAAAAATGCTTTCAAAAGTAGTCATCAATACTTAAATCTTAGTTATGGATTTCTAGAAGCAATTGGTTGTTTCCGAAACCCGGTTTCAGTTAAGTATTTTTTAAACAAAAGAAAAGAAAAAATCTTTTTTTTTTGTTTTTTAAGTTAAGCCTGTTATTTTCACCCGTCTATAAAACTGATCAACATATTCTATACAAATCTTTAATCAATGATAATCGATTCAAAGTTAGACATCAACATCAGCTGCAAAAGCCTTTAATCAAAGATAATCGATTTACAGTGACGACATCATAACCTTTACGTCAACTGTCAAGATAATCAATGCAAATCTTTAATCAAAGATAATCGATTCATAGTTTGACATCAACATAACCTATACAAGCCTTCAATTTTAGATAGTTGGCTCACAGTTTAACGATTTATTAAATAGCTGGAATAAATTTTTCTTTTTTTCATTAAATAGGCACATTACAACCAAAATTACAGATTACCATATTATAATATTAGCTGTTGGAGCAGTAACATATGAACCCAAGTGTAAATGTCTACATAATCTTTACAAACTGTCAAATATATACATATACACATAGATAATCGGCCCACAGAGACGGCAACATAACCCTTACGGGTACCCAATAATCGACATAACCTAAATATACCTTTGAGAATCAATTTGTCGTCAATATAACCTATACAAACTTTTAATCACAGATAATCGATTCACAGTTTAAAGACAAGCTAATCTATACAAACGTGTAATCAATAATATCGATTCACAGTGACGTAAATATAACCTTTACGTTATATGTCAGCATAACCTACACAAGCCTTTAATTAACGATTACTGTATTACAGTGACTTGAATATAACCTTTACTTTAACTATCAACATAACCTATCAAATCATTAATCAATTCACAGTGACGTCAACATAACCTATACAAACATTTAATCAAAGATAATCGATTCACAGTTTTGTCAACATAACTTTTAACTTTTTGTAGTGATAATCTATACAAACTGTCAAACAAAGATAAGTGGCATAAACATTACGATTTCATTGACATACCTTTGAACAAAGAAAATCAATTTGTCGTCAACATAACCTATAAAAACCTTTAATCAATGATTCTTTACTCACAGCTATGTAAATATAACCTTACTTTAACTGTTAACATAACCTATACAGACCATTAATCAAAGATAATCGATTCACAGTGACATCATGGGATATAAAACTGATATCACTTAGTGTCTTGTTTTACACCCATAATGTTTAATTATACGAATACGAACTCAGACAACTTTAACTATATCAAATGGAAAGGACTTATTCAATCAAGAACATGATGATGAACTTGAATGTATTGTGTAGGAAGGTTATTAATGACAGGAGTGAGTATGACTAATAGAGTGGGGGAAGGGCCGTGCCAGTTGGATCGAGTCGACAGCTCTGATGTATGGATCTTTTAACTTAGCCTGAAATGTTAGCCTTCTACTTAGTACCCCAACTGTGCAAACTAAACTCGAAACAAACTAAACTTCGAATGCGGTTCTGTTAATTATATAACTACAAATATATTGTTTTAATATGGAGCTTACTTGATAGTGAAGTCATAATAGATCCACATCCACGTCATATAACAATTCTTGTTTTATAATGGGTTTTGAAATGTTATACAATATTTAAAAGAGAGTGGGATTGCACAGTGTATAAAGCACTGCGCAAAGTTGCTGTCCATAAGGACTCGAATTCGAAAAAACAAATAATATATTTGATCTTTAAGTATCCTTATTAGGATCTGGAGACACTCCTTGGACTCACTCAACCTCAATAAAGTGGATGGACCTTATAGGGATAGATTCTGGGGGTTGACCTGTGGTGTAGTGGTTAGCGTAACAAACTACCAAACCCAAGATCGCGGGTTTGCAGCACGGCAGGTGGCCCTAGGATTTAAAGGGAGTAAAAAATCCTTGGTTATGTCGTCCTTTGGAAGTTACGTTAAATGGGGTCCCGAGCCGGTATGATACTCGTTAAAAATCCCTATTCTAATTAAACCTGGAAAAAACGGCTCCCACTATAGCATCATCTGATTAGCCATAGCAGCATAAAGTGATGTAAATTGAACAAACAACTCCGTTGTCTTAGAAACGTTATATTCTCCACGTTATACTGAACCCAAGGGTCTTCATGGGTAGTAGTGATACAGATTTTTTTTTTTTATTCATTAACAGTCGTATGAACAATATTCTACAACAAATCGATAAAAATTAATTAATACTAAAAAAGATACATAATGTAATAGCTAGAAAACAATTGGAAAAATGGAAAGATTAATTCTTTAAAATCTTGGAAAAGAGCTCAACAGTCAACTTTCGCAAAAAAAAATATATCAAATTCAGCACATCTCACATCAACTGTCCAAACAGATTCAACAATCCGAGACAACCGCTTTACTCTAAGAAAATCAATAAAATATTTTATTTGAAAAGAAAAGATATGACCAGGACCGAGAATCGAACCCGGGTCTCCCACGTGTCCATGGTGGTGCTTCAACCATCTCAGCCATCCTGGTTCGCTTCTCGGTCAGTCATATCCCTTCCTTTCACTGATCCTATATCTCCGTGTTCTCGCAATTTGTGATGTATACACGGGGAGAATGTTAATTGAACATTACTTTTATATATATACATTACTTAAGTCATTAAATGTTATTATAATTTATTTTATTGGCATATGATATATTTTTTAAATATTTAAATAAAATATTGTTAATTTCTGTGATTGAGTAATTTGTAGAGATCTTGGAGTGAGGATGCTTAAAAAAAAGTTTTACGGCATCCAAAGATTCTAATTTTAAAAACAGAATTATATATATAAAAAAAAATTGTACTACTAGAACCGATTGATGGTCTTGGGTTCAATATCTGGTAGACACTACACTCTTTCTAAGGGATCGGTTTTCCAGAGAGTTGCCTTGTCCGAAATCACGCTTAGCAGCCAGGTTTTCCCCCTGTTTAGGATACCCTCTTTTTAAAGGAAGGGTGATCCCACAGAGTACAACCAAGGCTGTCAACAGATTAAATAATTTATTTTCAACACGGAGCCTTCAGCTTCTTCTCTCTTAGCTACCTCACTCCCTAATACATCATATATTTACAGATTTCAAACGAAATTGTTAGTTGAACTTACCTCTTTTTCCTTATATCTCCCTCTCCTACTCGGAAGGACTATAGAGAGGACTATTACTATTGTTCTAGCACATCATAAAATATTATGATATGCTTATTATATCATATCATATATATAATATATTATATAATATTATTAATGGTAAAGCTCCCAAACCGGAAGACGATAAGTAAAGATGGTTCACGTTTGGGGCTTCTTGTTCTTCTCATTAGCCCACCAGGTTTTTATTCTTTGCGAGAATTCAGCTTTTTTTTCTTCGCTCCATTTTGTTCCAGTTCTCGGCACTTTTGGCTCTGGCTTAAACTCCCATTTTTCAACTTTAAGTTTAGAATTGTTTCTTGTGTTCATGTCTTCATTAGTAATTCCATGTCTTTCTTAATATTTCGGATCCATTCCCCTCCATTAACAAGGAAGGCTACTTACTTTACTATTCTTTTTGTAAGTCTGTGTTCGCGAAGCCTCATTGTGTGTTATAGAATCATATCATAATATTATTTTTGTTATATTATTTTTAAGTCGTTATCAATAATATTGTTCTATTCCAGGAGCTGGTGCTTACGACAGTGTTCGACCTCTGGCCTATCAAGATGCTCACGTCTTTTTGTTATGTTTCTCCGTAGCAGACCCCGATTCTCTCGACAATACAGTCAATAAGGTTATTTCACTTATTTACATCTTTTATTAGAATAGAATAGAATAGAATACAAACTTTATTCTGGACCAAGTCCCTTTAGAATAACAATCATGAACTAAAAATTAACATAATATATATATCTGGCCAGAAGGCTACATAATAATACGAATCATGAAGTAATTAAAAGTGATAAAACATAATAAAAATAAAAATTGAAATGAAATACCTAAAAAGTACGAAACTTGACAGGATTTTAACTAATTTTCAAGTATAAATGTATTAATAACAACAGTTACAAAATAAAATAAATGAATGGGATATCATGCAATAAAATATTTACATAATCTATATCTTCTTTGGGAAAAATGAACAAAACAAGTAGGCAACGAAATCGATTATTCAAAACTAATTTATTTAAGCAGATGGAAAAGGGAAGTAAAAAGGGAGTAAAAAATCCTTGGTTATGCCGTCCTTCGGAAGGGATGTAAAACCCCGTCCCGAGCCTGTACGGTGTCAAGTACTCTTTAAAAATCCCTATCCTAATTAAACCTGGATAGACAAAATTAATAACTCCCCCTGTAAAATCGTCCGATTAGCCATAGCAGCATAAAGTGGCGCTAAATAAACTAACAACAACCTTCATCATGTTATCACTTCTATTATATTTACGGGTTCATACTCTGCAATTCCGTGTTGTGTGATCTTCTGAATTCTCCCAGTTCAAGCCCATCTTAACCTTCGATACTATCTTTTTTATTAAATATAAATTATTTCTCCAGGATATATATTTCTTTTAAGTGTTTCCTCAACTAAGGTTTGCTTCAACCAACAATTTCTTTTAAATAGACCATAACTGTGCATACTTTCTTCAATTCCTTCTTTCAACCTTTTCCTCGATCTTCCTCGCCCTTTCCTCCCATTAGTACTCTTTTAGAAAATTAAATTGGAAAATCTTTCTTCCTCCATTCTTCAGAGATTCAGGACATATTTTTATTTAAAAAATATGTATTGAATAAAAAATAATGTTTTCTTTTCATAACATTTTAAATAAATAATAATAAAAAAGTATTTCCCTATTTTGTTTCGAGCTTGAAACTTATGTCCAGAGAGGAATGATAGAGTGCAAACTTTACTGAGCCTGATAATGTTAGGAAATATTAGCTCTCTGGGCGATATGTCACTGTTCCGTAGGGTGGGCTGAATCGTCCATCCTTACACTGCTTCTAACTTTTCCTCTGTCCGTATGTTCCGGGCAGATAATACCTTGCAGATCTTTATATACATTTTGTATTGTATTTTTGAGATATATCATACATATATATTATATGCTATATATTCAATATAATGTTATATAAAGTAAATAAAATTAAATTATCATCTCCATACACAACGTAGTCCACTGTGAGTGACTTAGTGGAAAATTATTTAGGAAAAGCATTAAACACGCCAACATGAATTCAGGGTGGCAAAGAAACTTAACTTAGTTAAGAAGACAGTTCATGTCCTGACTCTGTGCTTAGCTAGCGTGAACTAAAATCCTGCTTTTTAATGCTACAGCTGTCTCCTAGGTTGGTTGAGGATAAAAAGGTCTTAGTTTTGTGTTCATTCGACACAATATGAAATTCACTTCCTACCATTCTTTAGTAGAAATTAAATCTTGCTCAAATGAGGCTGGTGCGATTTTAACAATTTTCAAATTACAGGTGAAAAAAAAATTCCATTTAGTTTCCATTACATATAATAAAAGTGCATATTATTTATTTATGAGTTGAAAATATCAATTTTTCGCCAAATACCATTATATTCTACAATTTTTTTTTTCCCACTGTGTACCACATTGAAAGGCGTAACGAAAGATTTTTCACTCCCTTTATAGTGATAGATTGCCTGCACCACTACAACCCGTTAACGGGTCTGGGGTTCAGTACATGGTAGAGACTGTTCTGTTTCATAGACAACGGTTCTGCAAAGAGGTGACTAGTCCTAGGTCACGCTCAGCCGCCAGATTTCCCCCCCTTATTTTGGGTATCCTATTTTTATAATATTTTATAGAGCTAGGTGAGCTATATGTCCTAGATCCTATATGATCCATCTCCGACTGCAAACAGACTAAATAAAAGTCTTGTTCGCAGCGGGATTTGAACCAGGATTTCCGGCATGGCAACTCAGTGCTCTACCACTGAGCCACTCCGCTCCCTAAAGTGATTGATAATTTATTTAATTTGTTAACAACTAGGGATGGATCTTGTGGAATCTGGAATCTTCCCTGTGGCACACGCAACCTCTATAAAATTGGTATAGTTAATTGGGGAAACATTTGGCGGTTGAGCCAGAAACAGTACAGTCTCTACAACATATTGAGTCCAAGGCCCTTCAAGAGTTGCAGTCGTATGGTTTTTTTTTTATATTTCAAATCCTACAGCTACATTTGATCTTGTGAATAATTCATAGCAATTATAGTTAATATAGATAATATATATATATATATATATATATATATATATATATATATATATATATATATATATATATATATATATATATATAAATCCTTCATGAAACAAACCAATTCTCTCGTTTAACATACTTATAGATTGGTTACTATAGAATAAAATTACATTGATATAAAAGTTAATTAAATGCATTTATTTTACTGGCAGGTTGTTAAATCTAAAGTTTAATAAGGCATTTTATATATATAATATTTCCTAATCTTATACAATAGTTAAAAAAATATTTGTCTTTTCAGTGGTATCGAGAGGTGAAAGTTCATTGCGATTGGGATGCCGCTGTAATCCTGTGCGGATGTCAAGTGGATCTGAGGACTGATAAAGAACACCTGGCACAGATGTCATTGCTGTTCAAATCACCAGTGTCAACAGAACAGGTTATCACTAGAAATTAACATATCCCATATGTATAGTTTCATATGTAGATAGTATACCATCATCAGGTGCTTTGTTTGATTGATTTTATTATTCTGGGTTTATATAATTAAAATATGTTCACAGTTTAATAAGATCCCAATGAAATTGTTCTAAATACCATTTAAGAAATAAAAGCCGTTCATGAGCAGCCGACAGATGTACATCTGTTTTGAACTGTATTTAAATTCACTGCAGTATGTGTACTTGTGATGTCTAGCAAAGTTCATGGTAACTAACAGCTTTGTATTTGACAAAAAATTTCTATTCATTGAAATTAATAAAATTATTAATGCTTTAATTTGATGATATTTAAACATTTTTATTACTGTTTAATTTAATTCATATGGAAAAGTTGTAAATAAAATAATAATAATTTAAAACATGGTGAGAGTCTAACCTTAACTGGAAAGACTCTTTAGAGGTTTGTATATCTCTTGATCCAGTTTAGTTTGTGGAAATCAAAAGCAGGATTAATTTTAAATAATATCAAATTAAAGCAATAATTTTTATAATCCCAATTAATTCAACTTTAACAGTTGAAAACATATTCACCTTAAGCTATAGGTTACTGTGAATTCCATGGGATAGCAATAATCTGGCGCCCTTAATTGATAATGCGGTTGTACTAAGGAATCATACAAGGGTAAATTTTAATGATGTATTATTAAATATTGTTTTTTCAAAGTAAAAGTGGGATTCTTTTACTTTGGACTAAGATCAGTTTATGACTATGAACATTGTATTTAAATTATGAAGGCTGAAGTAAGCCAGCATATTTCTTTGAGAAAATTGGTATCTAGTGACACCACATATTCAATAACGTATTTACAGGATTACACATGAAATAGAAAAATGTTAAAATTAAACATAATCCAAAATAGGAAAATTTACAGATATTGATTGATTGCTTTGAATTTAAATTATGATAATTAAATTTTATATTGAAATACACTTTAAATGTGTTTTTATTGAGAAGAAAGAATATTGATCGACATGAAATGAAAATGTATTTTTATTTTACAATAAAATGGATATGCAAAAGAAATTTAGAAAACAAAAAATAGTCAGTAAATTATATTTTATGTTACTATCTTGATTAGCAAGCTATAACTTCTCAGAGTAATGAAGAAGAAACTTGAGAAAAAAAGCATCTTTTGATCAGAACTGGAGTAGAGCGTGGATTGATCTTTGGATCGTTATCCAGTAAAGGATGGAGAGCTCTCATGTCTTAAACGGAACAAAGTCCAAGATGGAGGGAATTTAAGTCAGTGTGCAAGTTTTAAAAAGAAAATCAAATACAGATCAGTGAATAAAGACCTAATCAAAATGCAAAATATCTTAATTAGGAAACATCGTTGATGGTAATTATGAAGAAAGGAAAAAATTTGAAAGGAGTATATATCAAATAATGTTTCTTATTTTGTGTATTAAATTTTGTTTTTAGATTTATGTTTTTTATTATTTTTCAAACATTCAAATTGTTAAACCGATCCATCTTTATTTGAAAAAATATAACAATTTATAAATTTAATTCTTTTTAATATATAAATTTCTGAAATCTTCTTACCGCTCCATTCTTTTCTTTTTAAAAATATATGAACTTTATTTATCATAAAGAAATTATTTGTATGCAACTCCAGAATGCTGCCATGTTATCGGATCAAGGCACCACACCAGTACTACCTAGAAGTATGGTGTTAACTAAATTTGTATTCAAATATTTTTATTTTTTAAAGAGAAAAGATAGGCCCTCGACCGGGATTTGAACCCGGAACCTTTGTCTCACCGTGACATCGCTCTGCCAATTGAGCTATCCAAGGCCCCTCCCGGTCGAAGACAAACCTTCTCTCTTTCTTCTCGACCGGGAGGGGCCTTGGATAGCTCAATTGGCAGAGCGATGTAATGGTGAGACAAAGGTTCCGGGTTCAAATCCCGGTCGAGGGCCTATCTTTTCTCTTTAAAAAATAAAAATATTTATAACTCATAAAAAATGACCAATAATTATAAATAATAATATGACGAAAGTCAATAAGATCCTAAATTAAAATTAATGTTCAAAGAATTTCGTTCTAGTGTATTCATCGCAAAAATGGCGGGAGCACACTGGGGCTTTAGGATCTAAAAGAGAGAAGGTTTGTCTTCGACCGGGAGGGGCCTTGGATAGCTCAATTGGCAGAGCGATGTCACGGTGAGACAAAGGTTCTGGGTTCAAATCCTGGTCGAGGGCCTATCTTTTCTCTTTAAAAAATAAAAATATTTATAACTCATAAAAAATGACCAATAATTATAAAAAAATAAATTTGTATTCATGGGAATCATTAAAGTTATTATTGTTTTAATAAGATATTTATAATCGTTGTTGCTATGTACTTCTGCTAGTCTGAGGAAGTTTTAACTTAAGCAGGAATAACTTAAATTACAGTTAGGACCTGATCTCGACTGAGGGAGCATGACCCCAGGGAGAGGGGGGTTCATGCTCCTCTTAAACAACTGTAGCATGCTAAAGTCAACACCAATAATAAATTTAAGAAATACAATAAATAAAAATTTTACAGTTAAATACAATGCAGTTGGTTATCACAAATTCCACTGAATATAACCATGAAATAATGATGTACAAATATTCTAGAATTTTCCCATAGTTTTTTGTCTTCGTAAACTTTTTTTTTACACATTTATTTATTTATTGTATTCTCCTTTTCCAATTTTGTAGAAAGTCTACAATAGTTTTTTTAATTTATAGCAAATCAAAACTTTCCAATTTTTCTTTTGTTCACCTTAGGTAGCGGAGTGGCTCAGTGGTAAAGCACTGAGTAGCCATGCCGCAAATTCTGGTTCAAATCCTGCTGCAGGCAGTTACTTTTATTTAGTCTGATTGCAGTGGGAGATGGATCATATGGGATCTAGGACCCTCCTGGGGCTCACCCAGCCTCTATAAAATACTATAAAAATAGGGTACCCAAAATAAGGGGGGGAAAACCTGGTGGTTGAGCGTGACCTAGGACAAGTCACATCCTTGCAGAACCGCTGTCCAGAGTACAGTCTCTACTATGTACTGAAGCCCAGACTCGTTCACGGGTCGTAGTGGTTACAGGTTTTCAAGTTAGTTTGTTCACCTCACATCTCTTGAAAAATATCAACATTTTGGAGATGTAATTAGGGAATTATTTATAAGCTAAACAAAATAAACATTTTTAAAGTTGGTATTAATTACAAAAAGCTCTAATTTGCTATACTATTATAATTCTTTTTTATTATAATAGTTTTTTTTGGTCAAGGTTTCACAATAAAAACAATAAAAAAATATATCCATTGATTTATTTTATCTATCTGACCGAACTTATAAAGGTGTTAAGAGCAACTCAGCAAATGGATCATGCCAATTTTCAAGCAGGTTCTTGAACCTGTTTATCGGAAAAAATATATTATGCAGTCTTGAATACACAATCTTTTGATACTTATTATGATTTATTGGTACATCTTGCTAATTAAACTTTTTATTTTTATAGAATAAAGTTTTGTAAATTTATACTTAAAGAATCTGCTTAGTATGAAATAACTTTTGGAATGTGCCAATATCACTTCCAATTTTTTTCGCTTTTTGTTGATAATGCCCAATATCATGTTTCAGGCAATCAATGTGATGCGACAAGTAGGTGCCACCACTTACGTCGAAACTTCTGCCAAATGGTCCGGCAAAGCTGTTTGCGATGCATTCGAAATCGCAGCTTTGGCTGCCCTCGGGCGCTTGAACAAATACACATTCCTTGCAGGAGAAAGACTGAGGCCAGCTCCCCGCTCAAAAAGTAAGGCCGACCTCAAAGATAGGGCCAGGTCATGCTCCGTCATGTGACCAGGGTCTTCTATCTGCCAAACTATCGAGTCTGCTGTGTTATCTGCCTTTGATATCGCTCAAGTACTAGCAACAGCTAATAGATTTACACCATTGAGTTGTCAAGGAAACTGAAATATTTCAAGATTCCTCACATCCATATTTGAGATTATAAATATCTCGAAGTCGTTTGACCCTCAAAAAGGTAATATTTCTATTAGTTCATTACTTTTTATAATTGATTTTAGTTGAAGACCACAGGGTAAAAATGAGGTAATTCACTTTTTCCTAAATGTTGAGTGAAAATAACCTCAGAATCTATCAGTATTATTATCATTTTTGTTAATTTAGTTTTGTAAGTCCATTCAGATTGCTGGTCCTGTCAATCGGACAATGAAGAGGATGCTTGAGATGCTCTAAGCACAACTCGAGAAAGCTATGTTACTTCTTCAGCTCTTTAGAGCCGTTGGAACTCATGTTTATCCTGTTTAGACAACACCATCAAATGGTCCATTTAAAAATCTAGAAGAAACTGCTGTTACCAGTTCTTTAGAATAAATCAAGTTTCCCCTGTGGTCTTCAATTAGTAGAAATTAGTCCAGTCAATAAGAGGATAGTAAGTAAAAATGATGAAACGGCCAAAACTGATTTCAGGGTTACCTTTTCACTTGTTTAGAGGTTGATGCGAAAAAATATCAAGGAAGCAAGATGCGAAAAGTCCTGGGATCAAGGAGCAGAGTCGGAAAGAATAGGTGGAAAGATCTTGTTTTTCTTGGTCTTTCTAAGCCAGATGGTTCCAGCTTCATGGCGAGAATTAAATTCCCGATATAATTACTGTAAAAATTTTAAAAATAAGAACAAGGTAGTGTACTTCTGGATTGCTGAAGTTGACAGATCCATTATGATCTACCAGTAGGATTTTACATTATTATAACCTGCTTTTGGCCCCCGAAATTGGAAGGTGGCCAATGCTGGAGCAGACCAAGTCTTAATTCGAGGCATAGTCTTAATTTGTCAAACTCTTGAAGATTGATGATTTAGTTTGAAGGAGTCTATAACAAACTTGCGCCACATAACCTAATACATTAAAAATTAACATCATACTTTGACTTACATGTGCTTGATATCTGTTCACATACAATTATTCATTACAGTTTATAGTAATAAGATAAACAAAAATAAATATATTAAATACAAACTTGTAACATAATTATTCTGTTTCAGATTCATCCAAAAAAAAAAAAATGATCTTTTGAGGAATCCATAATGTTAAATAAGTGGTAATTTAACGCACATACATAAATATGTTATATTATTGTTATTGTTTTTGGACCACGATAACATGTATAGTTGGAGTTTAGTATTTTTGGACAATAAATTTAAGTAACGAACATTTAGTGACTGGTCATCTTAAGCCTGCAGACATATTGGTTGTGCTCTGGCTAAAACCTCTAAAGATATATACAGTAAACCTGTAAGGTTTTTAAAATGGTTATAGTGATTTGAAGAGTTAGGAATTATTGAAACAAATATTCCATATTATTTTTACTCGTATATCCAATCTTTTAGTATTATTTTTATAAAATTTCACTTCATGGCTATCTTTTTCAAAATTAAAATTGAATTAGCCCTGTCATTTTCTTTTAAATTATTTTTTAAATCATATGTACTTATAAAGATATTAATTATTTTAAAAAATTAATTTTGTTTGAGCAAAAGTATTGTGAGAAAATGTCTATGATACAGAGATAGTTATGAATTGGTAGATGTTGTTAAATATTAATTTAGAGCTCAGCCATGCGAACATGAATTTAATTTTGAAGTGTGCATGAAAACAAATGAAAAATTTGGCAACATTCTTGCTTGAATCCGTACTCGAGTTTTATTGACTGTCCATTCTATGAAAAGAAATATCCCTTCTTTTATAAATTTAAAAATATTAATTTCATGATTTATTTTTACCTAATGAGTTTATTTTATATGTTAATAAAAATATTTTTATCATAGGTGTTTCTTTTTTAAGTATTTTCTTATATTATTCTAAACATCATACCTGTCGCATGAAATTTATTTTGAGGAAATACGTTCTTGATGCCATTATTTTTTTAATTGAATATTAAATTTTATATTGAGGCGCCCAAATTGTGAAATAAGAGCGCATACATTGTGGGTTTTGATAATAGAGTTGAATTAATAATCGTTAGACATCATGGATGTAGAAGCAATATATAATCTAAAGGCATAAATTAAAAGAGTGTTTACCCACAAATAAATAATAGTAAATTAATTTTGTCTATAATTATACTTCTAGTGAAAAGATTAAATATTGGAGGAGCTGGACTCTGTATGTATACATATACATAATTGACAAAGAACATCATGTTGGAAAAGTAAAAAAATCCCTTCCTCCTCAGCCCCCCAAAAAACTTGTAATGTCGTGTGTTTCTGTTATTATAGTGATTGTGTTGAAATTAGAAATCTTAATTGTTTTATTTTAGGGTTTAAGTATCAATATATATTTTAAGAATTGTTTTCAAATTTATCGAAATAATAGTTTGATAAATCAATTGAAATGGAGTTAAAACATAAGTTTTAACTCCATTTCGAGCTAAGACCTGACTTAGCCACTTATTCCCTATGAGAATAACAGGATTCTGCTTCTCTCTGTACAATTAACTCATTTTGGACAAAATTTGGCTTATTCACTGGGACAGAAGATATGCAAATAGGAATTAAGGATTTCAAGAATCAAACTGTTGAAACCTACTATTTTTGGTTTTGTTTTTTTGATTATTTTTTTTTTAGTCCATTTCCACCACTCATGTTTTGAAATTAATGTGAGAAATTCCAAAATCCCTTATGGCTTCAAAAACAATTATTAATATGAAGTCCCTGTTTTTTTATTATTTTTTTTCACGAAAAGTCCTTAAAGACGACGGGAATATCACAACTCTAATACTTCTTCTTCATCTGTTTTCTCTTTTCCCATATGTCCTTCATGAGCTTTGTATTCCTAAGTTTTCTCCCCTCAGACCACGCAAGACCCTTTTTGGGGCGCTTTTTTCCCACAAGAACCTTAAAAACGAAGGTCCTTGTGGTGCTCCAATTCACCACTTTGCTTCCCACTGCCGATCACCCTGGAATCGGAAAGCACGGCTTTGTCTTTAGGGTAGTTGTTTTCGAGTGAAGCTGTATTCATGATATTGTTGTTGTTGTTTTAGGTCGGGTTGTCCCGACGGGATACAACTGATGTAGTTAGCCTCAGAGGGTTTCGTTTTGTGACCCCTTTATCCAGCCTTTATCGGTTCAGGTTAAATTAGCCATACCACGAGGAGGCTCTTATTGGTGTAAGAGCTTATTGGTGTAAAAGAAAAAGGCACTCTTAAGGAAGCTGAAACATTAACGGTCATCAAGTCCCTATATATATCAACATGTTAATATATTTTTTAATTTATTGAGCCAATATTTTATATATTCGAAAACAATATTGTTTGCAAGCATTTGCTATATGTAATACTATAAATGATTATGAAAATAAACCTGTATAATTAGGGAGTCAAATTTGAAAGAAAAAAAAATACATTCTTAAAATACAGTTTCTGTTAATATCTGTATGGCTGTGGTCTTACTACTACCAAAGTCCAGTATACCACTTTCTCCTGTACATGTTATCTATGTTTGTATATATAAATATAGGGTTGTATAATTGAAACACGATTCCAATAGATATACAATAATTTTATATGTATGTTTTATAAATGTATCTTTATTTAAATACTTATTAAAATTGTGATAACATATGATTCGTTGATGTGGTCAAAGTATATTTAATGTTTTCCTCGAATCTGTGAATATATTTGATTAGATAGTTTATAAGAAGGGCTAGTGTATATTATTTTATTTAAATGTAAATAATATTTATTTGACGTAACAATATTTATTTTCTTATCGTTATTGCAATATATCAGAACCAAACGCTTGATTGTTGTTACTTATTGTTCTAAACTCTAATAATTCATATTTATACAGATGCTTTTCTTATTAGAGTTTTGAACAACAATATATGTGTGTTTATTTTTTTGTATTATAGAATTCAGAAAGATATTTGTATCGATGTTAGATATGTTTAGAAGTATAGCACAAAAATTTGCATTTGTTTAAAAAAATAAAATGAATAAGAGATATTTTTGTCTGAGGCTGTTATATCTGAATAAATATATTTTTTTTATTTGATTAATATTAATAATTTTGTTCGAGAATTATGAGAAAAACAAAATATATTGAGAACTAATTTATTGTTTTTGAATTATTAATACGTGTCTATTTTTAATGAAAAAACATGTAAATTATATTGCAATGTCCGAGAAGATATATAAGTAGTGAAATAAATTTTAGAATTTAGAAGATGCTATGGAGTGTTTTGTTATTAGTTCCATTTGTTAAAAGCTTTAAAATGATTTATCGGTCGTGACATATTGTCAAACCGTATAAATAAATTCAGCACCGAAATACTCTTGTTGATAATATTTATCTATATTACAAGTTTTTGGCACAATAAAATACATGTAGCACAATATCTTTAGAAAAAACTATAAATTAAAAAATTGAAATAATTTAATATTTTATTCTAAAATTAAAATCAGTGTTAAGACATACTAAGCAATGAAAATGATTGGAGTAGGTTTCGAGACCAAATTTTTTGGCATTAGCTGCAAGCACATGGACTTCTTCGTTAAGTCTCAAATTTTGTTTGTTCAAAAGCCAATTCTGGTTATAAAAAAAATTTGGATAACCCCTGCTAAATCTTCATGAAATCTGAATCTTCTAGTGACTTTCATAAAAAAATATTTATGTAACTAATTTTTTTTTTAAACAAGCTTTTACCTCAATCTTATTTATATTTATCAATTAAGCTAACGCTAACTGGATCCAAAAATGATTAATTTTTTTAATCCTTATATATACTGCGGAAAAATAATTATGGATATTGCTAATTTTGTTGTATATACTTTACCTAGCATACATATTATTATATATTTAATAACTACATTAATATTTAATGTAGTATAATTTCTAATAAATATTAATGCTTTTTATAATAAAAATAATATTTAAATGCTAGGCAAAGTAAATACAACAAAATTAGTGGTGTATCCCTGTTCGTTTTATTGGGTATGTTATCATATTTTATCATTTTAATTATTATTTTTTAAATATACAAATAAACATGCATATTGAAATATTTTGATTATTATCTGATTAATATTTTGGTAATTGTTATTATTATTAAAAATTATTTACCAGTTGTATAAAATAATCTGTTTGCGATATTATATAATTAGGTATATCTTAAGTTTAACTTCATACTAATATTTAAACACACATTTTATTTATTTTTTTAATCTATTCTTTTTTTAAAAATGATTTGTATTTTTAATTTTAGTGCTTAAGCAGTTTTTTCTTAATTTTTTTATTCATTACTGTTTTTTTTTTAAACTAAAACAGATTAAAAACATTTACTTTTTGTGTATACACCAGACAATTCTTTTTTTTCCTTTCTCAACATCTCAATAGTTATTTTAATATTATATTTAATTAACTGAAATCTGCAAGCCATTATCTAGGCTAGCTACTTTAGAAAAACTTCAAGAACTGACAACATTCTGATTATTTTTACCATCATATTATCTAATAAATCTCAGACAACTATCAAACACTATTAATTTATTTATTTATTAATTTATACATTAATCTTCATAAATAAAAAATACATGATAGGGTTATATTATTCCACATTTTAATTTTATTTGTAACAAATCTTATTGAACGTTTTTAACGCTTAAAAATTTGGTTTATAATTATTTTTAAAAATTTTCGTGTTTTTATTAACATAAAATGAATCAGTTGGTATTAAAACTTTGTTATAGATCTTTTATTAATTCATGTTTGGAAGTCGAAAAATGCAATACTGAACTAATTACTAACTCTGAATATATATAATACTGAACTATAATGGACTAACTCTTACTCTTAGACAGTTTGCATATTGGTTAAGTTTATGCTGAATATTTGACATTTTTTTTTTTTTTATAGCTTATTACATAATCTACAGGATTTAACTTCACTAATAGGTATGGGAAATAGTTATCTAAACTAATTGAAAGGGGAACATATGTTTTTTTTAAACATTAAGCCCACCTTTTCGGCGAAAAATATCTGTTCATTCTACTCTTCAGTGAAATTTGGGAAGTGTGACATTGCATCATAAACCAATGAGGAACAGACTAAACTGAAATATCACAATATACTCAAAAATTAATGTATTTTACTTTTGTTCTTACTCTAAGATAAATATATTTTATTTTTGTTCTTACTCTTAGATAAATATATTATAAAGTTCCTCTATTCACTATACTAATCTTATTTGCTAGTGTTTCTGTAAGACAAAAATATACGTTATTTTTTACCAAAAGCTCCAAGCTGTATTGCCCTTTCATTTTTAAATGACTCTTCAGCCTTCAGGGAAATTGATTTCTAACCATTACTAGATCTGAGAGCTGCTATAAACATTTTTCATGCAATTTCATAAATTATTACATCAGAAACTGTACAAATTTCCAATTTTGGAATAAAAAAAAAATTATTCAACTTAATTTTCGTCCGTCCACATTTCTATCGCGGTGCTCTAACCATCTGAGCTCTACCAAGGCTCGTAACGAAGCCAAACAAATCCATTCTCTTCACTGATCTTGTAACCGATGGTAGCTCAGGTGGTTAGAGCACCGTGATAGAGATGTGGATGACCTGGGTTCGAATCCTGGCCAAGACAAATCCATTCTCTTCACCGATCTTGTAACCAATGGTAGCTCAGGTGGTTAGAGCACCGTGATAGAGATGTGGATGACCTGGGTTCGAATCCTGGCCAAGACAAATCTTTTCTCTTCAAAATAAAAGTATTTAAAATTAATCACCATCAAAAGAACAATAAATCAAAAATAATTTTTTGTAATTTGATTTAATTTTTGCAATGGTCTTTCGAACCATCGAACATTACATATTAATATTGTTTTTAATTTATTTAATTATTTGTAATTCGTTTATTTTATTATATATAATTTTTTTTTATATTGATACATGCCCTACAACAGTTCTATAAGAGAACTCTTAATCTCGTTGACATAGCTTTAACTAGTAGCTTACTAGCTATAGCGTTCTTAAATACAACATAATTGAAAGTATGTTGAGGAACAAATTTTAAAAAATATATATGATAACAAGGACTGAAACAAAGTTTTAAATATCTTAAAGGTATGTTTAATAGGAAGGAAAAAAAATGAGATTGATTCATTGTATAGTTCTCAATTGACTTTTCCCATATTTTTATGAAAGAAAAAAAAAACTGATCTCAAGAAAGAATATATAATGATTGATTTTATTATTTTCAGAAAGGTATTTTTTAAAAGTAAATTGTAATTATTTTATATGGATCATTTTAAATTAATACAAATATAAATTAATTTGGTGTGAAGAACCTTTATTGGAAGCAATAGTGTAAAGAATGGTTATAAAGTGACTTTGTACTTTTATACAGACATTTAAGATTTATGAAATATGTATATCCTGTTACAGTCAAAACTTGATATTGAAAATTAATTAGTAATTATTTTTTTGTTATTTAATACTAGCTTGTTTTTATTACTTGGAGCAAAGAAAGTATTGTGTACTATTTCATTTTTACTTTTTTCATTTTTTTAAAATATTTACCAATAGGTAATATTATTACCATACTCTATGCATCAAGAAAATATTATAATTTCTTTTTAATGTCAACTCTATAAAGAAAAAAACAAAGCAATGCTTTTTGTTATCTCAGATTGTCCTATTCCGGAATATTGTGGTTTCTATTCCTACCTGATCCAGTTTATATTTTTTTTCACGGAGGCCCGTAAAAACGAATTTCGACACTCTCACTCTATTTACTAGACACTCTGACCGATAACAGTACCAGTACAAGTTGGGGTTATTTATGATATGTCAAACTATAGAATGTAGAAAAAGGTCTTGAGCTATTCGGCAAGTAATGATAGTTGATCTTGATAAGGGAGATGTTTGTTTTGAAAAAAGTGTTTGATTGTGTCAATTGTTTTTGTTAACTCTTGTTAAACTACCATAAAGCCTGGCTCTTGAAGATTTGGTTTTCTAGCCCTCTCTAATGACAAATCTATTCTTAGACACAATGTGGTGATTAAATGGTTACGGACTTTTGCCTACAACTTTTAAGATTTTTTATAATTTGAATTTGTTTGGTATACACCCATTCTACACGAACTGCTATAAATCTGTTATCAGAAAGTAAGTAGTTATAGGGACCAAGATTTTTAAGACAAAAAGTAACCTAAAAATAATTTTTAATATCAAGTTTTTCCGGTATCTGTTCCGCAAGTTACAATAAGTCTTAACTGCTTATTCATTTCATTTTTAATAGTTTTTCGAAATTTTATGGAAAAGAGAATGTAATTATGGGTAACGAGTAGATTTTAGTAATCATCTCATTGAAAAATAGGTTTCAACTAACATTTCAATATATAGATGATATATATTTGAGTGGAAAATAGTTGAATAGATAATTTCTAATGATGGATTGAATTGGTCAGGGGGTCCAGTTCTAAGATATCACAAAATAAGCAGAACTTATATTTTAATTGTGCCAACGTTTTACTAATTTGCAAATGTTGCCGGTTGACAGTTGTAAGTTTGACAAGTCACCACAGCCCAGGCACCTGCTATTTGGTTGCCCTGAAGATGGCCTACATCGTAGGCCGAAACGTTGGCACAATTAAAATAACTTCTGCTTATTTTGTATTATCTTTGACTGCACCCCCTGATCAATTCAATTCATCATATAGACGATATATGTTTGTTGAAACATTAATTTCTAGATGAAACGATTACCAAGTATAGACATTTCTCATAATTTCCACAATAAAGCTCGTGATAAATTATATTTTTGGAAAATATTAAAAGGGAAACGACTGAGAAGTTAAAGCTTGTTGTGATTCAACCCGAAGCGACTACCTCAGGAATAATTACCATTTTCCTTTATTAATATTGACTAATTCAATAAAAATATCAATGAATTATATTAAATGGTGTAAATAATAAAAAAAATCATACTCTGGACTTTTATTAATTATTCAGAATCAGATAATTTTATTTGTAGATTTTTATATTTATTTCTATATTTTTTTAATAATAAGCATGTGAGATTAATCCTTAAGTTAACAAATTTTCAATTTATTATCGAGTTTTGACTGTATTAATAAATAAAATATTATAGATGCCGTAGATGTACGTGTTGATATGTAAAATAGTTTCTAACGTAAGGATATTGTACCATATAATACCTCATGTTGCTGATATCAGCTTTCTCTGTTTATCTTTATCTCTTAAAATTTCTCGATATCTTAGCCTAATTAGACATTAGTCGCTATGCATTATTTGTTGTCGATCCCGATATTAATGTGTTGTTAGAATTCAGGTAACGTTTAGGATATATCAGGAATTATCTAGACCAGTTCAGAAATTATAAATTGAGAAACTTCAATATATATTACAAAATAGTAAGCTTGGAACTTTATAAAAACTAAGAACTTTTAACGTTTCCATTAACTAGACACTAGAATAATTATTAAAATTTGATGTGCATGGTTAACAATGTAATAAATGTCTTCTTATCACTTTCCCTCTCATTGACAAAGAAAACATGTATCCATCCAGTGTTATTTGTATTTTTTTAATAAAATCTCATTAAAATATTTTGTTTATTTTTATATTTTCCTACTTAAAAAATCTGATATGGGCATCGCATAATTTCCTATTATATTTCAGTGACCCAAATTCTGAATTTAACTAAAATGAAAGTCTGCCTGAACTTTGCACCAAATATTACCGAATAAGTTCTTATTACTTGTTATGGATTACAACAAAATATTTTAAAATAGTTGGTACGATAGCTGAAGAAGAATCTTAAACGGTTTGTTTGTTTGCTTATTTTACGCCACTTAATGCTGCTATGCTTAATAGGACGATGCTACACTGGGAGCTCTAAATTTTCCCTAACCAGGTTTAATTAGTACAGGGATTTTTAACGAGTACTTGACACTGTACAGGCTCAGGACCCTCGTTTAACGTCCCTTCCGAAGGACAGCAATGTAAGATTCCTACACCTCCTTTACCATCTGGAGGGAAGAAGCTTTTTTGAAGTGAAATCTTCTATAGCTATTAGCAGCTTTTGGTATGAGATGCTGAAGTAATTCCTTTTATGTATTTAATTTGTATTGTATAATAAAGTTAAGTAACCATTGAGATCATGTTAGCATGTGCCCTTTGTTATGTTGTGTTCAGCCAATGTTCAGCAAGCTTGAGGTTTTGTTCTTGTGAGGATGTTACAGTTAGCTTGGGGCTTTGTTTGTGTGAGAGGACCGGGAGAGTTGGCATTGTTCTTTTGTTATGACTGAATTGTTGAGTGAAGCGTCTGTGTCTGCCTGTCTATATATGTACATATAGTTTTGTATATACAATAAATCTGTGTCCGTAATAACTTGTACTTTTGTTATTTCCCTGTACTTTCACTTTTTTACTCTCTCTGTTAAAATGAGATAAACTTGTGGTGTCAATGACATGCTCAAGACTGGTGACACCTAGCGACCAGTCCGTGAATTATATGATTTCTTTTAATCAATTTTAATTTAAAGGTACGAATTCCATTGTTATGAGAATTATTTTATTTATCTTAAAGTTTGTTTAATAATTGTGCAATTGATACTAATAATAAGTAAAACATCAATAGCTTTTTGAACTTTTTGTTTCCTCTAAAAGATTTTATTTTTAATAGTTAAATGACTTGTTTTATCAAATGATTGGAATGACAAACAATCTATGTATTAGTAAATTTAACATTGAAAATAATTCTAAAAATGAAAATAAATTCTATATAAATACAAATACTAGGTATAAATAATCTAACAGGGGAAGAAAATGGTTCGGGTGAAGGTAAAACAAATTCTCTTAAATAGGGAGAACTGTTTATTGGAACACTAGACTGTTAATAATAAATCTAGGTGTCTAGTGTCAACCCCTGATCCTACTAGCCCTGAAGAAGACCTGCAATGTGGGTCGAAACGTTGGTTTTCCAATAAACAGTTCTACCAATTTACGAGATTTTTTTTTTACCTCTACCTGGACCATTTTCTTCCTCATATGTCGAATAATATCATTCAACAAATAATATAACTATATACTAATCATTATTTCAATTAAATTATTGATATTTTTATCGAGTTTGTGCAGTCCATCAGTTTCAATTAATAAATAAACTACTTGAAAATGTAAATAATTATTGTACGGAATGTCAATATATTTGGAAATCTAATTTTAAGGCTTTAAGTTTTGAAATTTAAATAATTCAGAATTTTTTTTTTAAATGTCAACTGGACTCAATCATATAATATATTCTTTAAATAGGGGAACAAAAAACCTATTTCCTGTAAAAAAAAAAATTTTTTATACCTTATTTTCGAGATACGTTTCAACCTAGGCCATTCTCAATCTTCTATTCTAATTGTTTCATTTTTTTACTTATTTTTTTACTTATGGTTAACAATTTGACCATAAGTCATTCATCTGTAAAAACATGCATAAATTCTATAATTGTAACAATATAAATAATTCAATAAATAAAACTGTACATACATTTTTTTATTGTCCAACAAATAACCAAAACTAAAGCATAGATACCTCAATATAAGTAGTTTTATTCCATTTAAAATAAAATATAACATAATATCAGAATAATTATCAATATGATTGTTTGTTTTTATTTATTATTTATTTATTCATTTATTTAATTTGAGAGTTGTTTATGTATAATATTAAATATTATTTTATTTAAATAATTTCAAAAATAATATGAAAGATCACAATATACTAAGATCAAAGGTTGACTTATTATTAAATGACTATAGAGGATATGGTTTCCTCTGAATTTGAAAAAAATTTTAAATGGAATAAAACAACTTATATTGAGGTATCTATGCTTTGTTTTGGTTATTTGTTGGATGATAAAAAAATGTATGTACAGTTTTATTTATATTGTTACAATTATAGAATTTATGCATGTTTTTACAGATGAATGACTTATGGTCAAATTGTTAACCATATAATAAGTAAAACAATGAAACAATTAGAATAGAAGATTGAGATTGGCCTAGGCCGAAACGTATCTCGAAAATAAGGTATAAAAAAATTTTTTTTGCTGGAAATAGGTTTTTTGTTCTCCTATTTAAAGAATAATTCAGAATATAATTAATTTAGAAATTCAAAAAAGAACGCAGTTATCCCAAAATGTTGATTTTTCACTTCCGTCGCCAGCCCTCATGGCTTTCTAATTAAATGTTTTTATACTCATTTTTGTATTCATTTTAACTAATAATGGGGATATGTGCCATAAAAATAGTCGTTAATCATTGTATTAAAATAATATAACAAGAATACTGATGTAATTCTTATATATTTAAGGAACATTATGTGTGTGTCTCCTTAAGTTTTGAATAGTTGCAGTAGCAGGTAAATCTCATTGGAACCTTATACCTTCTTCATAGACTATTTGCTTTTAGGCGATCCTTGTGTAGATCCACAACAATAATCCACCATAGCAACAAATAATTCAATACAATACAAGCCCTGTAAAAGAAAAAGTAACTCAATATTTTGCATTATTTAAAATATTGTTAGTTTTATGTTTAATGATACATAACACTTCAAATACATTATAAAAAGATCCTCACCAGAATATTTGAACCTTCATGATTCAACTCCTGAATACTTGAGCCTTCATTTTCCAACCCATCTTTGCCTCAATTTCTTTTGAGGGGAGACCATAGGATATTCTACAACATATTCATAAAAGAGCAGGAAATCAAGGAGAGTCTCAAATCTCGTGTCTCTGATCGGTACGACTTCCCGCGAACCTAATCCGCCTGAAATAGTAAAAGTTATGATATTTACACATCTCATTACCTTAACTCAGTAAATCATTAATATAAAATTTTTGGTAGGTAATAGTAGTTGAAGGGAGAAAAATAATTATTTTATTAATGAAATAATTACAGCTTATTATTTAATTACAGCAATAGTCACACCATATAGTAATTTATATCCTTTAGTAGCAGGTATCCCTTATATTAGATACAGAAATTTCATTTTTCACCACTGAGAGCTAAATTTACTCCTCTGAATGGACATTTAAAAAACTGGGTGACCTGTGGTCTATTGGTTAGGATAACAACCTACTAAACCCAAGATCACGAGTTCCTAGCCCGGCAGGTGGCCCTAGGATTTTTTAAAGAGAGTTAAAAAATCCTTGGTTATGCCGTCCTACAAAGGGGAAGTAAAATGGTGGTCCCGAGCCTGTACGATGTCAGGCACTCGTTAAAGATCCCTATCCTAACTAAACCTGGATAGGCAAAATTTAGGGCTCCCACTATAGCATCGTCCGATTAGCCATAGTAGCATAAAGTGACGTTAAAATAAAAACATAATAATCAGATATGTCGTTCTTGAATTAAAAAGCTTCAAGGAATGATATGTAAAATGTTTTTTAATAATCAACAGTAATTCATACATATATTGTAATATGAACATATCATGAAGTTATTCCTTTAAATTAATAAATAAGGCAACATCCGATTTAATAATTAAAACTTTAAAAAGCCACAGCTTTGCAACCACATAAAATACATTAGTTTTTTTTAATTATTTTAAGTACACAATATTTATGAATTGATAAGGTTTTTTTTCTTCTAAGTGTATACATTTTGAACTACTCAGATCTCAGCCGATCATGTAATATTGAAATCCAATATTTATACCTTATACATTAAGTTTTAAAAGTATTTTCTGTATTGATAAAACATATAAGTCACCCTACTCTTGGTGTACATATCTGGATTCATATTTGTAGAGCTTTTCGTTTTTAGACTAGACTTGACACAAATAAACACACAGGGCATTTCATGAGAACAAAAGTAAGTATTAACTTCAAATTTTTTTTTTAATATGTGGAAGTATAACAAGTTAATAAAGCTCAAATTAATATTAGTATCTCTAGAATAAAATTAATCAATAATAAAATTAATTCTTATAAAAATAATAATCCTTACGATTTAAAGAATGAATATTCAGCTGCTTCGGGGTAACAAAAGTCACGTTATGCATAAATGTCCAGTCGATATATTTTTTCAGCTTTAGCTCTGTAACAAGATATAATCACCATTGATCATAAAAATTTAATTTTGATATGATAAATTTTATTATAGCTTATATCTAATTAAGGGAGCAGAGCGGCTCAGTGGTAGAGCACTGAATTGCCAAGCTGAAAATCCTGGTTCAAATCCCACTGCTGGCAAGACTTTTATTTAGTCTGTTTGCACCCGGAGATGGATCATATGGAATCTAGGTCCCTCGTAGGGCTCACCCAACCTCTATAAAGTTGGTACCAAACAAAATAAGGGGGAAAAACGGGCGGTTGAGCATGATCTAGGACAAATCACCTGCACAACCATTGAAACAGTACAGTATCTAGCATGTCCTGAACCCCAGACCCGGTTTGTAGTGGTAGTTTTTTTTTATATATATCTAATTAATGATAACAAAATAAAAAACAATAAATATTTGGGACGGCATAACCAAAAATTATTCTCAGTCTATTCCTAATCCCATTAAATTATTAACCAATCAATGATTTGCCATATTGACAACATTGAAGTAGAAACAGAGAACAACACTTAAAGCAATAAACCTTATTATCTGATATTCATGTATTAGCTGTTAAACATGTGGAAAAGAAAAATCCTCAGAAAGATTTTTGGCCCTACAAAAGAAGGAGATCTCTGGCAGATGAAGACAAACGAGGAACTTAGAAATCTATATGGTACACCAGATATTGTTGCCACGATTGAGAGTGCCAGGATAAGATAGCTGGGGCACGTACAAAGAATGGAAAGAAGTAGGTTACCCAAAATGATGATGGAGGGACAAACTGGTGGAAGGAGGAGCAGAGGGAGACCTAGACTTCGTTGGCTGCATTCTTCAGGGCAGCCGAAGACAGGTCGGAGTGGAGGAGAATCACTGAAGAGGCCAAGGTCCTGCAAGGACCATAGCGCTATGGTTAGATAGATAGACCTGATATTCATGCTGCATTATTTCACCATCAATTCCTAATAAAAGCAGAGATGACATATTATCTTACAGGTAGCAAAAGGAAAGGTTAACTGGTTCAGCATAAGACGAACCCGTCAAGATTTCTAGGCAAGATAGACTCAAGATTGCTTAAATGATTGAAATTACAAACAATCTATGTATTAGTAAATTTAACAGTGAAAATAATGCTAAAAATGAAAATAAATTCTATATAAATACAAATACTAGGTATAAATAATCTAACTGGGTAAGAAACTGGGTCAGGTGGAGGTAAAAAAAATTCTCTTAAATAGGCAGAACTGTTTATTGGAAAGTCAACGTTTCAACCTCCATTGCAGGTCTTCACTAGGGCTGGTAGGATCAGGGGTTGACTCTAGACTGTTAATTATTAAATCTAGGCATCTAGTGTCAACCCCTGATCCTACCAGCCCTAGTGAAGACCTGCAATGGAGGTCGAAACGTTGGCTTTCCAATAAACAGTTCTACCAATTTACGAGAATTTTTTACTCTACCTGGACCATTTTCTTCCTTATATGTAAATAATACAGCTATATACTAAATATTATTTCAATTAAATTACACTGAACAACAATGAATTTGTTTCGGGCTTAAAAATACCCAGTTATTATGTATTTTCACCCCTTGAGTTCAAAAATCACCTCGAAAATGACCAATTAGCTCTTGTTTTCAAGATACAGTAACATGCCATTTTTTAATGCTCAGCTTTCACTTTGTCGAGAAATTTAGTTTTTGGATGTTGGTACGCCTGTTAACTGACAAAACCAACAGTTGTACAGCTATTTTGAGGTTATATACGTGATTTCAGTTCTTCAGATAGTGGTTTCTTGATGTGGTTTCTGTTGCTTTCTTATTCGAATTTAATGTTTTGGAGTGATATTTAAGTGTACTAAACCAAAATGCCACGAAGTTGTGTGAATTCAGTGAATAACTTTTGTTACATTTGTGGTGAAGTAACATTTTCGTCACAGAAACGCAATCTTACTCTTGCTGTTAAGACTGCTTATAAGCATTATTTTGGAGTTACGGTAGGTGACCAAGATAAGTCGTGGGCTCCACATATATGTTGTAACTCTTGTTCAGTTACTTTAAGAGAATGGCTGAAAAATAAAAAACGATCTATGCCTTTTGCTGTGCCCATGGTTTGGCGGGAGCCTACAAACCATATAGATGACTGCTATTTCTGCTTGACTCCACCAATAAAGTCGGGATTGTCAACAAAGAAAAAAATAACAGTTCAATACCCAAATATTCCTTCGGCTACTCGACCAATTCTACATTCAGATGGTTTACCAATACCTACCCCACCCCACAGTTATGAACTTGAAGTGGAAAATGAAGATAGTGCAGAAGAGCTCAGCCAGCCTAGCACATCTCACGACCCTGATTTTAAGGAAACAAATGATAAACCGCACAGACTGAGTCAAGCGGAATTGAGTGATCTCATTCGAGACCTTGATTTCTCAAAGGATAAGGCAGAACTTCTAGGCTCAAGACTACAGCAGTGGAATCTTCTCCAGCATGATGTCAGGGTATCACAGTATAGAAACTAGAGCTAATAAAATTTTTTCATTGTCATTTTCGTTTTTTTCAACCCAAAATTAGTAAGATTTGACTCATGAAGTGAAGGAAACATTACAAAAATATTTTTTTGTTGGACAGTGCTATTGATATTTTTATCGAGTTTGTGCAGCCCATCAGTTTCATATAATAAATAAACTTCTTGAAATGTAAATAATTATTGTCCGGATTGTCAATATATGTTGAAACCAGACTAATTTAAATGCCAGACTAATTCTAATGCTAGACAAGATAGACTCAAGATTGCTTAAATCACACTCTAACACCTTTGGACATTAGGCTTCCTTGATCTGATCATTCACATAGTTTACATTGGATTTTCACATGCTTCAAAAGTAAAATTCCAAATACTAAGTAATATGTATACTAATACTAATACAAGTAATAATAAATATGTATACTTATTATGTATTTATTAGTATTATGTAGTATACTAACAATAATAAATAATAAATACTAAGAAAAATGGAATTACTAAGTAGTAAAAATAAATAGTATAGATAGAGTTAATCAAGAGAAATAGAATGACTTTACAGAGACCAAGTACAAGGTACAAGGTATTCACCATTGCTAGTTTAACAAACAAGTTTTTCCACATCCATTTGAACTGCAATTTGTGAAAAGAAAACCACAAAAATATATAAAAATGAATTAGAGGTTTCAATAGAAAAGATTTATCACTGCTTCAGGTTTCTTCAATTCAAAAAATATAATCAAATGCTCAATAAAGAGTGCCCACTTTATTGAAGCTAGGTGAGCCAGGGGAGTGTCTCCAGATCCCAAATGGTTCATTTATAACTTTTAACATTAAAAAGTTATATAAATAAATAAATATTTCTTAAAATTCACCATTCTGTGCTCTCCATTTAAGGTCATACTCTTCTGGGGAATAATCGGCCTCGATCAACGGTTCCCCAACATCCATCGCTCTTTTAAGGAATAAAAGCCCATTTTCGTCCACAGCGTATAGGGCAGGATTGAACATTTTAATTTGCTTTCTGTAATGAAAAAAAAAACATTATAATTTGTTGATACCATGCAGTTCAAGAGAGAAAAAAATATTTGTTGTAGAAAAAAATTAAGAAAGTTTACATGGGAATTTTGTCAACATTTTAGGTTTTTGTTTGTGTATTCGCTTGAAGTTTAATAATATAACTAGCATTGCGAACGGGATCGGAATAAGAAGTAAAGGTAAACTAAACCGAGTAAAAATGAATAGGAATACTAATTTTTTTGTATTTACCTTGCCTAGCATTTTAATATTATTTTATTTTTTATAATTATTGGTCAATTTTTTGATTTTTAAAAGGCGGCCTTGGTGGCTCAAATGGTAGGGTGCTGTCACGGAAAGACAGAGGATCCGGGTTCGAATCCCGGCCGAGGGCATATCTTTTCTCTTTAAAAATCAAAATATTTAAAAATAAAAAAATTGACCAATAATTATAAAAAATTATAAATAGTAATATGACGTAAGTCAATAAGATCCTAAAATTAAATTAATGTTCAAAGAACATTCGTTCTAGTGTATTTATCGCAAAAAAAAAAATTGCGAGAACACGAGGACATGGGATCGGATAAGAGAAAAGATTTGTCCTCTGCCGGCCGGCGGCCTTGGTGGCTCAAATGGTAGGACGCTGTCACGGAAAGACAGAGGATCCGGGTTCGAATCCCGGCCGAGGGCATATCTTTTCTCTTTAAAAATAATATTATTTTTATTACAAAACTAGTGACCCGCCCCTAATTTGCGCGGGTAGGATGACATCTGTGGCACCTGTGCATAGTGGGCTAAGTCAAATTTTGTGAATTTCAAGCTATCTACTTAGAATCGTAATTTTTCTGAACCTATTTTAAGTTCAAGATTGGAGTATGAGCCCACGATTCACAAAGGAATATCCTTCATTGCAATGGACGGGACACTTAGCGTGTTAGGCACAAGGAAAGAGAAAAAAATTACGATTCTAAGTAGATAGCTTGATATTCACAAAATTCGACTTAGACCACTATGCACAGGTGCCACAGATATTATGCCTACATGTTTGCCTGCCTAATTTATTATGTAGCTATTATTAACAAAAAAGATTACCGCGAACAGACAGACAGACACGGCCAAGGACTTTGTTTTATTATATGTATAGATAGATAGATAAGATATATTAGGCAGTGTCTTTAATGAAACCTCCCTGATAGCTATACTTTTCCCAAAATTTCCGACAATTATCGTCATATTCCAACACATTTATACAAAACCTCGACAAATTATATACCTAAACCTTCCTGGTTTTCTATCTATTGGTGAAAACCGGATGAAAATCCGTGCAGTAGTTATTGAGTTTACCGCGAACTAACGCGGCCGAGGACTTCGTTTTATAATATGTATAGAAGCATTAATATTTATTAGTAATGATACTACATTAAATATTGTAAAGTGTAAAAAATTCCACAATAATATAAATGCTAGGTAAAGAATATACTACAAAATTAGCAATATCCCTTTCATTTTTGCACAGTATACATACATTGGATTGTGGTAGATAAAGGGACAGGTACTTATTATACAGATCAACATTTTACATGTCAAATTAATTTCTCATATAATCTTAATTACCACAAGTTATTGTTAAATCGAATGGATATTTTCGTGTTGTGCAAGCTTATTATCTATCTATCTATATATATATATATATATATATATATATATATATATATATATATATATATATATATATATATAAAAGAGTTCGTCCTGACTGAAAAGACCATCGCAGAGCTAAAACGTCATAAGCTACAGACCTGAAATTTTGACAGTAGGCACCTTTTATAAGGCCGACGCGCACTAAGAAAGCATTTTTGAAAATTCGTCCCCCAAGAGGGTGAAAAGGGCGACAAACGTTTGTAATAAAAAAAAGAAGTAATGTCTAAAGCGAGCACAATGAAATTTTAGATTTAGCAACTACATCAAAAATAAAGAAATATGAGTTTTTTTATTTTTTGAAAATCTATCCCTGAAAGTGTAAAATACGAGAAATCGTAACATGTTAAGTTAGAGATGTGATAATAAGCAGGCTTTACATTATACCATAATAGTAATTGTATTCAAGATTTTGTAAAATTAACCCCTAGATATTACAGTTTTTTATATTATATGGTGGATTTCAAAGAAAACTTATCGATAGTTCTGCAATTATGTTATTTAATATTTAATAGGACAGTTTATTTAAAACTATCAACAAAGCGATAAGCATTGGTAGGCTGGCTCAATTCACAAATGCTTTAAGTCATTGTTTATAATATGGAGTTCAAAATTCACTCTCCGTTTAAACTCTATATGAATTTATATTTAAAATCAAAGCGGACGATGTCACGTGCAAAAGCTAGTTTATTTTATAAATTACTAATTCAGTATATTTATTATGAACTACTTGACTTCAGTAACCGTGTGTGTTAAATAAGCTTTTGTTTGTAAGAATATATTATATTATGTAAGAATATATACATATGTATATATTATATAAGAATATATTTTTATTATTGCGCTAAAATATATATCTACAGCCCCGGTGAATAAGTGGTGAAGTCTAATTTTCTCCAAAACGAGTTTCTTGTACTTAAGTAAACGGAATCGAGTTATTTTCGTAGTGAATAAGGGGCTAAGTAAGGCATTGGCTTGGAAAGGAGTTATTGTTTATATTTTAACTCCATTTAAAGCCAAAAACTACGAGTTATCTGAAAGCAGTTAACTCTCTCTAGGCAAAATCCGACTTAACCGCTTATTGTAGTAGTGCTGTAGGTATTATTCCTATAAATTAGAGAGATGCATAGATATTTTATGCAATATTTCTCTTAACGGTTAACTAGTTATAGTCGAATTTTTAATCAATTGAAGAAAAAACACTACGTAAACAACAGAATCGAGTGAACAAACAAACTTTAAAAAAAAAAAAAGAACAAACATCCGAACAATCAATTGAAAACCAGTTTTTCGCTACAATGACATGGATAGAAGAGAGATTTAAACTAAATGCAAATTGTATTAGAAAAATTTAAATAATTATATTATTTATTATTAAAAAGTTTATTTTTATGAGAAAAATAAAGTCTATATAAAATAAAATAAATATTGAAATATCGATGACACAAGAGTTTTTATTTACAAACAATATTTAAAATAGTCGGGGAGTGCAGTCAATAATTTTTACTCAAATAAGTACGACTTATTTTGTTTTGTACCTACGTTTCGGCCTGATTTTTAGGTCTTCATCAGGGCTGAGACAATAGAGTTTTTTTATTTATAACTTTACTTTGTTTGTATAACCTTGTGATGTAACACATTTAACCTGATTTAAAGTAAAAATTGAAAAATTAGATAAAAGCAGTAGATCGGAGAGGATGAAGTAATACTGGGCAGAGAGAAAGGCACGTGCACAGAACATTCACTAATGATTGTTTCGAAGTTCCCCAAAGTTGCGTGAAACTTAAATAAAAATAGGTTTACAACAAAAAAATTAAATAGGTTTGAACTTTATAATTGTTTGTTATATATTTTTTACTCCAATATTATATAAAAGTACTTACTTATAAAGACGACTTCTCACGACTAAAGTATCTTTCGTTGTGACTGAGACTGAATGGGGTTGTTTGGTGGTAGTAGCGTTGGTGGTGAGGGAAGGTCGTTTCAATGTCAAGGTCCATAAGGAGTTTGTTCCAACATCCTGTCAAAAGTCCTGAGCCTTACTCAGCCCTTGGTTCAGAACAGTCCGGAGCACGCGCAGTATAGTTTATACTATCATATCCTCAGTCAAACAGTTGTTCCAACAAAAATATTTTTGGGAATCAGGGAATCGGAGTAGGAAGTCAGAGGCATGCGCAGTATAGTTTTTACTGTAATATCCTCAGTCAAACAGTTGTTTCAACGAAAATATTTTTGGGAATCAGGGAATTGGAGTAGGCACGTTATATTTTATCGCACTGTATCTGAAAGTGATTTATTTTTCTACAAGTTTTCAAATGTATAATTAATAATAAAAATATTTAAAACATAATTAGTTTTAAAAATGGTGGAAAAAAAATATAAACTGGAGTTATAAACGAAGTATGTGTTACATTATTAAAAACTTTAATTCTGATATATTTCGAGTTTAATCGTAGCTGCACAAGAATGGCAACAAACGTGTTAAAAAAATGTTTTTATAAAAATCTTCATTTCTCCTTTTAACATATTTTCATTGTTTTTCTCAGGCCCTAGAATTTCTGCTAGTATTTTTTTCTCTCTTTTTTCTAGTTCTCTTAGTTTTTCTTTCTACTTCAGTGTTATGAAAATATTTAATTTTTTTATATGAAATAACAATATACAATTAGAACAGATTATATTATTATTGTATTGATTCTGACTATTCTTTTGTTCGATGACTCATTGCCTTTGCAGATGTTCGCCTTTGTGTGGGTGTGGGGGACGAAACTTGAGGGTGAGTCTATTGTTAGTCAGCTGGCTGGGTGAGGCAAAAAAAAAAGGTTTCTGACCTGCAGAATATTTTGTTTCCTAAAACTCACTCTCTCCAAGGCTCACTAAAACATTTGAACTAAATCACTCGCTCGCGTGGAATTTGGTCTGCCACATAAAGTTTCGTGACAGATCATTTTAAATAAATAATTTAATTTTTTTTAACTATAAGTTACTCGTACATCCGAAATTTCATATGTCTAACTTCAAAATTGATGGATTCCATACAATTTTTGAACCCCTATTGTATCAAGGGGAAAACCCTTGGGAGTGTCATTGCCAAAATTCCTTTCTTAGTGCTCACTTAAGCTATACAAAGAACCTATCTGCGAATTTCAAGATGCTAAGTTCAGTGGTTTCTGCTGTGCGTTGGCCGCTGGGTGTTACAGTTTTCAGTTTGTAACCTATCAGGTTACAGTTTTATGTAAACTTCGCCTGTGTGGTGTGTTGATAAAAAGTAGCCTATGTCCTTCCCCTGGCTTGAGATTATCCATATCAAATTTTATCATAGACGTATCAGCACAGCCGTGAAACATACATTGACACTGATTAACAAACGGTAGGGACAGAAGTTTACTGTTGTTCCTGTCAGTAAAGGATTAGTATGTAATGTTAGTAGGATTTTTAGGATAGGATGGAAGGATCTCTTGTACTGTACGATGTACATTTTAAGAGGAGGGTGAGAAAAAGGAGAAAGTTCTAATTTATTTAGAAGTGAATTTTTTTTTTTTTTGCAGGTCAGAGTAATAGAAAAGTTGAACGAAAAGGTGAAGGAATTAAATGAATAAAAAATATCAAAGAATAAATGTACAGAAGGGTGATAACGCAAACAAAATACAAAGAGAAAAAAAACGTCAGCACACAATAAATAAGTATTCACTTATTTGGTGTTTCATTTGACTGCACCCCTAACTATTTCTATCCTTACATTAGAAGTTCCAGTCAACTAATTTCTTCTCTAATATAATCAAATATATATGAAAAAAATAAGTTGAGAATTTTTTTAATGAAATATATATTTCCTATATAAATAATACACATGAGAAATAAATAAAAGGTTATATATAAGGAGATAATTTTTTTAACTGTACACGTTGAATTCCAAATTAATTTCTTAATCTGTTGAAAATTCTATATTTGTACTGGAATCATATGTTTTGGTCGATGAAATTAATAATTCATTGGCAATTTCAGTTTTACTCTCTGTTAAATGTTTCCTCATCCCTTCTACAGATTTATTTTTGTCTCTATCGTTTTCTCGTAGCCTGTAAGAAAGAGCTTGTAACTGTTGCCTGCTTGTTATTTTGCTTATGTACGGAACTCCCTTTAAATCGTTACCCTTATAATAAGGAGCAGGGCAATCGTACAGTCGATTCAACTTAGCAATATCAACCTGAAAAATAAATTCAACTTAATCAAATTGGTTAAAATATTTTAAAACAAAATATATTTTTATATACATTTATTTAAAAATGTCTCAATTTTTTAAATCAGTGCTATAATTTGCAAACTGGTGGAGGACCTTCTTAGTTTTATATATTATTTTGAAGTCTACAACAAGACATTTTTTTTTTCTAGTGATTGAACTCTATAAAAAAAAAGTATCCAAATCATTCATCCATTGCAAGCCAAAACAAACAGATTTTTGGAATCTGGTAGCCATAAAACTTTTAGATCCATTGAAAACTGATCGCCAAAGTTTTATGCAGACTGAAATGTCTTCCACACTAGGTGCAATGGAAAGTAACAACTATAAGTGAAGAAAAATGACCAACTTGAATCTTGTGTTTGTTGATTGGTAACTATACAGTATTATTACATTTTATTATAGTATCATTAAACAGTGCTATAATTATGTTATATAGATTATATTTACCTATAAACTTGTAACATAATTTTATTTTTAATTATTACATACCATACTGATCCCCTTTCTCTGACCCATTACACCGATAGCTGAATGAATTTTTGGCAATATTGTGATTTCATTTCCGGTTTTCGAAAATGCTTGTGCCCTATAATGCATTACTGAACCATAATCGTAAGGAAGACTTAGGGTTTTGTCTTTAGGGCTTAGTTTGAAGTTAAATTCTTTTCCTAAAAAAATATATATTCTATTATTATTTATTTCTATCATGATTATTTTATACTGTGTTATTTAAATTTTATATATAGTAAATATATATAAAGTAAAAAAAATATTAATAATTTCAGGTATAGTAATTTTAGTTCAATGTTATATTATAATCAAGGAGAATGACAAGAGTTCATGTTGAACTTTTTGTAATATCCACAATAAAAGATTTTTCTTGTTATTTAAATAGAATAGAATAGACAAATAATTTGATTCTAGGACTAGGCTACTTTAAAATAGCAAATATTCAAAGAAAAAAACATAAAATACATCTTGCCTAAAGATTACATAATAAAAATTAGAAGATAACAACAGGTTTAAAAATATAAAAAAACAAGTTCTTCTTGCAAAAAAAAAAACAACACAAAGTAACTAAAAAAAAAAAATAAATAACCGATGGTCATGGAAGTAAGTAGGTATAAATACAAAATTTTAAATAATACGTATAATATTTAATGGTTAATGTATTTTTATCGGTATTTGTTCAACTGTATTTATTCACCCTCATACAGTAGAGATGTATATATAAATACAAATTAAACATCAACCAATAAAAATTGAAATAAAAACATCATTGTCTATGTCATCTATCTGTATTGTGTTGTATCTGATACTCCAGCATTTTAATCTGGTTTAGGTAAAATGAGACTTCAACTTTCAAAGAACTAAAGAGGTTGTTATTAACATTTTGTGAGCTCATGTAAACTTTTGTTCAGAAAAAAAAACTAGCTCTATTTAATTTACGGAGTAGAGCTTTGGGGCTCCACTAAGCCATCGAATTCCTCTCATATCCAATCCTTACAATCCAAAATCCTTCGTAAAATCCTCAATGCTCCTTATTTTGTTAAGAATAAAGTCATCCATAACGACCTTAATGTCCCATTTGTTGCTGATTTGGCCCGAACCCGGTATCTATCCTTTCATAACAAACCTCATTACCACTCAAACCCTCTAGTTTCAAACCTAGCTTCCTCTTCAATTCCCGATAATCCTCCGAGGCGTCTGAAAAGAAGATGGCCACGTGACCTTCTTAGTTAAACTTTGATTTGAGCACTACCAGTGGGTAGTTTCTCTACTTGTCATTCTCATGTCATTATGTATCACTTATCCTATTTACTTGTTGTATTATTGTATACAGCTGTAAATATCAATTAATAAATTTAAAAAAAAAAGCTCTATTTAATTGAAACCATTTATGAAATACAATGTGATCTTTTATCTGTTTTTTCCCTAAAGGTTTCCTTCAACCTAAAATTTCCTTTAATGCTTTTTTCCATTTTGTTCTATCTTGTATACCTTCCTCCCTCAGACCATGGCCGTTCATACTTTCCTCAATTCCTTCTATCCACCTTTTTCGTGGTCTTCCTCGCCGTTTCCTCCCTTCAGCACTCCAATTTAAAAGTTAAATTGGGCAATTTTTCTTCGTTTTGTTAGGACAAAAGGACATTTTATTGAGTATCTTTTATACATTCACTATTATAATTCTTACTAATGTATTTATTTTATAATTATTGATAAATAAAACTAATTGCTAAACGTATAACTAATAAGCGATCATATAAGGAAAGGAAACACACATATTGCAGTTACCTCTTGCAATGTTTTCCCAGAATACAGTGATATGTTTGTCTCTGTCTTGCCTCGTATGCTCATGCCACATACCTAATGCATGGAGTATCTCGTGTTGCATTATGCCCGTCTTCTGGCACTCAGGCCATCCAATGTACAGATCCAGTATTTTTTTTGGCCTGTATCCAATAGAAGCAGCACATCTGGAATGTATTGTGAAACATAAGCAATTTTAAAACAATAAAAGTACATTTTCTTTCTCATTTATAAACTTAAAAAAGAAATTGTATTAAGTAAGATGGCTGGAGTAATCTAGTTTTAATTACTAAGGAAAAGATAACATCCATTGCAAAATATAAATATGAATCTGCTAAATTAATAAAAAAACTAATAATTAATTTATTAAAGTTTTATTATCATTGCCACCAATAATGCAACCAAGTTATTTAGGACAGACAAAAAGTTCTACATACTAACTTTTTTCCTACTTCACATCAGGTTGTAATTATATCACCTGCAGGCCTTTTTGTTTTTGTTTCAGCCTGATTCATAATGCTCAGAGATAAAAACAAAATAACTAATAATAAAATAAAAAATAAAATGTAAAATAAGCGAATAAATAAATAAATATTTAAATGAAATTAAAATCATTCCTTGTACAAATGTCAATTTTTAAAAGTTTTTATACATATAAGTGGAATTTCAAGTGATACCGAGAATAATTTAATAAACCTACTGGTTTATATAATACTTTATTTTACTTGTTATTATATTACTGGTAAATATAATATGTATGATAATCAAAATTTTACTCTGTAAATGTAATAAAACTTATTGATGATCTTTCAACTTCAGATCTTAGATCTAATCCGCCATTAATCCTTTTATTTTTTATTTTTTAAAGAGAAAAGATAGGCCCTCGACCGGGATTTGAACCCGGAACCTTTGTCTCACTCAAAACTCAAAAAAATGACCAATAATTATAAAATGTAAAGGAGATAGTTGGGGGGTGCAGTCAAAAAGAACACTGAATAAGTAATAAACTTATAATTATGTGCCGACGTTTCGACCTACAGTGTAGGTCATCTTCAGGGCTATGAGAGAGAAACAAACAGAACAAAAAAATATAAAAATGTACAGTAACAATAATATGGTGACAAGTAATGTAGAAAATTAAAATAGTGGCAGATATGAAGATGGAAGATAACAAATATTAAAAAAGTGACAGAATATAATAAAATTAAGATATAGACAGATTTAAAAAAATAATGATAATGAAAAGAAATTAAAATAGTGACAGATGTAATAAAATTAAGATAAAGACAGATATAACAAAATTAATGATAATGAAAAGAAAATGAAAATAATGACAGGTATAATAAAGTAAGACAGATTTAATAAAATTAAAGAGAATGAGCAGAAATGATAAATTATAAATAACGCATATAAAATAAAATACAGAAAATAAATGTACGGAAAGGATAGTAAAGTAAAAATAATATAAAGGAAAATCAAAAAGGAGGAGGTAAACAAAAGAAACAAAATGAGAATATTTACATATACAAAAAAAGGTTGGGAAGAATAAAGAAAAACTAGTAAAATAAAGATATAAAATGTATGATAACGGACTTATAATTAATATTACAAGGATTATAATTATAAAAAATTAATCCTTTTATTTTGCATTAAATGGAGCCTTTAGAAGCTGTTCTTCAAAATACTTTTTGATTTATTTTTTTCCTTTAAAGTTTTCTATTATTTAAAATGATAGCCAAAGTTACCTCGGAAAACAATGGGAGAGGTAAGAGCAGCAACTGAAGACTAACACGTTTTATATTTTACTTTCATCATGATCACTGAAGGTTTTAAGTATGGATTTTTTTTTATTATTGTATCATTAAAATCACTTTCTGGTAACAAACTATTTAGTACAATTCATGTAACGTCTACTTCCTGAATAATGGATTTCTCAGATATCTTTCATGCACCTTAAGGTAGTGCAAGTTAGACTAAATTAAATTATAATCCCATCAAATTGAATAAGGTTGATTGGAACTAATGTTGAATGTAATATTTAAACATAAACTTTTATGCAATACTAAATAAAAAAAAAAAGGTAAAATCAAACTTCAGAAATGAAGATTTACTACATCTTGTTGAACCAAACTAGTAAAATTTAGTGCATACTTACCCCACATTATCTTATTAATATTTTTTAATACAATTTTATGAATATTTTACTATTATAATTTAATTATATATCTGTAAAATATATGTATACTGAAGTTTTTCAGGTTCTTGAGATTCAATCAATAAATATAAAACTATCGTTTCACTATGCTTAGATATTTTTATTATTTTCATATTCATACCAAATTTATATCGAAACAATTGGTCATAGTTCGTGAGCAGTGACCAATAAAACTCATTTTGTCTTGATGTAGTAAGAAAGTAAGAGCAGTTAGTTTAAGATTGAACCTCTGAAGCTAAAGAACTTACGTATTATTAAATATATATTATATTTATCTACATATTTTATTATTCCTAATTAATATATGCTGTCAAAAGATAATATTTTTTTTAATAATTGAGCGAATCTCAAGAACTTATGTAGTATTAAATCTATATAAAATTCATCAAGATAGTATTATATTTAATGGTTGAACCTCAAGAAATTATGTATTATTAAAGTTATATGAAATTTGTATGTACATATTATTATTTATATAAATTTAAAAGAAATTGTGGTCATTAGATAGTATTATATTCAATGATTCAACCTCAAGAACTTATTTATGGATTGTTAAATTTATCTATGCATAATAGTATTGATGAATGAATGAATAAAGCCTTTTATTACAAAAAATTAACAGGAATCATTAAAATAATAAAAAATTAAAATAATTTTACTACAGATACTATATACAATATTTATAACTCTTTTATAATATTATGAACTTTTTTTTTTGCTTGTTAATTTATGTAGGCCTTCCCCTTAGGGAGTAATGGTCTAACTTCCCTGGAGACCAATTCCTACTGTATTATTTAAATGGTATTGATATATGCCCTCAAAAGATAGTTTTTTTATTTATGGGCTGCACCTAAAGAAGTTATGTATTATTAAATTTACTATATGTATAAAATTTATTTATATATATATTATTATTGATATATGTCATCAAAAGATAGTATTTTTGAGCCAATCAAAATATTTAATGATTGAGCCTAAAGAACTAATAGATTATTAAATTTATCTGTACATACTATCACTTATGTAAGTTTATTAATGTACAAGAAATGGTATATATGTACATATATATATATATATATATATATATATATATATATATATATATATATATATATATATATATATATATATATATATAAGATTAACACAACTTGAAATATTACTGAGCAATGTGTGAAGGGAAAAAACAGGGATTTTTTCCCTCAAAAGAGGGAAAATGGAGCTGTATAGGTAATTGAATGGGAACGGTTTCGATACCCCCTACTACCGAACCGATGGCCAATATAATCGATACATTGAAGAGCCAGTGAGGTATTGAAACAGTTCGGCATAGGATTAGGAGATGAGGATAGCAAAGGAGCTCACTGATCGGTTCCGATCGCCTCTCCCTCAGCTCACCTCCCCTCCCTCCTGTCTCTCTGATCTCTTTCCTATAGGCCTAGTTAACAATTTCTTTATTTTCTTTCTCCCACTCCACAGCCAACAAAATGGTTTATATTCAATATAAATACATTCAGTATTTCTTAGTATATTACTATAATATATCTAGGATAAAGAGTGTCCCTAACACACGTAAAATGGTGACAAACCACAAATACCTTCCTTACAGCGTGTGCATTTTAAAAAAAATTGGGGTATCTGCTCTACAGGTAATTCTGCAGGCAAAAAGGTAATTCACAATAGTTTTCAGAAAAAGAAAAGCAATACAATCCGGATAGAAAATGGACAGAAGAAAAGTACGCACATTATTGCAAATGTGATTGCAAGATGGTCTGAACGGGAAAAAATATGTATTTATTTGTTTATGACTAATTTTTCAATAATTTTTAATTAAATTAAAAAAATCAGGAAAAACAGTAATTTAATACAAATTAAAGTGTTTAAAATACATGAAGCATTTTGTTTTACTTCACACATTATTGGAAGATATTTCTTTTAGTTAGAGAACACTACCTATTCATTTCTTTCTACATATTCTTCTACTATTACATTTTACTTATCTAACCTCTAGAAGTCTATTATCAAACAATTTATATCTATAATTAAACTAGTTTTTTCTTATTCCACCCTTTTTTTATATTTTATCTTCTCATTTTGTATCTTTCTGTTTACCTCCTCATTTTTCTTTCCCTTTTATATTAGGTTTACATGTTTATCCTTTCTGTACATTTATTTTCTGTATTTTATATTCGTTATCTTTAATTATTATATCTGTCACTATTTTAATTTCTGTTCATCATCTCTAATTTTATTATATCTGTCACTACTTTATTTTATGTTATTCTGTAACTATTTTAATATTCGTTATCTTTAATTATCATATCTATTCACTATTTTATCATATCTAGTCACTATTTTTCTTTTCTACATTAAATTTCACTATATTCTTGTTACTGCAACGTTTTTTTATATATATTTTTGTTCTGTTTGTTTCTCTCTCTTAGCCCTGAAGATGGCCTACATTGCAGGTCGAAACGTCGGCACACAATAAATAGTATGCACTTATTATGGTGTTTTCATTGACTGCACCCCCAACTATTTCTTCCTTACATACAGAAGATATTTATTGTTTGTCACCCTATGGTACGTATGTTTGTTACTCTTTTGAAATCGATATATTACAGGAATATACTGAGGGATATTGATTATAAACAATTCTATTAAATTAATATTGTCAATTACTAATTTAGAAAATAAAACGAACCTTTACTCGCATTTTCATGATAATTGTCATATGATTTATTCAGTTACTGAAAAATAACGTAGTTGAGAGACGTTACTAAAAAGTAACTGGAAGTCCTAATGTAGAAAAGACCCATTGTTAATAAGGATATTCAAATACACGAACCATTTAGAATAGAATAGAATAGAATAGAATAGAAAAGTAACTTTATTCTGGGACAAAGTCCCTTTAGAATAACAGATATGAACAGGAATAAAAACATAATATTTATCTGGCCAGAAGGCTAAATGTTACAAATCATAAAGCGTGAAACCATGACAGAAAACAATTTAAAAAGAAATATATAAACAAAAATAATAGTAAGTAAATAAATAGTACAGATCTTGACAGGATATTAAGCAATTACAGAGAATAGATAAATCCAAAGCTTTTGAAATTGAATGCATGAGCTAGCATTCAATAATTTGTTTACATGATGTACAGCTTTTCAAAGAGCAGAATTAAAAGAACTAGATAACACAGTTTGTTATTATATACATTGTATTCTAAGCAAATGACTAACCTACCTAGAGACTATCCTTCTGGGAAGCTAATAGATGTTGAAACAGCCAGGATTTGAATAATGATAGAGAGGGAGTATGACGGATATTAGGAGGGATTGAGTTCCACATTGTGGTGGAGCGGGCGAGAAAGGAACGTTCGAATGCTTTAGTTCTGTGTGAACGTATATAGAGATCAGAAAGGCGGGATCTTGTTTTATGGTGTTGCACTGATGATTTGAATTGGAGGAGACTGTAGATATATGAAGGGTGTTGAGAGTGAATGGATTGGTATAAGAATGAACAGAGGAAATATTGTCTTCGGAAGGGAGGGAAGAGCCACTTTAACCCATCATAGAGGTGGGAGACGCGCGATCGCTTCGGAGTACCAAGCACAAATCTTAGAGAGCAATTCATTATTCTCTTTAATCTGTCTTCAAGCATTTTAGAGAGGCCTCCATATACCACGCTACAATAGTCAAAGTGGGGGAAGATGAGAGAAGATACGAGAAGCTTACGGGAAGATTGTGTAAGGAGATGACGAGAACGATGGAACAACTTCAGGGAACTAATTGTCCGTCGGGATATTTGGGCGATGTGGGATTTCCAGGAAAGGTTTTGGTCGATGGTGATGCCTAGGTTTTTCACCGAGGAGGTAAACGTGATAGGATTATCGTTTAGGAGTAATGTTGGGAGGGTGTGGATGGATGTAAGGAGGGAATTGGAACCTAAAACAATGGCCTGAGTTTTCAATGCGTTCAATTCCAGTTTGTTCAGCTTTGCCCAGGCACAGATCCTATCCAGGTCTTCCTGAATACTAGCGAACGCAAAAAATAGCTCGGAAGGGGGAAAGGACAGATATATTGGAAATTTATGGCAATTATACCGCAAGTTGTCGCTTTGAGTTGAGTTGCAACAAGTTTTGACTTTTTATTCGTTTCATTTTTATTATTTTAGAAAAATACAAGTTATCATGAGCTTTAGTATGGAAAAAAAAATGTAATTATGAAAAATGTGTTTACTTCGGTAATCATTTCATCAAGAAATAGAAGTTTAAACTAAAACTTCGTTTGGAAATGTTCATTTCTAGGCGAAACGATTATCGAAATCTATTCACAAATCCATAATTATATTCTCTATTCCTTACTAAAGCCAATGATAAAAGATATTTTTAAATTGATTATTCTTCAATCGGAAGTAAATTATTACAACTGATAGTCCATTAAATTCTACGAAATGAGTACAGAAGCGACTATATTAACAACTTCGATTAGATAAATAAAAATAACTGGATTTGTGGCTGCTATTAAAATTAAAATGAATTCAAATAGATTTATAATTTATATAAATTATAAATTTATTAATTATTGTATAATAAATTTATAATCGGTAAACGATCAGTTTACTGTTAATTCGTCCCACTGTGCGTTGCCCCTTCATTATAGATTGATACAGTACCCGCAATACTGTAATGCTTTGCACAATAAACAAAACACTTATTGAAGGAGTTTAACTGACATTATTTGCTAACAGTTATACATTTTTAATTATTATATTTTAAAAATTTAGTGGTTATTTGTCTGTGATACCAAAAACTGGTTACTTCCAGTATTTATTAAAATCGAGATATGAATTATTACAATCAATCATATATGTTTCATGCTGTAATGAATATTTTAAACCTGTCAAAATTGACTAAATTTTTTCCTTACGTTAAAAAATCAACCGTACCATTATATTATTTCAAGCGATAAGTTCGTTAGAAATTCACGTACGCCTGATATTTCCTTCAATATACCACAATTTTAATTTTTACATTTTTCTGAATTTTTAATTTCAAAATACACAATGCAATTACGACGGTTTGGATAAGGAAGTACTTAAATATTTTTTAATTTAAATTTTAATATTTAATTATATAGGTTTAAATTTTTTAATTTATACATTTCGGTAGAGCAAATTTTTATGTTTTAACTTAAGGCAAAGAAAAGTAAATTTTCTTTATAATCCAAGAGGCAAAAGAAGGGGAAATATTTATATATATTAATTTATTCGATTTAAATACTTATATAGTTCTTAATACATATATTTGTGATATGTATAAAAGTTATCTTTAAAAAGAAAATCTATTTATAAATTAGAACAGTAATGATGCCTATCATGAACCTTAAAAATTCCACTTATTCATTAATTTCTTTTTAAATAGTGCTATCCATGAAATAAATAATATAATGTTCTTTGATCCTATTTAGTCCTTTTTAAGAGCCATATGATTATTATGAATTAATTATATAGTGAAATTATGAAAATTATATTTATTCAGATAAATTATGAAATGAAATTTATTCAGAGATGATAACAAACTGTTGGAACTTTCGAAAATTCGACACATTCCTGAGGGAGAGAGTGAAGACTTGGTGGTACGCCACCCTACCAGGATTTCAGGGTGTAACAGGAGTTATTCAGATCCTTTATATTTATTTTTGGGTTGTTAAATATTTTATTTATTACTAAAAATTTGGTTTTTACCTCACCAACTTCGCACTTATCACCTTACTTGAAATAAATTATTATTCGAATTGAAATAAAGTTTGTATTTTGTATCTATGGTATTCGATTCATTATTTATGAATATTTTATTATTAAGTTTCTTTGGAAAAAATAATTATTCTTTAAATAATGAAAATAAAATAATTAACCACAACAATATTTTAAACTTATCCGTGTTCCATCACCCGCGATTATTAAATTTAATTTTTTATTATCTTTGGATTCTCAACACTATCAACAATACTGTTATAATTGTTATCAACTTTGTTTCATCTCTCTGTTTTATATATATATATATACAAAACACTTTTAGTGATGTAATATTTATTATAGCGTAGCCTATCAATGGATTGAGGAAGTACTTGTTTAGTCTTTTGTCTTTGTTCTCGATCATTTAAATTATAAATATTTATGAAAATTTACGAATTTCAAAGCTACTGCTCCTGAATACTTTAAGCTCTTACACAAAATAAAGCACTCTTTGAATTAAAAAATAATGCGTCTATTTAAAAAATAAAACAACATCTAAAAACATCTTATTGTTGTAATATTTCAATTTTAGTCTTTTTATTCGCTTATGTTGCCTGACTTGTTTTAATTAATGCAAGTCAACTTCCCTGTTTTAAGTGAGATTGTGGTGCATAAATTAGTTAAATGTGTTTTTATCATTCCTTCGTGTTTTCCGCTATACATAATTATTATTCTGGATTCTTGAATAAAGAATCTATTAAAGGATAAAAAATGAAGACTTGTAAATTCCAAAATCAATTGCTTATATGTAAATGTGTAAAAGTATTTATATACATATAATGCGAACGAAATTATAATCGATCTATTGAAAACAAAAACCAAAAAAAACCTGTAAAACTACAGCCGATGGAGGATCTTGGATTCAGTACAAGGTATAGCCTGTACTGTTTTTGGACAATGGTTGCCCTGGCTAGTGATTTGTCATAGATCACGCTCAGATCCCCCCTTATTTTAGGTACCCATTTAATAAATGCTGGATGAGCCCCAGGAGGGTTCTAGACTCCCCGTATGATCCATTTCCGGCCAACAGTTAATAAACAATATTTTTTTTAAAAAGGGTACAAAATTTACGTAATTATTATGTGAGATGTCATAGATACTTCATAGTTAAAATTGCTTTACCTTAAGTGTCACTTTTTATAACCGACCATTTTTTTTTCTTATTGGTCTACTTGGGATCACGTCATTTCAACTTTAAAATTTTAGCCTTCATATTTGTGTTTCTCCTTTCTTTCCTACATCCATTTCTTTCCCATCCTCAGCTTTTGATTTTCCTTTAGGCATTTAGTTTCATCCTCAGACGGCTGCATTCTAGAATATCCTCACAAGTAATATCTATCTCATGTAAGTCTTTTTCTACCCCTTCGAACCAGCTGATCTTCTTTTCTTTAAAAAAAAGAACTTACATATATATGTATACATTCATTTCTTTTTTTCCGTATCTCGTATATTTAACCCCTACGAAAACGTAACGTGAGTCGAAATGTTAGTTTCCAATTTTCCAACAAATTTTTATTACTACATGAAAATTCTTCCGTTTCATCTTCTTTTCTAACCTTGTACTTCATCTTCTAATTTTTATGATAGTCATCTTTCATATCATGAACCTTTGACTTTTGCCCTTTGAGGGTCTTTATTAACCTTTTGGATGTCGTGTTCATGAAAGAAGGTCATAAGTTTGACCTTCATGAATATAATCTTTCACCTGTTCACAGCCCTGTTATGGACTCCATTTTTCGATTCCCCAAAGGACTGGTCAGATCTATCAAAATCACGGACAAGGGCAACTTTAAAACGCAAATGACCTACCAGCAGACAACGAGCATCGAAGGCCGGCATATCGAACGGCTACGGGTCATCAAGTGTGCGCCCCAAATAGCAGGGCGCTGTATCGAGTTGCCATATCTATCGCGTTATGTCGTGATGAGAAGTACACATGAAGATAACATAATTAGGTCATACAAATTTAAAATAATGCCATTTCAGCAGAAATTGTATATGCATTAAGTGGATAGGGAGAAACCACTGGTCCAAAATAACACCAGAAGGATACAGACTAAAATCCAACAGAGAAATTTACAGCGAAATCCCTGATTGAGCGAAGACAACTCAGGTTTTGAGGAGCACGGGGTAAAATTTCAACCACAGATGCACAGTACAAACCAAAAAAGAAGCACAGAGACTCGGTATTATACAGGATTTATGTGAAAATAGGGCAGAATACCATAAATTCCGGAAAAATACGGTACTTGAGGTAGACATTAAAAAATAAAGGGGGAAAAATTTTAGTGAAATTCTCAGCCAAAGATGGGCCAAGAAGAAAGAACTGAAAAAGGAAATCTGCATCATAGTTGCGTAGTCCTTCAGGGCTGTTTCGCGTCAAATAATAATAAATATCTTATATAATAATCTTAAATAAATAAATGAACTAAACTAAATTAATTTTAGAAAACCGGTGGAGCTACAACCGTTGAAGGGTCATCATGGGTTCAATGCAAGATAGAGACTGTACTGTTTCTGGGACAATGGTTGGGCAGGGAGGTGATTTGTCCAAAATAACGTTCAACCGGTTCGAATTCCTCTAATTAAAAGTAGGAAGACACTTTATAGAGGCTGGGTGAGCCCCTAAAGGGTAACCATATCCATTTCGCCTATCCAGGCATCCTCAGGGTAGAAAGAGAATAACGACAAAACAAAAAATGAATAATGCACCCAAGAAACATCCCACCACCTCAAAGCCTCAAATGCAACTAATGAATCATAAGGAAGGTTACTCGACGCCGGCTGGATAAGGTTAGATAAAAACAGCTGATAAATACTTGAATTTGAAAAATAAACATACACTCACTAAACTTCAAAAAGCAAAACAGGAAAAAATAAATAATAGTAAACAACAGAAAAACATAAGACAAAAAACCATATGAAAAAATAAAAGTAAAAAGCAATAGAAAAAAAAAGAATATTATCAAGAAACCAGTGGATTTATGGCTATTTCACAAAATATATTAATATTTTTCCACGGTCTTAACATTTATGTGAGGTCTCTTTTTACTTTTCAATATTAATAAAAATTATTATTTATAAAATTATTATTCTTCAACTGTGTTACATAGGAGTCAAATATTCCCGCCATCTTTCAAAGAAGGAATTGAAGATATTAAAAATATCGAAAATAATAATATGTCACTATTCCCAAAATATATCCTGACCAAACATGAGACAACTTTGTATAAAAAAATATGTAAGTGGAATACAGATATATCGTTCCTGAATTAAAAAGCTTCAACCGAAACAATTGCTAATGAAAATATAGCTCAAAAAATGGCAATTTTGAGTTATGTCGATTTTTTGAAGAAGCGATATGTATTTAAGTAATAATTTCGTATTCAGTTAACGATTCCCGCTTGCTTTAGGAATTGCGTGCTCCAAAATATGGGTCAGCCTTAACAACAGACTTAGCATAATATTTTATTATGGAAATCTTTTAATATGTAGCGTTTCGTGGAGTGATTTGGGTTCGAACTTAAAATAAGCTCTCAAAATATCGCCTCAGTTGGATGCCATTATCTAATTAGGAATTATAGCGTGAAATATCAAGGTATCGAAAAAAAGAAAAAACGTTTTTACTAAAACCCACGAAGGGTCTTAGGTTCCACGCGTGGTGGAGATTGTACTATTTCTTGGACAACGGTTGCGCAGGGAGGTAATTTTCCAGTATCACGCCCAACCCCACTAGATGTTCACCCTTATTATTGGTATCTAATTTATAAAGGAAGGTCCTAGATCCCTTACTATTCATCTCCGATCGATAACAGATTAAATAAAAGCTGAAAAAGCGGGATTTGAACATAGGACCTTCTGCACACCAACTTAGTGCTCTACCACTGAGCCCCTCCGCTTCGTTCAGGGACTGATAGCGTTGTTAAGTTACCTGTGCCTCACGTTTCTGAACTTGATGTAGGCTTCCTGCGAAGGAGGTCTTGGCAGAAAACGGATGCAAGAAACTGACTCCAACCTCCGTAAGTTCCTCGACAGTGCTGCCGTCTGGATCCTGGAGAACTCTCCTTCCGCCAGGACGTAGAAGACCTTCCCTCGTGGCCATGTCAATGAGGAAGTGTCATCTTCCTGTAAGAATAATAAATGATCAAATAATTTTTTGTTTTATTCATTTAACGTCACTATATGCTTCTATGGTTAATCGGACGATGCTACAATGGGAGTCATAAATTTCGCCTATGCAGATAAAATAAGAATAGGGATCATCATTGAGTAACTGACAATGCATAGGCTTGCAAACACAATTTTACGTCCCTTCAGGACGGCATATCGAGGATTTTTACTCCCTTTAAAAAATTCTAAGGCCACCAGCCGGGCTTCGAACCCAAGACCATTATGAACGTTAATTATATCTTGACAGGATATGAATAGGTCGGACATATGGACAAGTAGATGGGCGGCTAAGATCAAAGGTAGTAGGTGTTACTTTTCATCAATAGGTGATAATAAAAATGTTATTACAGTTTATGATTAGTCATAAAGTGGGTTTTTTTTAAATAGTTTTTATTTACCTTTACCTGCTAGACTCCTATCTCCCCTTACCTGGGCATATTGGTGCTTTAAGCCATCAAGTCATGCAGGTAAAAAATCCTAAGGAAAGCTGTGAATTGGATGTATCTTATGGATGAGGAAAGAACAAATTTCTTCACTTCTTAAGGGAAGTAAGAGGGAGAATTACGCCCATTAATCGAGAGTTTACATGATTTTTTTTTTTTGTAATTGTGCTTGTTATTTCGTAAATGATTTTCTAAATGTTATTATAACTAGGAAATGTTAATTTAATAAATATTCGTATGGTGCATGCATATTTTAATGTACTAACTGTTATACTGCAGTACAACTGTTTGTAAGACAGTACAAAGTCACGTGTTGTTCATAACAAATAGTTGTTGTTTTTTTTGTGGAAATAAAGATGTTTACATTCTCTTTTGGAATACTGAATTTGTTTACAATATTTCAATGAATGTTTCATCGACTCTTTAGAGTCAATAGAGTCTTCTTTGATGGAAAAAGAAAATACATATTGATTAAGTATTTAACAGAAGGTTGGAAAGCTGTACGTAAACATTTACGATACAAGCGGGTGGTCTCAACGTACTACTGATGAAAAAATCGATATAGTAATTATTGATAAAGACATAAAATCTCCTGATGTTGAATATATTGAGGAATATATCATCATGAATTTATGTATTTTAATATATATATATATATATATATATATATATATATATATATATATATATATATTAAGCAATAAAAATAATTTTAAATAGTCTAAAAGTGAATGCTTATTGTTATTTTTCATTTATATAATCTAAATATATATAAATGAATGTCCGATCAATAGGTTACCAAATTAAGTAACTTCGAGGGTAGTTTGAACGTGGATGGGTGACCGTCGGTTAGGTAAAAAATCACGAAGCTTGAGATTTGGCATCTGTTTCCGATAAGAATGTGATGTCACGGTTATGTGAGACCCATATATTAGAATCGTCGGTTATTATTCAAGGGTGTTAATGGTCGTACGGAGGTATGATCCTGGGAAGGACGTATATACATTGGTCTTCGTGCGCCTGTTGAACCCGAACAGCCATAATCTATGGATCTAGGCTGATTTGATTTTATGGTTGCAGTGCTTCTAAAAAATAATTCAATGCATCAAAATAGTAAAAAATAAAATTAGAAACGATACTAATATGAAATTGAAAAAATAAAACAAAAAATGTGAAACTTAGAATTACTTTATAAATATGACATTGTACTAGTCCCGGGATCTACAAGCAAATGCAGGAAGGGAAAGATGTTTATTTTCCTCGATTTTTTGTTTATCAATTGATAACAATTGGCTAAACACTATATTAATAATTATTAATATAGTGTTTAGCCAATTGTTATAAATGAATAATACTCTTCAACATTAATTATAATTAATGTTGAAGAGTATTATTCATTTTTCACGAATGTGGCCAGTTTTTTTTTTTTTTTTTGTGTCTGTTGTAGTTGAAGAAATCTACGCTTGTAAAAGAAACAAGAACAGAAAAAAAATTGCATCCAATACGTTACTGTACTTTTTGACATAGTTCAATTCTCCATGAAGTAATAAAACTAAATAATACGAATTTTAAGACTGCAAGTTGTGAGCGGAGGTGATTTGACCGAGATCGCTCTTTATAAATTAGGGTACCCGCTTTAAATATGCTGGGTGAGATCCATGTAGGTATGCATACACCACAGAATTGATTCAAAGTAATTCATAAAATTCAACAGGAAAAATAGTCAACAACCCTGGTAAAAGATTATTTTTGTACGTAACCGTAGTTACAATAAAATAAAATAATTCCATGCATAGGTTTCCTTCATACCTTCTTTGTCAAGGTGAATCCAAGGACAGAACTGACCTGGGCGGAGGCTGCCAGGAGACAGAACCAGAAGAGACAGACCATCCTCCGGACTCCAGAAGTGACTGTTGTGGTACTAATAGTTTTGTGGACTCTTCGGATGGAGTCTCTAGATAGCTGTGATGGCCATCCATAAAAGATAATATCAGCGCCGCCATATCTTCTGCGATAGATCGTCTTCGAGGATGTCAAAGACATCGAAGGGCGTCATCTCCCTAATGATGAATTAGCTTCCAAACGACTCGTCAATAAACCCTATCCTTAATGTTGGGACAATGGCGGATAAATTATTTAATCTGTTAACAGCTAAAGATAGACCATGCGAGGTCTGCAGACATTGGGCACACTCAGCCTTTATACAGAGTCTCCTCTTGATTGGGGGAAACCATAGTGGATGAGAATGATCACCTTCTTGCAAAAAATGTTGACCCAACCGTATACAGAACCCAAGACCCTTCATGGATTGTAGTGGTACAGGTTTTTATTTTATTTTATTACTCATTAGTATAAAATTAAAAGAAATCACCACAAAATATTTCAAATGCTCATGATTCTGGTAGGGCTGAAAAAGATATTCCCTATCTTACCAGAATCTACTGAAGCAACTATAAAATCCGATTATAATTTTTATATTTTTTTATAATTATTGGTCATTTTTTGAATTTTTAAAGAGAAAAGATAGGCCCTCGGCCGGGATTTGAACCCGGAACCTTTGTCTCACCGTGACATCGCTCTACCAAGGCAGTCTGCCGGCCGAGGACAAATCTTTTCTCTCATACGATCCCATGTTCTCGTGCTCTCGTCATTTTTGCGATGAATACACTAGAACGAATTTCTTTGAACATTAATTTAATTTTAGGATCTTATTGACTTACGTCATATTACTATTTATATTTTTTTATAGTTATTGGTCATTTTTTTGAGTTTTAAACATTTTTATTTTTTAGTTTTAGTGTATTCATCGCAAAAATGGCGAGAGCACGAGAACATGGGATCATATGAGAGAAAAGATTTGTCCTCGGTCGGCAGGCGGCCTTGGGTAGCTCAACTGGTACAGCGATGTCACGGTGAGACAAAGGTTCCGGGTTCAAATCCCGGCCGAGGGCCCATCTTTTCTCTTTAAAAAATAAATATAATTTTTATATATTTTATTATTTTTTATTTACTTGTGATATTAAATGATTAAAATCAGCCGACCATCAAATTTAAGGACAAGACAGCTAGCTCAAGTATAAGTAAAGAAATGATATCAACCGAGAACAACCATTGAAATGCAATTGTTTAAGAAAAAAACTGTAATACTATAAACCATCAAGAATCTTGGTTCAGTAAATGGTAGAAACTGTTTCTATGACAACGGTTGTGGAAGGAGGTGATTTGTCCGAGATCACGAATAACCGCCAGGTTTTTCACCCAATTAAGGGAACCATATTGTTAACAGATTGAATAATATAAATGCCACAGCTGGATTTGAACCGTGGACCATCAGCACAGCAACTTAACTGTCTCCACACTGAGTTATCCAGCTCCCATGTTCGTAAAATAAAAGTTAAATCTGATTTGACGGAAGGCTTTGTAAAACAATAAAACATCATTAACACAACCATAAAAAAAATGTTTACCAAGTTAAATTCTCACAACTGGAATTGTGAAACTTAACTAGTTAATTAGTTAGTTAGTTCATTTAACGTCACTTTATGCTGCTGCTAATCGGACGATGCTACAGTGGGAGCTCTAAATTTTGCCTATCCAGGATTAATTAGGATAGGGATTTTTAACGAGTACCTGACATCGTAGAGGCTCGGGACCCCCGTTTAACGTCCCTTCCGAGGGACGACGTAACTAAGGATTTTTTACTCCCTTAAAAAAATCCTAGGGCCACCTGCCGGGCTACGAACCCGCGATCTTGGGCTTAGTAGTTTGTTACGCTAACCACTAGACCACAGGTGACCTTAAGAAACTTAACTATCTTCTATTTCAAACATGGTATTCTAGGAATAACAGAATATGCTCACTTATATACATACATATATACATATACTCTGTTGAAACTTATTATTGAGTACTTGATTTGAAGTATTGAAGTGAAGCTGCTTTCTTAGATTTATGCTTCTGCCTGGACTGTGGATGTGAGATTTTACAATATTTAGTAAATAAAATAACGGTTTTACAGAATGTCAAATAATGCCAGGAGGTTTGGTCCAGAGATGGTCTGCTTCTGTATGAAATGTAGGTCCTCTTGCGCCTACTGACCCTGATCTTATGACTGACTCCCATAATCCTTTGATACACTCCAATTCGTCACTGTCCTTGAACCATGGAAGCTATCATTCGTTACAACGTGTGTGTAGAATAGATCGCACGAGCAAAGATTTTCATGATTATTGCCAACAAGAATAACAGAAAATATATAAAACTATAAAAATAATGTATATACTTATTATAATTCTTACAATAATGTATACACTTATTGTTCATTTATTCCCTTCAAACGATAATCTATCATCAACTGAATCCATTATCATGGATACCGTGTACTTAATCATACGATTTTAAATCACCACCTAGCGGATAATTTATGTAACATTTAGGATGCAATTTAAACGGCACTGGATATCAAGTAAGCAGTGGCCCAGTTTCTACTATCGGGTCAGGCCCCCCCCCAGTTCTTTGGGTCAAGGGGTCAAGATGGCCGCTAAATGCAAGGCCTATGTTAATCCTGACCGCTTCCTTTCGTGCCTCTGTTCCAGATCCCTAATTCTGCCTCGCTGGCTGGAATCCATTATTGTACTTGTTGTAATTATTCATACTGCGACGTAGACAAATATCACCTCCAACTTCCAAATGTTAATTAGGAATCCGTATAAATATTCACATTTTTCGAGAATTCTTTTGAATAATCCTTTAATTCAACATTTTGCTTAGAATGAGACTATTTCGAGGAATAGCCCCGTCCTATTCTTTCAGTTGTGAAGATATAGCAAGAATCAATTTTGCTGGTATCCCCTAGGACCTTATGACTGACAACGAACCCGCTGAGCTGGAAGGACAAAAACTAAAAATGACTGGTAGGAGGAACAGTAAATGCTAGATAGCTTAACTCAAGAAACTTTGTACACTTGCTAGACAAGATTGAGCACATTGAAGAAGAATGACGAGCAAGGCTTAGAATCAGCGATGGATTGTTGAGTTACCATGAAGAAGAGTATTATTTTAAGTCGTTAATTTTTAATTCATTTAACGTTACTTTATGCTGCTATAGCTAGTAGACGATAGTGCAAAATTAATTTTTTCTTAATTTCCTGTTTGCTATAACTCTTTCGAGGAGTGGAGTGATAAATTGATAATTCAACTCATCAGACCAATCATTAGTATCAAATCGCATTATTAATTAAAAAATAAATATCATCTGGACTTACGGAGTAGAGCTTTGGGGCTCCACTAAACCATCGAATTCTTCTCGTATCTGATCCTTACAATCTAGAATCCTTCGTAAAATCCTTAATGCTCCTTAATTTGTTACGAACTAAGTCATCCATTAATGTCGCATTTGCTAGAGATGTGGTAGGAGCCCGATATCAATCCTTTCAGGGCAAACTTTATTTAGCAATTTTTTCAATTCCCAATAATTCTGAAGCGCTTGAAAAGAAGGTAGCCTCGTGACCTTCTAGGTTAAATTTGTTATTTGAGTACTACCACTGGGTCGTTTTTGTACTGTCTTTACTCACGTCATTATGCATCATTCATGGTATAATATAGTTGTAAATTTCAATGAATAAATTATTTTTTTTAAATACAGTTGAGAATAAAAAAATAAATAATATAAAAAAATAAACTCATGAAGACAATAATACTAAGGAAGAAGACGAAGAAGCTGATGAACTCTGTTACCATAGAGCCACCTCTACGGGTTGGTGGGGGTGGCTTCTGTGAGGGCGGGCAGTCGGCTTCGAGCAGCAGGGCTAGCTGCGTCATGGCCCGTGCGACATCTATACTACACTTGAGTAACTACTTTCAGGTACCTTCTTAAATATAATATCTACTATATAGCTCTAATAACAGTTCCAAAAAGTAGTATTGGTTCCCATAAATACATACTTAAACTTTGTTAATGAATCCAAAAAGTATTAATCTCTGTACAACAATGAAAGGTCTTGGGTTCAGTACATGTTAGGGACTGTTTCTAAGCCAACAGTTATCGAAGGAAGTGATTTGGCCTAAATAGCACTCAATCGCCAGTATTTTCTCCTAAGGGTAGGCGTTTTATAGTACCTGGGTAGCATTCGTTGTTGATTAATTTAAAGTTATAAGGACTTCGTTTAATTTACTTAAGTTATAAGGACAAGTCGGGCGATGACTTCATCGGAAGTCCTAAAGGGTTCAGGATAGGAGTACTTGAATTTCTTCCAAACGACGGTATAACAAAAGATCTGTACCCCGATTTATACAATACAAATCCCACCTGCCGAGCTGGGATTCCTCGATCTTGGGCCTAGGCCGTTGTTATGCTAACCATTACACCGCAAGTCACCCCATTGGGTTTCTTTGGGGAGTTTGCATATCCCATTCAGCTTTAGATTCATGGCTGTTAACAGGTTAAATAATCTTCCACAGCCGGATTCAAGCCCCGGAGACACTGCACTCAGCGCACTACACAGTGAGTTAGCCCGTCCAACCCTTATAAGGCCAAACCTTATAAAAATTATATTTTAAAAGAAGTTGTCCAATGGAGAAAAAAAAGAGAATTTTAATAACTAACCTGTTAACGCTTCGACAATTCAAGGCATCATAAATTAGGAAGAACACAGATCACCTGTGGTGTAGCGGTTAGCATATTAACCTTCTATGCCCAAGGTCATACGTACAACATCCGGGATTGCAGCTACAACTTGCTTTATAGTAATTACAACCAGGAATTGCGGTGTACGATTAATATTATTGAAGGGAGAGTGTAGCGAAGATTAAGATGGACTAGCAAACTTTTTAATAACAAACGCATCCCTTTAATAACTTCTGTGCCGACTGGTAAATGTCTGATGGGAAGACCGAGGCGTAGGTTGGAGGATTGCGTTCAGAAGTTTGTAAGCAAAGATTGGTGGTGTCGGCATCGAGCCTTAGGGTTCGCTGTCTTATTTTTATTTATAGTCATCACTTAAAAGTACTAAATCATCCACTAAAATAATGTTATCATCCACATTTAATTTTTTTTCGGTTAAAAAATCCTTCCTAATGACCTACTCTTATAATGTATTCATATATTGATGTTATCAACATGACTGATATTAGCCATTATATTGGATGTGGTGACCTTGCTACTATTAGTAGCAGTTCCTAGAATGCACTGATGGCTTACAAATGACCGTTCTTAGAACTATTACTTAATTGAACGAAAATGTAAACAATAATATGCAACTTTTTGTTTACTCTCATTCCATTTTTTTGTACATTATTATTAGAAACGATTATTCATTTATCTGGAAAAACATAAACTCGTTTTCAGGGTATAATTTTTTTTAATATCTTATTTTTAAACCAATCTCTTTGATTTAACTTGAACTTGAAGCCGTGCAAGCAAAGTTTATAGATTTTACTATTTGCATTTTTGTTTATTTATTTAACGTCAATTTTAAGTTAATATAGCTATAGTTATAGCTATAGTTAATCGGATGTTACAGTCGATGTTCTAAATTCTGCCTATATAGGTATAATTAAAAAAAATTTGGTACTAGTATGTTTAAGGGCCTGCTGACATCAGCGCGCTCAGGTGTCACTTTTCTTAACCATCTCCTACTGTTATAGTAACCTTTCTATTGTTTTGTTATTGTTTATGTGAAGTTGAACGGGAATGTGTTTTTGATTATTTTCTTCAAATATGACTTGGAATTTGAAGAAGATTTTTCGCACGGTGAACGATGAAAAATCAGCTGTTAGGTTTCTTCAGGAGCGGAATGTCATTCCGCAGAAAATGCGTTGTGGAAATGGACATGATATTAAACTGCAAGTGGAGAATAAAATTAGATGGAGATGCCGGAAAAAAGGATGCAACAAGACCCTGGGAATTCGATTAAATACGTGGTTGAGGAATAGTACATTACTTTTGGAGACTATTGTCCATTTTATATATTTTATATAACGAAGTTAGAGGATAGAGACCCTTTTGATGCAATTTTTGAAGATATTGTTCTTTTTAATGAGCATTGTTTGGAATAAATCTTTCATTGTTTATCATAACATCATATTTTAAATATTTCTATTTTAAACATTAAATAACAATTTGTAACTAAAATGTGATATTTTTTTAAATTTTTAAATGTTTTTATTTTAAAGAGAAAAGAGTTGAAAAGATTGCGGGCAAATCTTTTCTCTTTAAAATAAAAACATTTAAAACTTAAAAAAATTATCATATTTTAGTTACAAATTGTTATTTAATGAATATTGCTTGTAATAAATGTTTTATTATTTCTAGTTTAATTTTGTCATTTATTGACATTTTTCTCATTTATTTCATTTCCTATAAATCTGTTGTATCATAATGAAATGCAATGCCTATTTAAAATTCATGCATAACCTGACAAGGTCCAAATAGTTGAGGTAACTGACACCTGAGCGCACTGATGTCAGCAGGCCCTTAAACATACTAGTACCAAAAATTTAATTACAACCTAAGCCCGTACCATTACAACCTACGTACAAGGATCTTAGGTTCATACTGTACTATTTTTGAACAACGATTGTGCAGGGAGTTGATTTGTCGTAGATCATGCTCAACAGGGAGATTTCCCCCCTTATTTTGGGTACCCACTTTATAGAGGCTGGATGAGCCCCAGGAGGTTCCTAGGTCCCATAGAATCCATCACCGGCCGCTAAATTAAATACAAGTCTTGACACCAGCGGGATTTGAACCCAGTGCCTTTGACACGACAACTCAATGCTCTACCTCTGAGCCACTCCGCTCACCAAGGATAATTTGGATGGGGATCTATAAAGGGTACCTATTACCGAACAGGCTCGGGATCGTCATTTTACGCACCATCTGAAAGACGACAAAACTCTCTTTAAAAAATCCAAAAGGCCACCTAATTTGTTATAAATTTTACTTCCTTGTATGCAGTACTCCTATATATTTAAAAGTAACCATTCCTTCTTTCTTTTTTTTTTATTGCTCTTATATTAATTATTTTTTCATTTCCTTATTTTAAAATGTATGTTGTTGTCTAGAAATGTCAAAGGTTTTATTTTTATAAACAAGAAACAATGCCCAATAATAATTTTTTATAGTAATATTTTTAAAAAAAATATATTCTCTCAAAGTCTCATTTGTTGATATCTCCACATATTGTTCGTTCTCTGACATTGCTATATCCCAAGCTACCTAGAGCTACACATCCTAATGGGGTGTTGCTACCACAACAAGGTGTAGTTTACTGCTTCTCTTGTTTTATCGATAACTAAAGATTGTTTTATCTTGGATATCATATCAAATAGACAATTATTAGAACCATTCATGAAATTTTTAATCAATGTAATTAATCAGTATATAGCGAAGATATGAAATGACATAAATTAAATGCCATCGTATATGTTATATAACCGAAGTAGTATATAGAAAAATAGTCATATAGTGTACTGTTATCAGTCTATTGATTAGTAAATATACCAATATTGTATGTATATATATATATATATATATATATATATATATATATATATATATATATATATATATATATATATATATATATATATATAGCCACAAAACTGGGATGGGTTAATTTGTTTTACCCATAGACTTCTGGTGGAAAACGAGATTTCGAGGCATATTAATATCAAAAACAGGCCCATAGTCACTAACTGCAAAAAAATGAAACTGTTTATATTTCTTTAAATTCACATATGTTAATTATATAAAAATGTTTTTAATAATGAAATATTTTATCGGTGTTGTAAGGAACTTCTTTTTTTTTTTAGTATTTTGTCGTATTAAATAGCACTTTTGTTCAAATTTAAATGCAAAAAATGGAGTGCATCCAATTAATGGTAGTAAAAATTCTTAGTTATACCGTCCGTCGCAGGGAACGTAAAACGGGGTCCCGATGTCAGGTACTCGTTAAAGTATGTATGCTACTTCTTAGTAGGTATCATATGGGTTCGATTGTCAATTCTTAAAGATCACGGGTTGCTTTCGGCCATTTTTTTTTGAGGGAGTTAAAAATCCTTAGTTATGTCGTCCATCTGAAGGGACATAAAACGGGGTTCCCGAGACTGTACGATGTCAGATACTCGTTTAAGATACTCGTCTATCCTCATTAAACCTGGTTAGGCAAAATATAAGACTCCCGTTGTACTCGTAACATCCTCTGATTAGCCATAGCAGTATGAAATGACGTTAAATGAATAAACAAAACAAACAATTCTATAAAGAAAAAATTAACTTATAACTTCAGGTTGATCCTCTGAACATTACCGTCGGCCATTATGGTTCAAAATGACAACTGATTAGAGGTATCAGAAACACAGGACCCTGATATCTATAAGTGTAAGCCGGATGCCCTGAAGAAGGTGCTATAGAAGAGATGATGACATTGAAACATCGATCAGCCCCTTCGTTGAGGCCGAACCTAACAATGGCCACAATCTATGATTGACTCATCTGAAACTTATTCGATAAGTTCCAATCTAGTCCCTTAAGTGCTTTAAGGTTAGGTCACATTATTTCTGAAGTATTTCAAGTGCAAATTAGCTGTTTTCTAGAATTTGTATGAATATTAGGTAGTGTGTTTTTGACTTGAGAATCTTTATGAAAAATTTTCAACTTACGGAAGTTGTTTAAATTCCTGAACAGATGGAATTTTGTTGAAGATAGGCTTGGCCAATAAGGTGGGTGTGGGAGGAATTCGTAACCCAGCTCGCATAGTTCCTTCACTGTCTGTCGTGAAATTTGAAGTCGGGCATGTTTTGTAAAGGCTAATCCACACTATTAGATCTTTGCCGAACGTTGGACTCTGAGACATAGCCCTCTTGTCAAGCTTGGCGGTTGCGAGACCAAACTATGTCTAGAGTCCGTGCAATGGGAGACTTTGCAACATGAGGGGAGACACCGCAGAGTTTGTGCAGTGTTCAACATTTTTACTGCAATAAAAAAAATATATGGTATTCATTATTTGTTTCAAAAAATTTACTTGAAAAAAGTTTAAAAAAGGAGTTAAAAAAAAAGTTTAAAAAAGTTTTTTTTTAGAATAATTTATTGATATTTACAACTGTAATTATATTACATCAAGTAAAACACATGTGGTGAAACTACCAATCGGTAGCACTCCAATAAAGTTCTATAGTAGAAGGTCTCGAAGCCATCTTATTTTCAGACGCCTCAGAAGGTTATCAGGAATAGTCTGGGTTGAGAGAAGTTGAGAGACTAGCGGATTCAAGTGTGTATGGAGCTTGTCATGGAAGGACAGGTATCTAGTTTGGGCCAAATCAGCAACATATGGGATATTAAGATCATGATGGATGAGTTTGTTTGTGACATAATAAGGAGCATTGAGGATTTTACGAAGGATTTCGAATTGTAAAGATTGGATTCGAGATGAATTGGATGGTTTAGTAGAGCCCCAAAGCTCAACTCCGTATGTCCAAATAGGTCTGATAACTGTCATGTAAATGAGTCTTTTTGTAATTAATTGGGAGCTTAGAGCGTTTGTCCAGTAAATGTTGAATCATGCGAAAACGTCGAGCAGTTTCTTGTCTTTTCAGTCTTGTATGAGGATTCCAAGTGAGACGTTTGTCCAGATGGAGTCCTAGAATAAAAAAGTAAAAAATTTTGTCAACCAGACCACAATCGTCCCTTAAGATTATTGAGATGTTTTTTTGTAACCTTTTTCGTTTAATTTAGCACTAACGCTGACAACTGTTAGGGTGATAGAAAAAAACCTGTAGGATTATAATCCATGGAGAGTCTTAGGTTCAGTACATGTTAGAGAGTGTACTGTTTCTATTTAAATTTTAACAGTTTTGCAAGGAGATAATCACGTTCAAATGCCAGGTAATTCGTTCGATTGTAAAGCTGAAAAAAGTTGCGATGTACTAAATCCAAAACTTTTTTTTTTTTTTTAGATTCTTACGGAGATAGTTGGATAATATTGTTTGTCAATTCATACAGCACGGGATATTATTAATATTACATTACATTTGGTTACATAAATATTAGTATTATAGCCCTTCCGGTAGAAAGGGCAACGACATCCGCTGTAAATATGTAACGAAGGAAGCAAGCCAGAGGCCAGTCAACTCCGCGAGTTAGTAAATGTTTAAGCGGCTCCTTCTCAATTAACTCTCGAGGTTCTCGAACTCTTATCTGGTTCTCTTCTACCGCCTCGAGATCTCGGAAACCATTTGGCATCAAACCTCCAATTCGGATCCACAATCAGATCCAACTGGACTTCCTCGAAGTGGTAAGTATTTCCTCACCTATTCACATTCAGGGTGGACCCTGGTGTAGTGGTTAGCATAACAACCTATTATGTTCAAAAGTTCGTAGTCCGGAAGGTTGATCTAGATTTTTTTAAAACGAAGTGAAAAACTTTGGTTATGCCATCCTTCGGAAGGGACGTAAAATGGGGTTCCCGAACCTGAACCATGTCAGGTACTCGTTAAAGTTCCTTATTATAATTATACCACGATATGCAAAATTTAAGACTCCCACTGTAGCATCGTCCGATTAACCATAGCAGCATGTGAAGTGGCGTTAAACATAGGCGGATCCAGGGGCCCCCAGACGGTTTTTATGTACTGTCGAGAATCCATTACAAAACATATTTATATGCAAATTATGTGATAATAGTTGTTAAAATACATGGATAAAATAACAGATATAGCATCAGTGTGTTTAGATATATTTTAGATTATTGTTTTGATATTTTAATAAACCTTTAAAATCTTACTAATATTATAAATGTGAAAGTTTGTATGTTTGTCTCTTTTTCACGCAAAAACTACTGGACGGATTTGGATGAAACTTTACAGTAATATAGGTTATACATCAGAATAACACATAGGCTATAGCAAGCGCGGATTTAGGGGGGGGGGCGCACGGGGGCACGTGCCCTCCCCCCCCCCCCCCCTCCGACTGTATTTTAGGTATTGTGGAGAATCCATAATAGGATATAATTAAAGGTAAATCACATGATAATAGTAGTTAAAATAACCGAAAGAACATGAGTGAAACAATTTTTTTGATATCCAACTAATCTTACTAATATAAATGTGAAAGTTTGTATGTTTGTCTCTCTTTAACGCAAAAACTAATGGACGGATATGGATGAAAATTATTGAATAAAATAGGTTATACATCATAGGCTATAGCAAGGGCAGATTTATGTGGGAGCACGGGGGCATGTACCCCCCCTCTTATAGTACATAATTAAAGGCAAATCAGGAACTTAGCATCTTGAAATTCGCAGATAGCTTCTTTGTATAGTTTAAGAAAGAAATTTGGATAATTCCACTCCAAGGGTTTCTTCTTTAATATAATAGAGGTTCAAAGGTTGTATAGAATCCGTCAGTTTTGAAGTTAGGCATCTGAAATTTTGGATGTACGAGTAACTTATATTTAAAAAAAATAATTAAATTATTTATTTCAAATGATCTTTCACGAAACATTATGTGGCAGACCAAATTCCACGCGAGTGAAGCAGCGGGCATAAGCTAGTATTTCTATAAATACTAGTAGTATATTTATAAGTTGTTGTTGATTTTTTTGCCCGTCTGCCCGTTGTGCCCTCCCAGAAAAAAAATCATAGATCCGCCCCTGGCGTTAAATAAATAAACATAAATACATTCAGGGACTTAAATCTATTTCACTGAAAAGTTATGATTTAATATGTCATATTAAATCATTAAATCATCATAAGTTATAATTTATATAATTTGATCTACATATAAAAGTTGATGAATTCGCCCCTTTTCGCGAAATATAGAAACATCAAAATTTTCGGTTATTTTAATTTTATTATTTCCTTAATATACAATAATTCATTACCATTGGTACTTATTAAATTTAATTAAATTTAGAGTATTAAGAGATTAGCATCGATAGTTAAATTGTTGATATTCGTCATTGATATCGACCTTTTTCGGAGTGGCTCGATGGTCGCAGTGGCCGAAAATCCTGGTACAAATCCCGCTAGTGGAAAGACTTTTATTTAGTCTGGTAGTGGCAATAAATGGGTCATATGGGATCTAGGACCCTCCGGGGGATTACCCAGCCTCTATAAAGTGAATACCCAAAATGAGGGGGGGGGGGATCTGGCGGTTGAAAGTGATCTAGGACAAAACACCTCCCTTCACTATCCTTGTCCATGAAACAGTACAGTTTCTACCGTGTACCGAATCCCAGACACGTTCACGGGTTGTAGTGGAGGTACAAGTTACAGATCGATATTGGAGGGTGCGAACTAACAGGTATGATGACGAAACTGATAAAAATGTATTCAGGACTGATCGAAATGGATTTACACGATAAAATCAATAGACAGAAAAGTTTTGAGCTTATTACAAAACAACCTTTTATCCTATAAAATTAACTGAAAAGCATGCAAAATTCGCTAGATAATTATAAACTGTACTTTTAAATAATCCATACATAGTGAGTGGATTTACACAAACACATTAATACAATTTTATCAATATATAATTAGTGGTTTATTGATAAAATGAATCGTAACCGAACGTGATCAGAATGTGAGACATTCAAGAAAGATTATCAGAAAGAAAAACAGGTGATATCGGTTAGCTAAAGATAAACGAGGCGATTAACCTCCAATAACTTGGTGGCACTGACCTTTCGAACGAAACATCTAAAATTCATCAGGCGACCGCAGGTTGTCATTTTATCCCATTATGTCTATTGTCATCAAATATATTTCTTCCTTAAAGATTGATTTATTCTCATCGCTTCCTAAGCTTTTCCTAGGGATTATGATTATAAATAAAATAACAATAGTTGTACTGATGTAATATATTATAAAATTTAATTTTTGTTTTCTAATACACATACATACATTAAAATAGTGATAAAAGAATAATTTCAGACATATATTCACACCGTTAAAACAACGTAAGTATGATTGGTAATATGTAAATAAACATATTATTTTAATCAATTCTACAAAGCGTTTTTTGACCATCAATTCTTGTATCCGAAACAAATAAGAGTATGAATTGGATAAAATATTTTTCCCATGTTATTAAAAAAAAAAAAAAATTACCACTACAACTCGTGAAAATCTTGGATTCAGCATGTGGTAGAGAATAATATATATGGCATTATATGCTGAAGTCCCTTTTAAAAAATCTTATTTTTTCGATTTTCACAATGTTGATAATTTAATATCTGAATGTTTTGTTACACTAACTAAAACCAGTACTAAAGAAACCCAATACAATACTCGAGTTGTGTTGAATAGATACCTCGAGTATCAATTGACTTGTGTCCACTAAGCCCTAAAGAGCCCTGCAACATAGGTCGAAACGTTGGATTTTGATAAATAGTTTCAGAATTTAAGGAGTTTTTTTTAAAGCATAATTCGGTCCATTTTATTTTCTATATTTATACGATCAACTAATAATAATTCAAGATATAAAATTTAAAGTTCAGTTGACAAGAACTAATGCACACTTAGTATACACAAAGAGCTGATAACCCTTGAACTACTTAGCCTTTCTATTAATTAATAATTAAGGTCTCGGTTTGTGAGCTAAGGTCTCATTGTCTTCGTAAGTCGTCCCTTGTTGGAGTTTCGATCGTTTCTTTTATCTTTAATCCAATAAACTGTTTAAAGCTTTCTCTATTTAACACATCATATTATTTTTGACTTGAGGATTCTAGAATATACAAACTAAAACAATTTTCTAATAATATTTTGAAAGAAAAGCAAAATCGTATGGATGAAATAAAAATCTATAAAAGTAAGTCCATATAACTATTCATTGGCAGCGGAAAAAATCTACAAATAGAAAATAAAATATGTATGAAAATCGTTCTAAACAACCTTGATAAGCAATATAAACGTTCGGTAGTATATTACAGAACAGAAATCGCACTAATATAAATGTGAAAGTTTGTATGTTTGTCTCTCTTTAACGCAAATAATGGACGGATATGGATGAAAATTATTGAATAAAATAGGTTATACATCATAGGCTATAGCAAGGGCAGATTTATGTGGGAGCACGGGGGCATGTACCCCCCTCTTATAGTACATAATTAAAGGCAAGTCAGGAACTTAGCATCTTGAAATTCGCAGATAGGTTCTTTGTATAGTTTAAGAAAGAAATTTGGATAATTCCACCCCAAGGGTTTCTTCTTTAATATAATAGGGGTTCAAAGGTTGTACAGAATCCGTCAGTTTTGAAGTTAGGCATCTGAAATTTTGGATGTATAAGTAACTTATGTTTTAAAAAAATAATTAAATTATTTATTTCAAATGATCTTTCACGAAACTTAATGTGGCAGACCAAATTCCACGCGAGCGAAGCCGCGGGTATAAGCTAGTATTTCTATAAATACTAGTAGTGTATTTATAAGTTATTGTTGATTTTTTTGCCCGCCTGCCCGTTGTGCCCCCCCCAGAAAAAAATCCTGGATCCGCCCCTGGCGTTAAATAAATAAACATAAATACATTCAGGGACTTAAATCTATTTCACTGAAAAGTTATGATTTAATATGTCATATTAAATCATTAAATCATCATAAGTTATGATTATTTTATAAGTTATATTATTTTACCGTTTATTCGTCATTTATATAACATCACTTTCTGATCCTTTTCTGGTCAATTACTGGGAAAACCGCAATAGCCTTAGTCACCGGGTGAATTTCCCTAAGGGGTGGGGGCGGAGAGTTGAGGTCACTTTCTTGGAAGGCCAGGGTGATTTTTAAACCAAGGACATCAAGATCAACGCTTGGCCATTACTTGCTACAGATACCAGTCAGGGATTGTCCTGATATTATTTTCAAATGATCTATCATATATCATATAATATAATGAAGTAAAAATAATATTGTGATTAAGATTTAGATTGAGATTAAGATTGAGGTACATTGTATTATGGAGGAAAAATCTCATCAGTGATCGAGGCGTTTCAACCCAATCAGTTCCCAATTTTTGTAGTCATTGCTGACACGTGTAAACGAAATAAATAACTTTTGTCATGTTTTAAGAAAGATATTCACTCTGGATCGAAAGAAATTAATCGAATGGCTCCGATAGAGCACAGCAGAGTACAGAATATCGCTCCTTCAAAAGATCAAATTGGTATTTTTGAGTTAAGCCTTCAGTAGCAATTCTATTGGCTGTTGTTACTGTTTGGTGAGTCATAATATGAGTTGTATCATGATTTAACTTGAATAATGAGATAAGTTAAAATAAAAATAGTTTCAATCTTTTAAAAATTGTCTAATAGCTAATAAAATAATTTCAATACCATGGTTCCAAACAGGAATGCTTTGCTTTACCAATACCCAAATTTTTATTTTTTTAAAAGAGGTCTAAGAGAGGAGTCTCAGATAACATTAACAATAATTATAACAATTTTAATTAATTAATTAAGACTATCAAACATAACAATATACAGGCATAGTAATAATATATAATTTATAAGCGTTGATAACCTGAGTTTTTCGCTTTTAAGAACAAACAAACGAAAAATAATATCATAATAATGAAAAAATACATAAGAATATTATAATTATAATTATAAATATTTTTTTAAGATTAATTTATTGATATTTACAACTGTAATAATATCACAACAAGCAAATCTGCTGAGATTAAAAAAAAGCACTTGTGGAGAAACTACCCATTGATAGCACTCCAATAAAGTTCTATAGTAGAAGGTCTCAAGGCCATCTTCTTTTCAGACGCTTCGGAGGGTTATCAGGAATAGTATGGGAAACAAGTTGAGAGACTAGCGGATTCAAGTGTGTATGGAGCTTGTCATGAAAGGATAGGTATCTAGTTTGGGCCAAATCAGCAACATATGGGATATTAAGATCATGATCGATGAGTTTGTTTGTGACATAATAAGGATCATTGAGGATTTTACGAAGGATTCTGGATTGTAAGGATTGGATACGAGACGAATTGGATGGTTTAGTAGAGCCCCAAAGCTCAACTCCGTATGTCTAAATAGGTCTGATAACTGTCATGTAAATGAGTCTTTTGTAATTAATTGGGAGCTTAGAGTGTTTGTCCAGTAAATGTTGAAGTAGGCGAAAACGACGAGCAGTTTCTTTTTTTTCAGTCTTGTATGAGGATTCCAAGTGAGATGGAGTCCTAGGATAAGTAATTTCAAATTTTATATGTTCCAACCTTATCCTTCCATTTTAATTACAACTTCAGCAAATAATAATTTCACGTTTATTAAAAACTGTTTGTATGCCTATAACCTTGCTACCACAGATAGGATATGAGGAATATTTCGTGCGGTTTCTCGTAAACGGTTGGCTTTAAAACGTAGGAATCAATAAGACACTAATATGGTTTTTGATGTCCACATCAAAATCGATATCTTTGATATCTCGTATCCAAACACCGACTTTTAATCTTTAGAATTATGAAACTTCCCAGTTTTTCACTAGTTTCATTTAAGACCTGATAAGAATTTGAGAAACAAAATATAATTCAAATCATGTATTCATGTAAGCTCATAGCTTCTGAATACCGATAGTACATAATACACAATGCTTACGTATCGAATTTACATTACGTATCGAATTTATATCCCTGAAAACTTAAAATAAACTTCAAGATGAAAATTATTGAGAAACACCTTTGTCATCTGAAGTCTCTTTGAACTCATAATCCTTTAACTTCCTTCATTAACTCTCTTTTACCGCACAATTTACTTTCGGATTTTCATTGAATAATAGTTGTTTTTATAATAAAACATTAAAGGAAATAAAATTCTAAAGCATTGTTGTTAAAGTGAAAAAGAGGAACTCAAACCCTCCTAATATCCGTCATTCTTCTTTCCTGTCTTCACTTAAGCCCTAGATTTTCCAAGATATCCTCACTTCCCAATCAGATACTTCATAAGCAGGTTTAGTTATTTCCTTAAATGGGCCATTAGTAAAAAATGGCTTCTATTGCTAATCTTTTTTTATTGCAGCTTCTTCGTATTTCATCTTTTTATTCGCTGTTATTTATTCATTTATTCTTTAGTTGCTCAGTGTTTCGTCACGAAATGTACTTTTTTTTTTTTTTGGTACATTCGTAAATAGTTTCTGATTTGTATTATGTAGCCGTCTGGCCAGGTGTACATTATGTTTCTTTTTCAGTTGATTTTTGTCAATCTTGCAATATAAATATATTTTAAAATTAATTAATAAATTTTGAAATGAATAATAAGACATAGTCTCTTAAGGATCTCCCTGTGGTGTAGTGGTTAGCATAGCAAGGTTATATTATCATACTAAACCCAAGGTCGCGGGTCGCTCCAGAGGATTTTTTAAAGTAGATAAAAAATACTTCAGAGTGTACGTAAAATGGGTTCCGAGTTCTTTCGGTGTCAGTTACTCGTTATAGATCTCTATCTTAATTATAAATATGTTGAAGAAATTGGTCCGGGTAGAGGTCACTGAATGAAATTCTCAAGTAATTTCAGAAGATATTTATTGATAGCCAACGTTCCGACCTACGCTGTAGGTCTTCTTCAGGGCTATATGCAAAATACAGACAATTTAAGAAAACGGTACGAATATTAAAACATTTTAAATATAGATAAACTAAAAGAAGGTGAATACAGGCAAAAAAAATTGATAAGGATGTACAGTAAGGTAATTATGAAGATTAAAATGTAGAAAATAATAATAAAACATGAAGAAAATAATAATAAAACAGAAAGTGTTGACAGTTAAAAAATTAAGGTATTACAGATAAAAAATAAAAACTGAATATACAATAGGAATGTGAAATGATATGGGTAAATTAGAAAGTGATAAGAATTACGCACTAAAATTATAGGTAATAAAAAGAAGAAATTAAAATTGTAAAATTATAAAAATCTAGAAACGAATTATATAAAATTTATAATTTTACAATTTTAATTTCTTCTTTTTATTACCTATAATTTTAGTGCGTAATTCTTATCACTTTCTAATTTACCCATATCATTTCACATTCCTATTGTATATTCAGTTTTTATTTTTTATCTGTAATACCTTAATTTTTTAACTGTCAACACTTTCTGTTTTATTATTATTTTCTTCATGTTTTATTATTATTTTCTACATTTTAACCTTCATAATTACCTTACTGTACATCTTTATCAATTTTTTTTGCCTGTATTCACCTTCTTTTAGTTTATCTATATTTAAAATGTTTTAATATTCGTACCGTTTTCTTAAATTGTCTGTATTTTGCATATAGCCCTGAAGAAGACCTACAGCGTAGGTCGAAACGTTGGCTATCAATAAATATCTTTTGAAATTACTTGAGAATTTCATTCAGTGATCTCTACCCGGACCAATTCAACATAAATTATCATAGGTCAACAATTATCATCAATATTAATTATAAATAGATAGGCGAAATTTAGGAATTCCACTTTAGCATCGTCCGATTAGTCATAGTTTCATAATGAGACTTTAAATGAATAAATATAATTAACTCAATATTGCTGTATTTATATTAAAATTGCGTTGTAATAAATCCGAAAGAAACCACCTGTAAATGTAACTAAAATTACTAGGATGTTAGATATAATAATGATTATCACCAATAATTCTAATATTAACTAAATTCTTCAATAATTATGATAATGATAGAGCGAATTTAGGCTTCTTATATAAAATAATATTTATTTTACATTTATTTACATGTCTAAAAATCTACGTTTCGGGGATATTCCGTCATCTAATGGATTTTTCTTTTATTATATCATAATCCATAGGATATTGCTATATCATAAGTCATTTATACCCTTAAACCTCGTGTATTTATTGTGAATACAATATTATTAAAGCTTAGTCACTTACAAAATTATTTTCCGATTATAAACGCAACTATAATACACTATAATACGAAATAAAATAACAATTCTAACAAATAAATATAATATAAATGTATTTAGATACAATTTGAAATATTTAACGAACTACAAACGGCAGTAGAGAGTGATTGACCGGTGGTCAGAAAAGGTAACCATGGCAACCGTTCACAACAAAACTACTCTCACTGACCCATTCCCAACTTCCTAAGCCATTACTTTAGCTTTTAAATAATATTTTCTTTTAATATATAATACTATAGTTACTTAAGTGTATAAGTTATTGTTTAGTAATTGGATAATAATTATTATATAGTATGTGTTATGTAGTTAATTGATTTCATCGACAAATCTAAAGAATAGCTGATCTTAATTTCTGTAACCAAATCTTTGTGTTTTCCTCTTTAAAATCCCTAACAATTTCTTGAATTTTTAACTGTATTTCATAAGTATTTTATGATTAATACTCTTTGTTTGATTAATACATGTTTAACATGGAAATGTCTTAGTATAGGACATTTGTAAGATACGAAACGTTTTAATAATTCTTAATACTATCAGTGATTATTTATTTTATGCATCCATAAAATAAAATGTATGCATGCGCGTCAATGAGGCCAGCAAGATAAACCTGGAGTTGAGTAACAGTTCCAGATCATCGTTCCAAATAACCGTTTCATCTTTTGTTTAATTTATTTTCCTGAATTTTTAACTATACTTCATTATAAATAATAGGTTTTATAAAAAAAATGATCGTTTCTCTAAAATCAAGATTTCAAAGGACTGTAAATATTTTAATATTTACCAGTACTTAATAATCCCTTTAGAGCACTCTCTAAGCTTGTTTAATCACATTCGATTTTTTCAATAAAACCGTGATTTTAATTATTTGTTTCAAAGAAGAAACATGACAGTGTCCTACGAAATTCTCGTAATTTTAAGGTATTACTGGGGAAAAAATTCATAGCCGTTGAAGCAGCTAGTGAAATTATTAAATATGAAGAAGAATGTGTCCTTGACCAGCGCATAGTACGGTTTTGAAAAATTTACTAGTGGATATATGACATTGGAAAATGAAGAATAGCTCCGGGCGACCATAAATGAATATCGATGAGGTTCTGCAGGAAGATGTTGAGTCAAATCCATCCACAAGTACTCACAAAATTGCCAGGGAGTGTGCTGTGTCGAAAGATATTGTCAGTCACTATCTACGCTCCATTGGGAAGGTGAAGAATTGTCCTCACACTTCCCGTGAACCGAAAAAAAGTTAACAGAATTTCATGGGTCGAACTCCTGCTTCATCCACAATACATTCCAGACTCGGATTATCACTTGTTTCGAGCCATAGCCCATTTTCCTCAAGGGAAAATTTTTATAATTTTCCGGAAGTTAAAATTGCGATCCAAGAGTTCTTTGACAGCCTTCCCGAGGAATGGTTTCAGTGTGGGATTGAGCAATTGTCTATCAGATAGCTAATGGCGGTAGAGAATAATGGACTATACTTTGAGTATTAATTGCATTTTATATAAAAGAATATTATTATTTCTTTTAATAACATTGGTTGAAAAGCGGTTCCCCCCCGACACCCTATTATTTTACGACAAATACTCTTGATTTAGATATACGTTATTTAACATAGAATGAAGGACTATAAAGCTACATTTTTGTGATACGAGATGTTTTAGGAATCCTTCTTAATCACGAGTGACTAAGAAAAATCCATAAAATAAAATATATGCAAGTGGGTCTATTAGGCCGGCAAGAAGACCAGTGATTGGGTAACCGTTCCAAATAACCGTTTCTTTTTAATTTATTTTCTTGTATTTTTAACTATATTTCATTATATGTATTTCATGATTAATACTCCTGATTTAGATATACATTATTTAACATAATAATAGCTGAATATGGGACATTTTTATCATAAGAAACGTTATAAGAACTCCTTTTAATTACGAGTGACTAAGAAAAATCCATAGAATAAAATGTATGCAAGTGGGTCTATTAGGCCGGCAAGAAGACCAGTGATTGAGTAACCGTTCCAAATAACAGTTTCTTTTTAATTTATTTTCTTGTATTTTTAACTATATTTCATTATATGTATTTCATGATTAATACTCCTGATTTAGATATACATTATTTAACATAATAATAGCTGAATATGGGAAATTTTTATCATAAGAAACGTTATAAGAACTCCTTTTAATCACGACTGACTAAGAAAAATCCATAAAATAAAATGTATGCATGTGGGTCAATGAGGCGGGAAAGATAGCCGAGGGGTTGAGTAACCGTTCCAGATAAGGTACGTTCATTTAACGGACTTCTCACGCGATGTCTAACCGGACCTCATGCTTCAGTACTGCCATCTAGACACCCGTGGGACACTAATTAATATTTAGATGTTTTTAGAAAAATTATGAGTAGATCTTGTCATCGTATTTTTCTTTAGTTTAATAATAACTGGCTAAAAAATCATAGAGAAGTTGCAAAAATTGGAGTAACAGTCCTAGGTAGCACTAAGATACCTACAGAAACTATTTTCTCTTGAATAGATTTTCTCATTATGAAGAAAAGCGGCTTCCGTAACCAGGTAAATAAAAAGATAGCCAACAGTTAGCACATAATCATGCGCCATTTTAATATAATAATATAAATAAGTTAATAAATCATATAAATAAGTTCAGATGTGCCATATATAATGATGCTTGACGGCATGGTTCTTCTTTTCATTTCAATTTATACGATGTTCTTCGAGTTTGTTAGGATACTGAAATATGCAATATAAACTCGTCCATCCAATCAAAGACCAAGTCAATACTCGAAGTTACAACTTCTTTGGTAAAAACATTTCTTCCTTCTTATATTCCGCAGATGTAGCATGTTGTGGGAGGTGGTGGTGGGAGCTGTGCTGCTGGGGATGGCCGGGGGAAACTACCCCCAGTTCGACGGGAACGCCGAGATGCGGAACCTCCTCCTGCCCGCGGACGCCCGGGTTGGCTCCGTCATCTACAGGCTCCGGGCTACAGACTCTGACAGGGACTATCCTCTCAGGTTCGCTGCGACCGGTGAGTATAACAATGGTAATAATATATATTCGTGTCCAATCTGATTATATTTTTCAATTAAGTACAGCAGCCGAAACAAGGAAGGTTGAAGGGAAGACCAGAAGTGAACGAGTTCGTAACAAGACAATAAGGACACATAACGAAATAATTCCATCCACTTGAAAGAAATGTGCTGGTACAGGGACAGCTGGGTCAATGTTCAACAAAGAGTCTCCTTACACTACTTAGGCGGCAGTCGAGGTTGGATTATGGTGATGATGATGATGATGATCAAATACAAAAAAATAAAAATAATATTGATTCCACTAACCTATGCATGGAACCGTGAAAATTCCAGTTTTCAAATAAAATACGCCTGTTTCAAGGTAGTGCCTTTCCGGACCGATCTCAGTCCCTTCTATACCTCAACCGCAATACGCATCCTCTTGCTGCCCCCAGTATTCGGATGTAGTCAGATAACCTAGGTTGCATTCCACACTGCCTCCCAAGAAATACCTTATCTTTCGGGGTCCATTTAGCTGTCACAGGGGATTGCAGTCTAGCTCAGTGATAGAGCGCTGAGTTGCCATGTCGATGGTCCCAGCTCCAAATAGGCACGTGACAGATAACAACCATTGATCCTATAGGATCTAGAGGACCTCCTGGGGTTCAACAAGCCTGTATTAAGTGGGTACCCCTAACAAAGGCGAAACCTGTCGATTGGGCGTGATCATAGGCATCACAGCAGCGTGATCAGCAGAGTCACATTCAATCGTTAAAGATCCCTATCCTGTCCAAGATATTTCGGATCCCCAATGTGAATCATGCGACTAGCCAAAGTAGCGTAAAGTTGCGTTAAAAAATAAACAAGCAAGAAGGAATCGTTAATATGGTGAAAAACGTGTAGGTTGGCTGTGGTACCTAGCAATACAGTTTTGAAGGGGCGAATAATAAAAATAAATTTGAAGAAAAAATAAAAGTCTATATTCAAATAAAAAAAACACTTGTATGCGAAATGATAATGAATTGCTGCACTGCAGGTTACAAAAAGAAAATGATTAAATTAAATTAAAGGAAATAATTATACTTAAATAAAGTTGTCAAATAGTCTTCTAAAGCCCAGTCACTTGCTTGCACCACCATCCACCACTTCTCAGCAGGTTATCTATAAGGTTATGTCAGTGTTGCTAACAAATATTGTTAAGAAATTAATTGTTTAATCGCTGGCAACACTGACTGTGCTGGGTGTGACCTTCCCCAGTGACAGGTCAGGTTATGTTTGTATTGTTACACAGTCCTTACCAAGAAACGAGTTCAAGACCCTTCGTGAATTTTGTTCATACGAGTTTAATAGGTTATAATTGGCCAAGATATTTGGCAGTAATGCTCAATGCATTTAATTCTTTTAAGCTAGTCGTAAGGAATCGGGATTTATATTCTTAATTAAAATATATCTATAGCTATATTTGTAAACAGCTTTAAAACATGTTTAACAATAATTAAGAAACTTGTCCCGTTGATAAATTGAGATTCCCAGTCAGCTTGTGATAGGTCGGACATTAAATATTTTATCAGCAATTTGTCAAGCTAATGGCAAGGGCTCGTTTGATAGATTCGCGTGCGAGGCATTCCTGAAAACCTTGGCTAGTGTTGGAAAGAGGGTCATCATTCTATTATTGCCAATTAGGATCTTCAATAGATTATCAAAACGGCATTAAAAGAGTAAACAAAAGCTTTTGAATATTTTGCAATGGAAAAACTTTTGTAATATTTACAATCACATTCATAAGTAACTGTTGCTAACGTGATTGTAATTAGTGAATTTTTTATCATATTCGCCATCAATTCATCATATTTTAGGTCCTTCTCATCTCATACTTCTCACCAAAGGTCCTGGTAGATCTTAAACCTTAAGGTCCTGGTAGAAAATTCATCATATTTTAGGTCCTGGTAGATCCTAAAAGATTTAGTAGGTTCTGGTAGATCCTACAGGATTTCATCATATTAAAGGTCCTGGTAGATCTTAAACCTTAAGGTCCTGGTGGTCCTTCTCATGGTGGTCCTTCTCTGGTGGTCCTGGTGGACCTTAAACCTTAAGGTCCTGGTGGTCCTTCTCAACAAAGGTCCTGGTAGATCTTAAACCTTAAGGTCCTGGTGGTCCTTCTCAACAAAGGTCCTGGTAGATCTTAAACCTTAAGGTCCTGGTAGAAAATTCATCATATTTTAGGTCCTTCTCATCTCATACTTCTCACCAAAGGTCCTGGTAGATCTTAGTATTTATATCCGTTTTCAACGACGCTGTTAAGAAAGAAATATTTTATGATCTATTAGAAAGCAGTGTTTAAAATATTTTAGCATTAAATAAATGTCATTGGTGAATCGCAAGTTTATTTCTTACTCTAAAGACACTTATTCTCGCTATGAATGAATGAATGAATGAATAAAGCCTTTATTACAAAAAATTAACAGGAATTATTAAAATTATAAAAATCAAAACAATTTTACTACAGATACTATATACAATTTTTGCTTGTGTGCCGTATTTCGGCAGGTTTTCTTTTACTATAAATTAATTTAATTTAATTTTAATTATGCCTAGAGTCCTAAGATATCATAGACTTACAGTCAATTTTTCCTAGTGTTAAACCCCCACATCTTTTAATAAGAACAACTGTTTTAAACAGGGTAGTCTAATTTGAGCGGTGTTTTAGATAAGAACTTCAGTTACAACTATGTCTCTAGTGGTAGCCACATGCCTACATTAATACATGTTGTGTGTATGAAGATATGTACAGGTATTTTTTATTCCTTTCTTTTCCTTTTACACCATTACCTATTCTCCTATATTATTATTAAAAACCTGCGACTTTTCATCACACACGTGATCCTGGTAGAGAAACCACTCAGTCGGCTACCACAAAATGTACACATTCAATTTTTCACCATTTACAATTTAGATTCTAGAAGATACAGATATTCAGATGAGCTAATCTTTTTCTTACCCTTTTTTATTTCAGTTTATTACTTTGTAATTAATTTTCAGCCTAAATTTATCTCTTTTTTTACAATATTACTATGGTCCTCCATTCTATGCGACGAAACTCCAATTAAGTATATTAAATTCAATTGGATAAGTAAACTCGACAGAGAAAATTTAAATGATAGCGTACTTAAACTCTTTTTTTTTCTCTTACAGCTTGTTAATTTCTTGTAGGCCTTCCCCTTAGGGAGTGATGGTATAACTTCCCTGGGGACCAATTCCTACTGGGAAGTGTATATTCTCGCTATAACGACCCTTATTTTATTGAGTGCTGCACGAAACAAGTCTATCGATGTTAACCCTGTCCATTTCCTCTGGTTCCTCAACCAGGAGTGACTTCTGCGACATGGACCTCTCTTTCAATCTTGCACTGTATGATTGACCTTTTATTTCGCATCACATGTCCAAAGTATGCCAATTATATTTTCTGATGCTGTACAAAATCTCGAGATACGTCTGAAATCCGTGTAGCATGATTTCGTTTATGGTTAACCCACGAATCTCTTAGCATATACCGATAATACCACATCTCGACATTTACTTGAAGCATTCGCAAGTGCCCATGTCTCTGATCCGTATGATAACACTGAGATCACGTAATAGCTGAGTACTCTGGTTGCATAGCACAAGAAGGCTATCTGTTATTGTCTGCTGGACGCACCGTGTCGTCGTCCTCATATCTGAGGTTATTTATTCTTTCGACGTTTATTGTTATTCCATCATTAGATACATTTAGAGAACAACCTCTATTTTTCACCTTTACATTCTGTTAGAGTTTTCATAAAATTTGCCATCAATGAGGGCGGATGCCTTCTGATTTTCGTATAGATTTTTTATTAGTCTGATGCCCTTGTATTTTCTGGTTTTAGTATTTATAAAATGTTAATTCCTCATGTCTCCAGACTACGGATCCTATGTGGTGCGAGTTGAGGACCTGCCATGCAGCAGAAGAAGCTCGGCCTGCGAAGCCAACGTCTTCCTGGAGAGGAGCGTGTCCCCCGGACAGGTCTTCAAGTTCCGGCTGACGGTGAGGGACACTTCCGGCGACACCACCACCTCCGCGGCTTCCATCAAGGTCACCGACGGAGTCACCGACTTCCAGAATGTCTTCCCCCACATCCCCGGGGTCATCATGATACCGGAGGTAAGGTTAAAATATATGTTATAATGCAACTGGGAAAAACCACAATGCAAAGCCTTATGTTTCAAAAAATACATGTGAATCACATAACCCCCTTTTTGTTTTTGGTGTCTTGATAATGCCTGAATAGGCGAAACGTCGACTGGTAAGTGGGTGTATTTTTGAAACATAAGGCTTTGCATTGTGGTTTTTCCCAATTGCATTATAATAAATAATAGTGTTTCTTTTTGAGTTTTTGGCTCTATTTTAGTGTTAAAATATATGGTTAACAATGATGTTAAATTTAAATAAAACATACTGAACTAAAGTCTTCAATCTCTGAAGTATAAGTTGATTATGATGATTCCAATATATCCTCCCAACGACAAATGTTACACGAAACATTGGTTGCAATAGGAAAAATGACCAAAATCCAAAATCCATGAATCTCCAAAATACTGGAAAAAACGTATTATTCTTGTATTATTATGCTTGTATTATTACATTTTACTTATGTAACCCCTGGAAGTCTGGTATCATACCATTTATATCTATAATTAAACTAGTTTTTTCTAAATCCTTCATATTCCACCCCTTTTTTTTATATTTTAATCTTCTCATTTTGTATCTTTCCGTTTACCTCCTCATTTTTCTTTCCCTTTATATTATGTTTACATTTTATCCTTTCTGTACATTTATTTTCTGTATTTTATATTCGTATTCTTTAATTATTATATCTGTCACTATTTTAATTTCTGTTCATCATCTATAATTTTATTATTATCTGTCACTATTTTAATTTTATTATATTCTGTAACCACTTTTATATTCGTTATCTTTAATTATCATATCTATTCACTATTTCATCATATCTAGTCACTATTTTAATTTCCACATTACTTGTCACCATATTCTTGTTACTGCAACGTTTTTGATATGTTTTTCTGTTTGTTTCTCTCTCTTAGCCCTGAAGATGGCCTACACTGTAGGCCGAAACGTCGGCACACAATAAATAAGTATACACTTATTAAGGTGTTTTTATTGACTGCACCCCCAACTATTTCTTCCTTACATACTGGAAAAAACGTTTCGCCTATTCCTGTATCCTCTAGACTTCATAAGACTATCGCATAGTTAACAAACGTTGGACGATTTGTAAGAAAGATGTAGATTTATTGAGGTATAGAACAGATATAAATTGTATATATAGTGAGACTTTCTTATATGAGCTAACTATTAGGCTTATTGACTATTGACTATCATTATAAGTTATTGACTACGGAATACATCTAACTTAGTCACTAATTCCTAAAACATAATCTAAACTAACTACTTTATCTCCGCTCTACTCTTCTATCACCTATTCCTAACCTTAGAGCTGATAAACATGTACATATAAAAGAAGAAGGAAGGTCAAGAAAGTTTACATTGCTGAGAACACGCATGATATTTCAACTTAGGGGTTATGAGCCCACAAGAACACACAATTACCTAAGGCAATCAACCCAATCTTATAATGCTATCAACTAAATGTAATTATTCCCTGATAAATAGATCAAAGAGGGCCAAGTGCAGACATCTCACACCAACATTCCGTCAAATAGAGACATTGACCGTGCTCAATAACGCTCCAAAAATAACCAAGGCAAAGGAAGGAAATACATGAACAGCTGGGGAGGTTATAAAAACAGCTGGTATAGTGAAACGTCGACTGGTTGTTTTCAAATTGTTTTCTATTGCAACCTATTTATCATTTATGTCTCTTTTTGAGTTTTTGCTCAATTTTATTGTAACTTGAAATGAAATATTATAGGTAATTCCTATCGCAATGATTTGAACTTTTTTGAGCTGTTTCATTTAGGTTTATTAAACCTCCCAAATAATTTTATATTACCGACAACTCTTCTAATTTTCAGGATACCAAAGTAGGTACAGAATTGGAGTATGTCATAGTTAGAAAACATCCTCGATCTCTAAGGCCTGCGCAGCTGGAATTGGTTGTAAGTTTATTAGATTCTTTTTTTTTTAATAATGTCATCAAACATAAATCAGTTATGAGAGAAGCATAAAGATATATACATTTATAGAATATTTACACAATTATATTAGCATTTTTAAATTTTATTTTGTAATATTTACAGGGAGGATCAGAGTTCCTGATCAACCAAACATCTAAGAAAGATACGACGACTGGAGTTATTTTACTAACACTGCCACTAGATTACGAAGTGAAAACTATGTACAAATTATCCGTATATGCAATGGTTTGTAAGATATTATAGTTCATATTTGCAGTCTGGAAATTTTATTTCAATATTTTTATTTATTTATGGTTTTGTTAATCGTATAACTGAAAGAAAAACCCTATAAATTTAAATTGATATGATATTAATTGGTTATTTTCCTCTCTTAAAATCAATCAGATAATAGTTTTTTAATCAAAACTTACTAATTGAGTTCAGTTAAGAGAGAAATGAAATTTTGTTAAATACATACTTCAGAGGTGAATTGAACTCAATCTATCATTTATTCATTTTGGAAGATATGATTTCACTAGATTCATTCGTTGTTCATTCCTAAATTGAGATGGTCCATTCAAAATCTATGTTATCAGTTAAATCAAAGTTTTTACTTTTTGAAGAGCTAAATCTCAATAGACATTAAATATATGCTAAGAAAGTGGTGGAAAATTGCAAATCAAAAGCCTTAATTCTCGAAATAAAAACAGGAATAAAAAATTCCAGTGAATATTTCGCCCATTGAGGCATCTTCAGGACAAAAAAAGAATAATAGCAAATGATGAAAAACGAATAAAGCACACACTAACCTCAAAATGCAGCAAGACACTAACCAGAGGAAACATCCCACCATCTTCAAGGCCCAAATGTAACTACTGAATCAAAACAGCTGATAAATACTAAGTAAAAAATACTAGATTCACTCAGCAGTCTTCAAAAGCACTCAAGAAAGAAATAACAATAAACAACACAAAAACAGGAGACAAGAATATAAGCATATAAAAAATAAATGAAGAATAAATCCAGTTTAAAAAAAAGAAAAAAACAATTATAAGAATAAAAAATAAAGTAAAAATGCAAGAGAAAAACGATATTATCAAGAAACCAGTGGATATACGGCTATTCCATAAATATGTTAATATAAGTGGAAAAAACATGAAATATATATATATATATATATATATATATATATATATATATATATATATATATATATATATATATATTAATATGGGAGTAAAAGTTGATTAAAAGGCATGAAATACATGTTAAGACATTAGAAGAATATTAATATATCCTCTCCCATATTAATATATTTTGTGAAATAATCGCCCGTCCACTGGTCTCTTGATAATATCATTTTTCTCTTGGAGTGTTATTTTCCTTTTTTTAATGGCCTGTTATTTCTGTTTTTGTGTTGTATGTTATTATTATTCCTGCTGTCCTTTTTGAAGTTTGGTGAGTATATTTTGTAAAATATACTATTGAATATGTATATTCAATTTTAATATTTATCAGCTGTTTTCATCTAACCTTTTCCAACTTTTGTCCTGTAACCTTCCTCATGATTCAGTAGTTACATTTGGGCCTTGAAGATGGTGGGATGTTTCCTCTGGTTAGTTTCTTGCTGCATTTTGAGGTTAGTGTGTGCTTTATTCGTTTTTATCATTTGCTATTATTCTCTTTTTATCCTGAAGATGCCTAAATAAGCGAAATATTCACTGGACTTTTTTATTCCTGATTTTATTTAGAGAATTAAGGATTTTGGTTTGCAATTTGTTTCATTTTTCCCATGAATGATATATATATATATATATATATATATATATATATATATATATATATATATATATATCATGCTTGATTAATCCGCAAAGCATGTTATCTCTTGCACTTATGTTCGCAGGGAATGTGGACTGATACCGAAATAGACAGCAGAAACGTCGCTGGTTTCGAGTTAGTAGTTGTCGTCAGTGACGTGCAAGACACTCCTCCAGTATGGGATGCCATAGCTCCTATTACTATGCTCAGTCCAAATCTCACTAAGGTAAATATTGCATTTAAATTTCTATTTCTATCTGAATAAAAGTCATATGGATTGTGAAAAAAAACATCTTTTTATGTTGAATTATCCGCTTTCGATCCTGAACGCCTCATGTACAATAACTCCTATCAGTATAACATATTATGTTTACTACTGTCGTGTTTCTTAAGTGGAACCAAGAGAAGGACAATCGTCCCTTCGCATGCTTGATGAATGTCAAACCCTAATCTCACGCTTAGCTTGGGCAAAGACCTCTACGCTTGACTTCCTTAAACTCCTTAATTTATCATATTTAATAAACCTAACGTTCCTCTATAAATTAAAGCCCTGTTACCTCGAGTATCACATGTTCCCAGGGTGACACGGTGCTAAAGGTGACAGCTAAGGACGGTGATCGAGGTCTGCCCAGAGAAGTGAGGTACGCTCTTGTCGCAGAGAAGAATCCTTTCACAGTCTTCTTCGATATCGATCCGGTCACAGGTATGTCCGTATTTGTCTTGAGGTTTGAGAAATATTTATTATTTTTTTAAATAAGAGCAAAAACTCAGACAGAACCAAAAATAATCGTAAAGACGTGAAAGCAATAAAGTCCAAAAAAATATTTTAATATAAAAAATAACAGAATCAAGGAAAACTGCCTACATTTCACTTCTTTAGGCATCATCAGTACAAAATGAGAATAATAAAATTAAAGACTTATAAAAATAAAACATAATGAAGCAAATTTCAAACTCACGACCCAAAAAGGCATCAAACAAGACACTAGGAAAGATTTCCTTACGTTTCAAAGCTATCCTGTAGCCTTCTTTATTGCTTCAGTACTTGCATTGGAGTCCTGAATATGGAATATTGTCTCAGGTTGGAGCCTTTCTAGACAAGTGGGTTTATGAGGTAATTCATTGTTTGTTTGTTTAATAAACGCTTATATTAGACTTGTAAATAGGGTTGGGCGATAGTCGACAGTAAGCACTATCGATAGTTTTTCGATAGCTGCTTCCTTTTTTTTCCAAATCTATTCAATAAATTTGCAGGATAATAAATTATAAGATTATATCATAAAGATGAGAAAAAAACTAATTTATTTGAATTTTAAAAAAGTATTTACAATTTACATGTTTAAAATAACAATGAACAGATCAAATCTTCAGAAAAGAAAAATAACGAAATAGTTAATTTCCAGAATCAAGTGTGCTCCTTGAGCTACATATTTCCCTAAAAAAAAAAAATAGCATTTCTAGTTGAACATTTAAGAATTGTAGAAAAGGATGCCTAATTAAAGAGGAAGTACAGGTGTGGCGGCCGTCTGCCTTTCACAAATTAAAAGGTTGAGCACGAACCGTCAAATAAATGTTTTGTTAAAGTGGCTGGATAGTGCAATGGGCTCTTCATGGAAATAAAATAATGAGATTTATATAAAATAAAAAAATAACAAAATATTTATTGCTTATTCAAAATAAATGATGTCTTGTGAGAAACCAAAAATGAAAATAATAATATCTCACACACACATACTAATGACAAAAAAAAAAAAAAAAACACATAATAATTGCAATAAAATAAAAAAGACATAACAAAATAAAAATATTCTATACAAAAAAATGTTAATAAAAATTAAATGTATTTATAAAAAAGTAATAATAATCATAAAACCGTTTACAGTAGTTTATGAGTCCAGACAAAATCACATCGCTACCAGTATCGCATCGAGTGTTCCTACGCGGAAAGATGCTTCAGTGCTGAAATGCGGACACGGTCCCAATATTATTCCACTGTGGACGTAACGGCAGAACTGAAGGAACTCTGCACCGTGTGTTAATCCCGTCTGGCGGTGCGAGTTGCCGTAATAAATAAGCAATTCTGTTTACGCATCGGCCGCTCAGCTCGTACATAAACAAACTGGATATATTTTATACCTATTAATTTATACACTATGTACAAATTCAAGAGTGAACATATTTAAATTAAATAAAAATACACTTGTAAGGTTTTTTACTCATTAGAATGAATGATTCAAAAATAATTTATACAATTTAAAAATCTCAAACCATAATTATAAATTTTAAAACATTCTGGCTTTGTGGCCTCAACATCCCGCCCACCAAAATTTAGTTAAATTTTATTTTAATCTGCGTCGTTGATGGGAGTTAGTGCGACGAGTTTGGCTACTGGCCTTTTGTAGAGACCTGTGGAGGTGCGGATAGTGGCTACTCGCACGATTCCATCCTTGCCAAGGTGAGTTTCGGCCACTCGAGCTAATGGCCATGAGTTCAGGGGTGAGCCTGGCTCTTTGACGATGACCAGATCTCCGATATTGAGATTGGGACGATCCTTCGTCCATTTTTTTCTTGCTGCAATTGATTCAGGTACTCCATCCGCCATCTTGACCAAAAGTGTTGTGCCTTTTGCTGAACAATCTTCCAACGTTGCAGGATGCTTTCATTGTCCGGGAGTTGTTCCTCTGGGATAGCGATGAGTGGCCTCCCAATCAAAAAATGACCCGGTGTCAAGCAATCCACACTGGTTGGATCAGATCCTTGAGGGGCTAAGGGTCTAGAGTTTAAGACTCCCTCTATGCGACAAAATAACGTTGCAAGCTCTTCGGAAGTAAGGGGGGTTTCCCCTATAACTTTGTGTAATATCGTCTTGCAAGATTTTATGCCGGCCTCCCATAGACCGCCAAAATGAGGTGCTGAGGGCGGATTGAAGGACCATTGAATCCCCTGCGGGACTGAGTGTTGGGTGATTTTCTCTTGGGCCTCAGAGGATCGTAACAGGAGCATCAGGTCTTTGAGTCGATTGGCCGTTCCGACAAAATTAGTGCCGCAGTCAGAGTGCATATGAGATGGTTTTCCTCTTCTGGCTACGAAGCGCTGAAATGCCGCTAAGAAGGCGTCAGTAGAGCATTTTGAGACAACTTCTAAATGCACGGCCTTTGTGCTCATACATACGAAGAGGCATAGATATGCCTTTCCTAGAGATGCTTTTCTTCGCTGTGATTCCTTGATGAAGAATGGTCCGCCAAAATCAACTCCCACATGAGCAAACACTTGACCTTTTTCAAGCCGACATGATGGCAGATTGCCCATAATGGGAACTTGGGGTGAATGAGTGGCCTTATAGCATGTAATGCAATTAAAAACCCGTCGACGAATCAATCCTCTGGCTCCTATAATCCAGTATTTTTGCTGCAATATGTTTTGAAGTGAGGTTGGTCCTAAATGCATGTATATTATGTGGTAGTGATCAACAAGTAATTTTGCGAGGTGGCAACTCGCTGGTAGAAGGTATGGATGCTTGGCATCATAAGGTAGTGGTGAATTCTGAAGGCGACCGCCCACCCTGACCAAGCCCTCTCCGTCAATGAACGGCAGCAGGGAGCGGATGGCGTTATTATTGGATATTTTACCACGATCTTTTAAAAACTGGTCCTGTGTCAGTTTCAGAAGTAGTTTAGCGGCTCTGTTGTATTCAGGTACCGAAATCGTACCATGTGAAGTAGTTCGGTGCCGAAGTTTATCCACAAAGCGTAGTGTATAGGCTGTGGCGCGTACAAGCTTAGGATGAGAACTGAAGCGCTCCATCCAATCAATGAGGTTTGAGCTATCTGTGGTAGTCAACGTTGTACTACATTTTTTCTTTATTTCAGGCAGGTTCTCGGAGACTGCTGTGGTGAAGTAGGGCCAGTTGTCTTCTTTTGTTGAGAGCCATACGGGGCCCGCCCACCATAATGGATGGTGAATGAGTTCTGAAGGTAAAATTCCGCGGCAGCTGCAATCTGCCGGATTTTCTTCGGAGCGGACATAATTCCACTGACTCCTTTCTGTTAGTTCCAATATCTCGACAACTCTGTGGGCTACGAAAGTGTTGAGTTTTTCAGGTGGAAGAGAAAGCCAACCCAATACGACTTGAGAGTCTGTGAAAAATTTGGATGTATTGATATCCAATTTGCTCATGAGAGGCTTGCAGGTTTGAAAGAGGCGACTCAGTAACAGTGCCCCGGAGAGTTCTAGACGAGGTATAGTCATTGGCTTGACTGGGGCTAGTTTTGTCTTAGCCTTAAGTAACGATATTTGGCAGCCATTGGAAGTGACCGCGCGTAAGTATAGAACCGCTGAATAACCTCGTTCGGATGCATCGCTATATCCAACTATCGTGTATGACACCGGAATTCCTGTAGCGAAGTGACGAGAAATCTTGACTTGACCTAGCAAGTGGAGTTGATCAAGGAGTATATTCCATTTGTTACAAATTGTAGTTGGGCCGATGTCATCCCAATCTACCTTGGATTTCCACATCTCTTGCAGTATTATCTTAGCGTAGAAAATTACGGGTGCAAGATATCCTAGGGGGTCATAAACCCTCGTGATGGCCGACAATATTGCTCTTTTTGTGGGATTTCTTGGCGGCGTCTGAATCTCATAAGAAAATATGTCCTCCTTAGGATCCCATTGGATGCCTAACAGTTTGATACGAGAGTCTTCGTCATCAGACAGGCTAATACGTGAGTCGTTTACATCACATTCGCTTAATGTGTTAATCAGTTCTGGGCAGTTGCTTGACCATTTGCTAAGCTGAAATCCGGCTTTGCTCAGCAACGCTACTAATTCTTCTTTTAGTTGTATGAGCTGGGGTACTGTCTGAGCACCAGTTGCAATGTCATCGACATAAATGTCCTGCAACAGGGCAACAGCAGCCAGAGGGTATGAGGCACCCTCATCGATAACGAGCTGCTTGATTGCCCGTTGTGCCAGAAATGCTGATGCCTTTTCTCCATAGGTGACCGTACATAATTCATACTCCTGTGTGTTGTCGTTCGGACTGAACCTCCAAAATATATGCTGGAATTTTCTGTCATCTGGGTTCAGTAGAATTTGCCGATACATTTTTACAATGTCTGCTGTAAATACAAATTGGTGTATTCGAAAGTTTGAAATGATGTCCCCTATGTCTAATTGTAGTTTGGGTCCGGCATACATGTGGTCATTCAGAGACCCTGAATTTGTACCACAGGAGGCATCAAAGACGACCCGCAATTTTCTTGTGCCGTTTTGCGTTTTTACCACGGCATGGTGTGGTATTGTGTATGCTGAGGTGCCAGCGGGGGCAAGTCTCATGTGTCCCAATGCTAAGTATTCTTTCATGAAATCGTGGTACTCAGCCTTTAACAGCGGGTCCTTTTCGAGTTTGAACTCCAGATTCCTGAGACGACTTAGAGCTTGTTGTTTAGGATTGGTTAAAGTATCGACTGATTTTTTCAAAGGAAGAGATACGACATAACGACCTGAGGTTAGCCTGTAGTGAGTGGATAAAAAATGGTTCTCACACGCCATTTCATCTTCTGACACAATGGGCCGCTTTGGGACCTCTTCTAGCCTCCAGAATCTCGACATGACCTCTTGCATCTCTTCCGTTGACTCCGCTATGAGGCTGGATGTGCCCTTGGGTACAGAATGGCTTTTAGAAGGGCCTCCAACTATAAATCCAAAAATCGTTGGTAGCAGTTTGGGAGCATCCTGGGATATGTTGATCGGACGACCCGTTATTATTTCATAATAAAGATCTGCCCCTAGCAGGAATTCTACAGAATTAGGTTTCCAAAATTCTTCATCGGCCAGAACATACGATTTGTACAGACTTCGAGTAGAGGTAGGAATTACGCTATGAGGAAGATTTCCGGTAATGCGAGAGACGACTATTGCTTCAGTGCAAAGGTGGGATGTAGCTTCAGGTGCCAATCTTGAACGGAGGTTGCAACTTAATTTTCCTTTCATCCCCGTGAGTGGTGCATGGCCTATACCGGAAATATCTTGCGTAGATGCTTCTAACCTTAGACCTAATCTCCTCGTGCAGCTTTCCAATATGAAGGAGTGCTGGCTACCACTATCGGTGACGGCACGGACCTTTTGAAAAATACCATTAGCGTCCTGAATTTCAATCACCACTGTCCCTAGCAAAACCTCGCCCTGGTGACATTGGCTGCCCAGTACTACACCACTCGTACTGATGGGTGCAGGGGAAGCAGATGTGTTTGTCTCTTCCTGTCGTTGCCCGTCATGTAGCCAACTATGATGAAATTTGCCACAGATTTGGCATCTTCTGTGGGAGGTGCATTTATTTTTCGAGTGACTATCTGACAAGCAATTAGTACAGCCCGTCCATCCTTTCAGAAGTACAAGTCTTTCTGCTGGGGAAGCTTTGCGAAATCGTTCACATTTCCACAAGGCATGACGATATCCACACACATGACATCGGTTGATTTGGAAATTTATATTTTCACCGGGAGCATGAGTATCAGTATGGAGTGCGTGGCAGGCTCCATGTTTGTCGGCAAGTAACGAGGTTTTCATGCCCTTATTAGATGGTCTTTGCCTACTATTGGGGTAATTTATTGAGCTGTTGTTATTGTTGTGGTGTGTTTCTTCGGATGTTAATTCCAAGGATCTCCATTCGACTTTGAGAAAATTAATTAAATCTTGATGTGTGGGAAATTCAATCTTACTGTGCTGTTTTTCGAAAGCTCTCCTAGTTTCTGAGTCTAGGCATCTTAGGAGAAGAAAGAATAATATGAAATTATCGGCGTTAGGGATATTTGACTGCTTGAATGAATCTATACTTTCACCGACAGTAGTGAGCAAGTGCTTTAGACCACTTGCAGAGGGTCTGCTCTGGAACGGTTTATATTCTAGGAAGGTTTTAAGATAACCGCTGGCTAGTCTCCGCTTGTCGTTGTAGTGGTCGTTGAGCAGCTTCCAAGCTTGGGGATAGTTGGCTTCTTGCAGCTCAACTCCTTTAATTAGCGTGAGTGCAGGGCCTTTCAGGCAGGAGATTAAAAAGATAAATTTTTCAATATCCGAAATTGAATCCTCATCGTGGATTAGTGACCGATAGGTGTCCCGAAACAATGGCCAATCTCCTTGATTTCCATTGAAGGAAGGTAAATTTATTTGAGGAAGCCTGGCTCGGACTGTTCGAGAGTCATTTAGCGCGCTAATGTTTGAATTCTGTGCCGTTGTAGCATTGATCGCTGATGGTGTAGGGTTCATATGATGTTCATAAATAGCGCAGGATTCATAATAATAACGCTCTATTGCTTGGCGTAGCGATTTATCAGTTTGTGCTGGAAAGGCGTCCGTTACTCCCCATGCAGCCATAAGCTCTATGATGTTATCCCAGGCGGCATTAAATGAATCAAAGTAGGGTTTGAGCTCCTTGTACATACCCTTAAATAAAAATAACTGTGAATTGTCCGTAGCAACTAAGCGTCCTTGTTCGGTAATGGACTTAATCCTGTGCCCTACGCTTTGTAACTTCGTTTGTAGGGGCGTAATTTTGGCCAGCTTATCAGCGCTTAAGTTTTCCATGTTGTATCTTATAAACAATGGAATAATTCTACGATGAAAAAAAGACAAAAAGCAACGTTAAATTGTAAAATAAAGTAATTTGGGGAACGAGATGTTGAAAAAACAAGTTTAAGGCCCCTATAAATTTTTTCTGCAAAGAAAAAATATTAAATAATAATATAAGATACAGTATTATAATATGGAATAATTTTAATAATAGAATTTATAATGATAATACCATTATAATATGATAATATTATAATATAACAACAATTTATGTAAAATAAAAATTTTATGACGTTAAAAAAGCCAAATTGCACGATCCGGCCCGGAGGACCAATAAATGTGGCGGCCGTCTGCCTTTCACAAATTAAAAGGTTGAGCACGAACCGTCAAATAAATGTTTTGTTAAAGTGGCTGGATAGTGCAATGGGCTCTTCATGGAAATAAAATAATGAGATTTATATAAAATAAAAAAATAACAAAATATTTATTGCTTATTCAAAATAAATGATGTCTTGTGAGAAACCAAAAATGAAAATAATAATATCTCACACACACATACTAATGACAAAAAAAAAAAAAAAACACATAATAATTGCAATAAAATAAAAAAGACATAACAAAATAAAAATATTCTATACAAAAAAATGTTAATAAAAATTAAATGTATTTATAAAAAAGTAATAATAATCATAAAACCGTTTACAGTAGTTTATGAGTCCAGACAAAATCACATCGCTACCAGTATCGCATCGAGTGTTCCTACGCGGAAAGATGCTTCAGTGCTGAAATGCGGACACGGTCCCAATATTATTCCACTGTGGACACTGTGGACGTAACGGCAGAACTGAAGGAACTCTGCACCGTGTGTTAATCCCGTCTGGCGGTGCGAGTTGCCGTAATAAATAAGCAATTCTGTTTACGCATCGGCCGCTCAGCTCGTACATAAACAAACTGGATATATTTTATACCTATTAATTTATACACTATGTACAAATTCAAGAGTGAACATATTTAAATTAAATAAAAATACACTTGTAAGGTTTTTTACTCATTAGAATGAATGATTCAAAAATAATTTATACAATTTAAAAATCTCAAACCATAATTATAAATTTTAAAACATTCTGGCTTTGTGGCCTCAACAACAGGTTTGCTCAATACCGCGAATTCGGTTTGTTTGCACAAGTGTGAGGCTACGTGTACTACCCAAAATAATTTAATTATTAATTTCGGAGAATTAAATAATGACACGTCCGGTGCGGCATCAAAGTTATACAGAAGAGAACCCTTGAGCGCTAGGAATTCCGAGTCCATTCTCAAAAGAACTCGACACTGAATAGAGAAAGATCAGCATAATACCGAGAGTTTCAAACGTTGATGGTAAAAAAATCCATCGATAGTGACTATCGATAGGAATGACCTATCGTTATATTAATAATAACTATCGACTATAGCCCAACCCTACCTGTAAACGTCGGAGGGATAGGAATACGGAATGTGTTACGGATAATCGTACGGGTTTGGATAATAACAAATGTAAACAGCAACTGATGAAATTGCATCGTGCCTTCGACTTCGCCTAGCCTATTATCATTGTTGTTAAATAGGAAAATAATGTATCACATCACAAAATCATGGTTCAAAAATGCACCAACCGGGAACCGAGAAAGGTTTTCTCAGCTGTCCTGTAACTTTTGTTTTACCTACAGTACTTGGGTCTTGATGATGGGATGCTAAGATGACTGATTAACATCGGAGAGCTAGGTAGAACTGCGTTATAGGTTTGGAATTCGATAGTAATCAGTGAACGAAAGTTCTCTACATCACTTCTTGAAATCGACAGGTTTTCTTGTTTCTGTTATTATTGAAACTTGGCTCCTTACATGAAAATGTCTCCATTTATGTACCGACAGTTATTACTCTACTCTGTTTTTTTATCAACACAATTAATGTAAACCTATCTTATTGAATAACTTATCCAATTTCTCTGGAACTAACTAAGATTATTACTATAGGAGTTATCCGGCTGGTTCGAGAACTGCGAGAACTCGCGGCAATATCGCGCTCTCACCAGCCCATCCTCCTCACTGTAGTCGCAGAAGAAATGGCGACCAATGGGAATGGAGATTCCAGTACGGCGACTGTAGCGCTGCTTTTGGGAGAACAAGGAAACAGTCCTCCCTTCTTCGAGAGCATGAGGTATGTTTAATTTGACCTGTACCAAACTAAACAGTTTCGTACATGGTACCGCACTGCATGCAACCCCCAGTAAAAAATAACCAATTTGTAGATCTTTGGATGACCCCTCAAGATCCCATAGAATCGATACACGGGTCTTATAATAATTTGGTACTTTTCCAATCTAACGACGACCTACCCCAGCACGCTCCTCTGGCACTTACCTCAACTATTTGTAGCCTGTCAGGTTATGATGCCTGAAATATATTTGAAATAGTAAACAGACAAGAGGATTGTTAGGAAATGAAATAGGAGATGATATACAGCTAAAATATGATTTTTTTTTTTTTATTTCTTTTATTTTTAGCTATTTTCCTTTTTAATTTGCCCGGGAAAATCGTTTCTCTTTAAAAGAAAAATAGATAAAAATAAAAGAAATACAAAAAAAAAATCATATTTTTGCTGTATATCATATTTTCTCTTTAAATTTAAAATATATAAACTACTGAATAAATAAGAAGATAAAAAATAACATTTATTATAAAAAAAAAAAATTCATTAAAAATAACAATATCACATCAAAACGGTATCATATATACAGAACAATCAAAACAATTAACCAAAAAACATCACATTGTAGTTAAATATAATTATTTATGTTTAAAAGTTAAATATTTAAAATAGAAAATAAATAATAAAATATAATAAAACATTTATTATAAACAATATGACGTTCCGCTCCTGTAAAAATACCACAGCTGACTTTTCATCAATCACCTCGCGAAAAATCTTCATTAAATTCCAACTCATATTGTATAATTAACATGAAAACAACTAAACGTCCACTAGACACAAACAATAACAAAGGACTGAGGAAGGTTTTGCTAACAGTAGCAGGTAGTTAACGAAGTGACACTTGGGGCGCTGGGGTAGGTCGTCGTTAGATTGGAAAAGTACCAATAATTTATCTGCCACGGTCGTTTTCGAATCCAAAGAACATAAATTTTAAATTTAAATAATACCGAATTAAATCAATAATTCCATATTACGAAATTCAAAGTTGAATTCAAAGTAGTTAGTTACCAAAAATTCCACTATTGCAGCACAATGAATTTTTATAGGTGCGAGATTCTTGTAAATAATAAACATAGGCGGATCCAGGGGGGTGGAGCACGTTACCCCCCAGACAGTTTTTTGTGTACTGTGGAGAATCCACTACAGTACATACTTATAGGTAAATCATGTGATGATAGTAGTTAAACTATATGAATAAAATAACATGAGTGAAACTATTGTTTAGATATTTTAGTAAACTTTTGAAACCTTCCTATAAATACTACAAGTATATTTCTAAGTTATTGTTGATTTTTTGCCCATCTGCCCGTTGCGCCCCCCCAGAAAAAAATCCTGGATCCGCCCTTGATAATAAATCCTTAACTGTTCAAAGATTTATTATATGACAATAGGAGAAGGTTAATAGCCATAAACAAAGTCCTGGTGGAATAACAACAGAAAAAGATAGGAAAATAACAAAATGCACAATTCTGCATTTAGCCAGAAACACAACAGCTGCGAATATGTCACCAATGGATGATGAAATTAAAGTAAATGAAAACTGTAGAAAAATGAACTAAAAAATAAATATTAATTTTTGAATCTATAAGGACTAAATATAGAAATGAAATAAAACAAAACAAGTGGCAAAAATCTCTTTGTTCCACCCAGCTGTTTGTAACCAACACCGCACTCACGCCACAAATTAATAACGCGGCAGTACTCTGTAGTTCTACATTTTGTTTTTGGTATCTGTTCCGAATTTTGTCGCTTCGAGTTGAGTTACAAGGTTTAGCTTTTTATTCGTTTAATTTATAATATTTTCTAAAAATACACGTTATCGTGAGCTTTAGTATGGAAAAGAGAATGCATTTATGGGGTAATGAATAGATTAAAGTAATCATTTCATCAAGAAATAAAAGTTTCAACTACCATTTCGAAGTATAGATGGATATATTTTTTTGAAAACGTTCATTTCTATATGAAATGATTACCCAGGTATAAACATTTCCCATAATTACATACTCTTTTACTTACTAAAACGTATTACAACATGTATTTTTGGAAAATATTGAAAGGGAAAAGAATGAAAAGTTAAAACTTGTAGTGACTCAACTTGAAGCGACAACCTGCGGAATAATTACCCCTTGTTTAATTCCAGTGGTAACTCAAAACTGCTCAAATAAGGTTTTTCCTCATTGTTGTGGGGGTAAAATACTCAAAACAGTATAAAAACCCATACTATCTGTTGGTAACCTATTCCAGTGTTTTGAAAGTTGTCTAGAACTTCGAAAAATTGCAGATATTACAAATTAATCCTATCTACAAATTGCTAGGCAAAAACAGACAATCAAAATGTTAATTTTCTAAATACAAATGTTTTATACACATTTGTTTACCTTTTATTAACTTAGACAGCAATAGAAGTGGTAGGTGAACTCTCACTGCAGATGGTAAACTAATACTGTGCTCTTTATGAGTTTAGGCGGGAAATGTCAGAGATATAGGAACCCCAAGTTGCCTCCGTATTCCCGCCATAATTCAAATATTCTAGCTCTACAAGAAATGTGATTATTTTACTCTGTTTTAAAATTTTCATCAACCTTAACCAAATATTTAAGGTTTTTTAAAAGTAAATTGTAACAAAAAGCATAAGTCACGGATAATCCCGGTGTCTTTAGAAATATAAACCACATTGCAGACCATAAATAAGTATTTCAAATCAGCAGTACTTAGTAACATTCTTCTATTTAAAAACATTGCTACATTAAATGTTTAACATGGTAATGTGATTGAATATTGCTAAATAATAGTCTACAGAAGTTAGTAATTGTAATTGTGATCTGCATTTATGGGAAGTTTCCTACAATTTTTACTACTATTTAGGAGTTAAGACTTTATTTGGTAATTATTCAGCAGGTTGCCGTCACTTCCTGTGGCGTCACAACAAGTTTTAGCTTTTCATTCTTTTCCCTTTTAATATTTTCCAAAAACACATGTCTATGAGCTTAAGTATGAAAAAGAGGATGTAATTATGAGAAATGTGTATACTTTGGTAATTATTTCATCAATAAATAAAAGTTTCAACTAACATTTGGAACTGTAGATATTTATGTTAGTTGAAACGTTCATTTCTAGATGAAATGGTTACCGAAGTATACACATTTCCCATAATTACATTCTCTTTTCCATACTAAAGCTCATGATAACTTGTATTTTAAGAAAATATTAATAGGGGAACGAATGAGAAGTTATAACAGGTCATGACTCAACTCGAAGCGACAACCTGCGGAATAATTACTCTTTATTTTAAAATTGAGTCTATTTTTATGTATACAAAACTATTATATTGTATATTATTCAATTGTATAAAATACTTTTCAGTTATTCCACTCATTTACCAGAAAACAGCCCACAAGGAACAGCGCTGGTGTTCGACGACAACTATATTACAACAGTTAAGGACAATGACATGGTATAAGAAAAAAGAATTTTACTGAACCTTTTTAATTGGTATTTATCCCAAATTGTATTACATTATACTTTTAATGTAACACATTGAAATCATAACTTGATAGAAATTAGCTTTGTACATTTGGGTAATAATGATTTTAATCCGGAGAAGTTCCCCAAATTTTTGTCCTCTAAAGAATATCCTCCGAGTGTTTCTCTCTTGGTAGTTGAATTGGAATATTCCTGTAAATAGTTCTATACACTAATAATGAGGTAACAGTTTACAATTATTCTCAATATAATTATTTTTAATGTTCTTAATTTAGATTAAAAAAAACTCTTTATTCAAACTGCAAATTTAAGTTATTCTATAAGTTTAGAGCATTAAAACAAAATTATATTTAAGTAATTTTCAAATTCTGCTTGGAAATAAAAACTACTATTAGAACATTATACAGCTCTTATGCTGCTAAGGAATATTTTTTGAAGTTTTCAGTCAGAAAACCCTACTATATATTAAAAAAAAAAACCGAGTTGAAGATAGAGAAAAATTAGTATTTACTTCAAGTTTTGTAGACCATGGTTGAGCGTGATTTATGACAAATCACCTCCCTGCACAATTGTTATCCAAGTAACAGTACAATTTCTACAATGTACTGAACCCCAGACTAAGGGTGGTAGTGATACAGAGTTTTTTGTAGAGCATGACCCAAAGGAAGATTGAAAGTTAGGAGTAAATAAAAAGTAAAAGATTATAACAAAGCTAATTACTAAAATGGTTTATGATATTATCCTCAACTAACTTTAATTAAAATAAGTATATATATTTTTAAAATTAATTACTAAATTATATAAAAAAAACAGAAAGTTCTGGTAGTGATGGAAAACAAAACATCATAAAGTAGTTTATAAGTAATTACTGATGCATTCGTAATAGTTGATTGTACATACCTTGATTGACGTCATATACAATCAACTAATAATTCATAAAAATTAAACAATATAGTTTTTACACCAAGAATTGAATAATATCCATGATTGATAATCAAAACACAACAATATGTGGGAGGGAAATATATTCCCACATCACTCAGGCCCTGAATCATCGAGAGATGCAGTTACAGCATATGAGCATGTGTTTGTATGTACAACACCATGTGCATGTGGCAAAAAACATGACAGTAATACTGTACTAGCACTGTCACTTAACACAGTTTACATGACTGATGGTACTGTAGCAGTTATTGTCATTATTCAAATCGTTGTGGAATTGAGTGTAAACTTTAATATTCAACAGATACAAAAATATTTATGGACCGCTAAGTATTTTCATCTCAATGATTGTTTAATAATTTTTTTCAAAACTTTACAATAATTTAAAAAATAATGATGTTCCAATAATGCTATGGTGCTTTCTTCTTAACAAATGATCAACACAAAGTTTTTTGACAGGGTAAGCATGGCGTATTTGCTCTTAGCTTGGAAAATAACAACGGCACCTTCGAAATATCTCCTGCTGTTGGAGAAAGAGAAGCTGACTTTGTTATTAGGGTGAGGGACAATAAGCTCTTAGACTTTGAAAAGAGGAAGCAACTGGTCTTCAAGGTAGGAAATATTGGCTCATAATATGTATTATAAGCTATTTTTTTAATTTTGAATAATTATTTTTTGAACCTAAAATTTATAAGGACGTTAACACGGTTCAAGTTATGGGGGGAATTCTCAAATAGTTTGTTTATTGATTGTTTGTTCATTTAACAACAATTTATGCTATAATGGTTAATCAGACGATGCTACAGCGAGGGTCCTGAATTTGACCTTTTTAGGTATGATTAGAATAGAGAACTTTAATGAGTACCTGAGAACACACAGGTTTGGGGCCCTCATTTTACGATCTTTCCGAAGGATGACATAGCCAACAATTTTTTACTCCCTTTAAAAAACCCTAAGGCCACCTGCCATCTTGAGTATCTGTGATCTTGGGAAGAGAGGTTTCTTATGCTAATAAATACAGTAAAATTTCAATAAATGTTTGTTTACTATTTTAGAGTTTTCTTTGCACCCAGGCAGTGTTATTCAAATCTACATCTATTCCAAAATAGTGTAGGGTTCTAAATATACTATTTGAAAAGTACTTGTATTTGTGAAATCAATTTTAAATACAAAAATGAATCAGAGAACTGTATGAATAAGTTTATTGTTGTTACTATTTACAAATCTCGGAGCCATAGGAAATTACACATTAGATTACAGGTTCTTAAGCTGGGGTCCCTCATTTGAATTAAAAATATGAATCTTAATTAATATGCAATAACTTATTAATTTAGAGCTAAATGCAATAGACATGCTCCTATAATAATTTGTATTTAAATGCAAAATTTTATTCTATTCCTTACCTATATATATAATGCTGTACTCCGCTCCACATATTTTCCTGACCTCTGGAAATTCTCCATTGTAAAAATGATACCCAAACCTAAAAAAAAACCAGAATACCTATCCTCGTACCGTCCTATCTCTCTTTTACCGTGCATGGGTAAAATCCTAGAAAAACTCATCCTTAAACGATTGTACCCTATCCTTGATGCAAATCACATAATACCAGATCACCAGTTTGGATTCCGAGCATCACACTCCACCATTCAGCAATGTCATCGTGTGGTGAATGTGGTCTCCTCTGCATTAGAACGTGGATCATATTGTTCGGGCGTCTTTCTTGACGTGGAACAGGCTTTTGACCGAGTCTGGCATACGGGCTTGCTCTACAAACTCCGTAAATTCCTACCCCCGACATACTTTCTCATCCTTCAATCCTATCTCACAAATAGAACTTTCCAAGTAAACCATAATAATTTCTATTCATCCCTCTTTTCCCAATCTGCTGGTGTTCCTCAAGGTAGTATCCTTGGCCCAATCCTTTATACAGTTTATACAGCTGACATCCCAACTCATCCTAATACTATCCTTACTACGTATGCTGATGATACATGTGTATTATCAGTCAACACCAATCCAGTTATTGCATCCCAAAGCCTCCAATCCCATATCACTGATCTTGAAGAATGGTTTCAAAACTGGAGAATTAAAATAAATTCTAAAAAATCGCATCAAATCACTTTTACCTTACGTCGTAAACCAATGACTTCCTGCCCTACAGTATCCTTTAATAATATCCCACTGGTGCCTGTAGAACAGATCCGATACTTAGGGTTGCACCTCGACAAACGATTAACCTGGAATCCTCATACAAGACTGAAAAGACAGGAAACCGCTCGACGTTTCAGGCTACTTCAATACTTACTAGACAAACGCTCTAAGCTCCCAATTAACTACAAAAGACTCATCTACATGACCATCATACGACCTATTTGGACTTATGGAGTAGAGCTATGGGGCTCCACTAAGCCATCGAATTCCTCTCGTATCCAATCCCTACAATCCAAAATCCTTCGTAAAATCCTCAATGCTCCTTATTTTGTTAAGAATAAAGTCATCCATAACGACCTTAATGTCCCTTTTGTTGCTGATTTGGCCCGAAACCGGTATCTATCCTTTCATAGCAAACTTCATTCCCACTCAAACCCTCTAGTTTCAAACCTAGCTTCCTCTTCAATTCCCGATAATCCTCCGAGGCGTCTGAAAAGAAGATGGCCACGTGACCTTCTTATTGAACTTTGATTTGAGTACTACCAGTGGGTAGTTTCTCTACTTGTCATTCTCATGTCAATATGTAACACGCATTCTATTTACTTGTTGTATAATTGTAATACAGTTGTAAATATCAATAAATAAATTTAAAAAAAAAAAAAAATGCAAAATTTTAATGTTATTTATGTATTTTTATGTGAATCTGGAATTAAATTAAACCCAATTTTTATTTAAATTAAACCTAATTTTTATTTAAATTAATTTTATAGTTAAATTCTAAGAAATTGATTATTATTGATATTGCACTTTATATTTTCAGATATGGGCTCGAGAAGTGAACCCTTCAGAAATCCCGCTTTCTACGAGCGTCGACGTTACAGTCTTCATAACTGATGTCAATGATAATCTCCCGGTATTCTCATCAGCCAATTATACTGCTGAAGCACCTGAAAACATTACAGCAGGTGAATTCAAAATTAGTTATTTCATCAATTATATTCAATGAATGATATACTGATTTAATGAAGAAAAAAATTTAATTAAACTGATGTTAATAAATTAATGGGTACTTGTGTATTAGCCGGAACCCAAGAAACCTAGCTCCTTATCTCATGTAACCTCTTCTTATCACTCATCTCATTTGAGTTATTTGTGTATGTATTGTCTTAATTGGTGTCTGTATTGATTTTGACTGTTTTTGTTTTTTTAATTTTGTTTATTGTCTATTAAAATTTCTGCATTGTTCATTAAATTTAATTTTGTGTTTTTGTCTTATTCCTTTTTTTACTGCCTATTTAAAATGAACAGAATGACAGGAATAGCCAGCCATCTTTGAAAGAAGAAGCTGTTAAATACTTCTAGATGTTTGGAATAATTATTAAGATGAAATTAGGTTAGAAAGGTCATCAAATGGATTTTGGCAAGGATAGAAATGGAGATGTTTCTATCTAAAGTGTTGGGAAAACATTTTTATAAGAAGAGGAACCTGGCTAGAGAGGTCTAGAATTAGCATTTCACCATTACATTTTGTATATTTCAATTTCCATTAATATGAAAAAGATAGTAGGTGTTATTAGAATAAGAATTATCAGTGTTCAGGTTATAAACAATATTGGATAACAGTCCCTGGGTACCAGCTAATACCCAAGTACCAATTAATGGAATGTTTTTCAAAATTTAAAAGAATTATAAATTACTATATTTTTTAAAGCATTTAGCCTCCATTTAATACTGATCTGTAAATATTTGTCTACCCTAATATTAGGTTACAGATTGGTGCGGGTTGAGGCCAGTGACACAGACACTGGAGACTTCGGAGTGGTCAAGTTCACCGGAATCTACGGTAAAAATAATAACTCCATGAGGATAGACGAAGATACAGGCCTAATCACCATAGCAACGGACAAGCATGGATTTGACAGGGAGCAATCCTCGTGTGAGTAATATTCAAATAATTAATCAATTAATCATCTCAAACTACAAATACAATCCCGTCCAATCAATCTGCCAACTCTTATATTACCTCACTTTATTAACAGATCACAGCCAGAAAGATGTTTCTTTTTATGTAATTCTAAGACAATACATTTATAATATACAAAGCACTAAAAAAAATAATATTATATTTTCTAGTATGTCCATTATAAAAAGAAAAATACTTGTTTCAAAACCAGTAAATTTCTTCGAATAAATGAAAATTACTATAATATGAAATACATATTAAAATAATGAGAAATGAAAACAATCTTTTAGTGATTATTGTAGGCATACTGAAATGCAATGTATGTACATCACATTTTTTTCTATGATTTGAAGTCGGGAGAGGTTTCCATCATTTATGTTACTCAAGAGGTATTCCGTGAGCGATTCCCTCAAATTTTGATTTCCATCACAATTTCTTTTTAATTTTATCTTATAATTATTCAGGCCACAGGACCAAGGAATACATACGATATAACTATCTTTATATCATTAGAAAAATAAAAAAAATGTATAACAATATTTTACACTTTATTAAGAAATAAAAATCAGCCGAAGTGAAAGCAAATATTGGAAAGTTAAGAGTATCTTTGTAAGAGAAATGCCTCATTGAATAAAAATATTGGCCATGAAACCCTGATTTCCTTATTCCTGCACAGATCTTGAAACAAACTTGTGACTTGCAAGTCATATCTCACAGCCTGTAGTGTGAATATGGCAGGTTTGAGCATATTTGTCCACTGCATCTCTATTCAGGTCCAGCTAGACAAAAGCTCAACAGAATAAGAAGATTTGTTTGATATTTATGCTTAAATAATTATCCGTATAAGAAAAATGCACACAGGGATACCTCTCCCGATTTTATTATGACGGTAAATAATTGTTTAACTATAAAGCCCAGATCACTTTTTTTTTGTTTTGGTTGGTTTTGAGCTTGAAACCTTACCTGTTACCTGTACCACTACAACCTGTGAACAGGTCTAGGGTTCAGTACATGATAAAGACTGTACTGTTTCATGGACAACGGTTCTGCAAGGAGGTGATTTGTCCTAGATCACGCTCAACCACCAGATTTTCTCCCCTTATTTTGGGTACCCAATTTTGATAGCATTTTGTTGAGGCTGGGTGAGCGTCAGGAGGGTCCTAGATCCCATATGATCCATCTCCAGCTGTAAACAGACTAAATAAAATGTAAAGGAGATAGTTGGGGGGTGCAGTAAAAAAAAACACTGAATAAGTACTACACTTATAATTATGGGCCGATGTTTCGACCTACAGTGTTGGTCATCTTCAGGGCGATTTGGAGCGAGAAGTCGTTGGGTGTAACGGCTGGCTAACAATCAATATGAACTCTTGATTACCAATATATGACGGATGCCAAAATGATAAGGGGGAAATAGGAAAATAGGTAGTGTGAAGAATGGAGAAAGGATAAAGAGAAAAGGATATAATAAATAAATTATAAAGAAAAGACGTACCGATTTGGAGCGAGAAGTCGTTGGGTGTAACGGCTGGCTAACAATGAAAAAAAAAAACCGTTACGGAGCAAGGCGGAAGAGTTAATTGTTAGCCAGCCGTTACACCCAACGACTTCTCGCTCCAAATCGCCCTGAAGATGACCTACACTGTAGGACGAAACGTCGGCACATAATTATAAGTTTAGTACTTATTCAGTGTTTTTTTTTACTGCACCCCCCAACTATCTCCTTTACATTAGATCATCCAGTCAACTATTTTCCTCTCAGACTAAATAAAAGTCTTGCCTGCAGCGGGATTTGAACCAGGATTTCTGAAATGGCAACTCAGTGCTCTACCAATGAACTACATTGCTCCCTGAGCTTGAAAGCTAACGTCTTATATCTGTTTGCATCTTATCTTCCATTATCCTCAGTTTATTGATTTCTGCTTCAGATTACCGGTTTCAAATAGAGGCACGAGATAACAAAGGAACTGGGAACAAAGCTAGAGTTGACTTCTACCTCTTCGTTCTGGATGTGAACGACAACGTACCAAGATTCCTCAAGAATCCGATGGAGTTTATACTTGGACCTGAAGGAAACAACTTCACACAGGCTGCTTTTATCAAAGTAAGTCAACTTGTATAGTTATAATAATCACAGAGTTATTATATTATATTATATAATATATATTATATTATAAATGAGCAGGCTGTTGATGATGATTCGGAACCTCCTAATAATGTGATCCGCTACGAGATCCTCAGTGGCAATTATAACAACAGATTTTCCGTTAACCAAGAAAGTGGAGAGCTATCAGTAAACACCGGGGGTAGAAGAGTTCGGCAGGTGACTCTGGTCGCCACACTTCTCGTGAGGGCTTATGATTTGGGTAAGATAGAACACAGAATATATAAAATGTTAATAATAAAAGTGTATAGTTTTTTATTGATATATGCTAGGAGTTCCGACCCTCTGGACTACTGGTGAAGTTAAAATCCTTCCAGCTCTCAGTCAATCAAGACTGATGCGGTTCCTTCTGCCTGGGCAGAATCTGGAACCGAGATCGGTGGAGACGACACTGACCAAAGTGACAGGAGCCAGCAAGGTCATTATACACAGAATACAGCCGTATACTGGTCAGCAGGAGGAACAGACAACGGACCTCAGTAATCCTGGAAGTGGAGAAAAGTGAGTATTCGAGGGACCAGAAGCATTTCAAGTCAAACATTAAAGCATTTTTTTTTCAAAGATTTTGTTTAAAAAATCTTTGTGAATAATAGCAAAATGTTATGTCATTTGTTCTTTTCTTCAAGCAAAGTAGCTTGTGAATAACATTTTGGCTACAAATCTGTCGCTTTCGGCAGCTTGTTATAATTTGCAATAATTTTTTACTCATAAGCTAGAAGAAAAGAAAATAACAATATTCCAAAGAATTAAAAATGAGAGCGAAAACCATTATTTGCAGAGAGATGAGATTTGTAACATTTTGTCATCCAAATAGGGTCTAATGGAAAATTTAAATGTGCTGGAATAAAACTATACCCAAAAATCTAGTAATAAAACTATGAATAATGAGACAATTTTAATCATTAAAGTATAGCGAAATATAATTCATTTTATTAATGGTTATTATATAGAACCTTATAATATCTACAGGCCCGATGAATAAGTGGTTAAGAAAAATTTTCTCCTTAATGAGTTTCTTGTACTTAGCGGAATCGTGCTATTTTCATTGTCAATAAGGGGCTTGGTAAGGCATTGGCTTGAAAAGGAGTTATTGCTTATATTACAACTCCATTTCAAGCTAAAAACTACGAGAGTGGCTCTATTCCGCTTTTCTCAAGACAATTAACACTCTCTGAATAACATACAACTTCACCACTTATTCACTGGGGCTGCAGAATAGTTCTTGTTGAAAATTAATATAAAAATAAAAGTTGCCTGATCTGTTTCAGGAGTATTGTGACAGCAACGATTCTTTACGACAAGAATGCAGTTGTCGACTTAGATGATCTACAAAAAAAGTTTACTGGAATCACATACAGAAACTCATCTTCTGTTATAATCACGCATAGGGTTGAAGAACCTGAAGTAAGCATTTTATGTCAATTCTAGTATTAAAATTAAAACAGCCATAAATTGGCATTGTGGGGTCTGCAGACCCTCCTGGGGCAAACCCATCACAGGGGAAAAAGCAGCTGAGTATGACCAAATCATCTCCCTGCACCACTGGAAACAATACACTCTTTACCATTTATCAAGCCCCTAGCCCTATGTAGGTTTTAGTGGTACAGGATCACGTTCAACAGTATGTTTTAAATATTAAAATTTTTTTGAAAATATGTTTATTGAAATTTACAACTGTATACAGAATACATCCAGTAAATATAAAGAAAGATAAATCATGTCACGACATAAAGGGCAAGTAGAGAAACTACCTGGTGGTAGTATTCAAATAAAAAGTGTTAGTCAAGGTGTAGTCCTAAGTACCGGACCTGTTCAACAGGAATCAGTGGGATGTTATTAAACGATACAGGAGGACAGGAAGTCGTTGGTCTACGATGGAGGGTAAAGGTGATTTGATAAGATTTGAGGGAATTAATTTTAATCCTCCAGTTTTGACACCAATTTTCAAGTTCAGTGATATGGGATTGAAAAGTACGGGATGAAATATTAAAATTTACAATATTATTTTATAAGATCTTATTTCAATCACACCTTTGTCTCAATTGAGATAAGGCCTAGAAAAATAATATAGTAAATTTAAATACTTACATATAATGCTGAAAATGATTGAGGAAGATGTTAATGCCTTGAATATAATTTTTAATTCAGAAATTAGGGACCAACAGATGTAAATTTTCGTGGATTAAATATTCCAACAAGAAGCCTATTTACCTTAAAATCAAACTTCCAACAAATATATTTTTAACAATATTATTGACAGGCTTGATAATGAATTGATTGACATTGAGGAAAATAAATTGTAATTATTTAAAACATAATGAATCAAATTATAATCATGCTAATGAGGGATTGAATCGGTCAGGGGTTGCAGTCAAAGATAACACAAAATAAGCAAAACTTATCTTTGACTGCAACCCCTGACCATCGTTAGAATTGTCCAGTCAACTATTTTCCACTGAAATATAGCCATTCTAGTTTATTTATATGTTTATTATTTTATTCTAGCTCAAAAAATAATTTGAAAATATAATTATAATTGCTGTCATAAATATAATTGCTAACTTGAAAGATCTTTAAAGATTTATTTTTATTTTTTCCAGCCAGTTTATAGAAGTGAAACAAGAGTTCTGTTTTGGATCCTCCTCATTTTTCTTCTTCTTCTGCTCTTGGGAATACTGAGTCTCATCCTTTGCTGTCTTTGCTCTTGGTGTCCATACTACGCTTTTTTTAACAGGTAATAGCCAAACATCTAAGTATTCAATTATTGATTCGTTTGTGCATTTTATATATGTATATAACAAAAAATGGAAATAAATTACATATCCCTTGGTCCATAATTAAATTATTCAAGCCAAAAACTACTAATGGTATGATTCCACATACCTCAAGTGAACTAACTATCTTTGGACAAAATTAGGCTTAACCACTAATTCACTAGAGCTGCAGATATAAAGATCAGATTTATTTATGTAAAAGATTCCAAATTTATCCATCATCATAAATGAATAAGATGTGTAAGAACAAAAACCTATTATCAGGGAGCATTGTGAAAAAGAATGGTAGTAAGTTATGTGGAGTCATAAGAATTCTCCTTGATTGAGTTAAGAATTTTGTCCCAAACATAGAAAAAAAAAAAAAAACAGCCCAATTTCACAGAAAATTTCAGTTGAAACCTACAGCTATAGGACAGATTTTTTAAAAGAAGATTTTCAAGAATTCTACATATCTTTTTTCTCACTGTTTTTTTTTTTTTTTTACTTCAGGTATTATAAGCTGATGTTATATTTGTTGATAGCCTAGTGAGGAAGAAAAGCAGCAGTAGAAGCAGAATAATTGCCGTGGCGACAGAAAAAGAGAAGCCAGCTGAAAAAGAAAACAAGTCAGTACAAGGTAAGATCAAATATTAAAAAAAGAAATAGCACAATTTTACAATGCGGTTGCATTATCAGTATCCATAGAGCATGCTTCCAAACTAATATTCATATTGGAGAACAGAGATAGTTGGGGGGTGCAGTCAAAAAAACACCAAATAAGTACTAGACTTATATTTAGTAAGTGCCGACGTTTCGACCTACAGTGTAGGCCATCTTCAGGGCTATGAGAGAGAAACAAACAGAACAAAAAATACATAAAAACGTTACAGTAACGAGAATATAGTGACATGTAATGTAGAAAATTAAAATAGTGACAGATATGAAAATTAAAGATAACGAATATTAAAATAGTGACAGATATAATAATTAAAGATAACGAATATTAAAATAGTGACAGATATAATAATTAAAGATAACGAATATAAAATAAAATCCAGAAAATAAATGTACAGAAAGGATAGAAAAGTAAACATAATATAAAGGGAAATAAAAATGAGGAGGTAAACCAAAGATAGATATCTTGGGTTATACTGTATCGTATCTATCGTATATCTATCTTTGGTTTACCTCCTCATTTTTATTTCCCTTTATATTATGTTTACTTTTCTATCCTTTCTGTACATTTATTTTCTGGATTTTATTTTATATTCGTTATCTTTAATTATTATATTCTGTCACTATTTTAATATTCGTTATCTTTAATTTTCATATCTGTCACTATAATAATTTTCTACATTACATGTCACTATATTCTTGTTACTGTAACGTTTTTATATATTTTTTGTTCTGTTTGTTTCTCTCTCATAGCCCTGAAGATGGCCTATACTGTAGGTCGAAACGTCGGCACTTACTAAATATAAGTCTAGTACTTATTTGGTGTTTTTTTGACTGCACCCCCCAACTATCTCCGTTCCCCATTTTATCATCCAGTCAACTATTTTCCTCTCATACATAATATTCATATTGGTCATATGATGAAAAAGAATTATTAAAATCATTTTAGGTTTAAAACGATAAAATTTAAAGTTATTAAAGTTTTAATTTTAATTGTGCTTTTGCTCACAAATCAGATAAATAAAACCCTTTTTGGATTGAAATCGGTCCCTTACCATAATTTAAGTGATTATTTCTTTAGGTATGAATCTTACTCCCTCTGACTAGCAGAAGTTTACAACAATAATTTTTTTAATTTCAAATGAAAGCAGTAATTAGAATGCAAATACCGAAAAAACTAACCAGTTGACAATTAAGGCATCAACAGGACATACACCAAAAGTAAAATCTCATTAAAGGCAAAGTGCAGCACATCTCAGACCAACATCAAATAGAGTTCAACCTTGCTCCAAGACGTTCCACAAAGAAATTTTTTGTGAGACCTAATTTTTTTGGATTTTTTTCTATAGCATCCTAATTTATAATTTATGCTTATTTTCATGATTTTTTTATTAAAAACCTCATTTTTATTAAAGCAGTAGTAACTTCAATAATTCTTTATTCACATTCGGATATAGGCTCCATCTAGCATTGATTACGCAATCCCTTGGTGATAAAAAGTACATAGAAAAAATGAAATGAAAATAATAGAGAGGAAAATAGTTGACTGGAAGATCTAATATGGGATATAGATAGTCCGAGGGTGCAGTCAATATAACACAAAATAAGAAAAACTTATTTATTGTAAGTGCCAACGTTTCGGCCCATGTTGTAGGTCATCTTCAGGGCTGATAGAAGCCGGAGCCAATACCAATTGGATAGATAGAAGTCCTGAAGATGGCCTACAACGTAGGGCGAAGCATCGCCACTCATAATAAATCAGTTTTTCTTATTTTGTCTTATATTGACTGCACCTCCAGACTATCTATATCGCACACAAAATAAAAATAAATATACACTTTGATCTATCTTAAAAAATTTCTCTCTGTACACTAGCTGAGTGGCAGAGCGCTCGAGCCAGAAGAGAAGCATGGAGCGCAGATGACAGAAGAATGTGGCGCCTTGGTGGAGTCGACGATACCCCTCGCAGACTTTTACTAATCCCGGAAAGGAACTATCATAATCAAAATCAACAAAATATAGTCTACACAAGACAGGTAAGCAATGAGGAATATACACAGCTTTATTATTTATTTTTATTTCCTCATAACAAGTATTAGAAGTATTATTAAATATGAATATTTAAGATTTTTTTTTAAACAGAAATATCTATTTTGAACATCCCTCAATTAACAGTTTTGACTATATGTAGGTTTGTAATTAAAAAACAGAATCTTTATGCACCTCCCTTTATGGTTCCTACATTCCTAATCTCCAGATATGGTACTTTCCTTTTCAAATTTAGTATTTCACTAAATACTAAATTTATTTATTTATTGTTATACTTATGGCTAAAATTGGCAAACCAGAAGAGGTTTTTCAAATAATCCTGAAAAGAGACTTTGGTAAAAATATTTTAATATTAAAAAAGTTATCTTAGTTAGTTATCCTATAATGTTTAACCATTTCATTCAAATGAGAAGGTCTCTTGGTATCTAGAGTCAACATAGTTGGACTATCTACCTGCAGACGTTATATCCGAAACCTATACTGGTCCATCTCGAATTGGATTATGGGTTTACTCAGTCTTGATCTTCACTGTTTAGTTACGCACAAAAGGTTCTGTTTTTAGTGCCCTTTATATCTCTGCTAAAGCTATATAGGTTTCTCATCTGAGTGAGGAAACGTTTCTCCTGTTTCTTCGTCTAGACATAGCATAGGAAAAAAAACATTTACCAATACAACCTTGGGTTAAGTACATGAGTCTGTACTGTTTCTAAGGCAACAGTTATGCAGGGAGGAGACATGTGATATCAAGTCAACCACGAGGTTTTTCCCCTAATTAAGGGTATCCACTTTATTGAAGCTGGGTGAGCTCCAGGAGGGTCTGTAGATCCCATAGGTACCATCCATGACTGTGGGTGCTGAAATAAATAAATAAAGCAGATAAAATATCTGCTACAGCTGGACATTCACCACAGCTACACACTGAGCTACTCTCTCTCTCTCTCTCACATAGATAAATTCAGTATTTTTTTTGTGATAATTTATTATTAATAATATTATTTCTTATTCACAAGTTTAAGATAGTATTTTTTTATTTTGATGCATTGTTGAAAATAAGTTTTCCCTTTCCTAGCTCCACCCATAACAATTAATTAGATTCATATTAGAGAAGAATTGGTTGACTGTAACTTCTAATATAAGGAAGAAATAGTTTAGGTGCAGTCAATAAAAACACCTTAATAAGTTACACTTATTAAGGTGTTTTTATTGATTGCACCCCCAACTATTTCTTCCTTATATTAAATTAGATTCATAATTTGTGATAAGTACTAGTAATATACAAATAATAATTACTTCATCTCAATTTCAGGTCGAAGAACTGACTGAAAAACCAAGGCATCAAAGACAAGACATTCTGCTGATGGAAGATATAGATAGAAATGAATACCAAATTCTGGACCCATCAAGACTTCGAGAACCTTCAACAAGGCAGTCCATGTTCATTCGGGATGGTGGAGCAGAAATATTAAGGCTTGTAACGAGGGGAAGAAATGGGTCAGCGGAAGAACCGCAACTAAATCAACCTCAAAGACCATTCACGATAGAAAACAAAGAAACAGAAGGTAAGGTAACCATAATGAAACGATTCATAGACGATACGAATGGACAACAAATGCATAATAAAGATGAAGACGTAAACAAAGTCGAAGATGGAAGACACCGAATATCGGGTGACATCGCTGAAGAAAGTGAAGAAGAGAAAAAAGGAGATTTAGTGAAACGAGTTATGGATCTGGATGTAGAAAGAGACATGTCGACAGCTGATGTTAATCGCTTGACTTCAATACAAAGGGATATTCTTCTCACTCGTTTCCTAGTCGAAGAACAGAGAAGGGCAAGAGTAGAAGATACCCAAAGCTTACCAGGGGTAGTAACCATGGCAACTCAAACAGATAAACATGCAGAAACACAAACAGAAAATCACGTTTACTTCAAAAGAAGATCCAAAAGTGATAATGACGATTCGCCTTCTGACTCAGAAGAAACTGCCAAAAGAAAACTGAAGCGAAGGCGGAGGAAACAAAACGGTACGGTAGAATTCCGTCCTGCGAGCCGGATCGAGATAAGTTCCCCAATTTTCGAAGAAGGTGAAGAATTAAAACCGCATGGAATAAGCCAAACGAAACCTGGTTTGATTCGTCAATCTGCAGTAAGATCACGACTAGATGACGACCATAGTAAATTTCGAAGTAGTAGTGACCATGAATCGACATTTAGAAGAAGAGAGGTTCTTCGATCCCTTCAGGTTACACCAATAAAACAAATGAATATAATTAACAATGTCCTCGTTGAGCACATACGTTACAAAGATCCTCCAACTCTTAATACACAGGAGACAAAGACTGATTCGTTCGATCTGTCTAGCAAGGAAAAGGAAAGTTTTACAACGGGAATAAGGTCACATCCACCAATCCGAGAGCCTTCCATTACTCCTTCGGCAGGGCTAATACCTCGTTCACAGTCCCAAGGTAGGGCTCAAAGTTCAAGGTATATGGATTGGTACAAAACTAAAAAGGAAATGCGTGAGAAAGAAAAACTAGAAAAAGATCCGACCTTCAGGGCGCAATCAAGAAACACTTCGAGGAATAAAAATCACGTTGATATTATAAGGGGAAAGGAAAGAAAAAAGTGGATGGACAAAGATGATCAAGATTCAAAGGAAAGAAAAAGATGGATGGATAAAGATGAACAAGATATAAAGGAAAGAAAAAATTGGATGGAAAAAGAAGAGAAAGATACGAATCAAAGACAAACGGTCAACATAATTACAGAGCCTGTTAAAGAAGAAGTTGTGGTTACGAGGCAAGAAATCCATAATCAAGGGCACGATTCTAATATGGCCTCACCCTATCGGATATTACCGAACCAATTTAAGAACCAGCAGTTTCTGGAGAAAAAAAGTATCTTCACAATAGCATATGATGACATGGAAACTAAACAATTGAGAATGGATTCAGCTTCGTCTCCATAACGAAAGGCCAATTCTACTAAAATTTAAATACTTGGATATTTATCAAACATCTGTACTTTTCTCAAGGTATGTCAACTTGAATGATTATTGAGAGTATATTATCAAGGTAGTTGCATTACTATAAAGGGTGAAATGATGAATGTACCTGAGTATTCTTGATAGATTGTGTCGTCAGTGATGTTTTTCAAACAATATATTTATCTTCTGAATCATTTAATAAAACTTCTTTGTGCACTGAATAAGGTGCTCTAATATCGAGAACTGTGTCGATTTCTAAAAACCACCATTTATAAGATTATAATAAGACCGGTGGTATCATACGGGAATGAGTGCTGGGTTACGACTAGGGAGAGTGAGATGATCCTTGAGGTTTGAGAAAGAAAAATCCTAAAAAAGATCTTTGGCCTGGTAAACGAGCATGAGCTTTGGAGAGCGTCTAAGAGGCTAGATTGTTGGCTTCAATATGTGCAAAGAATGCAATGAGAGACTACCAAAGAAGATGAATGGCAGGCCAGACGGAAAGAGACTGAGAGGAAAAATCAGGCTGAGGTAGTTGGACGACATGGAGAATGATATGAGATGTCTGGGAGTGAGGATGTCGTATGAAGGCTGAAGAAAAATGAGAATGGCTGTCAATTCTGAGGGAGGCCAAGGCCACAATCGTAGATAAACTATGATAAATTAGGGCTGTTTAGTTTAGTTACTTTGTTAGAAATACCAGAAACAGTTCTGCAGGTTGTCGCTATGAGTTAGGTCACAACAAGTTTTAACTTATCATTCATTTACTTTTTAATATTATCGAAAATAAAAATAATTGTGAATTTTAGTATGAAGAAAAAGTGTGTAACTATATTTCATTAATCATTTTATCAAGAAATTAACGTTTCAACAATCATTTCGAAATATAAATGATGATATAACCTAAACAGTATGTGTAAGTCATTTCTTTAATCTATATACAGGCAGTAGCCACCGAGTGTATATAATAATTTTATTTTCAAGAATATTAAAAAGGAAACAAATGAAAAGATAAAACTTATTGTGACTTAACACAAAGTGATAACCTGCAGAGCTGTTATCGAAATACCATCTTGATTTTTTTTTAACATATTTTACATTCTAAACTAATTTATAACTTCATTATTATTTCAACACAAAAATTTAATTTTATCAATCTCGCTAATAGGTACTTCCTCAAGTTATTTACCAAGGAAGATCTTAAACATGAAAAACGTCAGTTAAGATATCAAACTTTGAAAAAAATTACAAATCCACAATTTTATTAACTGTTTACTAATAATATGATCAAGATTCAAGAACATTGCTTCATTCAAGAAAACTACAAAGTTAAATTTATTTTTTAATACCCACTATCTTATGTTATGAATCGTGTAGTTTTTACAAACTTACTGACCAGATCTATGTGTAATGTATCAATCTTCTTGCTCCCGTTTACCCTATTCACAACCCAGATCATAAACATTTGTCCATATTTAAAAACAAAAAGAGCAAAAGAAACACAAAGGATACCTCAGCTGATCATGACAGAACAAAAATTTAATGAGGTGCCAAAAGTCGAACTTAAATAAAAAATAAACATTATTCTTTACTAAAAAAATATTTATAGATAGCCGCAAATTCTTTTAATGTCACAAAATTAAGATTAAGATATGACAGGCCGGGCTTTAAAACTTAATGACCAAATGAGAACTAAAATCAAACGTACAATAAGGTGTAAATTTTAAATTGTATTTATCAAAAATGCCTTAAGTGTTAAAATAAAATTTTAAAAAACACAAATGTAAATAAAAAAAAGTACCTTCCATAAAATTTTATAAAATAGATGAATGTGATAGTTTGTTAATATTTTATAACTGACTTGCAATTTATATTTTTTATGTACTATTTCACTGCCGTTCTTTTTTATAGTTGTCAATATGTACAGATGTAATACATTTTTTTTCCTCAAATGTCAACATTCTTAACCTGAATTTTCCAGATAGATATACATATACATATATATATATATATATATATATATATATATATATGAACAGCTGTGAGAGAATAACCGGGGCAGTTATTGTTATTTGTGTGTTGTTTTTTAGTTTAAAGAAAACAGTTCATAGTAAATAGTGTTGAAATATTAGCTTTAAATTTTGTATAAGTATGTCGAAATAAAAACTAAACTGAGTTTCTCTTTGTAAAAAAAGTAAATTTATTTTTATTATAACAATAATTTCCTGTAACTGATTTACAAACTCTTTATACTATACAGTATTAACTGTAAAAAAAAAAAATTAAAGCTAACAGTTCTAACACTATTTACAAAACTGTTTTCTTTAAATTAAAAAACAAAACACAAATCAGAATAACCTCCCTGCTTCTTCTCTCACAGCTGTTACCATGGTAACTATCAATTGCATGTAAATGAAAGAAGTTTAGTATACAGCTTACAACACACACACACACCTTACCATAGATCTGCATCTTTTCAATATTCCTTTATCATCCCTCCTTCTGGAACTGGTTGTCTTCTAATATTCCACAGGCTACTTCATTAACAACATTTTAAATTCTTCTATAGTTTAATTATTTTTTTCATGAAGATCTATTATCTAGATCTACTAAGAGTAATTATGTTAATGACTAAGTCCAGATAAGAAACACATAAAAACTAACATAACTTAAACATTTTTTTAAATAAATATATAATATATCTTAATAAATACATTTTAATGGCTAAATAATTAACTTCAAATCAAACAAACAACCCTTTATTTCTGATATTAACTAGTTCACATTTCGGAAGGGATTAAGTGAATTATGAAACACCATACTTATAAATCAATGGTTAATAACATTGTTTTAACATGAACCATGATTTATTGGTAACATTATTTTAACATATAATAAAACATTAATTGAAATAACATTCAGCAATATTAAAATTATTCATTTCTTTTACTCTTTTTCTTTAACATAAAACAATAAATAAAATTTACAACATTAATAATGAACACTGTGAAATATTTACTATTCACATCCACATTACATGTGGCTTTAGTGTATATTATTAAATTATTTTTGTTTTAACATCAAATACAATGATTCTATATTACAAATGTGAAAAAGAAAATTATTGTTGCAAATATACATTAAAAAATAAAATAAATATTTAATTTTTGTAGTCATAAAACAATACAAAGTTAAAAAACTTTATCACAATTACGTTGAAATATATAAGTATCTGAATGACTTAATTTTTTTATATACATACATTAGTAACCATAGAAACCTAGTAACTATATAGTCATTAATTCAGCAAAGTAACTGGTTACTGTAGCAAGTTTAGAAAATTAACTCCTTACAATAACAGACTGTACAATAAAACACATAACATCTAGGCTAGAGAAGCTTCGTCTCTAAATACTAAATTATTTTCCTTCTTCGTAATACTAGGTAAGATAAGTTTGATTTAAAAAAAAAGAAAGAATTACTTTGTAACATTAATCACACTCAAATTATTTTTGTTCTCTTCGTATCACCAGCTCTGCAAAGAAATGAAAAAGGGGTAAAGAAAATTAGAAAAATACATAATAATAAATAAAGATTTGACAGATTTTTAAAAAGACTAGTCCTTGGACAATAAATATAAGCAGAAAATATAGGAAATATATATTAATATGGTACATGTTAATTACGGGTACTACAAAAACAAAAAATATTAATTTTAATAAGTTGGGTTCAGTATGTGACAGAGATTGTACGGTTTCTTGGACGATAGTTGTGCAGGAAGGTGATTTGTTCTAGATCACTCTTCACTGTCAGGTTCGTTCCTCTACTTTAAGTAGCCACTTTATAGAGGCTGGGAGAGCATCAGGAGGGTCCCAGATCTCGTATCCATACCCGGCTGCTAACATATTAAATAAAATCTGTTAGCAGCTTGATTTGAATCCAGGCCTATTTTGTAGGAGTAGTTACAACTAATTAATTTTTTAAGGAAGTTATTTAGTTAAAGTTATGTTATGTCTGAAGTGGTCGAAGTTAAATTTTCTCATTTTCAGAAAAGCAAAATGTTTTTGAAAGAGAAAGAAAGAAACTTTTTTGAAAGAGCTTATGTTTCATGGATGAAAATAATAATAAGTTCTAATTTAATTACATTTAAACGGAAAAATCCAGATATTAACTTTAATTTGATTCAGTAGCACTTTTTGAGCCAATTATTTATAGTTTTCAAAACCTACCTACTATAATAAGTCATATTAGTGATAACTAAAGTTAAAAAATATTATAATATAATATTATATATAATTATATTAATATTAATATATTATAATATATACCTCTATTATCACATTACACAACACTGATTTGGATCCATCCCTGGTATAGCATTCGGAACACCATTTTCGTCGTATGTTAAAGGAGGACCATCTTCACTGATTAGGTCTTTTGGAGGCTGGCCGAGTTTCTGTATCTGAAACGCAATAAGTTGATGGAATATTAGGTAAAGTTTTCTAGCACTTAATTTGAAAATAAATTATTATCTATAAAAATTTTCAATTTGTACTGTAAATTAATTAAGAAATTCAAATATTTTTTTTTTAAATCTAGAACAGGATTCTTCAATATGCAAAACTTAACAGTGAACACATTTTTATTTCTTAGACAAATAAAAACAAGATTCAATGAGAATTCTGAAGTTATTAATCAGAACTTACTTAAGATAATTAAATCACTTACTTCTTCCATCAAGCCTAGTATTCTCATAAATCTATTTTTCTTTGTTTCCTCGCTATCAGTTTCTGATTCTTTCTCATATTCTATACAAACGTCTTTCATAAGCTTAAATTGTTTATTGTAATTTTCATAGTCGGCCTCTGATAAAGTGCTTTTGTTTTCTTCCATCCAGACAGGATACTAAAAGCAAATAAAAAGAAATTAGTAGATTAATAATGATCTAAAAAAGAAATAAACAATTAAATAAAATAATCAAAGATCGACACAAAATGACTTCCTTGTTCATTCATTCATTCGTTACTTCGTCGCTTTACATACCTTGAAGGGCCATGGCCTCTGCTAACTTCTACCATTCGCCTCTGTCTACCGCAAGGCGCCTCTTCCAGCTATTTATATATGACTTCCTTGTATGTCTATTTGGCAGGCAGTGGTGGATGAGGCCCAGGTCCTTGTAGGACCGTAGTGCCAAGAAGTGAGTGAGTGAGTAGGTCTTTTAAATTGTAATTTCGAGGCTCAAAAAGTGTATATGAATTAAATCAAAATTTACATGTACGCATCAAGAATTATTAAAGTGGAAATGCTTATTAGATATTGCACTATACAGCAACATAAATAAAAAATAATAAGTACATTTGATCAAGAAAAATCTCAATCTGTGATTTTTAGAACGACTGGTATAACTCCCTTATTTTGAGGTGAAAGGTAAAAAGCAGTTCATAGTTTCATTACAAAAAAATAATAGTGTCATTATTTAATACCTAAAAGTCAATGTTATTTTATTTAGAACTAGTGACCCGCTCCGGCATACAGGAAATTTATGCCTACATGTATAGTCTGTCGCAGGATCGTATCAGTTTGATGCGTCGAATATGTGGATTAGATTTAAATATAATAAAAATGTCAATACTACTTGAAGTATTTTAATGTATATTATTATGTATAATAATATAAAAACAAACTAAAATATTTCTTTATATACAACATTGATAACTTATCCCTGATTACGTATTATTAATATCGTTTATATTACATCGAGTAGCTGTTTGAATTTCTGGATCAGCAATAAAATAAATCTGTAAAAATTTATGGTCATCAGGTCGATACGGAAGAAGACTACCTGCAAGGTGGTAAACCTGTTCCTGGAGATTAAATGTTGGCATAAAACCGTGTTCAACCACCCGTTGACTTTTGAATGATGCCATCTGAAAAGCGTTATTATAACGACAAATATTACGTATGAATTGTGTATGTTTAGGATGATTTCCGCCAAGGAGTGACTTTAAACAATCTAGTGGTGTAACTATGTCGTCTAGTTTAATCTTAGCGTTGGGACAACATATACCCTTGGACTCATCATTCCATTTCAGAACTGAGCAGTATTGACAAACAATAGGAGAGCCTATAGATATCGCCGGATCGTTTCTGTAATCAATTTTCGTTGCTTCGATTCAAACGAACTCATTTGGCAGACGACGTACTGAGTCCAATATTAGATCTTCGCCGAGGCATGATTAAATTAACATGTGTTAATTTTTCCAACATTTCGGCAAATTATCGTTATATTCCAACTCATTAACACAAAACCTTGACAAATTAAATACCTAAACCTTCCTGGTGAATCACTCTATCTATTGGTGAAAACTGCATGAAAATCCATGCAGTAGTTATTGAGTTTACCACTAACAAACACGGCCGAGGACTTTGTTATATAATATGTATAGATATATAAAATTGTTTAATAATAAATTTAAAAAGAATTTATTCATATTTAAATATATATTTGATTAATCTTTGAGGGAAGTTAAATACCACTTCCTGTATACTGTTAATATGTTATTCCCATTAATATAATTGTCTTGAAAACCAAATTTCAGAAGTTATAGATTATATTTAATTAAAAATTTTGATGAAAATCTATAAAAATCTTCAACTACCACTTCCAGTAATTGTATACAGACCAAAATGGGATGCAAAACTAGATGTTACAACAATTCTAAATATAAAATGTCAATTTTATATGGTAGGGTAACCTTTCACTTATATAACCAAACAACATAACATTAGTCAAAAATTAATCACAAACAATTTGGATAACAACAGATATTTCTTTTAAATTATGAAAAACAAAAATTGTTTGTGATTAAACTACTTGCTTTACTACATAATAAAAAATACTTATTACTAACTTTCTCAGTGATGTCTTTCAATGAAGGGTAAAGAACATCTTTAGACAAAAATGATTGCATCATCGACTGCATAAAAGGCATAATATCTCCGCCACCGCTAGCTTCAGAACCTAAACCTAAGCTGCCCATCATGGCTGCCAAAGCTTCTTGTCCCAGGTCGGCCTAATACAGAATAAATACAAATACGTTAATAAGTAACAATACTATTATTTTAAAAAAAAATGTATGGATTCAAACTTTCAAAGCCATGATAACTAAAATATTGGTTTCAAGTGTTAGCCAGCCTGCATGATACCTACCTCCTTATCTAACCTTACCTAAATATAACCTCTTCTTATAACTTGTCTCATTTAAGTTATTGTTAGTGTGCATTATTAAATTGTTTACTGTATTGTTTTTGTCTTTTTAATTGTCTATTTAAATTTCTGCATTATTTATTCAATTTAATTTTGTTTTATTCCTTTTGTTATTACACATTTAAAATGAACAGAATAACACTTTGGGAATAGCCATCTTTGAAGCTACTTCAATACTTCCAGAACTTGGGAATAATTCCAAAGACGAAATTATGTGAAAAAGTTCATCAAATGGATTTTGACAAGGATAGAAATGGAGATGTTTTCGTCAAAAGTGTTGGGAAAGCATTTATATAAGAAGAGGAACGTAGATAGAGGAATCTAGATTTAGCATATTAATATTACACTTTGAATTTTTCAATTTTCATTAATATGAGTAAGGTAGGTGTGTTATCAGTATCTGAATTATCAGTGTTCAGGTTATAAACAATGTTGGATAACAGTCACTGCAGACTGGCTAATACACAAGTACTATAAATACCTTTGCCATATCAATGATAATTATAATGTACAATTTCACTTTTTACTACCACCATTTCAAACATTTAGGATTGAAGATGTTTAAGATGACGAAAATTAAAAATTTGCATTACCTGCATTTTTTCCGTGTTTTCGGAAAGATTCCTAAGAGTTTGAGCAATAGTAGCTGAAAATTCTGGGTCCCTCGACTGCTCAGTAAGTACTTTATTCGCTTCATCGGCCATTTTGCGAAGTTGTTCTTCAAAATTATCAGCACTGAAATTGGCACCATCTCCTCCTAAATTAAACATTTATATAATTAGGCTTCAACTTCTATTGAAGTTAGTCTGGAGTAAAATTAATTTACTAAACAATAAGAGGAAAGAATAATGTACCAATAAATTAATATTTTAGGAGTTTAAGTAATAAATCTGTTGCATGATTCATTTTAAAAATAAATTTTACATTAGAAAGTGTGACATTAGATGCATAATAAGAAAAATTATTATAACACCCCACAATGCAATCATAAAAGTGCTGTCTAGTGGACTTAGTATTAACTAACTGCTATAAGCGTTAATTTATGCGATTTTATTTCAAATTATTGTTTCTGATCAGTTCTTCTAGTCTGGGAAACTTTTAATTAAAGCAGTAATAATTTAATTAACAATTATGGGTTTAATAGAGCTCCTGGTTATTCATATATCTCTTGTGCAAGCAGAAGTCAAAACTTAACCTCAACTTTAACTTAAACCGGAAATGAGCATAAAAGAATCCCCAGGGTTTTGACTTTCTCTTAAGCGATTGTAACCAGCAAAAGTCAATAGCAATAATGATATTAAATAATGTCAAATTAAAGCAGTAATGATTTTTTATAAATCAAATGTTAGAAACTTTAAAATTTAATCTATACTAATCAGTAACCAACAATCATGCAAAAGAGTATTAAGTAGGCCCATTAACTGATATAGTAACCCTAGGTACTTGTGTCTTAACGTAGCCCTGGTTACTTTTCCCTGCTTGTTCGCATGCGCGAGCAGTTACATTTTGTAACGGTTACATTTCTAACAATTACCTTCTATTTATTGTTGTTGAAAAATGATGAACAAGTACAAATCAAAAGAATTTATTGACAAATGGAAAATAATAATAATAAATTATGAACAATTAAGAAATAAAAGTAATGAAAAATTATATACAAAAAAATAATTTCAAACAATTAAGAATTAAGAAATAAAAGTAATGAAAAATTATGTAAAAAAAATTGAAAAATGTAATATATGATGAACAATTAATTAAAGAAGAATGAACAATTACAAAATATAAATAATAAAAATTTAATCGCATTTAGGTGGAAAATGCGTCGAAATAGACTTCAATATAGATTCAAAACAGTCTGTATTTTGTTTTAACTGATGCTGTCGCCATACGAACTCGCATAAATATGATTCATTTCCAAAAAAACCTTTCACCACAATACAATTTCATTTGATGGGAATTGCTACATTTTCTTTGTTTTGGTAAAATATTACGCTCCTGCAAAAAATGTATAGCAGCATGTATGTATATTCAAATTCTTCTGTTGAAAGCAAATCCCAAATACGCATCATTTTACACTAATTAAATAACTAACTAAAATAATAACAACGAAAAATCTATAACAAAGAATAAATAACAAATAACGAACAATATACAACAAATAAGAAACAATAAATCAGCAATAATCAAAACACAGTAAGCAAGATGAAACATAAAACAAATCAGCTGTTAGAAATGTAACCGTTACAAAATGTAACTGCTCGCGCATGCGAACAAGCAGGGAAAAGTAACCAGGGCTGCGTTAAGACACAAGTACCTTCATTATTATTATTATTATATTCAATTTTTCAATAAATTCTTTTGATTTCTAATTGTTGATAATTTTTTAACCCCAATAAATACTAGGTAACTGTTAGAAATGTAACAGTTACAAAATGTAACTGTTAGTGCATGCGAACAAGTCGGCAAAAGTAACCAGGGCTACGTTAAGACACAAGTACCTAACCCTATTCTGGTGTACCAAGAATATGAAATCAAAATTAAAACAAAAAGTTGAGAAACATCAAATGGGTTAAATGCATTAAAAACATTTGTGCTATGAAAAAGTTTGCAAGTTCATGAAAGAATAATGAATATTTTGTTACATAATTATCCTTGCATAATTTTGTGAGAAAAATTGTTTTTCCAGATTTTATAAAAAAAATATATATATTGGAGGATTCAATTGAATTCATCGAAATAGAATTAAATAGCAATAATGTACATTAATTAAAACTATCTAATACTTAAAACACACTATCCTAGATAAGATTAATATAAATAAAAGATATAGGAAAATGAAAGATGTTTTCATTTGGCTTTGCATAAAACATCAAATCAATATTTTTAAATAAACAGTACTAAAGTAGAAAATAATATCTGAAATAATGGATTCACAACTTAACATATTTTAACTAATCAATGTAGCGATATGACAATGGAAAATAATGGTAGAAATAAAAACAAAAACAAAGTAAATTTAATATGAAGCAACACTCTAATCCTTTCGCAAACTTTTTAAGGTGTAAACCTTGTAACAACAGAACAATAGCTCAAAGTTGTTCCTTATAATTATACTCATAAAATGATTCAATTTTGCACCAAACTGCATCAATGACCAACTTATATTATATTGCTACTACAAAAACATTGATAAATATTCCACAGGTTGTCGTTTCGAGTTAAATTACAATTTTTAACTGTTTATTCATTTTATTAATAATATTTCCTCAAGAAATAAAAGGTTCAACTAACATTTTGAAGTATGGGTGATATATATTTGTTGAAACATTGATTTTCATAATTACATTTTCTTTTCCATACTAAAGCTCATGATGACTTGTATTATTGAAAAATAGTAAAAGGGAAACGAATAAACAGTAGAAACTTGCTGTAACTAAACTTTAAGTGAAAACCTGCCGAACATTTGCTAAAAGTCAGTATTGCTAATTCTATTGAAACAGCAAGAAAACCTGTACCGGTAGGGTAGGTGATAAAATCAGCCTTGAAAATATAAAGCAGAATAATTATTTAATTTAAAACTCTGACCTTGGCCAAAAAGATCCTTTATATTTTTTTCCAAATGCTTCTGCGCTTCTAACAAAAATTCATCATTCCAAGAAGGATCATCAGTCTTATCTATATTTGTATCCACATTTGTGTTATGAGCTAATTCTTTGGTTTCAGTTGGTTTATTAAAATCCTCTAACGCACCTGAGAAAAAAAACTTGCATTTATTATAAAAGCCTGATGAATAAAATATTTCACAATAAATATTAATTTTCACGAACTATTCAACAATTCTTCTAATTCTTCATCTTTTTCATTATTATCACTACTTGTGTTAGAAACAGCTTCGGCCATGTTAATGAAATAAGAGGGCAATTAAAACGTTTAAAATGACAATTACAACTACTTTAAAAATAGACAAAAGCAAGTAAACAGGTCATAAATAATAAGCTAAGAACAATCTCTTAATCAGTCAGAAAAATCCAAAACCTCATCCAAAGAGACCGGCAGAGAAGTAATGAGTGATCAAAAATTAAAACGTTAGCAAAGATATTATTCTTGGCAAAGATGTAGGAAGCGAATAAAGATAGATACTACTATGTAAAGTAGTCCCAACAGCCACCACCAAGCACCATAAAACTGAAGCTAAACAACAAAGGACTAATGTATTTTAATGCCTTAAGTAAGAGTTATTCTACAATTAAATGATAGTTTTAGACTAATTCATAACGTAATATAAAGTCTTCACTTGAAATTATGTAATGAGGTACTGTGTAATATATATATTTTTATATTATTGCAAGTTAAAGCAAATTATTTTGAAATTATACATTAGAAACTGAGCAACTTTTAAAAATGATACAATTACGTTAATAGAGTTTAAAAATGTAATTATTTCCCTCTTTCCCTCTACTCAGTGCAGATTGGACCTGCACTTCGTACCCTAGCTTCCACTCACGGCCCAGCTTCGAAACTGCGCACGTCGCTGCAATTTATTATTTCATTATTATGCCTAAAGTTTAACGAAATATTCATTTCAATTAGTTTTTTGCTATTTTATAAGGTAAAGTTACGACTTCACGAGAAATTATGTAATGAGGTACTTAATGTATTTAATACTAGCTTTTTTCCCGCGGCTTCGCTCGCGTGGAATTTGGTCTGCCACATGAAGTTTCGTGACAGATCATTTTAAATAAATAATTTTTTTTTTAACTATAAGTTACTCGTACATCCAAAATTTTAGATGTCTAACTTCAAAACTGACGGATTCCATATAATCTTCGAACCCCTATTATATTAAGGGGGAAACCCTTGGGAGGTGGAATTATCCAAATTTCATTCTTGAATTATACAAAGACCCTATCTGCAAATTTCAAGATGCTATGTTCCCGATTTGCCTTTAATTATGTACTATAATGGATTCTCCACAGAATACAAAAAAAAATTTGGCACGTGCCCCCGTGCCCCCCTAAATCTTTCGCATATATAATATTAGTAGGAAAAGTAGATTAGATTTACCTTTAATTATGTACTATAATGGATTCTCCATAGTACCTAAAAAATTGTCTAGGGGGCGTATTTGGAGGGGGGGCACGTACCCCGTGCCCTCCCCCTAAATATGCCCTTGCGGTAGCCTATGTGTTATTCTGATGTATAACCTATATTACTGTAAAGTTTTATCCAAATCCGTTCAGTAGTTTTTGCGTGAAAGAGAGGCAAACACACAAACTTTCGCATTTATAATATTAGTAGGATATCAAAACAATAGTTTCACTCATGTTCTTTCTGTTATTTTAACAACTATCATCATATGGTTTGCCTTTAATTATATACTATAATGGATTCTCCACAGTACCTAAAAAACTGTCGGGGGGCCCTTGCCCCCGTGCCCCCCCCCCAATAAATCCTCCCACCGCGACCAAACTCCCTTACTACCACCTGGAGACCAAGTGGTATTTACCACCCCAAAGGGAAGTTGATTGATGTTGGTGGTGATAGAGAAAATTGTGTCTTCACGTACGAACAAAGCATTTTATAATATATATTAGATTATAGTCAGATGATTAATATATCTAATATGTAAAAATATCGTGTCACGGTGTTTGTGGCCGCATTCCGAATTGGCTCAACCGATTTTTATGATTTTTTTTGTGCATATTTGGTAGGTATGAGAATCGGTCGTTGGGTATATTTCATACCGCTAGGTGAAGGGTGGCTCTATCCAGAAAACATTCTATTCCTTTGACAAACATTTGTTTTATTTGGTATTAAAAAATGTCTATAACCCTGAATTCTTACAATTCCTGAATTCCTACCCCAACCCTCCTTTTTTTAATCGCGATTTTAGTCCAGGTTGTTGCTTCGAGTTGAGTCATAAGAAGTTTTAACTTTTCATTCATTTCTGCTTTAATAGTATCCAAAAATACAAGTTATCATGAGATATGGTATGGAAAAGAGAATTTTATTATGATAAATGTATATAATGTGTAATCATTTCACCCATAAATGAACGTTTAACAAATATTTTTGTTCAAACTGCCCAAGTGTTTAAGTCGATTTTTTCCAAAATGTTTTTCTTGTACTTAGGAAAGCTGAATCGTGTTATTTTCTAAACGAAGGACTCAAATAGTATGGGGGTGCAGTCAATATTAACACCAAATAAGCAATAATACTTATTCATTTGCTTATTTGGAGTTAATATTGACTCCAACCCCAGACTATTTGTATCCTTCATTAGATTTTCCTGTCTATCATATTTTCTAAATGAATAAGCTTGGTATTGACTTGAAATGGAGTTAGTGCTTATATTACAAATCCATTTCAAACCAAAAACTACGAGAATGATACGATTCCGGTTATCTCAAAGCAGTTAACTCCCTCTGGTCAAAATGCAACTTAACCACTTATTCACCAGGGCTATAGATGTAATCAACCATGGAGAAAAAACCATTCCCCAGTCATCTTGACTTCTTAATTTGTATAATTTAAAAATGAAAAAGGGAATGTAATCATGGGAAATGTGTTTATTTTGGTAATCATTTCTTCTAGAAATGAAAGTTTCAACATATATCATATATATTTAAATATTTTATTTGAAAAGAAAATATATGACCAGGACCGGGACTCGAACCCGGGCCTCCCACCTATTTGTGCTTTTACCACCTCAGCCATCCTGGTTCGCTTCTCGGTCAGTCATATCCCTCTTTTCACTGATCCTATATCTCCGTGTTCTCGCAATTTGCGATACATACACGGGGAGAATGTTAATTGAACATTACTTTTATTTTTGGATCTTGTAGACTTACGTCATTAATTGTTATTATAATTTCTTTTCTTTTATTTAATTGTTATATGGTATAATTTAAAAAAAAAAATTTTAAATTTGCTATATCATATATACTTCGAAATGTTAGTTGAAATTTTTATTTCTTAAAATAATTACCGAAATCTGCTTATTTCCCATAAGTCTATACTATTTATAGACTTATAAGTTAACACTATAACTTGTATTTTTGAAAAAATATTAAACAATTAAACGAGTGAACAGTTAAAACTTGTAGTAACTCAACTTTTTAATGGCAATCCAAATAAATACTTCCTTTTTTGATATATACTTTTTGGAAGTCAAGTATTACCTCTATGGATGATTACTGTGTACTATTTGTTACCTTCCCCAAATAATCACGTGTTTTATTTGCCTGCTTGAGTGATTTACTCATTGAATATATACTTTAAAGCAAGGAGATATATTACAGTTTTTAGGCCCTAAAACATAAATTTTAAACGTTGATTACCACTTGACATTGTTTAGAGGGGATGAATGTTTTCAAATAAACATTTTTCATAAAATTAATTTGAATAACATCACTTAGTTTACTTTGGACAATGGCTGTCATTGGTGAAAATTTCAATGTTCAAGAAGATGAAGGTATTTCTGATGAAGATGTCTCAGAAGAAGCTCACCACAAGCTGCTTAATGCTGTTTCTAAATTGTATAAGAAGCAAAGGTTGGTGATTTTTAAAAAAAATTTATATCTATATTTTATTATATATGGCTGTGTAAATTAGTATTATCGGTGATATTTTTAAACAATTTCTCCGAATTAATGAGGGATTAATGTAGGTTAGTGTGTTGAGTTCCTAGTTACTGACCTGTAATTCCCTTGTTTGAGACTAATTGTGTCCGACAAAATATATCTGTTATTATTGAGTCAATATTGTGGGATCTGGAGACTCTCCTAGAACGGATCTATTCTTTTTACAATGGTATCCTCAATTGGTGAAAAACTTGATGTTTGAGTGTGATCATAGTGAACTGATCTACATTGAAATCCTGGTTGTAACGGTACATATTGTTTTTCCTCTCTGGTTTTATGATTAAACATAACTAATACAACAGTTAGGTTTAGGGCATATGATGTTTCAATGGTCTTTATATCTTAAATTGTTGAAGCAAGAATTGACCTTTTGGTAAATATATTAATTACTAGTCATAATTTTGAAGTTATTGACAATGGGATTATTTTTTTCCATAAAACTTAGAACCTAAATTTATTAATCTTGATTATCTCATTTCTTTAAGTTATCAATGCATGATTTATTTAACAATAATATTATTATTATTTTGTTCTTTTTAGGTCAGAATCAATGTCAGTCATTATATAGTTATGATTTTTAATTGAATTTTATAAAGTGAGATACCTGAGGGTATCTGTTCCTCAGGTCGTTGATTTACAATAAGTTTTAACTAGTGTATAATAGTTTATTAGTTTCATTTCTGTTTTCCAAAACTACAAGTTATCATGAGCTTTATTATTGAAAAGAGAATGTAATTATGGGAGATGTGTATACTTAGGTAATCATTTCATCAAGAAACAAAAGTTTCAACTACCATTTCGAAATATAAGTATATATATTTTTATGAAAACGTTCATTTCTAGATGAAATTATTACCTAAGTATACACATTTCCCATAATTACATCCTCTTTTCCATACTAGAGCTCATGATAACTTGTATTTTTAGAAAATAATAAAAGAGAAACAAATGAAAAGCTAAAACTTGTGACTCAACTCAAATCTACAATCTGCTTATTAATTACCTTTTGAAGTTATCGACATTGGTATTTTCCTTCTCCATATATCTAAGATGGAACTTAAAGTTATTAAACTAGATTCTCGCCGTACCTTCCGTTATGAATACATAATTTATTTGACATTAGTTCTACTTTGTCATGCCCTATTTAGCTCAGAATCAATGTCAGCCATTATATAATCATGATTTATAATTGGATTTTAAAATGAAAAAGTTTTATAAACAAAATAAAAGAACCCTGTACCTCGACCAGGTTTCCCCCCCAATTAATGGTATCCACCTTATATATAGTGGGCATGCTCCAGGAGGGTCTATAGATCTCACTGGGTCCATCTGTGATTGTTGACAATTTAAATAATTTATCATATACTGCCGGATTTGAACCTTGAACCTTCAGCATAACAACACTACACACTTAGATGCCCCACTCCATTTATATTAGCTGTGATTTCATTCTTTTTCCTAATTTCTTTTAACTGAATAGGAAGATTTTAAATGGTAAGATCTAAATAAGTTTATTTAGAGTAACCTGCTAATTATCTATTATATTTTGTTTACATTAAAATAGTCTGGAAGTATCAAACTATAGTTGTAAATATTAAATATTATTATTGATTTCTAAATTTATAATAGATTCAGTAGATTCTGAAGTACTAAGTTGGATCAGGAGTTAAATATTTATCATATATTTCCTCTAGTCACTCCCAATAGCATTTTTCATTTATTATACTTCATTTTCATAAAATTTTAATAATTTAATATATTTTAGGATCGATGGTCCTAAAAATCGTGAGCCAGCTCAAGAAATATGTGATTACAAAGTATCTTCAAGCCTAGAAGAAACCAGCATTAGTCTTATGCCCAATGAATTATTAGCTGGTCTAAAAGAACGTGCCACTCATCGCTATATTACTAAAAAGGTTAAAGGCAGTCAAAAAAAGGTGAAGAAATTGCCTAAACCGTTGGAAAGAAATGAAGAACAGAAGGTGTGTATGTTTTGTAAATAGTATATTTTAAGTTTTCTTGAAGATTCCAAAACAAGGGTTAAGTCTAGTAAATATGTTATCTATGCTTATGCAAGTTAATAATCAGTTAATAAAAAAAAAATAGATGGGGTGACGGAAACACATCTTACATTAACGTGTTTGCATTTGCCTCATTGAATGCTAAGATTGTAAATTTAAAAGGAAATGGATTGAATTGGTTAGGGAGTGCATTCAAAGATAACACAAAATAAGCAAAACATTTTAATGTGCCAACATTTCGGCCTAAGATGGAGGCCATCTTCAGGGTCGGGAAAGAAACAGAAAATAACTGTATGAAACATTGCATTATCAAGGAAGAATAACAAGATTGTAAATAAATACGGAGAATAAGATAAATTGTGAAATACCCAGTGAGAAAAATTATAGAGTAAGGCTCATTATCTCTCACCAGTTAAACTCTTTAATTTTCCTCACTAGTTATTTCATAAGTTATCTTAAGCATAAGCTAGCTTCGCTCGCATGGAATTCGGTCTGCCACAAAAGTTTCGTGAAAGATCATTTTAAATAAATAATTTTTTTTTTTTTTAATATAAATTACTGGTACATCCAAAATTTCAGATGTCTAACTTCAAAACTGGCGGATTCTATACAGCCTTTGAACCCCTATAATATTAAAAGGGAAACCCTTGGAGTGGAATTATCCAAATTTCTTTCTTAAACTATACAAAGAACCTATCTACAAATTTCAAGATGCTAAGTTCCTGATTTGCCTCTAATTATATACTATAACGGGGGGGGGGGCACATGCCCCCATGTCTCCACATAAATCTGTCCTTGCTGTAGTCTATGATGTATAACCTATTTTACTCAATAAGTTTCATCCAAATCCGTTCAGTAGTTTTTGCATGAATGAGTAACAAACATAAATACAGTAAAACCTCTACTAACGGACACCCCTAAATGGCGGTCACTCCCCATTACCGGACGATCTTTTTTGTACCAACATTTTAATACAATTTTTAAGGCATTTGAACCTCTATTTAACGAAACCTCTCATTAACGGGCACGGACAGGCTGTGTTGGTTATAAATCGATTAAAAAAACCTCTAAAAGACGGACAGTGTGACTTTATCCCTTTCCCGTTTCTCGGAAACAATTAGTTGTTTCCGGTCTAAGAAAACAGGGACAGCTGTGTTTACTTTTGAGTAAAGGTTTTTCACATAAATACTTTTTTTTTTTATTCTCGAACTTGCTTTATTAAAATTTAGTTCTGTTCTAACCCTCGTGGCAGGCGGCTGAAAATGTCTCCCTCACGTAAGAGATTCACTTTAGATCAAAAAATAAATGTAATCGACTTTTATGACCGTGAAAAGTTAAGTGTACGTGCGCTAGCGGAAAGACTCAATATCGGTAGGACACAAGTTTCGGGAACACTCAAAAACCGTGCGATTTTTTTTTTTTATTCTACTTACCTTTTAAACACATTGGAAATTTAATAAGAGAGAATTAATTTGTACAAATACATATTTATAAAAAAATTAAACCTCCCTTTAAAGGACACCTTTAAATAACGGACCAAAATATTTGCACCAGGGCTGTCCGTTAATTCGAGGTTTTACTGTACAAACATTTGCATTTATAATATTAGTGGGATATCAAAACAAATAGGTTCACTCATGTTCTTTCTGTTATTTTAACAATATTATCATGTGATTTGTCTTTAATTATGTACTATAATGGATTCTACACAGAAACTAAAAAACTGTCGGTGGGGCACGTGCCCCCTTGCGCCCCCCCTAAATCCGCGCTTGCTATAGCCTATATGATATTCTGAGGTATAATCCATATTACTGCAAAGTTTTATCCAAATCAGTTTAGTCGTTTTAGCGTGAAAGAGATACAAACATACAAACTTTCACATTTATAATATTAGTAAGATTAACTATTCTGTATATAAAATCTGTTATTCTTCTTCCTGTAGAAAGAAATGTTGGCACGTTAAAATGTTTTGCTTATTTTGTGTTATCTTTGTATGTACTCCCTAACCATTTCAATCCATTTCCTTTTAAATTTACAATCTCAGCATTCAATGAGGCAAAAGCAAGCAGGCTAATGTAAGATGTGTGATCTTTGTTCTGCATTTCTGTCACCACATCTATTTTTTTTTTTTATTCTTAACTTGCATAAACGTAGATAGCATATAGACTACGGCCTACATCTTAGGCCAAAACATTGGAACATTAAAATAAGTTTTGCTTATTTTGTGTTATCTCTGACCGCACCCCCTCACCAATTCAATCCATTATTAGAATTATCCAGTTAACTATTTTCCCCTTAAAAGGAAATGGACTGTATTTAATGCATATCCTAGGAACAATCTGGGTTACTCCAACTCAAGATAAACATGAGGTTGTCCCGAAAAATAAGCAAGATTTTATATTTTCTTTAAAATATCCCTCCAAACATTCAATGTTAATAACTCAGTAATTATTTTAATGGTTTTTAATAAAACCGTTTTAACCTATTTTTTATTTATTATTATTATTTTTCTTGCCATTGATCCAAATTTTAATTGTTGTAGATTGCAAGAACAGTCGGATATGAAAATGTTAAAACACAACTCAACAGATGGTCATCGATTGTAGAAAGGAATAAACTCGCCTCTCAGTTAGTATTTCCTCTTCCATCAACTCAAAAGAAAAATAAGAAGAACAAAACTCACAGTTTTTTGACAACATTTAAAGTAAGGAAATTTTTATATTTCTTATCTATAATATTTATTTTAGATGTGATATTCTTAAATATTATTGCTTTATTATTTTTTTTATTATAAATCTTTTTAAACGACCAAAAAAAAAAGATTTAACCCTCTTCCAAAATAACTTCTCTCTGAGGCAAGTCTGAAATTTTTTTCAGTTTCAGCTCTTATGTAATTCATAGGTTTATGATCCTCAAAAATCAATGTTGCCATGTATATTAAAAATACTGGCTGAGATGAAGTTTTTTTTACATCCATACCTAGGTCTTTTATAAAGACAAAGAAAACTATAAAGCATTATTGAACCGATACCAAAGCCTTGAAACAAAAAAAAAATGTATAAAAAAGTAGTACAGATAAAATAAATAATCCAATTTTTTTTAATCTTGTATGATGTTTGGCATCCGAGAATTGTACCCTGTAATGATTTTAAAAAAACTTACAATTACTGATAATAAATTTAATTCGTAAATCTAATTATAAAATGCTTTATAATAATTTCTATTTAGATAAATCTATGTATCTAAAATAGGGACATGAAGTATTGGATTGAAAAATATTGATATTTGATGTAAGCTTATGGAGTCAAATACACACACACACACACATATATATTTTTGTGAACCAACATCAATTGTTTTTATAAATATACTTTTTATCATAGAATATTATTATAGGCAGTTATTATTTTTTTAACATTTGATTTCATGATCAGGAACCGACTGAACTGGAGAAGGAAATGGCTAAAGTTCTAGATCAGAGTGAGATAGCGAAGGAAGAAAGAAAGGAGGTATTTTTTTTTTTAAGTTTTAATTTTATTTATGTCTATTATTTACCCATATTGGTCATGAGTCAGCTGTTATGGGACAATAGATCTTTGTTACTGCAGTTGTCACGTGGTAAGTGACGAGTGGGAACCTTTCGAAAATACTTATAATACTGGAAACTTTTTGCACTTTTAACAAACTCTAGTGATAATCAGGTTTAAGAAGCTAGCGTCTGATAACGGTTAATAAAAACATTTTATATTACTTTTTCATAAGCTTTAGTGTAGTTACTTGTTTGATTCTAGTTGTTTGAGACAACTTTTTATTGGATATTTACACTTAGCGATTGACATTTAGCAATCAGTTTGAAATGCTAATATAGTAGATTTTGAAAGATTTTCAGAAAGAATAAACTTATTAATGATAGATGATCAATGTTATTTGAAAATAAGATAGTTGTCAAACCTGTTCTCCTCCTGGATTAACTTGGCCTAGAAATTCTATTATCCATACCTAGTACTAATACCAAGATCAATATGGATGTTTACTGGTGCATGTTTTAAAAAAGAAATTTATACGTTTTGTAGTTTAAAATATGTAGTATTTTGTAGTCCTAAATCCAATAATGATTACTGAATTACTGTTAAAATTACTTAAATAACAGAAATGTTTTTTTTATTAATAGAAACAGTGTATTAAAATTATTATATTTTAAACTTATTTTCAGGAAGCACAACTTAGTGGCCTATCTATAGAGGAAATGATTGAAAGGAGGAACATGACGGCAAAGATGAGAGCTCGAGAATCGTATCGTATTTCCAAGGCGATTAGGCAGAATAAAATTAAAAGCAAAAAGTAAACAGCTATTATATAATTTTATAATTATGTTTTAAGATCAGAAATTATTTCAATTACAATTATTTAAAGTATGATAATGATAAATTGTTAGAATTATCTCTTACTAAGGTTTTTATTTTGTACAAATAAGATCGTATATTTGTTGGTTAGCTCTGATCAATAAGAATCTTATGATTAACTCTATTTATGCTTTTCATTTTTCTCTAGTCCTATGTATGAAATATGTATGCAACAGTGAAGATTCAAATTTAAATTTTCAACAAAAATATACGCTTAACATTCTCCCAACATGAAATATCAATGACTGAAAAGAACCCCTCAAAATTTTATATCATTTATTACACTTATTTCACAAAACGGCTCTGATAATTTTAATTAAATTTATTATATTAATTTTCATTCAATCTCAGGTCAGTTGGTCTTTTCTCTTTAAATTAGTTTTTAAGATTATCAGAAAACAATTATAGGAAATTAGATTATAATATTTATGTATAGCGCTGAAACCCAAATATTAAAGTAAAACTAACATCTAACATTAAAATATATCATTTAACGTAGAGCAGGTAATGAAGAGTGAATAACAACTAATGACCATTAATTTTATGTAGTTAGTAATTATGTATACTTTTATATTCAACAAAAACTAAATGATTATTATTATTATTTTTTAACAGATATCATCGTATATTGAAAAAAGAAAGAATTAAACAGGAGTTGAAAGATTTTGAAAAGCTCCAAAAGACTGATCCCGAAGCAGCATTAGAAAAGTTAAAACAAATCGAAAGGGCAAGAGCAGAGGAAAGAATTTCCTTAAGACATCGTAATACCGGAAAATGGGCCAGGAGCAAAGCTATCCGTGCTAAGTATGATACTGAGGTATGATTAAATTATATATTATTAAATTTTAATAATTAGTTATTAAATGGATTTAATGTTTAGGTGGATTCCATTTTAACCATATTAAAATAACTAAATGAAATAAACTTCATTTTGATTCTACTCATATCAAAATGAAGTTTATTTCAATACACAAGTTTTTTTATTCTTAAATTTGTTTTTTTAATGTATTTTTCAATAGTTTTTATTTTTTGGATTAAGTTCAGATCTCATTGTTGGGTTTTTCATTATTGAAAAGAGTTACAACATTTAAGATTATTATAAATGATCCTTAACGACCAAATATAATTTTTTACGGTTTAAATTTTGTATTAAATTGAGGAAAAGTTCCTAGAATTTTATATTTCATAGTCTTGAAATCCTGGAATTTTTTCATGCTATATCCCTGGACAACCTGAATAAATTAAGTCTGGTCGTCATTTATTTAATACAGTAGAACGTCTTTAATCTGGCATTCTATAGCCCGGAATCGTCTATAATCCGGCATCAACGGCAATAGACAAAAATAATAGAATTGTCTTCATAATGAACATTGTAAAGTGAGCAACTCGACATGGCCGAAGTTATGAACTTGCATATAATAAAAAATAATTTTTTAAATAAAAAAAATAGTTGTAAGAAGCAAGTAGATATTAGATATTTTTTTCCAGCCATCTACCAGTGCTGTTGCTAAAAAACACGAATAGTACGGTACTGTACTGTATTTCATACTGTGTTCAAATTTATTTCATCATGTACTGTACTTGAAAAATGCATTTTAATATTTCTCCTGTACTTAAATATTGATTTATGTATATTGTTTAAATAACCCATGTTTAAATAATAAATACATACAGTAAAAGTTTTTTTGTGCAAATTGTGTTATTGTTTATACGACTCCTGTTTGTATTTTTATAAATAACCTCCATAGTCCGGAATTTTCTTTAATTCGGCAAGGGTCGAGTCCCAAACGTGCCGGATTAAAGACGTTCTCCTGTACTTGAAATAATCCTTTCAAATACTATCAAAATAATTAAAATAATACTTATTTTGTAACATATTTTGAGCATTATTCACTATTGCTTTTATTAATTATGTTTAAAGTTATGCAAATAAAGTAAACAAAATGAAAGAGTTAACAGATATTCGAACATGAATTAACAAAGATTCAGGTTTTTGTTTAATATAATTTGGGGTAGTTGTGAAAATACTAGCCTATGATTATTTTTAGTACGTATTAGGCATTTTATATAAACAATTTGCATATGAAGTGATATTTGTATAGTCCTTAGTTTTGGTCGGTTTGCAAGAAGTAAAAATTTGCAACACGCCAGATGGCCTTAGGATTTTTTAAAGGGGTTAAAAAATCCTCAGGAATCCTAGTCTGTACAATATCAGGTACTTGTTAATCTTATCCTAATTAAACTTGGATTGGCAAAATTTAGTACTCCTACTGTTGCATAGTCTGATTAGCCATAGTAGCATAAAGTGATATTAAATGAACAACAATAAACAAGAAGAAAAAAAAATAATAATTTTATATTTAATTGTTTCAGGCCCGAATCCAACTAGCTGAACAACTGGCTAAAAGCAGGGAATTGACAAGAAAGATAAAGGATCATAATAATTCGAGTTCAGAGGAAGAATCAGAAGATGAAAATGCAGAGGATGAAAACGATAGAAACATAATTGTAAAAAAAGTTAATCAAAATGGTGCTTCGGATAATCCTTGGGTTTCTGAGTTTGATCAGTTTCTTCATGGTTATAACAAATTTTCTACAGAAAAGAGCAATAGTGCTTCCGATAAAGAGCTTAACCAAAGTGGTTCTCCTCAAAAGAACGGTGAAAGTCAGGCCTTGGCATCTACCACTCCTTCGGATGCAATTGATCAACAAGTCACTGACAGTTCTTCCAAAGCAGCAGTTGATGATGATTTAGATATTCAAAAAGATAAATCAAAAGATGCTGAAGATAACATTAATAAGATATCTCAAGAAAGTAAAGATAACAGTCAGTCAGAGGATGAGGATGAGGGAGAAGAAGAAGAAGCTATAAACTTAGACGATGAAATAAGTAGTGATGATGACGAAAACATTTCTAAACCGTCCCGTGAAAAAGCTTCTATAAATGATATGTTTGATGAAGCAGAGGAAGTATTGAAAGAACATGCCACAGTTAGTGTAAACAAAATTAAATCAAATTTAAAGCTTGATAATGATGAAGAGATCAATGAAGAGAATCAAAAAGGACCAAGGAATTTTGAATTTAAAAAATCAGCTCGGCTGCGTGATATCGATGCCGCTCTCATCGAAGTCACCGACGATGGTATAAGTTCAGGCCTGAATGATCTGAGTGTCTTGAAGGAAAAGCTAAATCTTACTGAAAATAAAAAAGAAAAAGAACCTCAGATCGACCCGAACAAGCTCATAACGGTCAAACCCCAGAAGTTATCAGCTGAGTTACCCGATCTTGATGAAGAAGGAGATGATTCAGATGATGAGGAAAAGAAGAAACATTTAAATTTAATGGAAGCTTTTGCTGAAGATGACATTGTTGATCAATTTAGGTAGATATTTATCTAAATTAATTTTCTATCTTTTTTTATTTTATTTTTTTTTAGAATATGCACTAGTACTAATTATTTTCTTCAGACAGGAGAAAAAAGAAGAAGAAAAGGCGTCTAAAGGGAAAGAGATAGATCTAACACTGCCAGGATGGGGGTCTTGGGCTGGAACTGGAGTAGAAGTGAAAAAGAAGTCTAGAAGAAAGACGAGAAGGTTCATAGTAAAGTTCTCGAATGTTCCGAGGAAAGACAAAAAGAAACCAAATGTTATCATAAATGAGGACCCTGTCTCCAAGCTGCGAGAACAACTTGTAAGTTTATTCCCTATTTTAATTATTGTTTAGTTTTGTTAAACTTCGTAGTACCTCACATAAAAATTAAAAAAAATTCTCTTAACTAAGGAGGAATATTTAGGAGAACTATTTATTTTAAAGCCTAAATTTAAGGTCTTCTTCAGGGCTAAATATACAAATACATGCAAATTAAAATGATACATAGTATTCATATAGGCACTATATACGTTATTTATCTTAAAATAAATGGTTCTCCTTATTTAAGAGAATTTTTTCTGGCCTCCAACTGGAACATTTTCTTCCTCATATACATATGCATATATATGTATAGGGTTGGCAACTAAGTCATTGCCGATTTCAAATAAGAAGGCAAATTCAGGATTTTTGTTTAAAAATATAACTTTATTCAATTAGATATTGCCCGTTCTTGTCGATGACCTTTTTCCATCGTTCTGGCAGCGTAAAAATTCCCCGTTCGTAAAATGTCTGGTCGTTGCTATTAAAAAACTGAATTAGGTGTGATCTGACATCATCCGCGTTGTTAAAAATTTTACCATTTAAAGAGTTTTGCATGGAACGAAACAAATGGTAATCCGAAGGCGTAAGGTCAGGGCTATATGGTGGGTGTGACAAAACATCCCAACCCAGTTCCAATAATTTTTGCCGAGTAACCAAAGATGTGTGGGGCCTTGCGTTATCATGATGGAAAACAACACCCTTCCGATTTGATAATACCGGCCGCTTTTCTTCAATTGCATCCTTCAGTTTGTCGAGTTGTTCAACATACACATTTGAATTTATCGTTTGGTTCTGCGGCATGAGTTCAAAATACAAAATTCCTTTGTGATCCCACCAGATTGACAGCATAATCTTTTTTTGGTGAATATCTGCTTTTGATGCTGTTTGGACTGGTTGATCTTGCTTCACCCACGATCTCTTGCGAGTAACATTGTTATAAACTATCCACTTTTCGTCGCCAGTAACTAGGTTCTTCAGAAATGGATCATTTTCATTGCGTTTCAGTAGCGAATCACAGATGCTAATCCGTTGCGTCAAATGAATTTCCTTTAGCTGGTGAGGGATCCATAAATCAAGTTTCTTGACACAACCAAGGGTTTTTAATTTTTTTTCAATGCATGTATGCGACACATTGAGCTTCTCTGCAATGTCTCGTGTTGTGCTGTGACGATCTGAATCGATAATGGCCTTGATATGGGTTTCATCCACTTCGACTGGGCGGCCAGATCGTTGTGCATTTTTCAGTGAAAAATCACCGGAACGAAATCTTTCAAACCAATTTCGACACTGCCTTTCTTTTAAGGCTTTATCTCCATATACGGCACATAACTTCTTTTGTGCTTGCGATGCGTTCTTGCCTTTTCGGAAGTAATACAATAAAATGTGTCGGAACTGCACGTCCTGTTCTTCCATTTTTAAATTGGGATAAAAACAAAACTAAAGAACTAATCAAAAAAATTTGTTTACTAATTAAACGTAGAAGTCCAAACAGTAAGAAAAAAATATAGGTTAGATGGTCTGGCCACGTTAACAAAACAAAAGAAAGTGTAGAGTGAATCTATCGACAAAAATGGCAATGACTTAGTTGCCAACCCTATATATATAACATGGGGAAGAATGTTCATTGATCCGGGCCGTTATTGTTCTTTTGATGGTGATTATTTTTAAATATTTTAAAAAAGAGACCCGGGTTCGAATCCCGGCCAGGACAAATCTTTTCTCTTCAAAATAAAAATATTTAAAAATAATCACCATCAAAAGAACAATAAATAAAAATAAATTATATTTATAAAATTGACGTAAGTCAACAAGATCCTAATTAAAGTAATGTTCAATAAACATTCTTCCTGTGTATACATCGCAAAAATTGTGAGAACACGGGGATATAGGATCGGTGAAGAGAATGAATTTGTCTGGCTTTTATACGACCCCTATTAGCTCATTGGTTAGAGCACTGCACTAGAGATGCAGATGACCCGGGTTCGAATCCTGGCCAGGAAAAATCTTTTCTCTTAAAAATAAAAATAATATTCAAGATTTACTATGTTTATGTTTACAGATTACAGTGAGCTGTTATTAATCTTTTTTTTTTATTATATTTACTATCACTACTATTGATCAAGCATTATTTAGTATGCCATGAAATAAGACCATGGAAACATGCAATTTTCGTGTAATTTTTTGTTAATGTGGTTAAACTTGGACATTTTGTAGATCAAGCTGCCAATACCATCTTCTCTTACCAACTAACGTTTTCTTGTTTGTTGCTATTGAATGAATTTATTCTAATCATGTGAATTTTTGTTATTTTTACAGGTGAGTGAGTTACCTTATCCATTTACAAGTGTCAAAGATTTTGAGGCTTCGATTAGAGCACCGATTGGCAAAAATTGGGTCACTGAGAAGGGATTCAAGAAACTCACAGCTCCTCCTGTAATAACAAAGATGGGAGCCATTATCGAACCGATGGATGGTTCATTCTTGGCCGCAAAGCCAAAGAAAAGGATGAACAATAATAATAAACCTAATGATAATTCGAAAAAGAAAAAAGTGAAATGATTCAGGAATAACTGACATTTACTGTACACTTTTTAGTATCGGTCATGCATAATCATTTTATAACTATTTTACCATTTAATATTTATTTATTTATACATATATACAGGTGTATTCAAACTTAATTTTATTTTGCCTAATGAACGTATTTATTTAAATTTCAAAAGTAAAACATTTTTATTCTATAAATAACATACTTTTTAGTAGTATAACTATGAATGATATGTTCTTGATGATTGATCCTTTTATAAGTGATGGTTCTGTTATCTATGCATTTTTTTTTTAATGACATTTCCGTTTAATTTGCTGGTACAAAATGTATACTTTGTTATATAATGAATATTTTAATTGTAAAAAATGTATATAATTCAATTGTAAATATTTTTTGTCAAATAGTAATATTAATTACTCTGAAATTATTATTTTATTGCCTAAAGCCTGTTACCTCATCGTGCAAAATAATTCAATTATTTCAACTAAAGCACTTTTATAAAATTTACAATTTTAATTCTTTTTATTACAAAATTTTAATACATGAAAGTATTCAGCAATATTTTGTATTTTTTAAAAACTCTACTTCGATATAACACATTTACAAAATTACTGCCAACATATGGTTCGTAGGTAATTACAGTTATTTAATTTTTTTGCTCAATTTTGTTAGCATCGCTACAGGGCTCCCCCTTAAATAACCGTATCTAAAAATCTGATGTTAGACTTCATGGTTCTTCCATTTTTGCTTTCAAAATCAGTCTTGTGTTAGGTTCTTCTTTAGTTTTCTTGTCACCACCTTCCCAAGCACAAGGATGCACGCTTTCTCCTTGAATTTGAAATGATTAAAACCAAGTCAGCCTGCTGGAAGCTTTTTATTACTTCTACCTGAAGACTGATTTTGTTTTCGCTGGTCTCTACTTCTACTGCAGGTTTGTCTTTAGCATTAAGAGCGGCAACTTGCTCGGCGAGATTATCTACTTTGTCTTCTAAGCTATTCCTACTGTCTACTGTGTGAGGTAGAAGCTATAGAGGAAATATTTAGTGTAGGTTCTACTTTGTGGATCATATCGGCTATCTAGAAAGCAGGTCCAAATTTTCATGATTCGTAGCCTGAGTGTGTGATGGAAGAGAACGCAACTACAGTGTGTTTAATAATTCATCCAATACTAAATTGCCAGCAATACTGATCATGGTTCGCAAAAAATGAGGTTTTTCATCCCCAAGTTGCTTACCTTCGAGTAATCGTATACGCCTACTCTCAGATTCAGTATAGACTGAAATAAGCCTGTCTTTAATGTCCTCATATGGTCGAGCACTGGGCTTCTTAACCAAATCTGAAACCTATTTAATTAAATCGAGGTCTAGTAACGGAATAATTATTTCGAATTTTGTCTCACTGTTGGTAATCTTGGCCATTGAAAAAACTGCCTCAACTCTGATGAACCAGAGTTCAGGTTCTGACTTCCAAAACGGTGGGATCCTTCTGTCCGTTGCAATCACTTCGCTTACCTCGGGTCTATGAGAAGGACTATTTGGATAAGGACTAGTTGTCTGAATTTACCATTTTGTACCAAATTTCAAAGGTTCAAATAAGAAATTCCAAAAATTGAAAAAGGTTAAGTAATATTTTTTACTTACTAACGGGGTCACCAATGTTACCTCATTGTGCAAAATAATTTCAATTATTTCAACTAAAGCACTTTTTTAAAATTTACAATTTTAATTCTTTTTATTACAAAATTTTAATACATGAAAGTATTCAGCAATATTTTGTATTTTTTTAAAATTGCACTTCGATATAACACATTTACAAAATTACCGCCAACATATGATTCGTAGGTAATCATGGTTTAATTTATTTGCTCAATTTTGTTACCATCCCTACAGTCCTAATCAATTTTTTAGAAAATAAAACAACATTTAATTGTGTAAAGATTTAATATAAAGCTTCTAAAATTGGAAAACTGGAAATGCTTCTTAACTTGCAAGTTCTAAACAGATTTGGATAAATAAAAAAAATTAAAATAAGATTTATTTAATATTAAATTCTGTGTAAATTGTTCGAAAGTTTGTATGTTTGTCTCTCTTTCACGCAAAAACTACTGGATGGATCTGGATGAAACTTTACAGTAATAAAGGTTATACACTAGAATAACATATAGGAATAGAATAGAATAGAATAGAAAATAAACTTTATTCTGGGACCAAGTCCCTTTAGAATAACAATAATGGACAAATTAAAAAAACATAACATTCATCTGGCCAGAAGGCTACATAATAACACAAATCATGAAATAATCAAGTGTGAACAAAAACATTGTAAAAATAGAAATAGATAAGAAAAAAAATAAGTAAAATACAACGAACTTGACTGCTTTTTAACTAATTGTAAAAAATAAATATATTTATATTACCAAAATAATGATTAATAATATTAATACAGTAGTTGATGACGAAATTACTAACTAAAATAATTGATTGGCATAGTATGCGATAATATATTTAAAAAGTCGGTATCATCGTTGATGTAGGAAAAATAAACAAAACAAGGGTAGCGGGATCGAGTTTACAATACTGTTATATTCAAGCATACCTTTGACCTGCTTGGAGAGCGACTTTTTGAGATGCCAAGAGATGATGGAAAAGCAGGGATTTGAATGAAGCTAGTGAAGAGGAATGGCGGATGAAAGGAGGGATTGAATTCCAAACAGTGGTGGAGCGGGCGAGGAAGGAGCGCTCGAATGCCTTAGTTCTGTGGGAAGGAATGTAGAAATCGGAAAGGCGAGATCTTGTTTTGTGCAGCTGGACAGAGGATTTGAATGGGAGGAGACTATAGATATATGAAGGGTGTTGCGAGTTGATGGATTGGTATAGAAAAACGCTAAGGAAATATTGTCTACGGATGGGAGGGAAGAGCCACTTTAACTCATCATAGTGATGTGACACCCGGGATCGCCTCGGAGTACCAAGGACAAATCTTAAAGCGCAGTTCATTATTCTTTTTAAGCGGCTCTCAAGCATTTTCGAGAGGCCCCCGTATACCACACTACAGTAGTCGAAGTGGGGGAAGATGAGGGATGATACGAGCAGCTTCCGAGTAGGTTGAGTAAGGAGATGCCGAGAACGATGGAATAATTTTAGGGAACTAATTATTCGTCGGGATATTTGGGTGACATGTGGTTTCCAGGAAAGGTTTTGGTCGATGGTAATGCCTAGGTTTTTAACGGAGGAGCTGAAACTGATGGGGTGGTCGTTTAGGATTAATGTTGGAAGGGTGGGGATAGTTGCAAGGAGAGAGTTGGAACCTAGAACGATGGCCTGGGTTTTCATTGCGTTCAGTTCCAGTTTGTTCAGCTTTGCCCAGGTACTGATTCGATCTAGGTCTTGCTGAATACTGGCGAACGCATATGAAAGCCCGGATGGAGGAAAGGATAAATAGATTTGGAAGTCGTCAGCATACAGATGGTAGGAACAGTGGTGAACAGATTTAGGAAGATCATTGATGTAACAGTTGAAAAGGAGAGGAGAGATGCTTGAGCCCTGAGCCACACCTGAGGATAGAGTACGGAAACAGGAAAGGGGTTGGTTGGGCATAGAGACCGCTTGGGACCTATCAGAGAGGAAGGATTGGAACCATAGAATAGAACTGTAGGAAAAAGACAATGACTTTAGTTTGGAGAAAAGGATAGAATGGTCTAAGGAATCGAAAGCTTTAGAAAAGTCTAGGAGGATTAGCACGGTTATTTGTCTGTTGTCCATGGCTTTATATATGTCATTGGTGATTTTGGTAAGGGCAGATTGAGTGGAAAAACCAGGGCGAAAGCCTGATTGAAGCGGAACGAGGAGTTTGGACTGTTCGAGAAAATTTGATATTTGAGACTGGACTATTCTTTCGAGAGGTTTGGAAAGGTTGGAAAGTATGGAGATTGGCCGGTAGTCCTTGGGAGATAATGGGGTTGGGGTTTTATTTATAGGATGGACTAGGGATTTTTTCCAGGAAGTCGGGAATACTGCTTTTTGTAGTGAGAAGTTATAAATGAAAAGTAGGACAGGTAGGATATCAATGAGGCATAATTTGAGTAGTTTGACGGGTATCTCATCTAATCCGGTAGAACTGGAGCGGGATTTAAGAACGGAGGAAATAATGTCTGTAGGTGATATGTCTGAGAAATAGAAATTGTCGGGGTTGAAAGATGGCGTTGATGAAAAGACGGAGGAGGAGGATTTTGATGAGTTAATTGAGGCAGACAAAAAATATGAGTTCATTTCGTCAGGAGAAGCGGGGAAGGCTCTAGAGGATGTTGGATTGCAAAGGGCGAGCTTTCGTAGGAGTTGCCATTTAGATTTAGGATCGGGAGCAGTGGAAAGGGCTTCGTGGAAGTATTTGGATTTTGTTTGTCTGATTGTAGATTGTGTCAAATTGCGAAGAGCCCTGAACGCTTGGTAGTCATCGGTAAGCCTAGTGCGTCTAAAGCGTCTACGAGCAGCATCACGTTTCCTTTGCAGGTCTTTAATTTTTTGACACATCCAAGGAGCAGGAGGGTGGCGGAAGGTTATGGATTTGAGAGGAGCGTGGGTATCCAGGATGCTTTTGAGATTGGCAGTAAGTATGTCGACCATTGAATCGACGGTGGTACAGGAATAAATTTGGTTCCAATTCAGGGTTTCGAGGGAAGGAGATATATTTTCAGAAGTGAGTCCGTCTAGATTGCGAAATGTTATAGTTTTCGGTAGGATTTCTGGGGTATGAATATTATATGAGATTTGGATTAAATCGTGAGAGGACAAAAAAGGGACAGGTAATTGTGAGGAAGAAAGGAGTCTCTGGGATGAGTCAATGATGAACAGGTCCAACCAGGAGTCAGATCGGAGTGTGTGATGGGTAGGAGAGAAAGAGACAATGGAGAGATGCAGAGAATAAAAAAGGTTTTCAAGATATATTTTGTCATTTGATTGAACCAGAAGATTGGTATTAAAGTCACCGGAGATTATTATGTGGTCGTAGAGAGGAACATGGTTATAAAGGATCGACTCAAAGATAGGATCAAAAGGGACCAAAGGAGGGCGATACACTACAACGTATAGGAGAGGATTGGGTTTGCATGAAATCTCGACACCAAGGAATTCTATGTGAGGGAAATTGGACACTGGTGAGGAAAACAGGATGCGTGATTTTAGGGAATTATGGACGTAAAGACCTACACCTCCTCCAGTCCGGTCAACTCGGTCGTGGCGGAGGAAGGAATAGTCAGGTAAGGAAACAGTGGAGGACGGGATATAGGGTTTTAGCCAAGTTTCTGAGATTCCAATGGTGTGGAAAAAATTTTGGGTAAAATATTGCTGAAATTCGTCAAAGTGAGCGGGCAAGGATTGGGAGTTAATGTGACAGGAGGTTAGGACATTAGACATGGTGGGGAAGCAGAAGAGAAGCTCTCAGTAATTGAGGAGAGGAAGCTATGGGGAGTGAGTTTTATTGGCAGAGCTAATTGAAGAGATTGAAAATGCGGAGAGAAGATTATCCGAGGCGAGTTATTATTAAAATCCGCTATAGATCTTGATGCTAATGAAGGGATATTGAAATTAAAGAATAGCGAAAGGAAAAATGATACATAGATAAAAAAATAAGTTAAACAACAGACAACAAAAAAAAGATATAAGATAAAATAAAGAATGAAAACTAGTTTTATGTGAGGAAAAAAAGTCAATTTCGCAATATAATACATTGGAAAAAATAAAATTTTTATAGAACGTTTGAGTTTGTGGGGGTGATTCAAGATGAACCCGTGAGCGCCGTTGTGAGAGTCATGGTTATCCGTGAGGCATGAAGGCATACCGGTCTTCACTAGTCATTCGAAAATATCCAGGTCTTGAGCTTGATCGATGTAGACCACTCGGTGTCCATCTTCTTTTCTACACCGCACTCTACCCCCAGAGAACCAGACATATTTTATTTTCCCCGCCGCCCTCTTCTGACGTGCAAGCCAGTAGAGGTGCCTATTAGTTCCTGACATTTCCTCACTTAAATAAATGCGGTGGCAGTCGTTTTCCTGCCAACCTATATCTCGGGTGGAGAAATCTCGCTTAACTTTTCTTTTTTGTATTAGGTCGTCCCTCACTGATTGTCGTGTGAAGCGTGCGATGATTGGTGGGGGTCGGGGGTCGTCATTCTTAGCCCTACGGCGCTGCACCGTGTCCAGGTCCTCGATATTTAGTTTTAATCCCAGGGCTGCTCCGATGCTTGCGACTAGACCAGAAGGAGTCTCTCCGGCTCGTATGGGGATCCCACGTATCTCAAGGCACTTAGATAATAGGCCCTGTTCACTTTTGTTCAAGCGTGCCTCCAAATTCCCCACTCGTGCCTTGAGCGCTTTATTTTCCGCTAAGATCTCCTCGATATATTTGTTTTGTCCCTCTATCTGGGATGTGGCAGACCAAATTCCACGCGAGCGAAGCCACGGGCAAAAGCTAGTATAATATAAAAAAAGAATTTTTAGTTTATTATAGGGTTGGCAACTAAGTCATTGCCGATTTCAAATAAGAAGGCAAATTCAGAATTTTTGTTTAAAAATATAACTTTATTCAATTAGATATTGCCCGTTCTTGTCGATGACCTTTTTCCATCGTTCTGGCAGCGTAAAAATTCCCCGTTCGTAAAATGTCTGGTCTTTGCTATTAAAAAACTGAATTAGGTGTGATCTGACATCATCCGCCTTGTTAAAAATTTTACCATTTAAAGAGTTTTGCATGGAACGAAACAAATGGTAATCCGAAGGCGCAAGGTCAGGGCTATATGGTGGGTGTGACAAAACATCCCAACCCAGTTCCAATAATTTTTGCCGAATAACCAAAGATGTGTGGGGCCTTGCGTTATCATGATGGAAAACAACACCCTTCCGATTTGATAATACCGGCCGCTTTTCTTCAATTGCATCCTTCAGTTTGTCGAGTTGTTCAACATACACATTTGAATTTATCGTTTGGTTCTGCGGCATGAGTTCAAAATACAAAATTCCTTTGTGATCCCACCAGACTGACAGCATAATCTTTTTTTGATCTGCTTTTTTTGAGCATAATCTGCTTTTGATGCTGTTTGGGCTGGTTGGTCTTGCTTCACCCACGATCTCTTGCGAGTAACATTGTTATAAACTATCCACTTTTCGTCGCCAGTAACTAGGTTCTTCAGAAATGGATCATTTTCATTGCGTTTCAGTAGCGAATCACAGATGCTAATCCGTTGCGTCAAATGAATTTCCTTTAGCTGGTGAGGGATCCATAAATCAAGTTTCTTGACATAACCAAGGGTTTTTAATTTTTTTTCAATGCATGTATGCGACACATTGAGCTTCTCTGCAATGTCTCGTGTTGTGCTGTGACGATCTGAATCGATAATGGCCTTGATATGGGTTTCATCCACTTCGACTGGGCGGCCAGATCGTTGTGCATTTTTCAGTGAAAAATCACCGGAACGAAATCTTTCAAACCAATTTCGATACTGCCTTTCTTTTAAGGCTTTATCTCCATATACGGCACATAACTTCTTTTGTGCTTGCGATGCGTTCTTGCCTTTTCGGAAGTAATACAATAAAATGTGTCGGAACTGCACGTCCTGTTCTTCCATTTTTAAATTGGGATAAAAACAAAACTAAAGAACTAATCACAAAAAATTTTTTACTAATTAAACGTAGAAGTCCATACAGTAAGAAAAAAAATATAGGTTAGATGCTCTGGCCACGTTAACAAAACAAAAGAAAGTGTAGAGTGAATCTATCGACAAAAACGGCAATGACTTAGTTGCCAACCCTATAGAAAGGAAGTTCCCATTTGTGCTACCAGCAGCACTGTTCTTCACTCAGTTCTCAAGTTAAACAAGAGATCGCAGCACTTTCGCACTACGAAGAAGAACCCCAGAGTTACCTCACACAGTGGAAGGCAAAGTACGGATTAAATTACAGGGTCGTTCGAGTGGGACGATTGGCTTGTTAACAGTTCGTTATTCATAAGGCTTTTCCTGTATCCGGTAGTGCCGGAAATACATTTTACTAACCGAATTTAAAAAAAAAATTATAGATCCTTAATAGATTTGCGACTTAAGTTTCTACTGTTACATAACTTGTTTATGACTATTGAAGAAAAAAATGACAGAAAATACCACTCTAATCTTCTTCGTTAATGGCCGGAAGGTAAATATAAATTAATTATTTATTTATTTTATAAATAAAAATATATTTATATAATGTTATTAAAATAATATTAATTACAATAATTCACAATATTTATTTATTTTTTAATTGACTGTTATAATTTTTTTTTTAAATACTTGTCCATCCTAAGGCATAATACTTGAGTTCAGTATTAACTTACTAGAAATATTATCATAGATTCCTTTTAACTATTAGATAACCTTAATAATAGATGATAATAAAGAATATTATTCGTAGCAGTAATTTGTTTAAAACAAATGAAATCATTTCTGCATGTAAATCAATCCTAATCGCAATAATACCAAAATATAGAAAAAAAATTAAAATAGAAAATTATAAGAATTTATAAATGTATCTTAAATAATTAGATAGTTATAAAAAAAATCCTTAAATAATATAATATTTTAAGGTATTTTTCATAGTTATCTAATATATATTTTTTATATATGTACAACGCTCGCAATTATACCAGAATAAAATTTGTCAGCCCTTGTATGGTTATTTGTTTATGAATATATAAATTATTTATTTATTATTAGCCATTTTAAATGTATTTTTGTGTATTGGTTTAGTATTAATTAAGTGCTAAGGATAATTCTTTTTTATCTGTGATTATTTTTCCCTAAAACCATCGTAAAAAAGTATCTTCATACAAACAAATATCTTTTTAAGTTTTGTTTTCGTCATGTTTGGCGATGCGCACTTTTTTTTCATAAGTGTAACCTGATTTTTTTTTTTAATGAAGTCAAAGGCCTAATTTAAAAAATCTTGGAAAAAAATAAAAAGCCTGTTTGGCAGCAAAGTGTTGCATAACTACTAAAAGGAATGTGGTATGGAGACCACATTTCTTAGTGGGCCTATTCAAGTATAATTCACTTATTCAAAAAATGATCCTGAATAAAATTAGGATTTAAAATCGCAATTAAGCGATGGATAAAATAGGATTACCTACCAATGTATCCATGATATTAGGAAATGAAGAAAAGTACATCAATAAGTTCATCGCCTATCTATCAAAAGAAGGACTAATTAAGAATATCTGATGCAGTTTTTTTTTTTAATTGTAACTAAAAAACGATTATACTATTAAAGCGTTGTTGACCAATCGGTTATACGCCTCAAATTTGGAACAACCAACCAACCAGCAATTTTTTTAAATAATTGTTATTGTTATTATTGTATACAATAAAATTTAATAATAAATAATAGGTACAATTAGTAAAAAATAATTTTCGATAATTACTTTTAGCAGGAATGCAACGCTTCACTAACTACGCGGCGATCCGAAAAAAAGCAGTTTCGAATTTCAAACCAAGTATCACCTCCGTTTTAACAATTATATTTAATTAATATTTTTTTACCATTCATATAAAACTGTTAAATATTAAATATAAAGAATTTGCTATTTATTAATTATACCTAATTTTTTTTTATACCAAATAAACTACCATTTCCGGTGATCGTACAAAATGAAAAACGTAAGCGCATTACTGAATTTTCCAGCAATTCCAAAAACCAAATTTTATATTTCTAAAACTAACACATTTCTAATTGTACGAGATTAGAACATATAAACATAGACAGACGTACATGCAGACAGTATGATATAACTGTTGATATAAACAAATTCCCAGATAATAAAAAAACACTTTTCCCTATTTCGGAGATATAAAACTAAAATTTGTCTGAGAGAATTATTACTTTATTTACTACGCACAATCAATACATTTGATAACGCGACTGTACTCTGGACTTGCAACAAAATAATTTTGGTATTAGTTATATCTATTTATATATATTATTTATGTATATATAAAAATAACTTTATAAAGGAGCTTAAAGCATTCCCCGAACATCTGTATAGAATGAACAAGCATAGATTGACCAATTTTCTGACCATGTTTGGAAAAATAACACCACGATAAAGTGGAGTAGTCATTGGTGTAACTAGAGTTGACTCATGGGGGGGGGTTAACCCCCACCAGTCAACCACTCCAACATATTGCCCTCAAAAAAGATGTCTCGTGATATAGGTTTAATTTGTATAATACCATAATCACGTAGCTTAAAAATAAATGAATAGATTATAATTTTTTATAAATGTTATTTTTGGAAGTTACAAATGTTATTTTTGGAAAGGCAATCAAGAATTAGCTTTAAAATACAAGTAACCCTATTTATTGGTTACAATAACTTACTATACTTAATTGCATAGGGAACTTTCTAGGCCCATCCAAATTTTACTTCTAGATTCTAAGAATTCTCTAAACTGTTCTTCTCACATTCTCACATTAATTGTAAATAGACAGTATTACGTTTTGGTTTGTCACTTTAGTGTACCTTTTATTCATTAAACTAACTGTGTTTGCACTTTCTTTGTTGTTTTTTTGGCATTATTGGCCCTTACTTCTGTAATCCCACAATAATAACTTTGAAAAAGTAAAATCCTTCAAAGTTATATTTTTTTTAAATTGTTACAATCTTTTTTTTAATTTCTTCTAAGCAATGGGGGGGAGGGTTACATCCCCAATAAGAGTTGTTACGCCAATGGGAGTTGTGAAGTAAAGAAAGATTTGGAAAAGTTGAACATTACAGAGTCGAAAATGCTAGAAGGAAGGGAATTTGGAAAAGTCTTGAAATATTTCTAGATGAAGAAAGATCAGAGAAGGTTAGGCGAAGCGGGAAAGAGGACCAGAAGAAACGTGCCAGTGAACGCATAAAGGATTATTGGAGACAGAAAAATCTCTAGGAGAATAAAGGAAAACAGAGTTCTCAGAGCGTGATCTCGAAGTGGACAGTGGAAAAAAAGAGAAACAAGCAAGCTTAAAATCCGTTTTTCTTTTGTTTTAAATTTAACACATCGCGATCGGCGGGACATGCAAAAATACGTTTTTCACAAATTGTGCGTATAGCGCTGGTCACAAGGTTACATGTTTTTAAAATAAATTAATGGTAGAATTAGCGAAATAAAGCTATAAGGGTTACTTTTGTTTGTTCTTTCTTATACATCTTATTACGAAGTACAAATATAAACAAAACAATAAATTAGACAGATTGTTTGTAAGGACAGAATGCCTTAATTTTTTATCGTAAAGACGAAGAATGCTTTATAAGTTAAGAAAATAAAGTACACATCTTAATTATACCAACATTTAGGACTCTCATTATCCGATTAGCCAAAGTGACCTTAAATGAATAAACAAAAATAAAAGTTTAATTAAAAAATTCAAAGCCTATTTAAATTTATATTGATTTTTTTTTTGTAACAATAAAATTCACACACTTTTTTCTATAAATTACCGGCACAAAACGCCCGACTATGTGATAATTAGTTTAGGACAGAAAATTAATAATAATGATAATTGTAATAAACAAAATATTTTCTTTATAATATTAATAAAGTTTATATAATTTAAACTTCTGGTGAATCTATCTATATAATAAAAATTCATATTTTAAACACGTGGGCCAAAAAGAAATTTGTGAATTTGAAAAATAGCGAAGAGTTAGTTTTATTTAGTACCTAATTATACTATAAAATTTTTACTAATTTTAAATTTATATTTTACTTTGTTAAAGCTGTTCATTCTGACTTGAAATAACCTTCAAGAAAGAAAAAAAAGATAACAAAAACAAGTTTCTCTTGGGAAAAAGAAACTGGGCCATATACGAGTATGTGGTTTAATGATAACATTCAGGAGCAACGTTTTGCAAAATATTTTTTTTCTTATTAAATGTGAAAGGTAATATTCTTACCAATGGGTTAGAGGTAGAGTTTTTTGATATTTATTAATTTAGAAAAAATAAATACTAAATAGAAGGAGTTTAAATAAATGCCAAATAAATTATTTTCTGAGACAATATTTATTTTTTAAACTTCTGTATATGTATTTTTAAATACTTTTTTTATAGATTACCTATGAAAATAAAAATAACATGAATAATTTTGCTTCCGAAGTTTGGAAACAAGACAATCCTTATCCTTCAATAGGATAATGATGATTTCTTCATTTTTTTTATCAGTAGATTATTAAAATATTTAATTAGATCAAAAATAAATTCTTTATTTATGTTAATTATATCTCTTTAGAATAATATTACAGAAAATGAAGTATGAGCTTTAGGGTTTTTAGAATAAAATAGAAAGAATGGAAGAATTAATGCATAACTTATTCAAAGGATTATAATATAGCAAAATATTTTTATATAACCAATTCTAAGTTTAGTTATTAATAATCGTAAATATACTGACCATATGTTTTTAAATTATAGATTGAAGATAATATCATCGATCCAGAATGGACTCTGCTGTATTATTTAAGGAAAAAATGTATCCTTTTTTTTTTTTTTACCAATGCAATAGTTGTAGTATATAGTTAATAGTTTGATATTTTATGTCTAAAAAAAAGAAGTTATTCTGATTTATAATAATAAACAATTATTTAATTAGTATAAAACATATATTCATAATAAGTTTTGAAAAAATGTGTAATTTTTATTTTACATTAGTTAAAAAAATAATATTAATATAAATAATAAACAACTATTTAGTTTGTATAAAAAAACCTTTAACCACTACGACCCATGAACGAGTATGGGGTTCAGTACATGGTAGAGACTGTACTGTTTCATGGACAATGGTTCTGCAAGGAGGTGCCTTGTACTAGGTCAAGCTCAACCACCAGATTTCCCCCCCCTTATTTTGGGTACCCTATTTTTATAATATTTTATAAAGGCTAGGTGAGCCACAGGAGGGTCCTAGATCCCATATGATCCATCCGCCGCAAACAGACTAAATAAAAGTAACTGCCTACAGCGGGATTTGAACCAGGATTTCCGACATGGCTACTCAGTGATCTACCACTGAGCCACTCTGCTCCATATAGTTTGTATAAAACATGTTTTTATAATTACTTTTGAAAAAAAAATAAGTAATTTTGAGTTTATATTTGGTGACATATTTTTAAAAAACTAAAAAAATATGTTCTTAAAACTATAATTAAAAAGTATGAAAATTAATAATATTAAGATTTTTTTTAGTTTGCTGAAAATATAATAAGTTTATAATTAAAGTTTTTCTTAAGTATTTTTTAAAACATATTTAAATATTCACCATCAAATAAAAATAAATAAAAAAAGCTTTTTTCTTAAGGTTTAATTCAAAACTCATACATTAGCATAACAGCAAGTCATGGTTTTGCCACACTTCAGAATTGAACTTACAAATATTTTAATTGACATCTAAATATTTGGTAATTACTATATGACTGATTGTCATTTGTTACTCATTGCAAGTGGCAATATAAAATATTTGAGTGTATAAAAGGACTGTTAATCATTTATTTAGTTTCTAGGTATGCTTTACTTTATGTTTATCAATTAATTACATGGCTATTATCATATCTAATAAAGTTATCTTTTGTTTCTAGCAATCAATTAACCCTTATACTTAATGATAATATTAGATAATATATTTATTAACAACCCTTTAATCTTTTATACAACCACTTACTATAATTAACAAATGACAATCAGTCATTTGGTAGTAAATATATGTTTACATAAATATTAAATTTGTAGATTAGTTATCCTTAATATTTTTACAATAAATTCATATATGAGAAGGATTGGGATTTTTCACATTCTGTTATCTAGATTATACTATACTAGATTGTATTGTTATCTAGATTCTTTTAGGATTTAAAATATTTTATTTAAAAAACATATATAATATTTTTTTTATTAGATTAATTTATTGATATTTACAACTGTAATAATATTACAACAAGTAAATCTGCTATATGAACAAATAACATGAAAAAAAAACTCTTCTGGAGAAACTACCCATCGGTAGCACTCCAATAAAGTTCTATAGTAGAAGGTCTCAAGGCCATCTTCTTTTCAGACGCCTCGGAGGGTTATCAGGAATAGTATGGGAAGCAAGTTGAGAGACTAGCGGATTCAAGTGTGTATGGAGCTTGTCATGGAAGGATAGGTATCTAGTTTGGGCCAAATCAGCAACATATGGGATATTAAGATCATGATGGATGAGTTTGTTTGGGACATAATAAAGAGCATTGAGGATTTTACAAAGGATTTTGGATTGTAAGGATTGGATACAAGATGAATTGGACGGTTTAGTAGAGCCCCAAAGCTCAAGTGCGTATGTCCATTAAATGTTGAAGTAGGTGAAAACGTCAAGCAGTTTCTTGTCTTTTCAGTCTTGTATGAGGAATATAATATTTAAATATAATTTATATTTTCATTCAAATATTAATTTTGACTGTAACATATTAATCATTTATGACATAAACCTGTATATTACTGTATTAATTATTATTACAATATGGTCAATATAATATACCTATTCTTAGGTATTAACTTATATTTATCATAGATCTAGAAATTAATTGAAATAACATAATCCTCACAATATTTATTCTAGGTTTTTCCCAATCATAATTATAATATGAAATAGCCTAATAATGTTTTGATATTTAATAAATAGATATGATCAATAATTTCCTTAGATATTATTTAGTACATTTAACCGGCACAAAATTAGGATGTGCGGAAGGAGGTTGTGGTGCCTGTACTGTTATGATCTCCAGATATGATTGGAAGAAGAAAAAACTTATGTATCCTTTTTTTGTCGAAATTTTCATGTTCGTTAGCTGTTTTTTTTGTATTATTTATTTTTTCAATAGATATTTTGTAATCTCTTAAATTGCCAAGGCCAATATTTTTAATCCATTCATCAGATGTTTCTTCTGGTTTCGACCGAGTAGCCAAGTTCTTTGCCAAATTTTTCGTTATATAAATTTCCGGACACTAATTAATTAATTATTGAAATCTATGTTCTTAAAATTAAATTGAGTTCCTTAGCTGCAAAGTCACTATGCTGTTAATGCTTGCCTGATGCCTGTTTGTGCACTCCATGGTACAGCTGTCACGACAGTTGAAGGAATCGGAAGTGTCGAGACCAAGTTACATCCTGTTCAGGAGAGAATCGCCAAAGCTCATGGCTCACAGTGCGGCTTTTGTACCCCTGGTTTTGTTATGTCTATGTATACACTACTTAGGTCTTCCAATGGTAATCCATCGCTCAAAGATATTGAAACAGCATTTCAAGGTAACTAATACTTATCCAGAACCATAACTTGGATCTTCTCGGACAGCGGGTTGTTATTTGGGCCCCAAACCATAAAAAAAAAACAATAGAAATGTGGTGAAGTTCCTCAGAACTTAGTACTAATGCTACTATCTGTTTTTATGAATTAAGCCTTTATTTTCTCAATGAGCGACCCAGATCTAAAGTTGAATTAAAAACCTTTTTTCGCTGCATGGATCCAAAGTTATGGCATATTTATTTCCAAATTAAATTATTCCATATGTAATTTAATTATTTTGTTATTTCAGGTAACCTTTGTAGATGCACTGGCTACAGGCCAATACTCGACGGCTATAGAACTTTTGTGAAAGATAATAACGGATCAAATTATTTTTGCCCAATGGGAAAAAATTGTTGTCAAAACGGAAACGGAACATCATCAATTGAAAATGGTTTTGATAAGAATATGATTGAAACAAATGATTTAAAATCAAATCTTCTATTCAATCCAAAAGAGTTTGTACCATACGATAGTTCTCAAGAACTGATATTTCCTCCAGAACTTGCTGTAAGTATTAATATATGTATATATTTATTTATATATAATGCAGTTATTTTAGAAATTGCATTTATCATTTATTATATAGATCTCATTAATAATGTTTAATGTAAACCAAAAATTTTCCTTTGGTTAGAATACTATTATGTATTATTCAGTATGTATGTATACTTCAATTCCTCCTAATTTTATAATTTCTTTTTAAAACTATCACTTAAATAATTTATCGGTATTTAATGATGGAAGAAGTAGGTTAAATCTAATAGATGAGTATCACTATTTTTGAAAGTTATCATTCTTCTGGAAGGTATATAATGAACAATTAGTTATACCATCTTAGGCATATGAGACTGCATACTGACCAGATCGTCAGTCACAATGCTCGGACGTCCACTCTTCTCTTCATCATGAACGTTTGTTCGGCCATTTTTAAACTGAATGCACCACTTCCTGACAGAACTGTCACTCATTACCTTGTTCCCGTACACTTCACAGTTCCCGATGAATTTCTATTGGTTTTTAATTTTTTGCCAACAAAAATCATAGACCTCACAACTGGCAGGATTTTGGATTGCAGCATACATTTCAAATTTAAATATTAAAAAAAGGGAGAGCGGGGAGATGTTCCTGTCACAGCTGGACGCTGACTGAGGTGCCAAGCACGAGCACACCAATGTATACGCTATAGGCGCGCGCCTGGTGACATCAGGTGGAAATGTTCCTTACTTTCTGAATAGTCCTCCTAGATTCATCTAAAATATTGAATTTCAGTTTCATATCTCTGTTCGTTTTTGAGCAGGATTTAACAAATAAAGAAATGTTTAATATTAATATTTCCAAAAATACAAGTTGTTATGAGCTTTATTATGGAAAAGAGAATGTAATTTTGAGTAATGAGTAGATTTCGGTAATCATTTCATCAAGTTTCAAATAACATTTTGAACGATAGATGATAAATGTTTGTTGAAACGTTCATTTCTAGATGAAATGATATGCTTGGACTTGGGTATTTAAACTTTAACCACTACAAATAAGATTTCTTACTCCATTTGGAGTGATCCTGAATTAACTTATTTATTTATTTTGTGTTAAATGAGTAATTTATATTCTATTCATACTAAATATATGATTAAATAGATTTCAGATAGGTTGGATTATCAGTCGCTTGTTATCAAGGGACCAAGAACTACCTGTTTCAGACCAGTCAATCTTGATGAACTGATTAAGTTAAAGCATGAGTTTCCAAGTGCGAAAATAATCAACGGAAATACTGAAGTAGGTATGAGGTATTTCTTCTTTTTAATTAATTCACATTTATTTACATCCTGAATTTCCTTATTTTTAATTTACTTTTATATATTTTGAAAGGTGTTGAAATGAAATTTAAAAACTGTGTTTATCCATTTATTATTATTGCAAATATGGTGTGTGAATTGTCTGCTGTGAGTGTCGAAGAAAATGGTGTCAAAATCGGAGCTGCGACTACGTTATCTGATGTTGAGACGTTTCTTAAAGAACAAATTAAATTGAGAGAAAGTAAGCTATTGTTATATCATGTGCTTTGTTTTAATTATGTTTTATTACTACAAATATGATTTCAGGTTCCTCTTGTAAAATATATGAATCTATTGTTGATATTCTGCAATGGTTTGCTGGTAAACAAATACGCAACGTTGGGGTAAGGCCTGTTCATTTGATTTATAAATTTTTAACGATTTTATCATTTTATTAATAATTCAGGTTTTTTCTGAACCACAAACCAAGAAATGTGAAAAAATATTTTCTTGGCCAATGTTGCCATATTAATTAATATCTTTAAACATATTTTTGGACAAATTTTTTATTCAATATAGGTTGGTGAATTTTACAAAGTGGATTTCTTTCAAGAAAAATACAAAATAAATTAAAAAAAAAAAAACGAAATTACAAAGAAGAAATTCACTTCATAAAAACTACTTATTATTGAATTAAGGATCCTTATAAATTTAGAAAAAAAATATTACTAATTAAGAGTAGAAACAATGAAATACATATTTAAAATTTTTTAACACATTGCCGTCCGCTAATGTTTTGCTGAAATTTACTATAAGCCCGGTGATTTTATCATATATGAATATGATTTTTATCATATATTTTAGTATCAATTTACTATGTGACCGGAGCTTATCACCAAAACGAGATTTCTCGTTCCCGCTCACCAGCAAATGTCTAATGAAAATGAGAAATCTTGTTCCAGGGCGTCAGTGTGTTAAGAGATTTCAGAGAAGGTCTCGAAATTATCTGAACAATATAAATTACATTTTTCCCTGTATATGAAGAAATTTCCTAAAAATTCAAAAAATATTTCAAAAATGTCTTAATAAAAATAAGTCTCAAGGAAGAAATTTACTTCATAAATTTTACCGATTAGTAAAGGATTTCAGAGAATCAAATACATTTTTTGGCTTATCTTACAACCACAAAAAATATTTTAATTTTAATAACTGATTGAAGGATTCCTGTCTCAAAATGATTAATAAATAATATTTTAATTATGTCAATGATTTAAAGGCAATTGGAGGAAATATTATGACTGGCAGTCCAATATCTGATTTAAACCAAATTCTTATGGCGTGTGAAGCAAAGCTAGAATTAAGGAACTTAGGTAACTCTTTGTTTTTTTTACACTTATGGTAAAAATATATTTTCCCCGCATTATTACTTAAGTTTACATAATTTATAGATGGTTCTCGAGAGGTTGTTATGGATGATGGTTTTTGGACAGGTTATAGGAAAAACATTGTAAAAGAAAATGAAGTTCTATCCTCAATAACAATACCATTCTCTCATAAGGTATAAATTTATTCATTTTTATATTTATTCATATTTCGTATTAAATCATTTCTATTATTAAATTATCATTCCAGTTATCATCAATATATACATTGAATTTTCTATATAACAGCCATAAACACTCATAAACAAGTATCTGAGAAAATTAAGAAAAATGCATCAACAATTCATTGCAAAAGGTTTATTTAAATGCTTTGATTGTTGGTAGTACATACAGAAATTTCTATGATGAACCTATACTATATTACGTACCTAAAAACAAAAAGACAGTTTAGTTCCTTATAATATATTATAGTACAAAATATAATTTATAAATTTGTATATTAAGTTACAATTAGAATAATGTAAATAACAACAGACAGAAATGAGTAATGCATATTTTTTATTTATTATACATTTTCTTTAATGCTCTATTTCAACAATAAACAGTATGCATTATTTATAATTTTTCCTTCAATTAAGTTTCTTTTGCATTAGTATTGGTATTGTAAGATTGTGTAATGTGCTGGTGGGTAATAAATTTGGCGCCCGAGTCCTGAGTAAAGGGGCTAATATATATTGAATTTTTGTATCTTTTTGGCTTACAATGGTCATGAGGGAGATACACTATAAAGAGTGCTTTTCATGGGAGTTTCAGTGTATCCAACATTCTTAGTCCATAGTTCTTATATTTCTCCTTTTATCTTACTAAATTCAATCATAATATTCATAAGGTTCAAGATGATCTTATTAATGTGATTGTTTGGGGATAGCCAAAATCCTGGACATACCTCAGGTTACTAACAGCATAAATTTAAACATTGTTTATCTTAAACATGTATTTGTTCATTTAATAAACGACAATTTATATTTTTAGAATCAGTACTTCAAATCTTATAAACAGGCTAGGAGAAGGGAAGATGATATTGCTATCGTCAATTCTGCATTCTTGTTAGAACTTGATGAGGATGTTAAGATAAAGAAAATCAAAATGGGATTTGGAGGAATGGCTCCAACTACTGTATTAGCCAATAAAACATCATCCAAATTAATTGGGAAGTGAGTTAAATTAATTTAAGTATTAACATTTAAATGTTATGAATCTATGATCCATATATACATGATGTTCCTTATCTCTATCAATCCTTAAAATATCTTTTTAATGTTATTTATAATAATGAAGATTTTCTTTTGGGGGCTCTGTTGATTTATGTTGCAATTTGAACTAAAAATGTTCAATGAGCTATTCCAATTAAAGTATTATTTAATTTTCTGATGTGAACTATTTCTATTAGGCCTTAGTGAAATAAAATGAGTTTTTTGTTAATTTAATTACTAGCTAAAATCTTATCACTTTAATCCATGTTTAAAAAAAATTAATTTGAACCATACTTTTGAAATATTTCATTGTTCGTTTCTTTTGATTCCTAGTGCAAAGTTATTTAAATCTTAGTGTACCAATGTGATGTAAATTAATTGGGAATGTTTTATGAAATTTGACATTTTTTTTTTAAATTTTAATAAATATATGACCTGTACATTTACAACCTGTGAAGGATCTTGAATTCAGGATAAGGAATGTTTCTATAGTTAATATATTCTTACTGTAGAAAATATTTCCTTCCGAAGGCTAAGCCAGCCTCTTTAAAGTGGGTATCCTTTATTGGTAAACAACCTTGCAGTCGAGCGTGATCTTGACCAATTTACCTTCCTGCCTAACATTAAGTTAGAAACAGTACAAACTCGTTATGAAGTAATAGTTCTAATATTTTTTAGTCCGAACATTAAAATCTGTTTTGCATTTCTACTTTTAATGCATCTACATTCTACTGATTTCAATTATTATTTAAGGAAATGGGAAGAAACTATGTTGGAAGAAGCATTAATGAGTTTGATGGATGAACTTACTTTATCTCCATCTGCTCCTGGTGGAATGGTTTTGTATAGAAGATCTCTTGTATTGAGGTAATTATCCATTAAATGTCAAATTTTAATTTTATTACCTTTTAATGTTGAATGGTTTTTATCAATTAAAATTTTAAATATAGAAAACTGATAGTAACCTACTATAAAATATTTACCGTCATATTAGATATAACCAGAATAATAAATAACTTATTAGCATTGTTTAATTTAATTAGGAATCTTATTCCAGATCTGTAATAATTGTAATATTAATAATAATTGTCCATATGTTCTTTTTCCGGGATGGACCGTGTGGTGTTGGTTTTGTTTGCCAAGCTTTCGCTCATTGTGTTGTGAGCTTCCTCAGGGCTAGTCAGTAAATGAAGAGCGGATGGTGGAGTCAGGGTGTATATACCTTAGGGGTGGGGGGTGGGGGTCTTGGTCGAAGTCTGCCTTCCCATTGGCTCGCTTGTGTCGAGTCCGTGGGTTGTGTTGTGTTCGGGTGGGCTCGTGTGTTGTCGGTATTGTCGTATGTGTGTGGATGGTAGGTTGATGTGTTGGTCTTTTGTTTTATGGCAGGATACCAGTTTTTGCTAAGTTTGTAACCGTCTTCCTTATTGAAATTATTAGGTTCTTTAATAATTTCAATGGCCTCTCTTATGGTGCGGAGGTGATAATTATTTTCTTTAACAAGTGTGGTTGTGTTTTCGAAAGGTATGTGGTGGTTGGTGTTGTAGAAATGTTCTGCTACAGCCGATTTTTGCGTCTTGAAGTTTTTGACACTAGATATGTGTTCTTTTAACCTTCTTTCGATGGTCCTTCCGGTTTGTCCAATGTAGACCTTGCCACAGGAACAGGGTATGCTATAGATGCCTGGAGTACGTAGTCCTAACTTGTCGCAATTGTTTTGTCTGTGGAGAATGTGGTCTTGATGTCGTGGTTCTTTATAATCCTGGCGTTCTTTTCTGAGTTACCTTTGATGTAAGGAATTGTTGTCTGGGTTTTGGGTTCGTTGTCGGTTTCTTTATTGTCTTGTTTTTTTGAGTTTTCTCTTGTGTTCTACCCGTTTAATAGTTAATAATAATTGTAAATTTTTAAAGTTTATTATATTGGCACAACCAATTTAACAGTTCATGGAACCGCACTTGTGATTTTTATTTATTTAATGTCGCATTAAAACAGTAACCAATTAACAACAATTGTACTGTTAAAAGAAAATAGTAAGTTAGAAAGTATCATCTGAGGTTTAGTGGTTAGCATAACAACCTTTCATCTCGGCAGGTGGCTTTAGGTAGCCCTGATTTTTAAAAACAGTAAAAAATCCTTGGTTATGCTGTCCTTCGGAGAGGATGTTAAATGATTGTCTAAAGCTTGCACGATGTCAGGTCCTCGTTAAAGATCTCTATCCTACTTGTACCTGAATAGACAAAATTAAGAACTCCCACTGTAGCATCCATTGATTAGACATTAAATAAAGTGATGTAGAAATAAATAAACAAGCAAATAAACGCTTGAAAATGTTAAAATAGACAATATAATTGCATTAAACTCAATTTGTAATTATGTCTCCTCTTTTTCAGTTTCTTCTTCAAGTTTTATCTATATGTTTGCTCTGAACTGGAAAAAAATGGACTTATTAATTTTCCCGAAAAATCTCGCAGAAGTGCAAAAGATGGATTCCATTATTTGATCCCATCCAGTTCACAATATATTTCTAAAGTCAGTTATTTAGAATAAAGTATAACTTTATTTGAAATTATTTTCCTTATTTTGTCAGAAGAGATAAAAAAAAAAATCTTTATTTTTTTTTGTAGGACTCACCACCAGAAGGAGAACATGACACTGTTGGTCTACCTGTTGTACATAAATCAGCTTATAAACATGCAACTGGTAAAATTTATCGTTATATTATATCCTATTTTGTTACTTAAATTAATGATGCAGTGTCAGGGTAATTATTTTGCAGGCTGTCACTTCAATTTGAGTCAAAACAAGTTTTAACTTTTCATTAGTTTCCCTTTTAATATTTTCCAAAAATACAAGTAATCATGAACTTTCCTATGAAAAAGAGAATTTAATTGTGGGAAATATGTATACTTCGGTAATAATTTAAAAAAAAAAAATGAACGTTTCAACAAAAATATATCATCTATAATTCGAAATCTTAGTTGATAATTTTATTTCTTGAAGAATAATTACCGAAATCTACTCATTACTCATAATTACATTCTCTTTCTTATACTAAAGCTCACGATTACTTGTATTTTTGGAAAATATTAAAAATTAAATGAATAAATAGTTAAAACTTGTGACTCAACTCGAAGGAACAACTAGCGGAATAGATACCAGATACAGTTTTTAAGTTTAGATTAATAGTTTATTTATATTAGTCTTGCCTTAGATTTTGTTCATTGTCAGTCTCAAAATGAAGAAGTTGATATAATTTATTAATAACTAGGTAGTATATACTAAATGACAGGATGTTTTGTAATCACAATGATTTTTTTCTCTATTATACTTGCTATTTGAAAACCTAAAGTATTAATATTATTTTGTTTTTTATCATCATCATCATATTCTTTTGCTCACCTACCGCTGAGCAGTTTGACGATTCTTCTTATAGAGCCTGGGTCAAGTATCTCTTTCCTGAACCAGTTCTCTTCTTCGGTTCCAGTCCATTCCTCTTCTCCTCAAAGCATCCCTCACGCTGTCTTCCCAGGATATGCGAGGTCTTCCTCTGGGCCTTTTTCCTTCTATGCGGGTCATGTTGAATTCATAATTTAAGACTTATAGATTAATAGGAAATGGATACTTTTTAGGTGAAGCCTTATACTGTGATGATTTACCAATTTTTGAAAACGAGGTCTACTTAACTCTGCTTACCAGTACTAAAGCTTTTGCGAAAATCAAGAATATAGATCCTTCCGAAGCTTTAAAACTGGACGGAGTCGTAGGATTTATTTCTGCTAAAGACATCCTTCAAGAAAGAAACAATTTCGGACCTATTGTTCACGATGAAGAGATTTTTGCCTCTGAAGAGGTAGTTATCTTTATTAACTTTTTAGTTATAAATATATTTTTGTATATTTATCAACATATTTTCTGATAATTATCTCAAAAAACAGGTACTATGCCATGGTAAAGTTATTGGAGGTATCGTGGCAGTAGATCAGTTAATAGCTCAAAGGGCAGTTAACCTCGTAAAAGTTGTGTATGAAGATTTACAACCAGTTATAATTACAACTCAGGTATTTTAACTATTATATTTTTTAAACTTGTTAATTAAAAAATTATTGTCTTTTAATTATTAAATCTGAAACATCTTGGTTAAACAAAATCTGATAAAAAAAAACTAAGATTTTTATCCTTGAATGTTTGGAAATATGCAATATTAATTTTTTTAATTTAACAATTTTTGACAACTTCATTTGCTTATCGTTCCTGAAAGCTCATGCCAAAGTTATCAGAAGAGCCAATCTCCCTCTTTAAGTTCCCTTGCTGCCATTCCCTACTCCACATCCTGTAGCCATCTATTCTTGGGTCATCCTCTTTTCCACCTTTCTGTCAGGCGATATTCAAGGAAAGTTTAAAACCATCATTCTTCTGACTTTCTCTTTTACCAGTCATACCATTTAAGTCCCTTTGTCTTAGTTAGAGAAGAGTGTTTCCTGCTCTACTAGTTGCCTGATCGTTTTGTTTGAGAGTATTCGATTCTGGAAATGGAACATCTCTAGAAGTACATCTTCACGACCAATAACTTTCTTTCTTATTAATATTTATTATCTCTTCACCTTTTTAAATTGATTGATAGTTTATGTTAAAGAAACTCTTGATTGGTATTTTCATATTTTTTTCATGAAAATACTTTTAGTTCTTTAAGTTGGATGTGAGTAGAAGAAGGCAATTTTCCGTGAATTATTTTGATAAAATTAAGGAGTTCAAAAATTAGACCTAAGATAATAATCCATGTTTTTAAAATGTAAGTAACTTTTATTATACATGGACCTAAGTAGATAAGATTTGTAACAAGGCTTTCACTGAACTATTTCTAACTTGATTATAAACCTCTAATTGGGAGTTAAATATTGAAGCTTCAGGATCCATAATTTTTTTTCTGCATCTATTCATTGTGATTCAAAGTTCTTTGAAGATTCTAATCCTAAATGCTTCTTTTCACGTCGCAAATAAATTATTCATTATGACCTTCACTTATTAATCAGTTGCAGAATTGTTCTGAAATAGACATACCTTATTTAATTTCAAAACTTATTAGTTCATTATCTATCTCCTAATATTAATAAAAAACCCACTGAGACATCTGAACAGAACCTAGTGGTATCTATTAATCGATAATGGTCATTCTAGCACTACAGAAAGGTGATTTTTCACTTCCGTTTTACTGCTCTCTATTTAGTACATATAATTTTTTAAAGTTTCATAAATAGATTAAAAGAGTAGCCATAAATAAATATAATAGTTAATAAAGGTTTAGTTAATATTTCAAAATAGATATAGTGTTTGATTTTTTTATTATTTTACAATATTTTGCAAGTGCCTTGCAATGTATGTATCAAACTTTTTTTTATTTTTAACAGGATGCTATAAGGCACAAGTCATACTTTCCGAATTCTCCTTTCATAGTTAAAAGTGGTAACCCTGAAGAAGGTTTCAGTAAGTCATATAGAGTAATAGAAGGTGAATTGACCATTGGTGGGCAGGAACATTTCTATTTAGAAACACATTGTTGTGTTGTAATTCCCAAAACCGAAGATAGTGAAATAGAGATATATACGTCGTCTCAACACCCGACGGAAATTCAGGTCAGTAAATTATATATTAACTTTTCTTATCTCACAGGGTTCATTTATGACAATTAAATAATTAACTATTTTTCATTATTATTATTGTTATTCCTCTACCATTTTATCCAGTTTGAGGAGGAGGCCTCATAGCATTCAACATTGTCAATCTCCCAGCTGCCCTCTCCTCTGAAAATATATTTTAACTGGTCTATCAATTTAGAATTTGGCTTCCTTCAGTGTATTATATACTAATTATAGACCAGTAGCTAGTGATGCTACATTCAAAAGTGTCGGTTCTCTGGTCAAAGCAGATAGCTCAACCAGCCCACTAAATCAAAGAAAAATTTTGGCCGCAAATAGATGTTATTTTGGGATGGCGAAAATTTTACGAAGTCCTCTGATATCAAGAAGAACCAAGGTCATGCTGTACAAAACAGTCATCAGGCCTGTTTTCACTTATGGATCGGAAACCTGGCCTCTGTCCAGGGCAGATATCAACAGTTTACTGCTCTTCGAAAGAAAAATATTAAGAAGGATGTTTGGAGCTGTAAGAGTTGGAGATCAATTTAGACTCAGACAAAATGCAGAGCTGTATCTGATGTATCAGGAGCCTGACGTGGTGAAGCACATGAGAATAGCTAGACTGAGATGGACTGGACATATGGCCAGAATGGAGGACGACACTACTGTGAAAAGACTACTGTTTGGGTTCCTTGACGGAAAAAGAAAATGTGGGCGTCCACGACTTAGATGGGCAGATGAAGTTGAGAGTGATGCAGGCAGTATCATTGGATCCAGAGATTGGAGGACCTTAGTGCAGGACAAAGAAGAGTGGAGGCGATGCCTTGATGCGGCCAGGATCCGTGCTGGGTTGTAGAGCCAGTGTTGATTGGGTTAGTGATGCTAGTAGTTAGATGAAGCTGCACTGTCCCCCCCCCCACTCCCTCTCGATAGCCTTGAAGAAGACCTGCAATGAGGGTCGAAACGTTGGCTATTTAACAAACAGTTCTACTTTCTTAAGAGAACTTTTTTGACCTCGACCCGTACCATTTTACTTCCACTTTTAAATCTAGAGTTGAAAACTTAAATCGTTGGTCAAAATATATTCAAAAATATGGTAAATATTTTGAACAGATTACATTTGATTACTTTTTTTTTTCTCTCTTTATATTTTCAACCACACCTGTCAAATACAAGTAATTGATAATCAGCAGATTGGCTGACTGGAAAATAATACAGAATGACATGGAAGGCATGATGAAGAACAGTACCCAGCGGTACCATTAATTACTTTTTATTTTTAAAAACGGACACTTCTTTGATGTTGAAATTATTTAACAGTTTTTACACATTCTACTAATAATTTTTTTTTGTTTATGCTTTTGTATTATTATTATTTTTCTTATTTAATTGTAGAACATAGTAGCGCATGCTCTTGGCATTCCTTATAACAGAATAGTATGCAAAGTTAAAAGAATGGGAGGAGGTTTTGGGGGAAAGGAATCTCGCTCAGCGTACCTAGCTTTGTGCACGGCCATTGCTGCCTATAAGTAAGATTTATTTTTAATTTAAAATAAAAAAACTTTGTTTTATGATATTTCTTTCATATTCTTTCTATAAATATTTATACTTATTCTAGATTCAAAAGACCCGTGAGAGCGATGCTTGAGCGAAAAGAGGACATGGTAATTACTGGTCATCGACATCCTTTCTTTGGGAAATATAAGGCTGGATTTGACCAAAACGGAAAGATCGAAGCTTGTGAAGTAACGTTGTACTGTAATGCTGGCTGTTCAGCTGATCTTTCTGATGCTGTAAGAATTTTCTTCAGAAAACTAACTTAATGATTAACTTGTTGAATCAAAAGTTTTAGGCATGCTATCTTCATTTCTAATATCACATTATACTGATCTGAGAAATCAGATAATTCTTCTTTTTCATCAATCACTGTCAGCATGCCAAATATTAAGTGGAATAATGTTTGATTGTCTTCATCATTATTATCATCAAATTGTTTGTTACATTATGTTGTATTCTATTATCTGATGCTCAGCTTTAAAATAAAACATTAAGACTCCAAACCAAAACAGAAATTGATCTGTGAAGAACAGATAATTTCAATTTCAGTTTTAGTTTGGAGACTTAAGGGCTTTTCATTGGAATTTTTCCACGGTCTTAACATTTATGTAAGTTCTCTTTTTACTTTTCAATATTAACATAAAACATTTTTACCATCTGAACAATTACCTATGTAATTTCAGTTAAATTATGTTCCAAGCAATGAATTGATGTATAATAAATCAGTATTGCACTTTTGAGCATTAAAAAAACCTTTACCACTAAAACCCTTGAAGGGTCTTGTGCTCAGTAAATAGTAGAGGCTGTACTGTTTCTAATAAAAAGTTGTGCAGGAAGGTGGTTTGGCCCTGGATTATCCTCAACCCCTAGGTTTTCCAGGTTCTTCCGTCAATTCAGGTTACCGACTTTATAGGGGCTGGGTGAGCCTTTATGATGGTCTGAAGATCTCACAGGGTTCATTTATTATAATTAAAATAATTTATCTGCCACAGCCGGATTTGAACCCAAGATCTTTGGCACGGCAACTTAGCACTCTATACAATGAGCAACCGTGCTGTAAGAATGGTCAATACAAGAACATATGGTACTGTTTTTATAATTTTGAAAGGATACTCTTGTAAAAAAAATTAAGGAAAAAACATCAAACAAACATTGATTGGAAACTCAAATGATCGAAGCTCAGAAATTCATTCCACTCCATACGGAAAATCATTATCATATTCTCAACAAATTTAATTTGCATCATAACAACTTTATGAATTCATCCTATTACCAAAATAATCACGTGAAACCTCTAAAACTAAAAATGCATATTTCAGTATTCTGAAGCGACATGTTCTTGTCAGTTTCCATAACTGAATCACTAATAATATAAATTATTTCAGGTGATGGAACGAGCAATGTTTCATGTTCAAAATGCCATGCACATAGAAAACATTGAGATTCACGGATATGTGTGCAAGACTAATTTGCCTTCAAATACAGCATTCCGAGGTTTCGGTGCACCGCAAGCTATGCTAGTAGGAGAAACCATTGTGTTTCATATCGCTGATACATTAGATCTCGATCCAGAATTGGTTAGTATTTAAATAACTGTACTTATATAAATAAAACATTTATTATATTTACAAATAAAAAACATAATTTGAGTTTAACTTGCAATTACTGTTAGATTTTTACATAAATTAACTAAATATGTTCTATAGTTCTGGACTTGTTAAGCAAAATTGTAAGAACAAATAAATTTATGATAACTTATGAAATAGAAAGTCTCAATAAAAGTACACTTCAGACAATACTTTGGCCATTCAGTTCATCCAAAAGAGCACTCTATTTAACTCTTAAACATTTATTTTTTTTAGTTAGTTTTCTGTGACTACATAATAATATTAAGATTTTGCAGCTGTGGATCAATATCTTTTGTTTAATAAATCCTTTGAAAGTTAAAAAGATGGTGAGTAGATTTGACAGTTTCAGATCAGCTGGCTAATTGAACTCTAGCAATTAGTAGGTTACCGTGACAATTAATCTGTACATATCGCTGCTCCGGAAGTATGATGACACAACTGCAAAGAAATTTTACAGGACAAGCAAAAGAAAAATAATTCCAATTTGCCTTAATAGAATGGCCTATAAATACGGTTTAATTCTTCTATTAGAGTAGTTCATAAACATATATAGGTTATGTTCTAGTAAATGCATTTATGAGCCCGCCAAGACAATAAAGTCAATTTCACAAATTTTTACAGTTGCGTCATTATACTTCCGGAGCAGCGATATATATAGTTTTATTGCTCCCTGAAGAATCGAATAATTTAAAAAATATTGAATAAAATAAATTTTAAGTTAATAAATAATCGAAATAACAGCACAATTGAGGTTAAAAAATAACTGATAAAAACCTAATATTGTAGAAGTCCTGCCAAGATCACATATACTGACATAATGGCAACTATCACCCCATTAATGGGATTTACTTTTCTTTTTATGTGTATATTATTTTTAATAGACAAACAAATTAATATTTCTTATTTAATTTTTAGGTACATTGTCGAAATTTTTGCAAAGATGGAGATTATACTCAATTTAAACAGAAAATAATGAACTGTACTATTGAGCGTTGTTGGAATGAATGTAAAAACAGTTCAAATTATGAGGAAAGAAAAAAACAAGTCTGTCGATTTAACAGGCATGGACCATTGTTACTTAAAATCAGTAAATATTCTTTGTTAATATAATTTTTCTTTTTTTAATAACTTTCAGTAAATATTGTTGTTTTTAGTTATTAGCTATGATTCTTAATTCTAACATTTTAGAGAGTCTACAGCAGCCTTGAATGAATTCCGTAAAGATCAGGAGCTCTTTTTCCTGAACCATTTTATATGATTCTTTTTCAATCATAATCGGAAACCCTATAAAATATTCTGAATAATGTTGATGTGATAGATATTTTTTAAATATATTTAATTTAAAAAAATAAATATTCCTTCTTAAAATAAAAATATTTCTTGTCACACCTGAGAAGACACATAAACAAAATTCCGTAGCTTTTATGTGATTTCTGGTCTAGCATGTGATACTTATAAAGCATGATATAGCATTTTTTAATATAATTAAGTAATTTCCCAGAATGTGCTAACATTGTGACTGAGGTTTTCATAGGAATCCCGTCTATGTTTTTTAGGGAGAATCGTTACTGCAAGCGAGGAATTGCCCTCATACCAACCATGTTCGGTATAGGTTTTTCTACTCCTTTCCTAAACCAAGCTAGTGCTTTGATACTGATATATGTTGATGGCTCTGTTCTTCTAAGCCATGGTGGAACGGAAATGGGTCAAGGTTTGCATACCAAGATGATTCAGGTAACACATGGTTTTTTATTTTGTTTCATTTATCATTAAAATTAGATATTAATAACAACATATCAATTATGTTTAGGTTACGAGCCGTGCTTTGAAAATCCCGACGGAATACATACACATATCCGAAACCGCTACTGATAAAGTACACAACACTTCGGCTACGGCAGGAAGTGCTTCGTCTGACCTCAATGGCATGGCTATTATTGTATGCTACCAATTATAAGATAATTTGTGATAAATAATAAAGCAACATATTTAATTTATGGCTTCATTCTAACAAAGACAAAGTGATATATCTGAATATTAGTGGCACTGAGAATGTTTGTATAAAATAATAAAATAAAACTTATAACTACGTATTAATTAATTTCATAACCTATACGTATAACTATAGGTTATGAAAATAAGAGGTAAAATGTAACAACGCCAAAATAGAAAATTTATAGATAGTTCACTTCGGCTTTGGACTGAAAATATTAGTTACAAAATTTTTTTGAGTATTTAATGGTACTGCTTCTGTTTTCAGAATGCATGCGATCAAATAAATGAAAGGTTGAAACCGATTAGAAAAGCAAAGCCTGATATTTCTTGGACTGATTTGGTCAAAGAAGCCTATTTTAAAAGAATTTCATTGGCTGCGACAGGTTTCTACAAGTTAGTACTGTTATTGGTTATTTATATTAACAAACTAGATTATTTATTAATTTATTTAAAATATAATAATTGCATGCAATCATTTCTAACTTATTACAAATTTAGTTTAGCCAAGGTGCTTCGACTGGTTTGAAGCTATCAATTACAAAATGATGGGACGCAAGCAAGTTGGAAGTTATTCATTTAGCAATTTATTTATAGTTGCTGGTTCGCTTATATGGGCCATAGCAGGATCTTATATAGTCTAAAGCCATCCTCAATGAATAGTGTTTCTTTCCTGACTTATGCATTACCTTTTCAGCTTTATTTATTAGTCAAGATTTCTTATTTAAACAATATATATATGATTATAGCTATAAACTTTCTTTCATATTGAAATTATTAAATTTATAGTTGATATTTTTTTTCAATTCATTATCAGAGCTCCGGATGTTGGTGACCCTAATGCAGAAACAGGAAATACCTTCTTTTACCATACTTATGGTGTTGCATGTTCCGAAGTAGAAATTGATTGTCTAACAGGAGATCATCAGGTAAATAACCCATATCTAGTTTTTTACCAATGCTGTTTGATTTTTTTAATTTATTAAAATAAAATAAATTAGTAAATATTGAGGTTTAATACTGAATTTTCTATTTACATGCTTGATACAGGTACTCCGGACAGATATTGTGATGGATGTTGGGCAAAGCCTGAACCCAGCTGTAGATATTGGTCAAATAGAGGGTGGTTTCATACAGGGTTATGGACTGTTCACTCTCGAGGAGTTGGTTTATTCGCCTGATGGCATGCTCTACTCAACAGGACCTGGTACCTACAAGATACCTGCGTTATCCGATATCCCTGTAGAATTCAACGTATCTTTGTTAAAAGGGTCTTCCAACCCAAGAGCTGTGTATTCTTCAAAGGTATGAATATTTTTCAGAATGTAAGGAGCTATTTGTGTATTAGCCAGTCTGCATAAAACCTACCTCTTTATCTCGTGTTACCTTTTCTTATCACTTGTCTCATTTTAGTTATTTGTGTGTGCTTTATTAAATTGTTTTCTGTATTGCTGTTTAGTGTTTTTGTCTTGTTAATCTTGTTTATTATCTATGTAAATTTCTGTAGTATATTAAATTTGTGTTTCCGTCTTATTCCTTTTGTTATTACCTATTTAAAATGAATAGAATAACACTTTAGGAATAAGCTGTGAAATCCTTCCAGAAGTTCGGAATACTTCCAAAGATGAAATTATGAGAAAAAGGTCATCAAATGGATTTCTGCAAGGATAGAAATGGAGACGTTTCTATCTAAAGTGTTGGGAAAGCATTTATTATATATTTAGAGGGCTCTACATTTAGCATTTTATTATTATATTATGTATATACCAATTTCCATTAATATGAATAAAAAGTTAGGTGTTATCAGTATCAGTATCTGAATTATCAGTGTTCAGGTTATAAACAATGACAGATAACAGTCCCTGCAGACTGCTAATACACAAGTACCTTTAAGGATATTTTCATACTAGGTTTTTAAATCTATTATTTGCCTTAGGCCATTGGTGAACCACCACTGTTCCTTGCGTCTTCAGTATTCTTTGCTATAAGGGATGCAGTTAAAGCGGCTAGAAAAGATAACAATATGGAAGGCTGGTTTACTTTTGACTCACCGGCGACATCAGCTAGGATCAGGGTAGCTTGTGTAGATAAAATTATTGAAAAGGTCAGTTGCTACAACTATTAACTATATATTTATTATTTATTATTATAACTATACAGTAGAAACTCGATTATCCGTCAGGGTATGGGACCAAGATGGTGACGGATTTGGGAAATAGACGGATATGGGAGTGAGTCATATGTCTTTTATATATATATATACACACACACATAAATTGAACAATTTATTTCAATCATTCGACATTATATATGTACTCGTAACTTATTTATGTACTAATAAGGTATACATAGGTAGTAAAACTATTTTTTTTAAATAATAATTACGTACATCGATGGCTAGAAGCACAATCATTGTATGTCCAATTTTTCCTTCTTGAGAAATTAATTTCAATTTAAAGGTGAAGTTTAGCTCTTTCCTCGTGCACAAACATAGTATGCCCCATCTTATTAATCATTAAATGATTATATAGAAGGGACATACTCTAGGGGTCCCCCGCACGTTATATTTCATTAACTGTCGTCCGAGGAATAACATAGATTTTTTCGTGTCAATTTCAAACTTAGTGGCAAGATCTAAACTGTTCCTTTGTCTTTTTTTCCGACATTATTATACGCAGTTTTAAGAAAACAAGTACCCGATTGATTCTTAGCCGGCGTTTATTAATAGAGTGAGGGATAATAGAGGTTTTACTGTATTATTATTATGAATAAAATAGAATCTTCGTATATATTTTTTCCTTTGGTTATTCATCCTCATTTCTATCTTTCAAGACACACTGTCAGTTTAAAGACATATTGGCATATCTCAAAATATACGGAAATGTGAATGTCGAGTTTCAATTATGGTAGCATAAATACTTATCTACAGATTTATCTAATTGCTCAATTAAATCTGTCATATTTATGGTTCTTAATTACTCATAGGGGAATGAGGTAGCTCAGTGTCTATAGTGCTGAAGGCCCCTGGTTCAAATCAGGCTGTGGCTGATAAATTATTTAATCATTTAACAGCCACGGATGGACCTAGCGGGATCGGCAGACCCTCCTGGAATAGAAAACAAACTTTATTCTGGGACAAAGTCTCTTTAGAATAACAATCATTAACAAAGAAAAAAATGAACATAATATACATCTGGCCAGAAGGCTACATAATAATACGAATCATGAAGTAATTAAGAGCGACAAAAGTACAAAACTCGACAGGATTTTAACTAATTGTCGAAAATAAATATGTTAATATTAAAAAAATAATTGTAAACAAAATTAATAAAATAGTTAATAAAAAAATTACTAAATAAAATAAATGAATGGGATAGCATGCAATAAAGTATTTACATAGCCTGTCTTTTTTGGGAAATATAAACAAAACACGTAGGCCACGAGATCGAGTATTCAATACTAATTTATTCAAGTGGAATTTAAGGAAGAAATAGTTGGGGGTGCAGTCAATCAAAACACCAAAATAAGCATAACTTATTTATTATGTGCCGACGTTTCGGCCTACAATGTAGGCCATCTTCAGGGCGAATAAAACACGTTACAGCTTGGGGAGCTCAGACACAAGTCTGACAAGTTGACTTGTGTCTGAGCTCCCCAAGCTGTAACGTGTTTTATTCGCCCTGAAGATGGCCTACATTGTAGGCCGAAACGTCGGCACATAATAAATAAGTTATGCTTATTTTGGTGTTTTGATTGACTGCACCCCCAACTATTTCTTCCTTAAATTTGAAGATACAGTCGACCAACTCTTCTCTAATATTCAAGTGGAAGATTGATTTTCCTAGAGAGCGTCTTTTTTGGATGTCAAGAGATGTTGGAAAAGCAGGGATTTAAGTGAAGCAAGTGAAGAAGCATGGCGGATGAAAGGAGGGATTGAGTTCCACACAGTGGTGGAGCGGGCGAGGAAGGATACATAATAATGCCCTGGTTCTGCATGCATTGGTTCTGTGGGAAGGAATGTAGACATCGGAAAGGAAGGAGGTTTTGTGGTGCTGGACATAGGATTTGAATTGGAGGAGACTGTAGATATATGAAGGGTGTTGCGAGTTAATGGATTGGTATAGAAAAGCACTAAGTCTACGAATGGGAGGGAAGAGCCACTTAAATTCATCATAGTGATGTGGTACCCGGGATCGCCTCGGAGTACCAAGCACAAATCTTAAAGCGCAATGTAGTACATCTAGTTGGTATAATGTTGGTACCATCAATTCGGGGAAAAACCTACAGTTGTGTATGATCTAGACCACATCACCTTCCTGCAAAACCTTTGTTTTAGAAACTGTGATACTATTTACTGAACCGAAGGCCCTCCATGGGTGCTATTTGGTACAGGTTTATAGTAGTATCAACAATTTAATTAGGTATATTTCGAGTGAAGTAATACCCCACACATACAAGAGTAATTAAATTAACGTAGATATTGTAGAACATAAGAGATTCTATTGATATCATTATATAAAAGAAAATATATATTATAATATGGTAACTATTTCTTGGTAATTGAATTCTTTCAGTAATTCTTATTTAACTTCTAGACCCTTGCCTGTACAAAATTATCAGTATTTCGTTATTATTAAATATATCTTAACATCCTAAATACTCTTGACCATTTATTATTCTTGTTTTGTTTTAATTTTCAATTTTTTGTTGTTTATAGTTGAGCAAAGAACCAGCTACCTCAGCCAAGCCTTGGAATGTCATTGTTTAAAACTTAATAAAATGAATCTTCATACAAAGAAGATTTGAAATTTTTTTGTTATATTGTGAAGAAAAAATATTTTTTTCTTTATTTTAAAATAAGTGTTTCTGTTTAAGTTACTTTAAATTGTTATATAATTTTTGATGTTATTAAATAAATTTGAAAACGATAAAGTTTGAATTTTGTTATTTAATTTTACAATAAGTTTTTTCAGGAGCCGATTCTTTGTGATCAAAAATGAATATAAGAAAGTATTTATGCATGATAAAACTGATCATAAAGTTTAAAAAATAGTGGAAAGGAGGCCATCGAAATGAAAGACAGTAATGATGAATTATTTTACCTATTTTTATTTTTCAGCTCACTTTCTTTGTCTTTCTCAAACTTTTAATTGACGTAACCACAACAGTGAAAACCACATTTGTAATATTGTGAATAAAAAAATATAAAGTGCATTAATATATTAATGTATAATATTATCCATACTTTATTGCTGAAGTAATGCTCACTCCATTGGTCCCTACATCTAAAAATTAAAATTAATAATGCAATTATCCTTCTGACCTCTTTATGGATGTGAAATATGGCTGTTAACGTTGATTGTTGAACAACGTCTGACGATGTTCGAAAATGAGGCGTTTCGTAGAATACTTCATCCGAAAAAGGATGGTTAACTGGAGACTTTAATTATAATGCAATTGGGAAAAACCACAATGCAAAGCCTTATGTTTCAAATTTTTTCAGTAATACACCCACTTACTGGTCGACGTTTCCTCTATTCAGGCATTAACAAAAAAATAAAAGTTGTGTGTTGAACGTCTTGGTGGTGGGGTGCTGTCTCAAGTTTGGAGTCTGTTTGGGCTGTTGATCGTTGGGATGTATTGCTATGTATCAAGATTCGATCCACATACCCCCTTTTTTTTTTCCTTTTTTTTTTGTGTCTTGATAATGCCTGAATAGGCGAAACATCGACCGGTAAGTGGGTGTATTACTGGAGAAATTTGAAACATAAGGCTTTGCATTGTGGTTTTTTCCCAATTGCATTATAATACATAATAGTGTTTCTTTTTGAGCTTTTGGCTCTATTTTAATGGAGACTTTAATAATAATAATTTTCAACACACAAGTCCCTTTAGAATAACAATACAGGTTTCCTATACAGGGTATTATTATGTCTTAGAATACAGGGCATTATTATGTTATATATTAATATAGGGCATTATTATGCCTTATTAAATGATAAAGAATTAATAAGAAAAAAATTTGCGAATTACCTCCAGTGATAACATTTAAAAAAGAAAAAGAAAACAGAGTACAAAAAATAACAGAAATAAGATTACAATAATTATATAAAGATACAATTGATAATTACATATTTATGCAGATTACAATGACAATTAGAAACAAAGAAAGCAGAAATTGAAACAAAAATATGAACAATATCAACTAATATAGCTTGTTTTTAAATATCTAACTGGTGAGCTTATAAGTAACTGGAGAGTAATATAACTGATGTGATACCTTCACTTGAATGTTGTGTTGGGCTAGTACGATTATTGGAGATTAAGGAATTCCGAATAAGTTGAGCTGACAGGTGAGGATAGAGGAGGCATACATGGGAGTATTTGTTAAGAATGATCTAACGGATTTATCATAAAAAATATTGGGAACTATACAAAAAATAGTACAAAGCGGTATGTACATAAACGAACCAAACGTTTATTATTCTAGGATACCAATGTCTTTCATTTCATTGATATTGTTATATTCAGGGTGTCCCGAATTTAAATGGCAAAACTTCAGGAACTTATAGGGGAACGAAAAACTAAGACAAAAAGTCCTTTAGAGATTTGCTCGTTTTTGCTTAGTTTTAGAGAAAATCGTAAAAAAGAAACAAAACAATTTTTCATTTTTATACTTTTTTATTTACATTTATATTTATGTTATATTCTTTTTAATGTACATATTGCTCAAAATGTTGTCCTCTTGCACCAATGCAAGCATTACATCTAGCACTCACTTGATAAATTGCAGCTAAACATTGTTCTGATGATATTTGGTGCACTGCATCTATGATTCGGTCTCTTAATTGCTCTCTTGAGTTGATTGACACCGAATAAACTTTCTGCTTCAAGGTTCCCCATACGAAGAAATCCATGGGTGTCATATCAGGTGATCTGGGTGGCCAAGGTACTACTCCTCTACGTCCAATCCATCGTTGTGGATAATTTATATCCAGCCATGCTCGAGCAACTCTGTTATAATGAGCTGGACATCCATCGAGTTGGAACCACATTTCAATCCGCTGTTGTAAGGGAATGTCATCTAAATAATTAGAAAAGTCGTTCTCCAAAAAATGTGTAAATGTGATACCATTCAATCTTCTAGGTAAAAAATATGGTCCCACCAGTAACCGGTTCCAAATTCCAAGCCAAACGTTAATAGCAAATTCATGCTGAAATCTATTCTCTCTAATAGCTCTGGGATTTTCAAGAGCCCATACATGATAATTTCTTTGATTAACAATTCCTCCTCTTGTAAAGGTAGCTTCATCGGTCCATATAATTTTTAATGGAAATAAATTATCATCGCGAATTTTTTCAAGAAACCAGTTACTAAAATTCAATCTCTTGACATAATCTTGAGGTAATAAATTCTGAACTTTCTGAAGATGGTATGGGTAGAGATTATCACCTTTAAAAGTTCGCCATATTGCTTGCCGCAATATTGCTAATGCAGCAGATGCTCTTCGGATGCTAGTCTCAGGATTGTTATCGAAGAAGCGTTGGACACAATTTCTTCTCCGATAATCTGCTCTTACTGCTGCCTGGAATTGGTCGCCTTCACTACGTATTAAGAATGACCCAGTCTCTCGTAGTCTATTAAAAGTTAACGAAAAGACTCGTCGATTAGGCACTCTTTGGAAGTCGGAAAAAAAGAACATAACATAAATATAAATGTAAATAAATAAGTATAAAAATGAAAACTTGTTTTGTTTCTTTTTTTGTGATTTTTACGAGCAAATCTCTAAAGGACTTTTTGTCTTAGTTTTTCGGTCCCCTATAAGTTCCTGAAGTTTTGCCATTTAAATTCGGGACACCCTGTATGTATAAGTTACTAAGAATGCATTGTTATAATTTTTGTTAATTTTATTATCACTAATTTTTTTTTCTCTCTGCTGGAAGTTTTTTATACATTTTTTCTTTCATTGTAAATTATGATTCTCCAGAGATATATTATAATTTGTACAATTATTTTTATTTGAGACTGGTCTATTGGTACAGCATTTTTATTTTGTGAAATGTAACAAATTATACAAGAAATATATAAATAAATAAATTAAAAAAAAAAAAAATCTAACGGATTTGGGTTTGGGTTGTACTCCATGGAGCTATATGAGCTTCCATAAGCAGAAATTGGTGGTATCGGCATCGAACCCCCGGGTTAGATAAGCGTTATTATTTACACAATTTAATTATTTTGAAGGCTATGAATTCTTATACAAATCGAGAAACTGTCACGTTATCAGTTCAGAATGCCGCACTTCATGATAATTGACTGCAAATTTTTCAACTCTAACATTCGTATTCAATGGATTTATCAATTTCTTAAAAATTGATTAAGTATTGAGTTAATAAACGCCAGAGGAGTATATCTAATTTAGGAGGGAGCATTGCGCTAAGTGGATCTTACAGTTTGGGTTTTAGTGGAGGGGAATTCGTAGAGGCAGTATCAGGATCGAACTTTCGGGTTCACTAAGCCTTTTATTATTATTAATACTATTATTATTCCTACCGATCGTTGAGTTAGGTATTGAGTGGCCCAGATGCAAGCCCTCAGGAGGTCCTAACTTCGGCTGGTAATTCTCCCTCTAGTACCTCCCCCCCTCCCCCCCCGTTCTTAGTCCTTTAATCATCGAAAACAAAAGGCTCTCGAATGAGCATGAGGGTGGATTTCGCCCGCAAGAGCAGCTTAGCTAATTCAGCCATGGTCGGCTAACCATGTTCGATATTAATTTGCTTTACCTTGTCAATGGGGTCCATATTCATATAATGTAGAGGGATGTCGATATCGAATAAAATATCGATATTCCAATTTATATCGGGCCTTAATTAATTTAATTTGCTATGTTTGGGGTTCCTTGATATATTTTAAATTTTCTATTGATTTTGGGATGCCTGAGTAATCATTTAAGATAATTACTCAAATTATTATTTCTTTGTTTGTTTGTTTGTTCATTTAACGTCACTTTATGCTGCTATGGCTAATCGGACGATGCTACAGCGGGAGCTCTAATGTTTGCCTATCCAGGTTTAATTAGGATAGGGATTTTTAACGAGTACCTGACATCGTACAGGCTCGGGACCCCCGTTTAACGTCCCTTCCGAAGAACGGCGTAACTAAGGATTTTTTACTCCCTTAAAAAAATCCTAGGGCCACCAGCCGGGCTTCGAACCCGCGATCTTGGGTTTAGTAGTTTGTTATGCTAACCACTAGACCACAAGTGACATTTAATTATTATTTCTTTAAACGTCCATACTTTATTATAATTTGGGTTCTTTTCCAGATGTTGGTTGTGTGTTTACCAATTTACTAATGAGTCAATTTAATACCTTAATTAAATTATCAATATAGTATTAATAAATATATAATGCAACTGGGTTAAGTAATCACCTGAATAATAATAATGGATATACTTCTATATTATAAAACAAAGTCCTCGGCCGCGTTTGTTCGTGGTAAACTCATTAACTACTGCACGGATTTTCATGCGGTTTTCACCAATAGATAGAGTGATTCACCAGGAAGGTTTAGGTATATAATTTGTCGAGGTTTTGTGTAAATGGTTGGAATATCGATGGGTTTCACCGAAGACGCTGCCTAAACCCGTGCAATTATTTAACGTGCAAGATAATAAATTCGTATATTAAGAAATATTTGGTTTTGTTTTTATTTTTATAATTTTTATAATTAGCTGAGATGGGAAGAAAGAAAATCAAGACTCGTAAAGAAGCCTAACCAATGATATTCACCTGGTCCTTAGTGGCCGGTACGTGATAAAATAAAATACACTACACAGACAATTATGTAGGAAGCTGGGGTGGGTTGCTAGTTGTTAATAAAATTTCTTATTTGGACTATTATTTAATACATACATTTTGAAATGCGATTAATAATTCGGATATAATAGAAGGATTTCCATAAAATACATACAGAACTTAAATTAAAAGTTATCTTGTAAAACAGGGCTAAAAATTGAGTATTTCTTGCCCTGTATGGCAGAGCCTCTCCCGCCTATTGCTCTTCAAGAACTCCTCGGAACCTTCTTCCGGATCTTTCCAGAGAGTCCTTTCCCAAAGGTGGAGTCTTGAACCCCCATCTTTGGTCTATTCCCTTGACCATTGGGTCTTGCTACCTGCTGAGTGCCGTATTTCTTGTAACTGGCTCAGTATGCAAATTTATAATTATTTTTATAATAACGCCCGGTACGATACATAGCAAATTAGTTCAAGAATATTAGTTAGGGGATATTAACACCAACAGTATCGGTAGTAATAAAACATGTTGATATATCATTCAAATACTGTTATTTTTGGAATTTCAACAGTTAAAAGGATTTTCGGTATTGTTACTACTATTATTATCAGTAACATTATTTTTTACTATTATACTTTTAATAGAAAAATCTCTTATGGTTGGTTGCCCACCCGCTTCTCTTTTTTTCCCTCTGAATTTTTTTCCCTGGTCTACATTTTAGGTCGAAACGTCGGCACTTACAATAAACAAGTTAATCTTATTTAGTGTTATTAATGACTGCACCCCCAGACTAATTGTATACTTCATTACGATCTTCCAGTCAACCATTTAGTAAGTTATTTTTTGTACCTGGTTCTATAGATATATAGACAAGTAGAACACACCTTAAAGCCTGAAGGAGTTATAAATTAAATAAAAAGAAGCGGCGTGACAAGAAAGAAGTAGGAAGGTCCCTGGAGAAGAGGAAGAGAGTCGGGAGTTGACAGCCTTCAAGGCAAGGAATAACTTCAAGGCTGTCTCCTGTCAAGGCGTTACTTCAAGTAATCTGCAAAGTGAGCTCTGAATTCCAACCCTCTGAATCTTACCTCTTAACCTCTCACCTATCCCAAGGTGATATATTTCATTTCAGGACAGGACAGTTAGACGTATTAAGAATAAGAATAAGAATAAACCTATAACAGCAGTTATTATTTTTCATTTACAAATGCGCATCCAGCAAATTTGATCTAAGCGTTTTTCTTCCTCTTTGTTTTGCAGGGACATTAAGTTTAAGAAATGATCATTAGTTCTCTTGGCCATTGTCTTTTTAATCTTCTCCTAGCAAGCCTGGGTAGCAGGGAGTAGGAAAGAGGAAGAACGAGTGGATTTGGGTGATTTTGTGTTGATGAGTGGAACATTGTTTATATATGATTTTATAGTGGGAATGTTCATTGTGTATGGTATGATTCGAAATAAAAAGGAGCATTAACAATTAGAATTTTGGACCGATATTTGTATCTTGTATACAGTCCCTGGCATTATTAATGTGACCACTGGATAGATTCGTTCTTGTTACATGTTTGCATTATATTTTTTTATTACGCATACAAATCTACAATATAAATCGAGTTTAAATATTAGTTTTATGGGTAAATTTGTTATCTGATAATAATATGAAATTGAAAAAAATAGTTTCGAAAATAAATTTTTTTTTTTTTTTTTTTAATATTTTGTGGTGTCACCCTATTTTACATATTGATGAAAAAAAACTATCAAGATAGTTAAAATATATGATACAAATAATAAATCAATAATAAACTTACCGAATCCGACTTGTATTTAATGAAAAAGAAACAATAAATCCATAAAAATTTCAAACACGAATTATGCACGTCGTCACTCGTAAAACAAAATGGCTGTACTAAAACCAATGCTGCCATTACTAAAAAAAAATACTTTAAAAAACTTATAACAGTGTCGCCATTACTTAAAACAGAAGACACGAGAAACTATATAAAAAAATTAGGTAAAACAAAAAGAAAATAATCTTTCTTGGTGGTCACATTAATATGGCCAGGGACTGTATATGGACGTGTTTCGCTGAACCCAAAAGTTCTGCTCCATATGTCCAAATAGGTCTTAAATAGTTTTGTAGGTTAGTCGTTTGTTTCGTAAGTGAAGTTAAGATCTGTAGCCGAGAAGATGCGATGGTTGTTTGTAGCGTCTTGTCAGTTCTTCTATTTTTAATTTTCTTTGTATGTTCCATGTAAGTTTTTTGTCCGAGACAACGTACGTAGAAGGTACTTCGTCGTTGTTATTTTGACTGCTGGACACGGAGCACGAAGGAGAAGCCTAAATGGCTCGATTTTGAGACGTTTATTCTGATTTGCCATTTGTAGAACTATTTTTCTAAATCGAATAAATGATTTTGGAAAGCTATAGAGGCTAGGTTCGGATCTTTGTGGGAAGAAATCGTACATTCGCTATAACTTTTTCTTCACCGATAACAGTACTCGTGTATCCCTCGGTGAGATCTATGGACATGACCAACTCCCCACTGACCTGGGACCCCTACTCATATCCCCATTTCCTACCCAGTACTGATGCATTATAATACTCCTCCCCCCCCCCCGTCAGGCGAGGATCTATAGGATGTTAGCAGAATAGAATGGCGGTTAGAATTGCAAATAAGCGGCTAAAAGTGAAACAGAGCGAGCGGTGAAATGTTAATCCCGGCGCGAGGCTATCAAGTAGCCATCAATATGTAAACCTTCGGATTCATTACTTCGCCTCTTCCTTCTCGTCCGAGAGGAATATTCATACTGCCATTAAATGCCCCTCACGGTACCAATCCATGTTTACAAACTCGACTAATTAGTTGATAACTATTCAAATTTCGGTGGTCATTCTACCAGAATACCGCGAGGAAAGGTGGAACCAATGGTCGTGAAATATGGCAGAGATTAAGGGTACCCACTTTAGGGAGGCTAAGTGAGGCCAGGTAAGGTCTCAACGAGTCAATTCAAGACTGTTAAATGAGTAAATACAGCAAGAAATGTTTGTTTGTTCATTTAACGTCACTTTATACTGCTATGGCTAATCGGACGATGCTGCAGTGGGAGCTCTAAATTTTGCCTATCTAGGTTTAATTAGGATAGGGATTTTTAACGAGTACCTGACATCGTACAGGCTCGGGACCCCCGTTTAACGTCCCTTCCGAAGGACGGCGTAACTAAGGATTTTTTACTCCCTTAAAAAAATCCTAGGGCCACCTGCCGGGCTACGAACCCGCGATCTTGGGTTTAGTAGTTTGTTACGCTAACCACTAGACCACAGGTGACCTTCAGCAAGAAATGTTGTTAACTGTCTGTTCACTTAATGTCACTCAATGATCTACTATGGCAAATCGAACGAATCTACATTACACATAAAAAAAATCCTGAATTTCGCCTACCCAGGTATCATCAGGATAGTGATTTAATTGGTACCTGACACGGTAAAGGACGGCATTATGTAGGATTTTTTACTACCTTCTAATAAATCCTAGGGCCTCCTGTCGGGTTGCGAACCACTACTTTGGACATAGAATGTTCTAACCACTATAAAATTTGTGACCCCACCACAAGAAAAATTAATAGTAACCACTGAAGAATGACTCCTTATCTTCAGTAACCTCGGCATTCAGGTACTCAGAGGTAACGGATAATATTGAGTCAAAACAAATTTGTCTCTTCTTCTAATAGAATAGAATAGAATAGAAAAATAATTTTATTCGGGGACCGGGTCCCTCAAGAATAATAGAAATGCACAAAATTAAATAAATATATATCTGGCCAAAGGACAACATTATTAGAATAAAACTATATTTACATAATATCTTGAAAGCAAGTAACTGACATGTATGTTTTGGTGAAGAATATAGGTTATTATAACACTTCCTCTTCAAATAAAACAACTATAAGAAAATTTCCCTTAAAAAATTCCAATAACTATGGTAATCAATAACGCAGTAAATGAAATATCGATTATCATATCTTCTATTATATTTATTGTGAACTGTCATTACAATAATAACGAGGACTGTCCTAAGCGGCGACGGTGCATCTGTCTCTATGTAAAAAACGAAACAGAGGCATCATCCCACTATCACTACCCCAATAAGAATAAATCAAAAGGAAAGTTACAGGATAAATATAATTTTTTTAAATACATAAATAACCATAAAAAATAATAAAACTGCAATCAATATATTGCGTTCAGTACGTAATAGGGACTGTAATATTTCCTTGTCAATGGTTGTACAAGGAAGTTGTTTTGTCAAAATCACGCTCAACCCAAGTTTTGATAAACGTGTGAAGTGGTACGGGAGGTTCTCCATATCCCACAAATTTGATTAACGGCTGTTAACATTTTCATAATTTTTATGCCAAAGCGAGTTTCGTACTGGGACCTAAATGTAGTTGACCCAAACTGTAGCGTAAGAAAAGCATGAGGGGGGGGGGACTGAAACATTTCAGTGGCTTCAAGTATCTGGGACCCATCTCAACAAGACTGGTTGGATATGTGGAGAAATCAGGGATAAGACTGGCCAAAAAGTGCTTCCAGTCAATTAAAACAGCCTTTCTGGGAAATAGAGGAGCGTCGAAACAATGACAGAATGTAGTGTTGAAAAATGCATTCATACTGTGCGACCAAGCATCGATGCCAACACCAAGTAACGGAGTTGAGGTTTCTAAAAGAATAAAATGGCAAGATCATCAGAAATACGGTAATTAGAAGCAACATAAGATGGAAATGCGAGATTGGAAGTAAGAAGTATTCGAGGATGCGCGAGAAAGACATGACAAGATGAAATGAGGAAGGCTTTGGGGAGGTGAGGGCGTGGATTGGAGCTGGCCGAGTCAGCTGACTCTGGGGTCTTGTAACATGGATCACGCTTTTCAAGCGGTATCCTGAAAACTGATCACAGAATAAGAGGAAAAATAATGGGAAATATGGATAATTATGCCTTTATTAATTAAAAAATCATAATTCACATCTAGGTTTCTTAGTTTCAAGGATTTTCTAGTATGTCGATTTTGTCTGGAACGATACTATATTCTTACCCTGAGAACTACTTTCGTCATTATTATTTTTATTTCTTTGTCTTCATTAATTAATCAAAAGACCTTTTGATTTAAAGCAGTTACTTATATTGGATCGGTTTAGGTTCAATATCCTGCTAATCTTTATCCAGTCAAACTCCATCCACCCCAAGCTCACTTGTTGAAGCGCCTGACACGTCCATTAATTTCTCTCCAAAGCCAGCCGGAAGATCCTACATAATAAATAACCCACTTTCCTCCTAAAGGGATTAGATATAACAGAGTGGACGTGGGAAGCTTCCCTTCGATATCTAGCCTATTCAGGATTAACCCTACATAAATACAATTTTGAAGCGTTTTAGAATAGTGTAAAATACAAACTGCACTGCATTTATAGCATATATTTTAGTCATTGCTAAACTAGTTGGAATGCAGTACACTGCAATATTATTCACAAAGTTTATTATGGAATGCTCGTAATTTTCACCACGCAATATATGCACCACGGGTGAATAAGTATTTTTTTTTTTAAAGTTACCATTTAATGAAATTTACAACTGTATAACAGAATACATCAAGTAAATATAATGAATGTATGCATAGGCATGAAAAGGCAAGCAGAGAAACTACCCAGTGCTAGTACTCGAATAGCAAGTTCAACTTAGAAGGTCACGAGGGCATTTTCTTTTCAGACGCCTCGGAGGATTATCAGGAATTAAAGAGATTGCTAGGTTTGAAACTAGTGGGTTTGACTGGGAATGTAGTTTGTCATGAAAAAATTACGTCGGATTCGGGCCAAATCACCAATAAATGGGACATTAAGGCCATTATGGATTACTTTGTTGGTAACAAAGTAAGGAGCATTGAGGATTTTATGAAGGATTTTGGATTGTAAGGATTGAATACGAGAGGAATTCAATGGTTTAGTGGAGCCCCAAAGCTTTATCCAAGTCCAGATGGGTCCAATGATTGTCATGTATATGAGACTTTAGTAATTAATTGAGAGCTTAGAGCGTTTGTCTAATAAATGTTGAAGTAGCCTGAAACGGCGAGCTGTTTCTTGTCGTTTCAGTCTAGTATGAGGATTCCTAGTTAATCTTTTGTCAAGGTGCAGTCCTGAGTACCGGACCTGTTCTAAAGGAACCAGTTGGGTGTTATTAAACGATAAGGGAGGACAGGAAGTCATTTGTTTACGACGGCGGGTAAAAGTGAAAAGTAAGAGTAAAATAAAAGTTAGACGGGATTTGTGGGAATTTAATCCTTCAGTTTTGAAACTATTTTTCAAGTTCAGTGATATGGGATTGAAGATAATGTAAATGTATCATCTGCATAAGTGCTAAGGATAGTATTGGGATGAGTTGGGATGTCAGCTATATAAACTGTGTAGAGGATTTGGCCGAAGATAATGCCTTGAGGAACACCAGCAGATTGAGAAAAACGAGATGAAAATATATTATTGTGATTTACTTTGAATGACCTGTTGTGAGATAGGATTGAATAATGAGAAAATATGTAGGAGGTAGGAATTAAGTAGAATTTTGTCTAAAATGAGTTAATTTTACTGAGAGAATCGTGTCATTTTCATACTGCATAAGCGGCTAAGTTAGATCTCGGCTCGAAATTAAGTTATCGCTTTTATTAAACTTTATTTCAACTTGATACTCGTAGCCTTATTCCTTATTCTTGCGTTATTCCAGAATTAACAACGCATGTGCGTATACTGAATTACTAAACACATACTACGTATTCGTAATATTAATGTTCAAATATAAATATCGTACGTCTCTAATCGGTAAATGAAGGGAGATCAAAGGGTTGCCAATATACGCCTTTACTTTGTTTACATTAGTTTCCATTGAAACGGTCCGATCCGGCATGAGCCCTCCGCAAACTCCATCTGCAGGTTCGAAGACGCCCATCAAGCAATTCCAAACTCACATAACTCCTCCCACCTCACCCGCGCTTCTATGTTTATAGTAAATGTTGACATTCAGTGCTGCTTTAGTCTCTAAAGCAACATTGAACTAACATAGGATTGGCAAAGATTATAAGGTAGGAACAAACATCAAATAAACTCAAATTGGTTAAACAAACTGTGAAGAAATGGAACTGATCTTACAGCCATTCGAGAAGGGAGGAGTTATCAATCGGGAACTGCCGCCTGGTCCAATCCCCTTGGTAGACGCAGGGGATATTATCCTCCAAAACATAAACTAAGACATGCAGCGCATTATTCTATTTCAATATGCATTCTATTCGCCAAAATTGTGAAATAGAACACTTTACTATTCCTTGGTTTGAAAATTCACAGAAATGATACGTCTTGAAGTATTGGAAAGTAAGGTGTTGCTTAGAATCTTCGGACCAAAATAAACGAGACCACTGGAGAATTTAGGATATTATACAGCGCAGAATTGCGAAACAAGCGGTTTATATTAAATAACTTTACGAAGATTAAGATGGGCTAGTAAAGAACGAATAAGCTCTGTGCTTACTGTTTTTTTTCTTCTCGATTTTCAGGAATAAAAAAAAATTGAACTAATGAATGATTTCTGAGCAGATCTCTAACAAATTCCATTTTTATTCTTCTCATAGGAAATCCAGGCAATAGAGAGGAGAAAAGAGAAGAAATGAGAGGATTTTGGTGATGTGTATTGACGATTTTGGTTTCGATGTATTCGATCCGCTTTAGCAATTTATAGTAGAATTTTTAATTTTGTTGTTTTTACTTTATGTATGTGGAATTGAGGAGCAAGCATCCGAACAATATTATAGAAGTGATAGCGTCATGAGGATTGAGGTGGGCTTGCAAATAAGTTCTATGCTGACTGGGAATGCTATGAGGGTTCGACCGAGACGTAGGTGGGAGGATTGCGTTATGACTGGCGGATTTGGGTTAGGGTGGTAGTCCATGTACAAAAGTTTGTAAGCAGAGATTGTTGGTATCGAGATAGAGCTTTCGGGTTCGCTTTTATTATTATTATTAAAAATAGTGAATAAAAAAGTTTTATAATTTTTGAGAGAAAAATATTTGACTGGATGATAAAATGTAGAACGGAGATAGTTGGGCGGTGCAGTAAAAAAAAAAAACTAAATAAGTACAAGACTTATATTTATGTGCCGACGTTTCGACCTACAGTGTAGGTCATCTTCAGGGCGTGCACCCAACGGCTTCTTCTCTCTCCAAATCTCCCTGAAGATGACCTACACTGTAGGTCGAAACGTCGGCACATAAATATAAGTCTTGTACTTATTTAGTGTTTTTTTTTTTACTGCACCCCCCAACTATCTCCGTTCTACATTTTATAATTTTTGGTCAACTGTTTTGATTTTTAAATATTTTTTTTATAAAGAGAAAAGATATGCCCCGGCCTGTCACAGAGAAACAGAGGATTCGGGTTCGAATCCCGGCCGGTGGCATATCTTTTCTCTTTAAAATAAAAATATTTAAAAAAGTTTTATTTTACTCTCCGAGTCGAGCTAGAGAAAGAGAACGTGGGCTACTGAGCTGATATATGAGCGTTGACGTTTCCCATTGGCCCTAATACAGTGACCCTTCGATGTCCTGTTATTGCCTTTTTCATAATGGCCGCCCCCCCCCCAGCCTTTCCTCGGTGGCTGCGTTCACATTTACACTAGAACAAAAGACCTACTTTGAAAGATGAGCACCCTTTGTCTCCAATAACAGGACGATTTTTCTCTTTCTCCTAATGAAGATTGGAACTGCTTCTGTCGAAAATATAAGGCCCAAAATTCGTTTTTTTTTATAACACGTCCGCCATGATAATTATTACATTAATAATAAATAATTGTAATAAGGTTAATTAAAGAGGCTGCATTATTATAGCAACTTATCTGAAAAACTGAAGAAGTTCTACATCAATCATCAGATATTTATTTTTGTTATAAACACCTGATTGACGAAGAAGGTTACAGTTAACACAGTGTTGTCACTTTTTCTTGTAACATCGTATACATACAAGTTTTATGATTACAATAAGAATAAGTAATGTATTTGGAAAAACACTTAAAAATACACGTATATTAACAGCTGATTTAATTAAGAAGGTTACAGGTAAATCAGTTTTCCTGATTTTAGGGATACATTAAGAATAACCATTGTAAAGACCGTGGAAAAATTCCAACGAAAAGCCCTTAGTCTCCAAACCTAAACAGAAATAGAAATTATCTATCCAATCTTTTCGTTGGAATTTTTCCACGGTCTTAACATTTATGTAAGGTGTCTTTTATATTTCTCTTTTCAATAATAATATATTTTTTGGAATAGCCATAAATCCACTGATGTCTTGATAAGGTTGTTTTTCTTTTCATTGCAATCCTACTTTCATTTTTTCATATAGTTTTTGTCTTATGTTTTGGTGTTGTTTACAATTATTTATTTTTTCCTGTTGTGCTTTTTGTAGTTTGGTGAGTGTATGTAGAATTTTCATATTCTCCAGTATTTATCAGCTGTTTTTATCTAACCTTATCCAGCCGGGGTCGAGTAACCTTCCTTATGATTCATTAGTTGCATTTGAGCCTTCGAGGTGGTGGGATGTTTCTTGGGTGCATTATTCATGTTTTGTTTTACTGTTATTCTCTTTCTACCCTGAGGATGCCTGAATGGGCGAAATATTGGACAGATAATTTCTATTTCTGTTTTAGTTTGGAGACTAAGGGCTTTTCTTTGGAATTTTTCCACGGTCTTAACATTTATGTAAGGCCTCTTTTTATTTTTAAATAACCATAGTATTTCAAAAGAATGCTTAAAAGCAGAAATGTCGTTAACCTGTGTTTATTAAAAGCAACAGCTAATTCTACTAATAAATCAGTACAATAAATTCCCACAAATCCAATCAAATCACCTTTAACCTCCGTCATAACCAACGACTGGTTCCTGTAGAACAGGTCCGGTACTTAGGACTACACCTTGACAAACGCTCAACTTGGAATCCTCATACAAGACTGAAACGACAAGAAACTACTCGCCGTTTCAGGCAACTTCGAAATTTACTAGACAAACGCTTTAACCTCCCAATTAATTACAAAAGACTCATTTACATGACAGTTATCAGACCTATTTGGACATACGGAGTTCAGCTTTGGGGCTCTACTAAGCCATTGAATTCCTCTCGTATTCAATCCTTACAATCCGAAATCCTTCGTGAAATCCTCTATGCACTTTGTTACAAACAAATGATCCATAATGATCTTAATGTCCCATTTGTTGCTGATTTGGTCCGAATCCGATATCGATCTTTTCATGAAAAACATCATTCGCACTCAAATCCACTAGTTTCAAACCTCGCAACCTCTTCAATTCCTGATAATCCTCCGAGGCGTTTGAAAAGAAGATGGCCTCGTGACCTTCTAAGTTGAACTTGTTATTTGAGTACTACCACTGGGTAGTTTCTCTACTTTCCTATATTTCGGGAAATTATTTATCTTTGATTATATTTACTTGATGTATTTAATATACAGTTGTAAAGTGCCGGGTTTTTCCATAGTGGAAAAACCTGAGGAACTAAATTTCGGTTAAATAACTTCCTTGCATAACTGTTGGCTAGGAAATATGCACTACCTACCTTATGCTTTACACAATACTCTTCATGGAGCGGTGAGTCTTTCATATCGAATTTTCCTGTTATCCTTTTGGAGATATATTATTATAATATCTCTTCATCAATTGGGCCAAGTTAACGCTATTGGTATCAGAGTTTAATCCTGGCCAAATCTTCTATAATATATATTACCTAATTTTGTCGTTGTGGTATAGTTTTTTTTTTTTTGACAAGAGATATAAATAAACATAAGTTGTGCACAATATCTTTATTTTTTTTACGACTGAGCCACTATGGGCTTCTGTTCATTCTTTCTTTACCTCCCTTCCGTATCTCTTTTGTTCGTTCTCTGTGTTTTTGCTGTCATTCTTATCTCCAAACTGTGCCTGTCGCTCTCGAAAGCCTTGAGCATTCTGAAGTTTTTTCCTTAGTGAAGAACATTCTTCAATGCCATCAATATATCCGGACTTCTCCAGCTACCTTAATCTATGTATTGGCCATTTTCAGTTTTTTAAGATAAGGGAATACTTTTTTCGACGTACTACTTGGGTTCATCCTTTTTAGGTGTCCTTAACCGCAACATTATTTTCTTATTATGTCTGTAGTTTTTTAATGTGTATGTAGATTTTAAGGTTATGAAGATGTATATTTTGGTTCTCCATCTATAACCGGTTTGAAGGATTGAACATTCTTCGGCACATTCTTGGTGAATTACTGTCGAGTAGTGTCTCGATTTTGCATTAATGGATATTGATTTGTTAACTCTTGAATCTTTACTTTATATTATTTTTATTTTAATAATTTATTCTATTGTAGATAATGAAACTGTTGTTTATTGACAAACATTATAAAATTAGAGTGGAGGGGGGCGTTGGACCAGGGCTATGTAATTTTCATACAAAGACCAGAGCGACCAAAAGGTGATGGATTGCTGGCCTTTGTGCCACATCGATACATATTCATCCCCACCCTTTTTCATACAAAGTATATAACACCTCGCTTCTGCTTGGTCACCAATGAATGTGTGTGTGTGTGAGAGAGAGAGAGCTTTCATTTATTTCTTTTCGATTTTCGGGGGACATTTCAGCAACGGGAAACAAAGAGACCTTTCGAAAATATGGTGAATTCCCAGTCCAGAATCGGTCATTGTCGGTGTTGGAACTGTTTGGGATAATTTCGTTTTGGATTAAACTGTACGTTTATTGTACGATTTAGAAACATAAAGAGAATCCCAGGCGAGCTAGTAACATTTAAAAAAACTGCCTTTATATAAAATTAATATGTCTCTGAAAATTAAAAAAAAAAAAAGTTTTCTTTTGAGATGGTGCAACATGTAGGGCGATGGAATACTACTGTCTGGGTTATAGATAAATTATTTATTCTGTTATAAGCCAGGTAAGGTGGGTATCATTAATCGTGAGGAAAAAACGCTGGTGGTTGAATATGATCTCAGACAAGCCACTTCATTGCTCAACCGTTGGCTTAGAGACATTACCATTATAACTAACTACTGAAGCCCTATACCCTTCACGGAACATACAGATAAATTCCCTTCCTACGAGAGCGGAGTAACTCAGTGGTAAAGCTCTGAGCTACCTTGCCTAAGGTCGTGGGATCAAATCCCGATCGTTGGCACACTTTAGTTTTATATAATCTGTTAGCGGCTGGAGATGGATCCCATGGGATCTAGGACCCTCCTGGGGCTCAACCAGCCTCTATGAAGTTGATACACAAAACAAGGGGGAGAATCTAGCGTGATCTAGGACAAATCACCTCCCTGTACAACCGTTGTCCAAGAAACAGTATAGTCTCTGCCACGTACTGACCCCATGGGTTATAGTGGTACATTTGTTTTTTTCTTAAGGACATATATTGTTGGCCGAGGCACATACAATCTGAAGGGAGTCATCTTACTTCACGTGGCAAAGAACCTTGAATCACGTGGTACATCAGCCTGTAGTGATGATTCGGTTCGAAATCATATAATAGTTCGAAGCGGAATCACCAACGCAAATTTTTCTTGACCAAAGTTCTGGAGATATATTTTACTATAAGCAATTCCTGATAGTGTTAGCGTCCCCTAGTCGCTTCACATACCGAAATAATTCACATACCTGAGGGAGAATAATCGTCTGGAGAATCTGGGGCATCGTGGTTTTCGCCGGTGCGTGTGATCAATAAATGGTCACCCATCCAAGTACTCACCACGCTTGATTACCTAATGGAAGCCCCATTCAACTAATCAGGCTTGATAAAAAATTGTCATAGTACTTAAGATTCTTATAATTTATTTTAAAATTAGTTAGGCTGTTTCCTACGTACAATAAATTTTGTATTGTCCATGTTTAATCCTGACATTTGCCAGGCATCGTTTAATTTATTTAGTGTTTTACATTTGGTGTATTTATATTTTTTTCAATAGTAGGACTTGAGTGAAAAAAATCCAAACAAGAAGCCTTGCGTTTCAGTAAATAGAAATACCTCCCAAAATATTTTGCCTATTCAGGAAGAAAGTATAGGGTAGTATTATATACGAATGTATTTTCTTGCGCGTTAAGTTTTGCGATAATCCATAAGATACTTATTTAAATGATATGATATAAAATATTCTAACAATGCGCATGAAATGCTTGAGGTAACTAAAGTATATATGTTGATAAGACTTAATACTGTACTCGTCTAAATAGCTTTCCAAATATCGCATTGTACGTTATCAATTTTTTTATAATATAAAATGTTTATAGTAAGCTTTCCTTAAAAGATAGGTATAAGCTATCACTGACTTTGTTGTAGATCTATAAAAGAGGAATATAGCGCCATGCAGTGTTTCGTTATATGACAAAGGGATTAGGCAGTGTCATCGGTGAAACCTCCCTGAAGGCTATACTTTTTCCATCAATTCCAACAATAATCGTTATATTCCAACCCATTTACACAAAATCTGGACAAATTATATACCTAAACCTTCCTCGTGAATAATACTTCCTTTTAATCTATTCTCTTTTTTCTTTCTTCCGATCACTTTGTGCCTGTTCTCTTATTGCTTGCACTCTGTAATACCAAGTTTAACACTATCTTTCTGAAGGGATCTCTCTATGCTATTGCTTCTGCTTTTATGTTGAGTATTTCCAAATCCTATTTGATTTCTCCGATCCAGCCTGTAATTAATTTTTTTCCCACAGATACTTAAAGACCTGTTTTGACAACATGTTGTCATCTATTCTGTATAAATGCCCAAACAACTTTTTGTATTTTTTCATATACAAGAAAATAATTTTATCTTTTTGGACCATTTCATTATTTTTTTAAATTAATTGTTTCTCTTATATTTATACTTTTTTTTTGTATATATAATGATTTTATATTACTCTCCATAAGCACAATCCTAATCAATATTTTCTAAATTTAATACTTTATATCTTGGATGGGGAAGGAGTGATGATTAATACGAGCTGGCTGCAGGATTATGGGCTAACCCTCTCACTGATAAGATGATTTACTGCTGGACTGTCGTTATCTGTGTCCAGGCCATCAATAGCCACCTGCCAAGATATATTTTCACCTCTAAACTAAATAGTTTTGTATATATATATATTTATATAGAGGAAGTCGTAATAAATTTTAATAAAAAAGGGAAAAAATAGTAATAAAAGAGGATAAAACTTAAAAAAATAAAAAAGACCAATATTGAGGATCAAGGAGACTGCAAAAGACATTGAAGAGTTCGAGGCTTCCTCGGATGGTAGTGAAAGACGTTCTTCACTCAGGTAGGAACTTCAGGATGTTCAATGATTTCAAGAAAGACCAAACAGAATAAAGAGGTGAAATTCAGAAAAAGAAAAGAAAGAAATAACATAGGGAGCGAATGAAAAATACACGGAACAAAAGAGCACCCTCAGTCCCATGTCATCCCGTGTATTAACGCAGCCGCAGCTAATTTTGCATAAAGAGCAATCTTTTTCGCATGCACAAGCAGTTATATTTTACAACAGTTATATTTCTAACAGATGATTATATTATACATTATATTTCTAACACAAACCATCCCTAAAGTTATGTTAACCAGAAGGCCACAGGAGACCCTCATGAGAACAATTTTCAATGTGTGACAACTAACGCCTTGACTTCATATATATATAAAAAAAAAACTGTACCACTACAACCCATTAATGGTTTGGGGTTCAGTACACGGTAGAGACTGTACTGTTTCATGGACAAGGGTTCTGCAAGGAGGTGACGTCCTAGGTCACGCTCAACCGCCAGATTTTTCCCCCTTATTTTGGGTTCCCTATTTTTATAATATTTTATAGAGGCTGGGTGAGCCCCAGGAGGGTCCTAGATCCTATATGATCCATCTCTCGCTGCAAACAGACTAAATAAAAATCATGGCCTGCAGCGGGATTTGAACCAGGATTTCCGGCATGGGAACTCAGTGCTCTACCACTGAGCAACTCCGCTCCCCGGATTTGTAAAAATATGATAATATTTTTATATTCATGTGTTCAATAAGAACAATCCCTTTCTCTCTTGTATTTTATATCCTTCCCACCTTTAAAAATTTACTGTAGCCTTATGCAGCCTCGAAAAAACTATTCCTTCCTGAAGACCATCTTGGTCAAGATGAGGAGGATATCCTGTACTAGAACGGAAGTAGATGAAGAGGCAGGACTCGATAAGGGAAGGCGCCCTATATCAAAAGGCAACTCCTCGACCTGGGTATAAAGAAGAGGGTAGCGTTTTATCTCCCCGCGGAGTCCCTCGGGAATCGAACCCGCGCAGGTACAAAGCCGACCCTGCTGAAGAAGTTGCGGCCCTTATCAATATGGGCGGCTTGTTTTTGCCGACCGGAGGGACTCTATCGGAGGACGATATCAATCTACCAGCCCTTCTATAAAATAATCTTATATTGAGGTCGAATACCAGCCAGCGGTATCGAAGGAATGTCCTTTGAAAGTATAAGCAATTATCTTTATGAGATTGGGGCATCCTTTTTCCTTAGAAGTCTCCCCCCCCCCCCGCCTGAGTATACATATACATTTTTAAACCAATATCGACCTGTCACTCCTCTAAAATTATATCAAATAAACTAATAACACATCGAATAATTGCCTTTTTATTTGAAGTTATAGATAAAACAGAATCGATGGATCAATTCATACTTTCTTTATGCCCTTGGTTTAATGTCAGATACTTTTGCTTGATTTATTTTTATAAATGAGCAGCTCATCTGAGATTGAGACCAGCTGTTGAAGATAAATTTATTTATCCAATTAAACGGGCTCTTTGGGATCTGGAGACTATCCTAGGACACACCCATCCTCCATTGGCTGTTGAGCATGCTTTCCACTGAATCACCTCCTTACACGACCGTAGGATTGGAAACGGTACAGTCTCTCGTGTACTGAACCGAGGTCCCTACATGGATTGTAGTGGTACAGCTTTTATTTACTATTGCGTTCCTTATTACTTCTTCCTCTCATAACACTTTTCTAATCTCTTTAAGGCCCGACAAGCTTTTTGTCTCATACTTTGGTAATAAAAGCAGAATAGCTTAGTAAGTTGGTACGAGTTTGAGACCAGATGTTGCAAATAAATTATTGGTTCTTTCGGCGTAGAGAGGTGTCAGCTCCATCGCTCGGTCTAAGTACAGTAGACAGCCACTAGCCGTACAGGTTGAGGGAACAGTACATTGCTGCTTTAGTATGCTGTATAATTACAGAATACTATTGACCAAGGTCAATTACATAACACAGCCTAGCGTCGCCTTGCCTAAATGGGCTACAGTATACAGGTCTCTTACAGATCCCCACGCAGGCCAGATTCACCGTGGATGGCGGACGAAGTCAGATGTCTGCAAGGAGGCAGCGCCTCCATCTTTATCGGGGGTAGCTAGCTAGGTTAAAAACCCTCTCCTGTTAAAACCATTATAATTAAACCTAAAAAAAAGAAAAAAAAAAGGAGGGGCAGGTATCAATGGTATAGTGCCATTGGAAGAAGAAGAATGGACTCCTAGGGATCTGGAGACACTCGTGACACAGCCAAACTCTATAGAGTGTGTATTTTTAATTTGGGGGGAACAAGGTGTTGAGCTTAACCATGTACTGAACCAAAGACCTTTCATGGTGGTACAGCTTGCCATGGTTGCGGTGGTACAGCTTTTTTCTTTTGCCATTTTTGAACTTGACAAGTACCTTATTATGTCTTCCTCCTCTTGACAACACCAGATTTGGCAAAACGTTGACTATAACATTGTTTACTAATATTTTAGTGGGTTGAGCTGTCTTTCCTAGTGTTCTAGTGTTATCATCCTCGACAGGAAGCTATTGCTCAGGCTTAGCAATCGGGTAAAGGGGGGGGGTGGACCTTGCTGTTGATGTTGAGCATAATTTCGATCAAATTACCTCTTTGCACAATTGGAAAAGAAGCGATCTCCAGTGGAGCGGGCTGGGCTCGGAGATATCTGGGGCAGTTTGTTGCAATAACATATCGCATACGGTGCTATAACGTCACTTGTGCAAATCAGTAATTTTTCAGGAGAAGCATTTGAAAATTTAACATCCTATTACAACGTATTGGGTATAGTTTTTCTCGACTAAACAAATAAAATGATAATATGTAAACTACAGCTTTAAACTTCATTTAAAAGTAAAACGAAACATCTCACTAATTACTATTAAAAAAATATAAACATACCCGGTAATAAGTGACTTTAGCACCATATGTGCGATATATAGTTTGAGTCCTCATAGATCACTAATGCTTAATGCCCTTAAATGTAGCAGATTGTACTTATTGCTGTCCAATAAAAATATTTAAAAAATATATAACTAACAAATTAAGAAAAAATCTTAATATTTTAATATAAGAAGCCTTTAAATAAATTAAATAAAAAAGTGCAATATATATAAATTATATGTGCTACTTAGGACGATGATGGGAAGATATTTGTAGCAATTAGAGGCGACGTTTGGGCGCCAAAAAGCAAGGCCCTAATAGCTCACTGTCAGAAGGCCATTAGGATAGGGCCTTCCTTGTTAATTGATATAATTAAATTGGCCGAGCTCCTGCTTCCCTCTTCTTATCAGTCACTGGCTCCAAAACAGCACTTAATTAGACAGTGCCCACTTCCAAGGCTTCTCTTATTTTTCCAAGATTGTTTAAAGTAATCTTGAATCCGGGTAGAGGGAAGAATTCCAGCTTTATAATGGTCCGAGATTGAGATTATTACGAAATCTGTTATGTCCCCAAACCAATTGCTTAGTTAGCATTGGGCTTGAATCACGCTCAAACATCAGATTCAGATCAGATTCCCCCCCCCCCTAGTTAATAATATCCGCTTTATAGACGTTGGGTGTTTTTCAAGAACGTCTTCAGATTCAATAGAGTCGATTCAGAGTTATGAGAAGAAATATGTTTCGGTATATGTTCCACAAGTTGTCGCTTCGAGTTGAATCACAAGTTTTAACTTTTCAGTCGTATCCCTTTTAGTATTTTCCACAAGTACAAGTTATTATGAGCTTTATTTTGGAAAACAAAATGTAACTATGGTAAATGTTTATACTTCATCTAGTTATCAATTCATATAGAAATGAACATTTTAACAAACATATATCATCTATACTTCAAAATGTTAAAACGTTTTTAAAATGAAATGATGAAATGAAATGACCGAAATCTACTCATTACCTTTAATTATAATCTCTTTTCCTTACCAAAGTTCACGATAACTTGTTTTGGAAAACATTCAAAGGGAAATGAATGAAGAGTTAAAACTTCATTCGTGATTCAGCTCGAAGCGACATCCTGTGGAACAGGTACCAAAATCATTTACCGTTTTATATTTTTTACCGCTTGACACTTTCGAAATTCAAAATGATTAAAACAGAAGAATCATTTACAAAGAATGCCAGAGGATTTAAATAAGTTTTACAGAGAATCGAAAAATTGGAAGCTAAAAGATCTGGTAGTAGGAAGAGTAAGCAAAAAAAAATACTGATATAAAAATAAAAATAACTGTAACAGAAGAGAACTCACTTAGCTTATTTAAAAAAAGTGGATCTTATGTTTATAGTTACGAAATTAATACGATAATTAATTAATACGAGTAAAGGCAAAACTAATAAATACCTGGAGGGCATGGTCTCGATCGAAGTCGGCTTACCCATTGGCTGGTTTGTACCGGTTGTGTTGTGTTTGGGTGTGTTCGTGTGTGTTCGGTTGGGTGGATTTCATCTGTGTGTGGATAGTAAGGTAATGTGTGGGTCTTTTGTTGGATGGCAGGATACCAGTTTTTGCTAAGTTTGTAGCCATGTTCCTTATTGAAATCTTTGGGTTCTTTGACGATTTCGATAGCCTCTCTTATGCTACGGAGATGGTAATCAGCTTCTTTTACAAGGATGGTGGTGTTTTCGGGTATGTGATGGTTAGTGTTGTGCAAGTGTTCTGCTACAGCCGATTTTTCTTTCTTGAAATTCTTGACGTAAGATATGTGTTCCTTGATTCTTTTTTTTGGATGGTCCTTCCTGTTTGTCCTATGTAGGCTTTGCCGCTGGACAGGGTATACTGTAAATGCCTGGGGTACGTAGGCCCAACTTGTCTTTGGGATTTTGTAGGTGTGTGGGCTATTGTTTTGTCGGTGGATAATGTGGTTTTGATAGATGGTTCTTTAGAATTCTGCCAATTTTCTCTGAAGTACCTTTAATGTAGAGGATTGTGTTCTCACAGCACGATGAGCGAAAGCTTGGTTATTAGCACCGACCTGACACGGCCCATCCCGGAAGAAGGATATCAACGACCGTGGATGCCTACGCGAACAAAACTAATAAACTTTTTAGATATAACTTTAAAACGGTTTTGTTAGGTTGAAGATTTATAAAAAATATAATAAAAATTGTGAATAAAATATATATTTTGACAACACTTTCTTAAATTAAATCATCCAGCTTAAACGAAATCTAGACCGAAATTGAAAAGTTTTTATGTTTACTACTCCAAAGGTCGTGATGTAATAAAACTTTAAGCCTTTCCCGATAAACGGCCTATAAAAGTTATTTTATAAATCGGATTGAAAGTCCTAGGGGTTAGTGTTTTCAACCATATAACTCCTTCAGCTTTTTATTATAGTGTAGAGAGATGAAGCTGCCAGGACAACGAAACGTATGCAACTCTACGTCACTGCTCCGTTCGAAAAGATTAAGTACTTAAGGCATATGATTTAAAAAATAAATTCAAGAAGCAATAAAAATGTGTTTTAATTCAGAAAATGCTTGTAATTTGGTCTCGTGCTGCCTCCAATCTTAAAAATTAGGATTTATAAAAATATCATCTTTCCTACTGTTATATATAGGCCATATTAATGTGACCACCAATAAAGATTATTTTCTTTTTGTTTTTTCCTAATATTTTTTTTTATACTTTCGCGTGTCTTATGTTTTAAGTAATGGCAACACTGTTATAAGTTTTTTAAAGTATTTTTTTTTTTTTTAGTAATGGCATCATTGGTTTTAGTACAGCCATTTCGTTTTACGAGTGACGACGTGCATAATTTGTGTTTGAAATTTGTGTGGATTTATTGTTTCTTTTTCATTAAATACAAGTCGGATTCGGTAAGTTTATTATTGATTTATTATTTGTATCATATATTTTAACTATTTTGATAGTTTTTTTTTTCCATCAATATGTAAAATAGGGTGTACATAGGGTGACACCACAAAATATTAAAAAAAAATAAAGATTGATTTTCGAAACTGTTTTTTTCAATTTCATGTTATTATCAGATAACTAACTTACCCATAAAACCAATATTTAAAATCGATTTATATTGTAGATTTGTATGCGTAATACAAAAATATAATGCAAACGTAACAAGAACGAATCTATCCAGTGGTCACATTAATATGGCCAGGGACTGTATATAGGTGTTAACCTGGTAACTAAGTATGAAGGATTAACAACATCTAGAGATAATTGAACATAAGATATTCCGAATAGTGGAGGCACTAAATGCGATTCCATTGAATAATATGTGAGATCAACCAACGCGGAATAGCAGAGTATGTACCCATGTACTACATTGGTGTAATTGAAGCAATAGTTAAAGTTGGATTGTAAAGCTGTTGGGCTTAGAAACGAACGGATTCCTAAAAACGTAAATGGCTCAGCCTGAGAGGTAGACCGTGGCGTAAGTGGGAGGATTGTGTTAAGGTTTTACAATTACAGCTCATACCAGATCTTGCGGATTTTGGTTCGAGCTGTAATCTGTAGAGCGAAGTTTGTAAACATCCATTTGTAGTATCGGTATCGAGTCACGAGAATATTAGAGGTTACACAAAGCTGAAATACAGATCATGGATCTACCAAGTTAACATAATTGAAGTGATTGGTAAAAAACGAGTTACTGAAAAATTAGTAAGCACGGAAGAGACTGGTGAACAGAGTATACCGTAGGCGTAGTTGACAGGATTGTGCTAAGGGCGAACTTTTGGATTTGGGGCGATCGCCCGTAGATGAATGTTTGTAAAGCAGAGGTAGTATCCTGATAGAGCAGCGGTTCCAAAACTGGGGGGGGGCGTGAGGACATGTCAGGGGGGCCGAGATAAGTTGAACATTAAATTAAATTTAAGTAGTCTTTCTAAAATTCTAAATTAACCATGATGTTTAGACAAAGCTTCATTTTGGTTAAAATATTTCAAAGTATATCCTAGTGTATCGCGGGAAGCTCTTCTTTTATGTTTGCCTTTTTCAAGCACCTATTTGTGCGAAAAAGTATTTTCAACACTTGTGGCAATTAAAACAAAGTATCGGAATAAACTTGATGTTGCTAGTGACTTGCGTTGTGCACTTACTAAAACTCGTATAGACATACTAGTAAGAAAAATGGAAGCCCATCCATCTCACTAACCAACCTAATCTATTTTTCTCTTATTAATAATTTTTGTATTTTATGAAAACTGATATTGTTGTACCTTATAGCAGTGTAAATAAATGTTTTGTTTTCAATGTAATACTTATTTGTTTTTGTTTTGTTCCTACGCCCACACAATTTATTGTTAAGGGGGGGCGCGAGAAGCTTTCATTTCAACAAAAGGGGAGTGTTCAAAAAAGTTTGGGAACCCTGTCATAGAGCCTTCGGGAACGCTGAACCTTTAATTACCTTTAATTATTATTATCTTTATTTACTTTTAGGTTGTTCCGATCCAGTTTGCTGTAATAAACTAATCCCCACAGCACGGTATATTTAAAGGAAAAATAATTTTTTAGCTAGTATTGTTAGTTCAGATTCCAAAAATCTGAACTTTATTACTACAAGAATCTGGGAATCAGAAAACAGCAACGGTTGTGCTGGCAGGTGATTTGACCAGACTCAATCGCCAAGTTTTTCCCCAATCGAGGTAACCCACTTTGGATGAGCTCCAGAAGGGCTTACAGATCACGTGACAGTTAACAGGTGCCACCTGTGATCTAGTGGTTAGCACAATAACCTACTGAGCCCTAGATCACGAGTTCGCTGCACGACCTTGCAGGGAGTAGAAGATCCTTGGTTATGCTGTTCTTAGGGAGGGAAGTTTTTTTTTTTTATTTATTGATATATACAACTGTAATCATATTGCATCAAGTAAATCTGCTATATGAACAAAGGACATGGAAAAAAAAAGCAATTTTTGAGAAACTATCCATTGATAGCACTCCAATAAAGATCTATAGTAGAAGGTCTCAAGGCCTTCTTTTCAGACGCCTCGGAGGGTTATCAGGAATTGTATGGGAAGCAAGTTGAGAGACTAGCTGATTCAAGTGTGTATGGGGCTTGTCATGGAATGATAGGTATCTAGTTTGGGCCAAATCAGCAACATATGGGATATTAAGATCATGATGGATGAGTTTTTTTGTGGCATAATAAGGAGCATTGAGGATTTTACGAAGGATTTTGGATTGCAAGGATTGGATACGAGATGAATTGGATGGTTTAGTAGAGCCCCAAAGCTGAAATCCGTATGTCCAAATAGGTCTGATAACTGTCATGTAAATGAGTCTTTTGTAATTAATTGGGAGCTTTGAACGTTTGTCCAGTAAGTGTTGAAGTAGGCGAAAACGTCGAGCAGTTTCTTGTCTTTTCAGTCTTCTATGAGAGAAGGAAAGTTAAACGAGAGTCACGAGTCTGTACCTTAATTTAGGACTCCCACTTTAGCATCGTCCTATTAACCAAAGCAGCATAAAGCCACATTATATTAATAAATAAATTATAAAGTTAACAGATTAAGTTAAGGAAGAAATATATGAGATGAAAATGGTTGACTGGATGATCTTATGTAAAGGAGATGGTTGGGGGGTGCAGTCAATAAGAACACCGAATAAGTGAAGTACTTATATTATGTGCCGACGTTTCGACCTACAGTGTAGGTCATCTTCAGGGCTAACAGAGAAACAAACAGAACAAAAATGTAAAAACATCAAAGTTGTACAGTAACAATACTAGTGACAAATAATGTAGAAAAAAACAAAGTGGCAGATATGAAAATAGAAGATAAAGAATATTAAAAAGGAGTCAGATTATAATAAAATAAAGATATAGACAGATTTAAAAATTACTGATAATGAAAAGGCATTAAACTAGAGGTAGATATAATAAAAATCAGATAAAGACAAATATAACAAAATTATTGAAATAATGACAGATATAATTATAGAAAATGTGGTAGAATATAATAAATTAAGATAAAGACAGATATAACAAAGATATTGATAATGGAAAGAAAATGAAAATAATGGCAGATATAATAAAGTAAGACAGATTTAATAAAATTAAAGAAAATGAGCAGAAATGATAAATAATAAATAACGCATATAAAATAAAAATAGAAAATAAATGTACAGAATGGATAGTACAGTACAATATAATAATATAAAGAAAAATCAAAAGGAGGAGTTAAACAAAAGAAACAAAATGAGGATATTTAAATATAAAGAAAGGTTGGAATATGAATAATACAGAAAACTAGTAAAATAAAGGTGTAAAATGTATGATAACGGACTTAATGATGTTACCAAATTACAGAAAAGTATGGAACTATATGTACAATAACAAATGTGAATAATAGAAAAACTATTGTACAATAACACCAGTGTACAATGACTGTATTGAAAATATAGTAGATAGGAATAGAATATGAAAAGATAAAATAGGTGAAAACGCTAGTACAGTAACAATAGTTTACAATGTATGTATGAAAAAATTAGATGGGATTAATGAATTAGAAAAATAAAGGCCTATCCCTCTCTGACTCCTGCTTCCATACAACCAACACCCTCCGTATCAAAGAAATCCTTTTTAAAAACAATTTCCCTCCCTATATTGTTAATAAACTCATCCATGACTACTATAACCCCCCCACCCTCACCCGATCACCACATCCACCATCTATCCCGATATACAGATCCTTGCCATATATACCCACCCTCTCTAATTGCATTCAAAAATACTTACGTTCCGTTATCCCCAATTTACGTATTGCCTTCAAATCCCATAACAAACTTTCCCATATCTATACCCGTATCAAAGATCCTATTCCCTTCAAGCTTCGTTCCCATGTCGTTTATCGGATACCTTGTTCTTCTACTAATTGCAACTCTTCCTATATAGGTGAAACCAAAAACTTCCTTAAAGACCGTATTTCTCAACACAAATATGCCATTTCCTCCCATAACCTCACCTCCTCTAAACTTTCCGAACATGCCATTTCTTTAAACCACACCTTTGATTTTGAAAATACGTCTATCCTAGCTACAGCGCATAACCATGACAAACGCATCCTCTCTGAAACCATCCACATAAATTTAGATTCCTCCTCTATCAATCTTAAGTCTGACTCTCATCACCTTTCCTCTACCTACTCCCAAATTTTTAATTTACTCAAAAGACCTTAAATTCCGTTTCTTCGTCATTTATGTTTCTTTTGTTATCACTCGGTTTACATCTCTTTCATTGTTTCAACTTTTTTTATTTTTATTGTATTTATAATACATAAAAATATGTATTCATATTAATTTTATCCATCTACTCCCTTTCCCCATCTTTTCCTATTCTCCAGCATGGTTACCTTCTATAGTTAACTTTTGGCCACTAGATTTCGCCCCTATCTCTTCCCCCGGTCTTAACGTTTTTTTTTGCTGGAATCCGATAAATTCCCGTTACTCCGACTTTGATGTTTTCTTTTTTATCACTCTATCGACATTTCTTTCATTGTTTTAATTTTATTTATATTTTTTATCCTTTTTTCCTATACTCCAGTATAGTTACCTTCTATAGTTAACTTTCCGGCCACTAGATTCCGCCCCCATCTCTTCCCTCGTTCTCAACGGTCAAATTGGCCCAGTACACTCTAGCTGCGATCTGTAACGGCCACGCTTCCCATCATCCGGTATGTCTCCTCTTCATTTCTTCTTTTTATTTATTTTAAACTTTTCTCTTTATCCTTTCTCCAATTTCAATTTTCTTATTTTTTCCCCTTATCATTTTGGCATCCATCATATGTTGGTAATCATGTGTTCATATTTTTAAACACCTATTTTATTTTTCTAATTCATTAATCCCATCTAATTTTTTCATACATACATTGTAAACTATTGTTACTGTACTAGCGTTTTCACCTATTTTATCTTTTCATATTCTATTCCTATCTACTATATTTTCAATACAGTCATTGTACACTGGTGTTATTGTACAATAGTTTTTCTATTATTCACATTTGTTATTGAACATATAGTTCCATACTTTTCTGTAATTTGGTAACATCATTAAGTCCGTTATCATACATTTTACACCTTTATTTTACTAGTTTTCTGTATTATTCATATTCCAACCTTTCTTTATATTTCAATATCCTCATTTTGTTTCTTTTGTTTAACTCCTCCTTTTGATTTTTCTTTATATTATTATATTGTACTGTACTATCCATTCTGTACATTTAATTTCTATTTTTATTTTATATGCGTTATTTATTATTTATCATTTCTGCTCATTTTCTTTAATTTTATTAAATCTGTCTTACTTTATTATATCTGCCATTATTTTCATTTTCTTTCCATTATCAATATCTTTGTTATATCTGTCTTTATCTGACGGATTCTATACAACCTTTGAACCCCTATTATATTAAAGGGGAAACCCTTGGAGTGGAATTATCCGAATTTCTTTTTTAAGCTTTACACAGAACCTAACTACAAATTTCAAGATGCTAGGTTCCTGATTTACCTTTAATTATGTACTATAACGGAGGGGGGCACATGCCCCCGTGCCCCCACATAGATCATGGATAGGATATCAAAACAAATAGTTTCACTCATGTTCTTTCTGTTATTTTAACAACTATTATCATGTGATTTGCCTTTATTTATGTACAATAATGGATTCTCCACAGTACCTGAAATACTGTCGGGGGGGCACGTGCCCCCTTGCACCCTCCCATAAATCCGCGCTTGCTATGGCATATGTGTTATTCTGATGTATAACCTATATTACTGTAAAGTTTCATCCAAATCCATCCAGTAGTTTTTGCGTGAAAGAGAGACAAACATACAAAGATTCACATTAGTAAGATTGACAATGGACTAGTACATCTAACTTAGAGACTTCTCTCTTACATACTCTAAACTTCGAGGTAAGAAGCCAGCAAGTATCTCTAGTTCATCAACTAACCATTAACATTGGACGCCGCTCCACATATAGGTTTTAATAATTATATAAATGATACAATAATTAATACATACATAACTTTATAAATAAACATATTTATGTGAAATTGGTGCTGAATCGAGAACTGTAAATCCGGCACTGTCATGAGATATCGATTTCCCTCGACAGTGGTTACGTAATAGTTACGGTCGTGACAGTAACAAAGAGAAGTAAGAGCGGAGAAAAATTCCTGTCATTGACAGCCATTTTGTCTCCCCCCCTCCCCCCCGAGGACTTATGTAACGACCTGCAATTATGTAACCTTCCCCCCGAAGGTCGCTATCGATAATGGCTCTTATCAAGCCCTTAAGGCTCGAAAATCTTGAAAAGGAAAAATTAAATTGTAGTGCGGTTGGTGGATTTACTTTTGCACAAATAAGAGTTGTTTTCGGATATAATTTTTATCGAATTAATTTTTATATATCGCAATAGTATTTCTCAACTGACATAACTCAAAAATCGGTAGTGAGTTATGACCATGAAAGAAATGGTTAAATATCGTTTTATCACTCATCAAAAGTATATGAACCCAGCTTCAGAGCTTGTCTGCCAGAAGGGACTTGTGTCACTCCTTTTTTCCCCTAAAATGTAGGACTATGGATGGCACACTTTAGAAAAACGCAATAACATAATGGCACAAAGAAAAAAGCATAGATCCTTCGGATTCGTTAAGACTTATTATTTTGATTGGGAGATAAGAAGATACCTCAGATTTCCATCCTAAAGCATATTCCAAACTCCGTCCAAAGATACCAACTAGAGACAGCCTTCCACCACCAAATGGAGTTACTTTAGAAGGAAGGATGATTCAGGAGAACAGCTAGTAGAGTTTAAAAATAGACATATTAAAGATTCCATGAGTGGCTGAGTGGTAGAGCACTGCGTCGCAATGCCGAAGGTCCTGGGTTCAAATCCCGCTGCTGGCAAGACTTGAATTTAATCTCACAGGTGCCAGAAATGGATTCTGTGAAATCTAGAACCCTCATGGGGTTCATCCAGCCTTTATAAATTGTTACCCAAAATAAGGGGGAAAATCTGGCGGTTGAACGTGCAATAGCTTTCTCCAAGAAAAAGTACAGCTTCTACTATGTACTGGACCCCAGATCCTTCAAGGGTTGTAAGATAGGGGGGGGGAGAGATAAAATTGTCTATTATCCAGCCTAATCATAATCGGAATAGCTCGACCATAAACATAATAAATAATTGAAGATGAAACTTTTCAGGGATCACAGTTTTATTTAACGTATGGGATATAAGGAAATTTGAGGCGAGTAGAATGGAAAAAATGCAGTATTTAGATCTTTATTCGGCTTAATAATAATAGGAGTATTTGAACCATAAAAATAATAAATAATTTAAGACAAAATTTTCAGGGATCACAATTTTATTTAATGTATGTGAGATAAGACGGAAAATGGGTTAGGAAAGTTTTGGCTGAATGGGAGCAATTTGTAAGCGAATACTGTCCCCGTATTCCAGGCCCCCGTATGCTTCTCCCTCTTCCAGCTTAATCTCAGATTTCCATCCTTTTCCGCCCATTTTCATCTCCGCCGTGAAAATATCAAGTCGCTAAAACTGCCAAGGAATTTACATTTTTATCACGCACGAGATTTTTCCCCCTCACTTCCCGAATCTCAACTAACCCCGGGAAGTAATTCAATCTGGCTTAGGGAGGTTGGCAATCTACCCGAGGATAGTGGGGGAATTGAATGGCGATAATGGGGATGTATTGGGGATCCGCGGTGGACAAATCCTCTTAGACCTCGACATCTTCCAGCCTGGACCCTTCAGCTGCCTGGAATAATTTATCCAATCTGGGATGCCCTTACTGTACCCTCAAGTCACCACATGTTCCAAACGATCCATATGATTGCAGTTTTGTGAATAAGATCTTGACTTCATATTCAAAAAAACAACGTCATAACAAACTTAACGTTCTTATTTTTTATTTTTAAAGAGAAAAGATAGGCCCTCGGCCGGGATTCGAACCCGGAACCTCTGTCTCTCCGTGACAGTCCCCTACCAAGGCCGCCTGCCGGATAAGAGAAAAGATTTGTCCTCTGCCGGCAGGCGGCCTTGGTGGCTCAAATGGTAGGGCACTGTCACGGAGAGACAGAGGATCCGGGTTCGAATCCCGGCCGAGGGCCTATCTTTTCTCTTTAAGAATAAAAATATTTAAAAATAAAAAAAATGACCAATAATTATAAAAAGTTAACGTTGCTATGATTAAATAATTCATATGACAATTATCATGAAAATGTATAAATAGATTTTTATTTTCTATATTAGTAATTAACAATATGAATTTAAGACCGTGGGTAAATTCCAACGAAAAGCCTTAAGTCTCCAAACTGAAACAGACTTAAGGCTTTTTCTTTTTCTGTTTTAGTTTGGAGACTTAAGGCTTTTCGTTGGAATTTTTCCACGGTCTTAACATTTATGTTAGGTCTCTTTTTACTTTTCAATATTAATAAGAATTTAACTGAAAAAACTTGTACCACTACAACCCGTGAACGGGTCTGGGTTTAGTACGTGGTAGAGACTGTACTGTTTCATGGAAAACGTTTGTTTGTTCTTGATCACGCTCAACCGCCAGACTTCCCCCTTATTTTGGGTACTCACTTTTATAGAGACTGGGTGAGCCCTAGCAGATTCCTGGATCCATCTTCTGCCAGTAAAAGATTAAATAAAAGTTTCCCAGCGACCGAAGTTGAATCCAAGACCTTTGACACCGCAACTCCGCTTGTTATAGTATAGTTTTATATTTTTTAATTTAAATTCAAACCGAAATCTAATCGTGTGTTAAACTATTTTTAATACAATAAAATGAAATAACGTTAAAACAGAACTTTTCGACAACTTTAACATTTACTAGACGAACTCTATAAGCTCCCAATTAATTACAAAAGACTCACATATATGACTATTACAAGATCTATTTGGACTTACAGAGTAGAGCTTTGGGGATCCACTAAGCCAACGAATCCCTATCGAATTCAATCCATACAATCCTTCGTAAAATACTTAATGCCCCTTATTCTGTTACGAATGAAGTCATCCATAATGACCTTTAGGTTATCAACACACTCCCGTTACTATATCTGTATCCCGGAGGTAAAGGACACCATGTTCACAAAATAGATATTTTATAAATACTATGAAAATACTTCCAATTACTTATCAATTCCAATAAGAATATTCTTTAAGCTGTTTTTAAAGAAGCGAAGAAACAAATTTTAATATTTTAAAGTTATGGAAAATTGGCTTTTCTGAAAAAATAAAAAGATAACAAAAATGAGACATTGTGTCCTTGACTTCTGGATTACAGATATATATAATTTATTATTTTTTTAAAATGTATTTATTGAAATTGACATCTGTGTATTGAATACATCAAGTAAATATAATGAAAGATAAATAATAAGTAAGTAGAGAAACTATCAATTGGTAGTAATCAAACAAAATGCTCAACTTAGAAGGTCAGGAGGCCATCTTCTTTTCAGACGCCTCGGAAGATTATCAGGAATTGAAGAGATTGCTAGGTTTGCAACTAGTGGGTTTGAGTGGAAATAAAATATATCATGAAAAGATTGATATCGGATTCGGGACAAATCAGCAACAAATGGAACATTAAGTTCATTATGGATTACTTTGTTCGTAACAAAGTAAGGAGTATTGAGGATTTTAGGAAGGATTTTGGATTGTAAAGATTGGATAAGAGATGAATTGGATGGTTTAGTAGAGCCCCAAAGCTCAACTCCGTATGTCCAAATAGGCCTGATAACTATCATGTAAATGAGTCTTTTGTAATTAATTGGGAGCTTAGAGCGTTTGTCTAGTAAATTTCGAAGTTGCCTGAAACGGCGAGTAGTTTCTTGTCGTTTCAGTCTAGGATGAGGATTCCAAGTTAAGCGTTTATCTCATTTATAAATCGGGTAAAGTAAAAGTCTGTTTAATTCGAATCCGATATGATTAAGAAGAATGTAAATAATAAAATATATGTTAAATATCAAACATAATTAGTTGTTGTCGGGTATCATAGCTATTTTTTATTGTATTATTATTTTTTTATTTTATTTCCAAACAAATATTTTATTAAAACGAATATTTTATTGCATTAAAAGCCAGTTCTTTTTTGTTTGTTATATAATTCTAATAATAATAAAATTCATTAAAAGGAAACAAAAGAATTCAGAGAGTAATTTTAAAAACATATGTTTTAATATTAAGTGTGATGTTCAAAAAACAAAACAAGATGAGCCTCAAGACAGTTGCCCTGTGAGAAGGTTGCTTGCTACTCTACACTTGATTTTGTCGCCACTTCTTCATCACTTTCACATCTTCTTCATCTTGAATTTTGTCAACTCTCCCCAGTAAAACTTCTCGCTATTTTCATCTAATTTTGGACTTACCGGTTAGAGACACATTTAATTTTTCTACTCATCATCATTTCGAATCATCAAATCATCGCTATCAAGAACTCAACACTTTTCAAGAACTCAGTTTTTTATTGATTCACAGACCAGTAATATTTTTTGTTTTAAGACTTATCTCTCTTTAGTAAATAAGTTATAATAGCTTAATAATAAATAATTGATACTAGCTTAGTGAATTTTCTTTTTTTTATTTAGTTTTTAGGTTTAGTCGTGCACATTAATATTTTTGTAATTGTTCTTTTTCTATTTTTACATTATATGTATACTTATCATTTACTCATTTTTGGATGTTTTTATTTGTATTTACTTGATGAATTTCTTTTCTTTCCTTTTATTGCTTCAATTATGTGTATTTGGGGAAATTGCCACCCAATCAAAACTATCAGGTTTTTTTATCGAATTCACAACCGGCAAATTCGCTCGGATAGAAGGTTAGCGACTTATTATTATTACGAGCCCCTTCTTCCACAGTTGTCAGGAGACATATATTTTAGTGAAATTAATCAAGATGATGAAGAACATGTAAGCCTGATTACTTGTTCATAAGAGAACGCACGGAATACGCTACTTCTCCAGATCCTCAATCCTCCAGGCCTTTATCTCAGGGAAGGGCGGAACCCGAGGCGCTGGATAATGTAAAAGGTAATGAGAAAAAAAGTGAATTCTCAGGAATTATTAATTAATTTTTTACTCGTTTACTTTGCGTAAGTGAAAATTTAATTAAGGTTTCAGTTTGGCGGGATAGAAGATAAGCAGAAGAAATTAAAAGTCATCCTCACAATAATTGATTTTCCTTTTAATCTGAGCCTCTCATCTCCAGCCCCGGCTAACTCCAGATGTAATCCTCTGTTAATTATATTATGGGAAGGGAGGGAGGGAGGGTAGTGACCGGGGTATGTATATGTATATATATATATATATATATATATATATATATATATATATATATATATATAAATTAAAATAGTAAAAAGATTAGCGAATACTAAGGTACGATCTCGACACTAGAGATAATGCTCCCCCCGAGGATTTATGTTCCATCGGTCCAGCTCTCCGACGTTTACCAGTCGCCTCATGTATATATACCAACATATAGTGTATACATCATGTCGAAACAAGTATATACAAGTAGGATTGTGCCCCAGGAGGGTCCTAGATCCCATATGATTCATCTCCGGCTGCAATCAGACTAAATAAAAGTCGTTCCCGCAGCGGGATTTGAACCAGGATTTTCGGCATGGCAACTCAGTGCAGTATCACTGAGCCAATCCTCCCCCTAAATGGGTGCCCAAAAAAGGCTGAAAATCTGGCGGTTGAGAGTGATTTAGGACTAATCACCTCCCAGCACAACCGTTGTCCATGAAAGAATACTTTCTCTACCATGTACTGAATCCTTTCATGGTTTGTAGTGGTACAGATTTTTTTTTATTGTTGTTATAATTAATAGACTTATTAGAAGGTGAAACGAATGAAGAAGGTGAGGTTAATGTTGGGCCCGACAACTTGCTCATAAAATGACACTCTCCAGACCTTCATACCGAAATGGTGAAGGGCTTCATTTTTTTTTTTTTAAATCTTTAATTTCAGTATTCTGTCCTGGAGTGGATCAGTAGTAGAGCGTTGATTTGCCATGCCGAGAATAGACTCTTGGCCGAGATAATCCCGCTGCTTGGTAGACTTTTATTTAAACTGTCAGCAGCCAGAGATGGATCCTATCGGATCTAGGACCCTCCTGGAGCTTATTCAGCCTCTGTAAAGTGAGTAATAAAAAAATAAGGAAAAAATCTAGATGTTAAGCGTGATATAGGACAAACCACTTTCCTGCACAAACGTTATCCAATAAATAGTACAGTCTCCACCACTTACTGAACCAAAGGCCTACTTTAAAAAGTTGTAGTGGTAAATGAAGGATCTTGGGTAGCGACGTAGTGAACCCAAGACCTGTCATGGTTTGTGGTTCTGCAGGTTTTTTTTTCTGTAACAAGTTCCTGATGATGCTTAAAATGATAAAATATTCAGAGATATTTTTGTTTTCTGTCGTTTTTCACTTTCGTAAATAATTTGATCAACACTGTTGAGAAACTATACTAATAAATTTTTAAGAAGAAGAAAATGGTCCGGGTATAGATAAAAAAAATTCTCATATGTAGGGAGAACTTTGTATTGCTAAGCCAACGTTTCGACCCATATTGCAGATCTTCTTCAGGGCTAAATATAAAAGTTACAAATAAATTAAAATAATTCATGGAACAGAATATTGATAGAATAATGAGTAGAATAATAAGTAGTTAGTAGTAGGAATAAAAACCAGAGGGGATTGAATTATATAATGACAGAGAGGTACTGTATTAACAACTGTTTTAAATCCAACAAAGTAACAAATGCAAAATTAAAAATTAGAGCAAAGTAAAAAAAATGAAAAATTATCCAATAAAGTGTCAAATAAAAATTACCCAATAATCAGGGGTATAAGGGAAAATCCAACGGAGAAATATACAAAAATTTGGAAGATCTTGAAGCAGTCATCAGGACCAGGAGACTGAGGTTCTACGGCCACATGGTCAGAAGGAACAATAAGAGGCTGAACAAATATAAAGTTGCATGCAAATATTTGTTATATTATACAAATATATAATATAACAAATATAATCTAAAAATTTCGGTCCCATTTACAGATTTTTATTTAACAATAAAAGAAGATTGTCATAACACATGGCAGCATCAATATTCACTTTCTACTACAGGGCAATATTATAAATTCGTATTTCCTAGTATCTCACGCAGGCCATGGTTTTCAAATATCAATTTAAATAAACAGAAAATAAAAACATATTGTAGATTACGGTCGAATCACGGTTTATGTAACAGCTATTTGCACCGTATCGGAATTTCGGAATCGGCCGCATGCCAAAACTGCAGAAATCGAGAAACTCTGCACCATATCGTTATGGAATGTAAGTCATATACACCTCATAGAAAAAAACTTCTACAAGATCTTAAAAAAAATAACATTTCATACAAAGAAATAATATCACTAAGTGAAAAATATGAGATAAGCTCCATATTGAATTATTTTAAATCAATAAAAAAATTTATTTAAAACATAAATATGTAAATATTTTTTTCATTCTTACTTATTATTCTGGCTGTATGGAAGTGTCCAATGCCATCGAAAGGAGAAGAAAAAAAAAAAAAACGTGGTCCTTCCTGGCTGATTCGTGTAAAAAAAAAAGTATGTTAAAACAGGTAACAAACGAAAAAATTAAGAATTAGGACAGACTTGTAGTAAAAAAAAGATTAAAGATTTTTAAAAAAAATTATAGAACAGAATTATAGTAGATATAATAATAAAATGAAAATTAATACAAATAAAAAATAAACAATAGAGATTAATAAAAAATATAGTTACAAATTATGGAACAAACTGAATTATAGTATATAGAATTGGTATATAAATATTTTTATAGGGTTATAAGGAATTATATACGGAATAATTAATGTGAATTCTATAAAAATTAGCTAAACAATTTTTTTTTTTAAACAGATGGTAAATCATAGCAAGACCTTAGGATATAATGATAAAAGATTAATACATTTTTAATTTATTAATATAGTTTTAAAATACAAATACATTACAATACAAAAAAAGCGGATATAAAGTAAATACAAGTTGATAGCGGACAAGATAACCGTGGGAACTTTCCATCGCTATTGTTATTCCCGAAACGTTTAAGAGAAAACTCTCAAGTCTCGACCAAGTTACTTAGTAGCGTTTGCAAATGGAGTAAGTGTTTCTGAGTCGGTACAGAGAGGTCGCCCTTGTTATGAATAGAACTTTTAAAAGTTGTATAAGATTGGCTTCAGTAGAGGAATTGCGAGCTCTACCCACTCAGGCCATTGTCCTATCTCACTTCTTCCCATTTAACCTGTCACTCATAAAAGCCATTTGGCAACTTTTAAATCTTTTCTTTCGCTAGAGTTCCCTCTCTCAAGTTTCGAAGAATTATCTCCCCAGCTTCCAACAGCAGAAAACCAGCGACCTCAGGAAAATGTTTTTATAATAAAATAAATAAATGCTTTTAAATAGCTCTATTAGCCAGAGAACGCTTTTTAACAAAAGGATCATTTTTTTATCTTTTTTTTTTTTCTTAGGCGGGAATTCCCACTTTTCTGTAGCTAATGCCTCGCTTTTATTAATTCAAGCTGTTGCTGAGCTGCTTTACAACAGGCAATTTTTTTCTAATTAAGCAATCTTATCTCGATTAGGTCTTGCCTTTGAAATAAAAACCTGTACCATTACAACCCGTGGACGGTCTGGGGCTCAGTACATGGTAGAGACTGTACTGTTTCATGGACAACGGTTCTGCAAGAAGGTGACGTCCTAGATTACGCTCAACCACCAGATTTCCCCCCTTTTTTTGGGTACCCTATTTTTACAACATTTTATAGAGGCTGGCTGAGCTCAGGAGCGTCCTAGATCCCATATGATTTAACTCCGTGATATGATTCAGTGATCTATCATTGAGCCCCTCCTTCTTTCTTGATTTCTTGATCAATATATGAAATGATTCAGTTATAACATCCCATACTCTTCAATTCCATACCACTGACCTTGAAAATGGCTTCTAAACTGAAGAATTAAACAAAAATCTCAATAATCCCGTCAAATCACCTTTACCTTCCGTCGTAAACCAACAAATTCTTGTCCTCCTGTATAGCCTAATAACATCCCACTGATTCCTGTAGATCAGGTCTAACACTTAGGACTACACCTTGACAAACGCTTAACTGGGAATCCTCATACTGGACTGAAACAACAAAAAACATCTCGCCGTTTCAAAGTACTTCAACACTTACAAGACAAATGCTCTAAGCTCGATTTTTTTATATCATTTATTTTCCAGATCGGCTATTCCTAGCCTTACATGTTTTTATTTTAAATAATGAATTTTAAACTTTAACAAAAGGTAAAAGTGTGGGGTTTCGTTTCATGCAAGAGACCCCCCTGACTGTACATTATCAGCTTATTTGCAAGAGAAGTTATAAATATATAATAGTTTTTTTCATATAAAATAATTATAATGTAATATTTCTAAGCTCTCAATTAATTATAAAAGATTCATCTACATGACAAACATTAGACCCATCTGGACATACGAAAAAGGACGATTTAAAAAGTGTCGGGCAGACATGACAGTAGTAAGTTTGGACTCGTTAATTTTTTGTAAATTGCTCGAGTCTTAATTATACTTGTATTTCATATATTATATTTACTATTATAATATAATAATATTATGCAACTAATTACGACATATCCGAAAGAAAAGGTGAGCGACCAGCGGAAATGGTGATACAGTGCTCTGGTGCCTGACCGGAAGTTCAGTCAGTGCGGTGAGGTTGTTCTCATGGGTTCCTATCGTCATCCTAAATTCTAGAATCGCTCATATTGCTAATGTTAGTAATCAATGTGACTTCTGGATACTTCATAGATATGGATGCCTCTTAGATACAGGATATCTATCAAGGTATGCTAACAACAGTAAGTTATTGGTCCTTCAGAGTTAATTTAGTTAGGGTATACAAATCTAAATGCTGTACATGAACAACAGTTTGAATAAATCTGGCATTAGAATCAACAAGAGAACAAGATATGATGGTTTCATGGAAGCGTGTGACATTCTAACAAAATAAGCCTTTTGTGCTACACAAAAGTCAAGTAACTGTCAAAATTGCGGGGAAAAATCTCGAAATTATAGAACGTTTTTTGTTTTTAGATATATAATGACTAAACGATGCATATGCTGGGTTATACCAAATCATGCATCAAATGGGAAGGTTTAATATAACAGTTTGTTTAAATCAAGTGACCATTAAATTGGGCTGAAATTAAATATTATGAATTACATATGAAAATTAATCGATTCCGCTTACTTAAGCACAAGAAACTCATTTTGGAGATAGTTTGACTTAACCACTTATTGGTTGTGACTTAAAAGAAACTTGACATATTAGTTTGCTTAATATTGGCTTCCTCTTCATGACAGTCAAGTTTCTAGTATTTTTAAATATTATGTAGTAGTTTTGGAATATATAATTATTTATAAAATATTCTTCAAAACTATATTCTATTAACTGCAATGCCGACATTTCTTCTTATGTTTTTCTCTAAGCCGGTTCGGATAATTAAACGTTCGAAAAATGTACGATATAAAAACCTGTACCACTACAATCCGTGAACGCGTCCGGGGTTCAGTACACGGTAGAGACTACTGTTTCATGGACAGCGGTTGTGCAGGGAGGTGATTTGTCTTAGATCACACTCAAGCCCCAGATATTTCCCCCTTATATTGGGTACTGACTTTATAGAGTCTGGCATGAAGAAAACATACATCAGTATAATTACTTTCAATATTGTTCCGCCGTATTTGAATACGTTTTGTACCATAATTATACCCAATAAAATAACGTTAAAAATAATAACATTGACTAAATTATGGTAATAAGCGGTAATAGATGATTTAGCAGTAATGTAATAGGGGACGTATAAGTTAGATTTGGTGCAGTAAAAATGTTGTAAAAGGTGCAATAAAAAACCCATTTCATTTTCTTCCTTTTTAGAGGTACTCTCAATCTGCAGCAGACAAGATAATTACAAACTGGTATATTTTTGTTATACCAACCACTACACCAAGCGTGACTCCCAAATTCGTTTGTTTGTTCATTTAAGGTCACTTTGTTCTGCTATGGTTATTCGTACGATGCTTTAAATTTTGCCTATCAAGGTTAAATTAGGATAGGGATTTTTAACGAGTACCTGACATTGCACAGGCTCGAGACCCCCGTTTAACATCCCTTCCGAAGGACGGCGTAGCTAAGGATTTACTCCCAAATTTACTATATACCTAATGAATTATCAACGTTAATTTTTGGTCACATTCATGCATTTATGTGTTGCATTCCATTTAAATAAACAAAACATTTTAATGGAACAATCGTTACTATTCAGGATCAATTTTTGAGCCCCGATTTATAGTTTTCATTAGTGTTAATGATATATCTACAGCTCCGATGAATAAGTGGCTAAGTCGAGTTTTAGAGGTTCCAAGTGGTCTAGTGTTTCAGGGGGCCTGGGAGGTGGCCCTAAACTTTTTTCGTTATAGTAAAAAATTCTTAGTTATGCCGTCCTTCGGAAGTGACGTTAAATGGTCCCGAGCCTTTATGGTGTCAGGTACTCGTTAAATATCGTATACGATACTGCAATGGCGATTTGTTATAGCAGCATAAAAATACGTTAAATGAATAAACAACAAGTCGAATTTCGTCCAAAACGATTTCCTTATACTTGGCTCAATATTTAAAATAATTGACTAAGCCAGCCTTTAGGTTGAAAATGAGTAATTGCTCATATTAAAACTCCATCTAAAGCCCAATACATGATTCGTGTTCCCTCAATGTAGTTAACTCTCTCTGGCCAAAATTCGAATTAACCACTTATTCACTGAGGCTGTAGATATGTCTTCTTCTTTTTTTAAAAAAAATTATATATTAATTAAAAAATACTCATATACATGACAATCATTGAACCCACTGAACTTATGTTGTAGAGCTTTGGGGTTCCTCTAAGCCATCGAAGTCCTCTCGAATTCAATCCTTACAATCCAAAATCCTTCGTAAAATCCTCAACGCTCCTTACTTTATTACGAGCAAAGTAATCCAAAATCACCTTAATTTCTGTTACTGATTAGGCACGAATCTGATCCTGTCCTTTCATGACATACTTTATTCCCATTCGAACCCAACAGTTTCAAACCTAGCAACCTCGTCAATTCCTGATAATCTTCCGAGGCTGTATATATATATATATTTTTCGATACATTCGCAATCCTCTACTACACCACCCAACACTGCGGAGGGTATTGTGCCCCAGGGAGCAGATAGAGCGGTAGACAATGGCCAGGACACGGCCCATGGCCGGCCATTATCGTCATCACGGCTCAATGGCTGTCCTTACGTATCGCCATGCTCCGTCTCCTCTCCATTCAGGACCTCGTGTCCTTTTAGTGGTAATATAATGTCAATTAGTACCATTAAAGATATGATTATTTCTATAATATTATTTATATTTATAAATTTTTGAAGTGAAAAGTTTAGTCCCGTTTAGGGACTTTTGGATGTGGAAAAACTTGTAGGGTCGCGTTACTGACATACTAGACAGGGCTGTGACGTCTTCCGCGAGACTGGCGACGCCTAACGGCCTGTGCATGAATTATACAATTTGTTTTAATGTACTTTAGTTTAAAGGTTAGAATTCAATTGATATTAAACCAATAATATTTATATAATAGTTATAATTTACGACATCGCTAAACAGACTCACAGAAAACGACTACAAACTTTCCAATCAAAAATACTGAGGCTTCTCACAAAAGCACTCTGGTATTTCAATAACAAAACTCTACATACTGACTTAAAAATACCAACTGTTGACGAACACACACGAACTTACTACAAACACTTTCAAGGAAAACTACACGGACATCCAAACCCATTAATAGAACAAATGGTCACTACTCTCATGCCAGAGAACTCTAGGAGGAGATTAAAAAGAACGTGGATGAGGGATCTGTTATCATAGGAAATTGAACCAAGCCAAGGGAGAGGTAGCTGTTGGCTACTGTTCTTCTTCATGCCTCTCATGTCATTGTACTTTACCTTACTGTCAGCCAATCTGCTGATTGTCAGTGTTTTATTTGACAGGTGTGGATGCAAATATAAAGATTAAAAAAATATGTATAATAGTTATATTTAATAATAGTTGGTAATTGATATTAATAATAACTTAAAACATCAATAATTAGTTGAACTTTTCTTTACAATCAAAAAATTTTATTTGTCAGTTAAATGTCTTGTTTTGAATGATTGAAATGCATAAATATCGTTGAACTTAACGATGATAATAATGCTAAAAATAATAATAAAGTCTATAATTGAAATGCAAGGTATGAATAATATAACCAACTATGTATACTAATTATAATTATTATAATACGTGGGATAAAATACGATACGTGAGAGACCCGGGTTCGAATCCCGGCCATGGACATATCTTTTCTCTTCAAAATGAAAATATTTAAAAATTATAACAATTAATAAAAAATAAAAATAAAATAAATTAAATATTTTTGTTTGTGTTTTTATTCTAAGGGCTTCGGTTGTTTTTTTTTTGTTTGTTTTTTTTATATTTTTCCATTCTAATCATAACAAAAAAATAAAAATTACATTATTACCTTTATAGGTTTACAAATGAAAATATCTCTTTTCGTTGTTATAAAAAAAAAAAAAAAAAAATCTTTTTAATACGTTTTTAAAACATTATATAAAAAAATGAAGAGCTGCTTAGTGAAAAAAAAATACGTTTACGCAATATAATGTAGAGCCATGGTGACATAACTCTCCGCTTTGAATATGGAAATTACTTTTGACTAAAACGATTTTAGACGAAAAACACAAAGAAGTAAACTTGGTAATCGTACAGTTTAGGGTTTATGACTAAATTATTTAAAATGGATGCGAAAAGTTTTTAAAGGCAGTAAATAAAATCTAAGCGAGGCAGTTGGTTATTATGGAGAGGAGAAGGCTTGGGGATGAGTCTTGTTTAAATTACGGCGAGCAATAAAAAGAATAAAACTGGGCGAAACAACCTTCCTTATGAGGTTCACAAACTTCCTGCTAATGTCCTTAATCATTTTTATTGTTTTTAAATTCTTAGATTTATTTCGCTAAGTTAATTGATATTTTTTTTTATTGTGATTTTCTAAAATAAAAATATTATATATGAATTTATGAACTATTTATAAGATCGTAACTAGGATGTCATGGAATGAGACTTGCTGCGAGTTGCTGAGCTGATGTCCCGAGATCAAATCCCGTTGTGGCAGGTAAAGCATTCAATCCGCTATCCGCCATGGATAACGGATTGAATCCTACTTAGTGGGATTGTCTCCCTGCCAAACCATTGATTTAGAAACAGTACAGTCTTTACTATGTACCCCTTCATCGCTTGTAGTGGTGCAAGTTTATTAACACATTGCTAGTGTTTCGCTGAAATTGACCATAAGGCCCGGCGCATATTGGACCCAGCCCATGCACAGCACACGCCCAGTGGGATGGATCGAGTGCCGCATATTGAACCCAGTTGTTGTCACCCAGGTTTCGTGATTCAGCGTCAGAATCCACCTGGATTTAGAATCCAAGTCAGAACATGAAGAAATGGTTGTACTATATTCGTTAGTGAAGAGGAGGAGAAGGAAAAATATTTATTTAGCTGGGAGGAAAACATACGGAGAGCTCAACCTTTTTCAGGAAGTTCCTGATACTGTTTTTAAAAATGGTTTTCGGCTCAGTCGGAAGCAGTTACTGAATTACACGAACTCATTAAGATTGGCATAACTGGAAAGGAATGTAACGCCCAGAAACCAATTGAGAGTAAAGCAAACTCTGCACCAATTTTTTTCCCACTTATCATCCTTCATTTTACATCTAATATAGTCGGCATGACTAGTGTCAAATAGAACGTGATGTCTCCGAACGATTCCTATAAATTTTTCGAAATCCATTTGGAAAGCGCGATGGTACCCACGCCTACGAAATCTGTGCGGAGAGGACAAACGTTTCCACGCGTGGATCCCAACAGACTGGGCTAGCCGTGGCCTGGGTCCAATATGCGGTGACTCGTCAATTCTGTGGCTCAAGGCCTCAAGGCCCTGCGCATATTGGACCCAGGCAATATTGTTCCATCGTTTTGGAATACGTTTTATACCATAATTATACCCAATAAAATAACATTAAAAATAATAACAGTGACTAAATTATGGTAATAAGCGGTAATAGAAGATTCAGCAGTAATGTAATAGGGGACGTATAAGATAGATTTGGTGCAGTAAAAATGTTGTAAAAGGTGCAATAAAAAACCCATTTCATTTTCTTCCTTTTTAGAGCTACTCCCAATCTGCAGCAGACAAGATAATTACAAACGGGCGTCACTGTGTTAAGAGTCTCTACATTATAGAAGATAGGCATTGAACTTGTTATATTGTACCGGCGGCATCATGAAAGTGAATGTGTTTTGCACCAAGAGCTGGTTTGCGAGAAATAGATCGCGCTGGTAGAAGGGTCATGCCCATATGGTCAAGGAGGTTGAAGAGAAAAGAAAAGAGGGGGGCGTAGAAGATTCCACTTTCATATCAGAATTTCATAAAAATATAATAACGATAAAACTAACGCCATTTGCATAAAACGTTTCTAGCACACCTCTGAAATACCTTGGGCATTAACTACTCATAAGCCATAAGCATTTCCCCGACAGCGAAACCGTTGCGGGACTTAGCGAAGTGAAGCATAAAAGCAGCGCGGAGATGAGACAAAGAAGATTCTCTTCATATGCAAAGTGGCTGTGTGTACAAGAGTACGTACTATAGCAGTCGCTTCGTTTTATTACATCGTTTCTTTGCCCCGCCTTCTCTGCCAACTTTGTTGTTGTCGTCTTTATGGCCCTATTAAGGTTTAAAGCCAAGCAATCTAACTAAATGGATTTAATTATTATTAACTTACCAAGAATATTATTATTCTCAAATAAAACCATCCTGATTTCGATTTAAAAGCCTACTATAACATATTATAATTAATATTTTTAAATTAAAACATGTTCAAACACATGATACGAAAACTGTGGGAGGCATATTATAGTTTTGGGCTCTTTAAATAAACTCCAGCAAAACTTGATACATGACCATGATCAAGAGAATCTTGTTGTTGATAGAAATATACAGTCCCTGGCCATATAAATGTGACCACCACGAAAGATTATTTTATTTTGTTTTTCCTAATTTTTTAATATACTTTCGCGTGTCTTAATAAATTGCTGTTTTAAGTAATGGCAACACATTTATAAGTTTTTTAAAGTATTTTTTTTTAGTAATGGCAGCATTGGTGTTAGTACAGCCATTTTGTTTTACGAGTGACGGCGTGCATAATTTTTTGTTTGAAATGATTGTGGATTTATTGTTTCTTTTTCATTAAATACAAGTCGGATTCGGTAAGTTTATTATTGATTTATTATTTGTATCATATATTTTTACTATTTTGATAGTTTTTTTTTTTTCATCAATATGTAAAATAGGGTGTAAATGGGGTGACACCACAAAATATTCGATTATTTTCGAAACTATTTTTTTCAATTTCATATTATTATTAGATAACTAACTTACCCATAAAACTAATATTTAAACTCGATTTATATCATTACACATACAAAAAGATAATGCAAACATGTAACAAGAACGAATCTATCCAGTGGTCACATTAATATGGCCAGGGACTGTAATTAAAATAATAGAGAATTTTAAAAAATGTCGGCTCTTTAATGAAAAGAAACGGAGCGTCCAAAAAAGATATAAAACAAAGAAGAATTACAAGCAATTGGTATCCTTAAATCGGTACTTTAGAGCAGTTGAAAGGCACTAAGAAATTTATATACAAGCCCATAAGAATATTTCTATCTGGAGGAGAGATATTGATAATAAGTGATGCTTTAGGGAAAAAACTGCATGCCACTGAGATTGAATATTGGACGAGAGCTGCCAAGTGTCTAAGCTAAGGAGGAGGACTAATGCCGAAATTAGAGAGCCAATGAAGATCCAACATAACATAGAGACAAAGAGATTGGAATGATCTTGGCGTCTCAGAAGAAAGAAAAGAGGATTCACATCTACTGACAGAATGATAATTTATTTACCTAACCCAGTTTCGAACTCTGAACCTGTGCCTCAATGACCCAGAGTCCACTTAGTTACCAGCTTCCTAATAAGACTGAATGAGCCACCCTTGGATAATTATCAACCATACTCACCCAAAGATATTTATAATATATAACATAAGTTGGAATGATATTATTACGGATTTCTAAGTTAGCATTCTATGTTATGGAGCGGAGAGGCTCAGTGGTAAATCACTGGGTAGCCATGCTGGAAATCCTGGTTCAAATCCTGCTGCAGGTAGTACTTTTATTTAGTCGGTTTGCAGCAGGAGAATGATCATATGGGATCTAGGACCAACCTGGGGCTCACCCAGTCTCTATAAAATATTATAAAAATAGGGTACCCAAAATAAGGGGGAAAATCTAACGGTTGAGCATGACATAGGGCGTCGCCTCCTTGCAGAACCATTGCCCATAAAACAGTACAGTCGATACTATGTACTGAACCCCAGACCCGTTCAGGGATTGTAGTGGTACAGTTTTTTTTTATGTTAGCTAACCTCTCAGGTTCCATGTGCTGAATTTATTTTGTCTAAAAATCTCTTTAAATAAATTTAAACCTTTTCAGATCCTGTGTAATTGATTCGGAAAATAAATTAGCTTTTTTTCCAAGAAGATATTAACTTTTAGTCCCACGTGTCCGCAGTTATTAAATCGGCCAATCATATGCCCCTTTGAACTCCTTCGCAGATGAACTCTTGAAGGTTTCCTAGAAGCTCTTATCCATTGAAATGTCGCCTGTCCACTTGTATCTTAATGACAGCTACCTACTTCTAAGTTCTATTTATGGCTCATTCAATAGGTTTTATTATTCCCTGCGATATTTTAAAGGAGTGTAGAGACTTGAGTTGATTTAGATAATTTATTTAACCTGTTAAAGCCATAGGTCTCCTCAGATAACTATAAAGTGATCATGAGTGAGTCTCAATAAAGTGAATATCCCAAATAAGGAGAAAACCTGAGATTTGAGCATGAACTCGGCCAAATTTTCTTCCTGCAAAACAGTTAGCTTAGAAAAGTACAGCATCTACCATTTACTGAATTCATGGGTTTTCATGGTTTGTTGTCATGGATTGCAATTTATGTTATTCTTCCTCATATTACAGAAAGTCATATCTTATTTAATACAACCTAACTAGATCTTATTCGCAGTTTATTTGGTTTCGTATAAATTTATTGAATTATCGATCGTATTGTCCATGTGGAAAGTGAAGAAAACCAAAAAAAAAAGTATTGATTGCAGGTGCTGTTCTCCACAATAATTATACATATAATAATGCATTGAATTAATCAGGGTGTGCAATTGAACTTAGTTTTTAATTGTGCCAACATTTCGGTCTAAGATATAAGCCATCTTCGAGAGCAAATAGTGAGTGCCTGGTCTGGGGTGTCTCGTCAAGCTAAAACTGTCACCTCGACCTTGGCTGTTACCTCCTAACAGGCTGTTTTTTCCTAGAGTTGATAGTTGTTAGATTGACGAGATACCGCAGACCAGGCACCCACTATATGCCCTGAAGACGGCCTTCATCGTAGCCGAAACGTCGGCACAATAAAATGAGATATGCTTATTTTGAGTAAAATTTGACTGCATCCCCTGACCAGTTCAATCCATCATTAGAATCATACAGTCGACTACTTTCCACTCAAACTTATACAAATACTTCATTCATGCTACATAGAACAAGTTGCAATGTATATGAAAACCATAATAAGTCTAGAACAGATTCAACGGCCAGGATTTCCTCAAAACTGATGGTACCCACTTTATCAGTCGATTTGTGCTAACAGTTTAAAAAAATTATGTGCTAAAACTGGATTTGAACCTGAGGCCCGAGCATGGCAACTCAGCAATCTATACTTTCAGCTACCCCACTCCATATCCTTAACTAAAGCTAAATAAAAAATGAAAACAATAATTTCTTTTGAACTTATAGTAATCATGTAATTTGAGGAGTTGCATATTTCGTTTTATTATAATTTTTGTTGAAAATCTATTTTCATCATTATGTTACTGCTATGTAAAGTATCAGAAAGTGAACAGAATACAAAATATAAAATGATATGGATGATAAACATGATCAATATTAGATCTCTTAGGAACTCTACACCTTCTTCCATTCGTCGTTCCAGTAATCTTTCAACCTTCAAATCCGATATATTCAATCACCTTATATTCCTGCAATTCCCAAAAAATCGAAAATAATATCGATCAGTTTTGAGTTTGTTTATTTATATATTTATATTTGTTTATTTTTTTTGTTTGTTTATTTATTATATTTTTTGTATACTTGAATCTATGATTATGTATGTATTTATATGAGTGTGTGGGATACAAACCACGTACATATGTGTTAGTATCATCTAGTTAGATATTTAAAAAAAAAAGAAGATGAAAAATAAAGGAAATAAGTCTAAATCACTGATAGTACTGTTTGAATTTTTCTTTATTATTTTTTGTTTTTGCTTGACATAAATTCGATATATATGTAACTAAAAATTGTTTCTCTTATATAATTATTGTTAACTTATTTTAATTTTTTTTCCTTCTCTTCTTCTAATCAGTTTTTGAAAATATTGTTATTGGAGGTAATTCGCATTTGTTTTCATTTTTTTTTTTTAATATTCTTTCTCACTTACTAAATTACTTGTATTAACTAATTAAATTTTACACTCTAAGATATAATAGCTTACAATACCTGTATTGTTATTCTAAAGGGACTTGTCCCAGAATAAATAAAGACATTATTATTATTATTGTTAAATAAGATACATGATAAAGATGATATGATAGGTGAATAAAATGGATGTTATAAAACTATGTTTTACATTTAGGCCTTAAACGGAATCAAAACGAAACTAGTTAAAATGTATTCAAGCCAAAATGGTTGTATTTTTGAATTCTAAATTTATATGTTGCAAAAAACGCAAGAAGTGATGTATAGTGCGTCGAAACTGTCATTTTTCTTTAGGTTCTTTTAAACTTTACGGATAGAATTATTGTTTTTTAATATAGAACTGTTTAAGAGGAATACAAATATGTTTATCAGTGAATATAACCTGCTCTGGAAGACAGAAAACCGACTCAAAGACAGAGTGGAGATAGAGGGGAGATATAAGGGGATTGGGAAGAACGGAATAATACAGGAATAAAAGAATAACATGTATTATTCAGGACGATAAAGAATTACGACAGGCTGTTAGAGGCAAGGTAACAAGGTATCGCTGACAAGGGTTTCCTCTTGTCCTATTGGCCCAATAAGCTCAGTAATTGTCCTCATGCGGTCACCCCCCCTCGTTATTTCGCAATTTATTTTTACCAATACTCGACCTCAGATTTATAATTTACTCTCTCATTCCCATCTTCCTCGATTCCTTTCTCATTTGGTATTTTCCTTCCGAATGCTACGTATTTTATTTTAATGACACAGAAAAGGGTAGAGAAGATGTCAGGATGTGATCTTGCTCATTATTTTGATCGTCTACACGTGTGACGTTTCCACTCGCATTATATTCAGAGAAAAACTTTATTTAATATAATAACAATAAACAGTAATTATTTGTACAAAAAATATTTTAAAAAAACACCGACGGTCTCACTAAAACGTATATACACTAACGATTCAATTAGGTTTTGTTCCTATAGCCAAAGAAGAGAATACTAGGTCCATGACATTATATTGATAAATATATTGCAAATGAATAACTCTCAAACACACAGTCATGCGTCCATTCAGAGTGGATAGAGAAAATTCTGATACAATTTGAAAAAAAAAGCTATAATTCAGACAAATACGTATTTTTAAATAATGAATGCTCGTTCGCAAGTTCGTTGTCACCGAGTGACTTCCATAAGTTTAGAGCTAGTGCTATTTTGTTAATTTTCAATGTAAAAATGGCGTTACAATACTGATTTGAAGTAGATGGCAGTTTTTTTAATAATATGTGAGTGTGTAAGCCAAGTCTCAAATGGTCCATAGCAACCTTCTCATCAGGGCTACTGAAGATATTGACCATACTCTTGTTTTAACACTATTTAGTTCATTTGTATGGCAATCCTCCCTTGTCATTCCTCTCATTGTTGTATCGAATTTAAGAAATCTGCCAAGTTTTGATGGAGTCAAGATATCTCAGTAGGCATCTTCAATGACTTGTGCGTGTGCATCCCAGCAAGAGTCTTGCTTTTCTCTTCCAGGAGTCTTTCCATCTTCAAGTCTCCAAGTTGGTAATATAAGTTCAACTAATATTATATCTTATTTTCCCAAATTCTGATATGGGCTTATAAGATAGACAGCAGTATTCTGCAAACGTTGAAGCTCGTAAAGCCGTTTCTATAGAGAGTGTTTGGGACAAGAGCTCTACTCCGAGAGAAAGTTCATTTCTGTTATAAATGGAACCTTACGGTCCTCGAGAATAAAATGGAAAACTTAAATAAAAACTACGCAATCTTTCTAAAGCTAAACAACTCTTCGTTACAATTTAAAACAGCGATGAAAACATTTACAAGGCTGGATATACGAAAATTAATGTCGGAAAAAGGAAATTTGAAAAGCTAAAAGGAGACGAGCATTTTAATAGAATATTTAATAACGCATGAATGTTGGCTATAAGGGAACATCTCATGCAAATGGCGTTAATCCTTCATCGCCGATGTAAACCACCCCTCATCCATCCCCTCTCTTGCCTCCAACCCCCCTCATCCACCCCCCCAACAACCCCTCATCCATCCACCCTCGCTCATCTGCTCTTATACACAGCATTTAATATTTAGCACACTCACTCAAGGCCCCGCACGTCCTGTAAACTTTTGTAGCCGCTTTCTTATCTCATTCATATTCAAATGATTGTTTTTTCTGATTAAGAGTTGAAACTCAGTATGTAGGGTTAGGGGTCGAACCGGCTGTGGATGATAAATTATTTATTTTATTAACAGCTGAGGAACGACTCAGTAGAATCGAGAGACCTAGCAGAGGCCAAAAAAACAAACAAAAAAACTGTACCACAACAACCCCTGAACGGGTCTGGGGTTCAGTACATGGTAGAGACTGTACTGTTTCATGGACAACGGTTCTTCAAGGAGGTGACTTGTCCTAGGTCACGCTCAACCGCCAGGTGTTCCCCCTTATTTTGGGTACCCTATTTTTATAATATTTTATAGAGGCTGGGTAAGCCCCAGGAGTCCTAGATCCTTTATGATCCATCTCCAGCTGCAAACAAACTATATAAAAGTCTTGCCCGCAGCAGGACTTGAACCAGGATTTCCGGCTTAGCAACTCAGTGCTCTACCACTGAGCCACTCCGCTCTTACTAGAGGGTAATGTAGCTGTGAGTTGCTGAGTTTCTGAGATGGAGATCCTGGGCTTGAATATGGCTATGGCAGATAAATTGCTTAATTTTACTAAATCATTATATTATTTAATTTTTGTAAAAGGCTTGATATCGACAGTGTTGGACCAGCAGGCCAGCTGAGGATTCATCCAGTCTCAATAAGTTGGTAACCTAACTCTCTCTTTTTGTCCCGTCTCCCTAAATGAGGTTTGGTATAAAGATAATAATAATAATAAAATCTTTATTTATTCTGGGAATTTAAGAATAACAATACAGGTTTTTATATAGGTATTATAATGTCTTAGAGCATAATATGATTACAATTAATTAATTAGTACAATTAAATTAACAAATGAGAAAAAAAATTGAGTACTACTTCCAGTAATAACATTGAAAGAATAAAGAAAAAAAACAGTGACCAAGAAATAAAAAATAACAGAAATAAGATAAAAATAATTATATAAAGAGAAACAATAGGTAATTACATATGTATGCAAATTACAATGCCAAGTAGAAACTGGGAAAGCATAAAATGAAACAAAAATATGAACAATATCAAGTAAGATAACTTGTTCTTAAAAATATCTAACTTGATGAGAGAAGTGTCAATGATATAAATAAAAACACAACATTCATTTATCAGTTGGAAAATTTTAATTTGAAAACTGAGTATGTTATTTCAGATTTGTTGGCAATTTTAAGGATATAAGATGGTTGAATATACGGGATTCGAAGGTTGGAAGATTATTGGAACGACGAATAGAAGAAGGTATAGAGTTCCAAAGGGAGGAGGATCGGATAAGGAAAGCTCTATCAAAAGCAGTTGTTCGGTGGGATGCTATATATAGGTCTGAGAGCCGAGAACGGATGTTACGGGAGTGGATCGAGGTTTTGAATTTAAGGAGATGGGAGATGTATGATGGTCAGCGGGATTGGATAACTTAGTAAAGAAAGGAAGCTTGGAAGTATTTACGGCGATAGGAAGGTTAAGTAATACAGTCTCCACCATGTGATGAATTCAATAATTTTCATGGATTTTAGTGGTTAATTTTTCTTTTTAACAACTCACGATCTCACATTTAGCAGGCTATGTCGCGCTGTTCACTGAGTTACAAAAATATTTGACAGATCTGATTTCGTTCTGAAAGCTGTATCACTCAACTAAATTACCACGGTATTGTTTTTGAAGTGGAAAGTGGTAATTATTTGCAAATGAGAGTTAGAAATTATAATACGATAATCAAGGACTACGATTCCTAATTTTTTTTTTAATTTTTAAATTATTAAATTGAAATTAAGTCTTTCCTGAAGGTTCTAACATTCAGAAACAGAAATTTTGCTGAATTTATAAGGCGCTGAACTACTGATGTTTACGTGTCCGAATGTGGCAGCATTCTGTACTCCTCTGTGGATTTGTCGATTCCTTCTGTGGCACACCCAGCCTCTATAAAGTTGATACCCTTAATAAGGCGGATGAGGGTTATTTAGCAAAAACTCTTTGCACAACCATTAGCTCGTTAACCCGTATATGAGGTGTAATTTAGGGTTTTTTCATGACTGCTTTCTAATTTTATTTATCAGGATTAATTTATTATTTTTCAATAATGAAAATATAATTTAATTAAAGCAATGATAATTTTACTATTACAATAAATTATAATTAGACAGTTGAATACAAAGTAATTAATTATCATAAATGGGACGAAGCGAGACAGGACGGAGACCGCAACTGACGTTAATGCTGCATCGTAAATTTGTCATATTTTTCCTTCTATAGCAGCGTATTACTTTCTGTAATCACAGTTATTTTAAAATAACGACAATAAAAAGAGCTTTTACTTAAAATTTTACAATTAAAAAGAGCTTGATTTCCTAAAACATGAAAATAAAATCGTATATCCCTAAGGATACATCCTGACACCAATCCACCACTACTGCTCATGAAGAATCTTGGATTCAATGCATGGTAGAGACTGTACTGTTTCTAGGACAACAGTTGTGCAGAGAGGTGATTTGTTCGAGATCCAAGCTCAACTACTAGATTCCCCCCCCCTTATTAAGGGTACCCAACTTATATAGAAACTCAGCTCTATCTTTCCTTGTAATGCATCCACCTAAAACCTTTTTTCTCTTGAAAATCTGAATCTGATAACTATGAAGGTACATCTTTTCTTGAATTAATCCATGTTTTTACGAAAACTCCAGGGATTTTTTCAATATTTCTAAATTATTCAAATATTTCAAAAATGTCCATACTGAATGAACTGTAAAGAAATCCCACTTATGTAAAAGAAGGATAATAATAATGTATATAATGACTAGCTTATGCCCGCGGCTTCGCTCGCGTGGAATTCGGCCTGCCACATAAAGTTTCGTGAAAGATCATTTTAAATAAATAATTTAATTATTTTTTTTAAATATAAGTTACTCGTACATCCATAATTTCAGATGTCTAACTTCAAAACTGACGGATTCTATACAACCTTTGAACCCCCATTATATTAAAAGGGAAACCTTGGGGTGGAATTATCCAAATTTCTTTCTTAAACTATACAAAGAACCTATCTACAAATTTCAAGAGGCTATGTTCCTGATTTGTCTTTAATTATGTACAATAACAGGGGGGCAAGCTCACGTGACCCCACATGAATCTGCCCTTGATGTAGCCTATGATTTATAACCTATTTTATTCAATAAGTTTCATCCAAATCCGTTCAGTAGTTTTTGCGTGAATGAGTAACAAACATTCGCATATATAATATTCGTAGGATATCAAAACAAATAGTTTCACTCCTGTCTTTTCTGTTATTTTAACCACAATTATCATGTGATTTCCTTTATTTATGTACTATAATGGATTCTCCACAGTACCTAGAAAACTGTCGGCAGGGGGGGGCACGTGCCCCCTCCCCCATAAATCCGCGCTTGCTATAGCCTATGTGTTATTCTGCTGTATAACCTATATTACTGTAAAGTTTCATTAAAATCCATTCAGTAGTTTTTGCGTGAAAGAGAGACAAACATACAAACTTTCACATTTATAATATTAGTAAGATATATTTATTAAGATATACTGTATTATTAAGGAAAAATATTTCCACGCGTAGTTTTTGCAACCATATGTAAAGGAGAGAAACACCTTTTGTCATGATTTTAGAAAGAAATTAGTCGAATGGCTCCGATAGAGCACAGGAGCGTACAGAGACCACTATGGATATGTTAGTGGATATTAAAATATATATTACGAGCTGATTTTTTCCAATAAACAGAGTATAACCTTATATAACCTTAGCAGAAGAAAGATTAATTCTGAAGTCTTTTTTTACTGTTCTATGATTATATTATGATTGTAGTAACATATTATGTACTTTCATTTGATGATAGAGCCTGATTTGATGATAAATATAAAGATTGTCGTTATTGTAAAGTAATAATCATCACCGAATCATCACTCAATAATCATCAAAGTAACTGGCGGGTATAGAACCAAAAACACCCTAAAGTTGTACCGTTTTCTGATATAATAATTATTCAGAGCACTCTAATATAAACACGGGAATAATTACTGACAAAGCTACCTCGGGATTACAGTCCCAAATTGCTGGTCAGAAATACGATAAGATTTAAAGATGATGATTCGTTTGAGAAGGATTTTCTCGAATAACTTCTATAAAGTCCGTAAGGAGCTTAGAAGGGGAACGGAGGGAGGATCGCCTTTAGCAAGATGTTGGGGAATAAATGGAACGTATCGAATAGGATCTCCCAGGGCCTACGCATCACTTCTCAATATTATTATATTATGTCTTTATAATAAGAATTTTGAAATAATAAATATTTTATTATGAGTAATTAAAAGAAATGGTTATATATACGGGGAATGGACTAGTCTATTATAAGAATAAGATGAGGTAGGGACAGTACGTAGGATGCTCTGTTACTTATCCCTTGGCCTATGGGTTCGACACCGGCTGTGGCAATCATTTATTCTGATAATAATCGTGAGTCGACATTAACATCTGGAGACCATTCTGGGGCTCGCCCAGCCCAGCCAGAGGAACCCTGAGTTTGTTGTTTCCTAAGGTTAGCATTTGACAAATAATACATCAATTCATCTCCTCCATATTAGTCGTTCTGGATCAAAAGCTGATAACTCCAAATTCCAAAAATTGACTTTTCTACATTTTTTGATAGTTTAGTCAAAGAATGCTTTATAATTATATAGTTATGCCAGCGAAACTTCAGTTTCAGAACCGGGTTAAAACTATGAAAAGTAAGGAAGAAAAGTATTGGGTTAGAGGAAATTGCTTGATTTAACGAGTAAAAAATTAAAAAAAAAGCCATGTTTTGAAATTTCGGAGTTATCAGTTTTTGATCCTGAACACCTCATACGATTACATTTTAATGTTGATAAATTTTAACTGCTATGGACGAACCTCTGGATTTTTCAGACCCTTCTGTGTCTCTACCTCAGTCTCTATAGAACAGGTGAACTTAATTCGGGAGGGCTGGGAAGTTGAGCATGATCTAGGACAAATCACCCCCCTCACGGCCGTAGTCCTAGAAACAGTACAGTCTCTACAACGTACTGAGCCTATGACCTTCATGAGGTCATTTTAGATAGAGGTTGTGGTGTAAGAGGTTTTTCCATTTACATATTTTGAAAATCTTCGTACGCCTGGGGATGATCCAACATAGTGTTACGGTCAGAGAGACGTGCTGGAGGGATTAAGAAGAGCTGAAGAGATTAGAATCATCTGGAATATCCGAAAACGGCCTCCCCCACTCCCGCGCGTTTAGAACATTCGACCTTTTCTATTTACCCCCTCGTTGTGAACTAGGCAGCCAGAGAGTAAACCAGGCAGTGTGATGAACTAGTAATAAGTGTATCAGTGAACTATTACTGTTCGCGAGTGTAATAAACTGTTTCTGTTTGTTACTGTGTGTCAGTTTGTCATATTTGGAGATCCTTACGGTGGGCTTTAATTAGTGAACTGCAAGTGTTAATTTGTAATTATAAACCATAGCGTAATTTTATTGTATTTGTACAAATTTATGTAAATAGTTTAGCTATTTCGTAGTTGTAATACCTAATATTATTTTAGTAATTAAATTGGCCTAGGATATAATAAATATTTAGAATATTGTTATTGTAAATTTATATTAGTTTAATAATTTAATTGTTAGTAACTTCATTGTATTATTTTTGTCACTTTGTTAATAAATATTAGTATCTTGAATTTAGGAATAGTTTAATTCATTTTCGCACCCAGTAACAATACCATATGTCGTTATTAGTATATTTGGACAAAAATGAAAACTACAAAAAAAAAAGTCTATTTAACTGTCTATATGATATTTTTTGTACTGAAACTTTTATATCAATATTAGCACTAAGCTATTTAGAAAATATATTGAAAGAAAGCAATTATTTAAAATTTTTGCATACCTGTTATGAATTTTAATTTTTGTTAAAAAAAAATCTCTTTTATTAAACAAAATATTGGTAAAACCCATGCTTATCAGTTTTAGATGGCAGTACCTCCTTTAATAAAAGTTTTTTTTTGGTATTGAATGATAACAGTTGACCTTGATAATATATGTGGAAGAAAGTGGTCCGGGTAGAGGTCAATGAATTTCTCTTAGAATTGGAGAAATGTTTATTAAGTAGCCAACATTTCGACCTACTTTGTAGGTCTTCTTCAGGGCTATATGCAAAATACAGACAATTGAGAAATAAAGAGTGTTACAAAAATATTTTAGACATAGTAAATATAAATAATTATAATAAAAATAACAATACATTTTAACCTTTATATTTACCATTCTGTGCAATTTTTATTTTTATCATTTTTTAATTTTCAATTGCCTGTATTCACCATACTTTTGTTTATTTATATTTACTATGTTTTAATTTATTTGTACCATTTTTATTCTTAATTGTCTGTATTTTGCATATAGTCCTGAAGAAGACCTACAAAGTAGGTCGAAACGTTGGCTAATTAATAAAGTTTTCTCCAATTCTAAGAGCAATTCATTGTGACCTCTACCCGGACCACTTTCTTCCACATTTTGATAGGTTCTCAAATTTTAACTTTTCCAACTCTCCTTTACACCCCTTTTCCATCTACGAGGACGTTCCTTCTTGCATAAGCATCAACGAAGTTGGTTAGTCCCGTCAGGAGAACTTCGAGGAAGAAGGATGTTAAGAAGCTTCGGTACCCGTGGACTAATTACTAAGCCAGCTGTCATTGGAAGATGATGGATAAGTCTAAGTCCTAAGCGCCCGTGTTTAAAATGAACGACTTGTCAGGCGATACCCGCGAACTTGTAACGTTACAGTAGTTCTTAGCATTCCGACTCAAACTGCTTAAATGTTCGAGTTACTCTAAACGAAGAACGCAATGCATACTTATTAAACCCAATTGGATACATACACATCGATACATCTTTAACATCGATACATATCGATACCATTCAATATAGACAATAGACGTTATTTATAATTTATCATTTCTGCTCATTTTCTTTAATTTTATTAAATCTGCCTTAGTTTATTATATCTGTCTTTATCTTAATTTTATTATATCTGTCATTATTTCAATAATTTTGTTATATTTGTCTTTATCTTAATTTTATTATATCTGTCACTATTTTAATTCCTTTTCATTATCATTAATTTTTTAAATCTGTCTATATCTTAATTTTATTATATTCTGTCACTTTTTTAATATTCGTTATCTTCGATCTTCATATCTGCCACTATTTTAATTTTCTACATTACTTGTCACCATATTATTGTTACTGTACATTTTTTATATTTTTTGTTCTGTTTGTTTCTCTCTCATAGCCCTGAAGATGACCTACACTGTAGGTCGAAACGTCGGCACATAATATAAGTTCATTACTTATTCTGTGTTCTTATTGACTGCACCCCCCAATTATCTCCTTTACATTAGATCATCCAGTCAACTATTTTCATCTCATTGAAATATAGACAATACTTCTGCAGGTAAGTGAAAGTAATAAAAAAGGATATTTAAAAAATACAAAAAAAGTTGTTTAACTAAATAAAACAACACAGAATTTACATTGCTATATTTTTACTTTATTTTTTCTCGATTGAGCCACTACTTAAAACCATCATCCTTCCAAAACTTCTCTACGGATGTGAAACTTGTCCGCTAACGCTGAGGGATGAGCAAACGTCTTAATGTATTCAAAAATAAGGTGTTGCGCAGAATATTCGCTCCAAAAAAGGATGAGACCACAGGAGAATTTAGGAGATTACACAACGCGGAATTGCAAAGCATGCACCCGGTTAATATTATTCAAGTGATATCGAAGATTAAGAGTGAGTAACAAACGAATCCCTAATAAGTTAATAAGCGCTGTGCCGACTGGTAAACGTCTGAGGGGTAGACCAAAACGTAGATGGGACGATTTCCTTATGTACAATACTCTTGGAGGAATTACTAATATAGTGCTTAAGTTATGTTTAACGGTTTTTGAAAATAGGCTTTTTTTAATAATATTATGTTACTGTAAAAAAAAAAAAAAACTGCAAAGCGCAGTATAATTAGGAAAGAAGACCCCTCCGAGTTCGATCTGATCAGAGTCGAGAGCCCCTCTTGATTAGCGATGAGCGGAGCCTATTGGCAGGCCTGGGCGCAGTGCGATTGGCAGCCCTGCGAGGTTTTGTCTGCACTTCATCGACACCGGTCCTGTAATTAGAGATGTGGCGCGCTCTTTGATCTGACTAAACTAATCACTCTCGATGTCCTCCGCTTCCGGGTGGCTCTGACAGCTGGATCAAAAATTCCTGTTCTGGAGTAACTCTCACCTTCAAGTTGAACAGGCGAGGTAGAGTTAGCACTAGATAATTAGAAGTAAAACGATTTTAATGTCTGGATTGGAGATAACATCGATGTACTCATGGTGTGAGCTAGGTTAGATAAAAAAGTGTGGGGGGGGAAGTAACATCTGCCTGCCTAACTGTGGACCAACCTCCATTTTTCGGCTCTAAAATTCTGAAAGCGATTTCTTGGCGATCTTCTTCAGTCAATTTTCCTTCCACCCCACTTTATATATTTATAAACTTACACATCAGAAGCGGTTCCCAAGCTTCATTAACTTCATTTGGTAACTAGAAAAAACGAAATTCAAGAGGAAATAAAGGCGAGAAAAACTTGTTATAATTCGGGCATTACTAAGCTCGCGTCTTTTGTCCCGAAATCTAAAAATCAGAATTTATAAAACCATCATCCTTCCAAATCTTCTTTTCGGATGTAAAACGTGGCTACTACCACAGAAGGATGAGCCACGTCATCAGGTATTCGAAAATAAGGTGTTACGTAGAATATTCGGTCTGAAAATGGATTTAACTAAAGACTTCATGAAAAGGAGACATCGTACATTGTTTGCTTGAAATACTGTACAAATTTACTTTTCAGGATTCTCACAACATGATTCGCACAAATTGGCAAGATCGCGTTAAAAATCCCAGCCTAGAGTGAGTAGAAAATAAATAATCGTGGCGAGCACCTTCATCGGAAAACGGAGATAGAAAAGAAAAATCTAAAATCAGAACTTCTTTCACTATAAATCCATTTTTAAAAATTGTACATATAAAAGAACTTCATAGAACATCAAAGTTCAAACCCAATGGGGTAAATGTATTTTGTACTAATCTGTTTTCACATCAAACAAAATGGCGTTAGTGTAAAACGTCCCTTTTTTTTTCTTTCTATTACACTGCTTGAAAACGAAAGAACGGTATATTAAATCAATATATCTTAAAGCGGGCGAATTTATTTCAGTGGTCTTGGAAAGTTATCGATTCCTTCAGTTACGTAACGAAACCTCAAGTGCTGTTATAGACCGCTTGAGTGGCCTAGGCGGAGTTTAGCCAGAACTTACATAATCTTCGGCTTATCCAAGTCCAACGGGACGCACTCCCAAGTCTCGAGAGGGAGTTATGACAACAACGGAAGAGATGGAGCACCGTGGCTACCAAAATATTGTTTCAGCGGGAAATAATCCGTATCGGGCGAATTTTCTAGAAATCGCCAGTGTCGTTAAGGAAGCTTGTGCCTCAAGATTTTCTTTTCTTTTCTTTTTTTTGTTTACTTTTATAATTTATCCAGGGTTGGCGGTGCAGAGGGGAAGTAAGAAAGTTGAAAGAGTAATAACCTGCCCTCGGGGTGAAAAGGAAAAGGAAATACCTTTTATTCTCTTGTGTACGTTTAACGTATTTCTCCTCCTACAAACTCCCTAACTCCTGATCGGTACAGGTATTGATTTTTACACTCCTTAGTCTGGTCAAATTTCAGATATACTTTTTTTTTTTTTTTTTAACCATCTAGGCTTATCAGAATCTTCTGAGACAAAAATCGTAATTTTTACCTAATTTTGTCTCTCTTATCTACTAACCCTGGAATGCTACACTTATTTTTACTAACGGGTCTGCTACACTGTACCCCAAATAAAAAGACGGTTTTCAGAGCGTTTAAATTTTTTTTTATTTTAAAGTAATATAACACTCCACCATTCAGCAGTGTCATCGTGTGGTGGATGTGGTCTCCTCTGCATTAGAACGTGGATCATATTGTTCGGGCGTCTTTCTTGACGTGGAACAGGCTTTTGACCGAGTCTGGCATACGGGCTTGCTCTACAAACTCCGTAAATTCCTACCCCCTACATACTTTCTCATCCTTCAATCCTATCTCACAAATAGAACTTTCAAAGTAAACCATAATAATATTTCTATTCATCCCTCTTTTCCCAATTTGCTGGTGTTCCTCAAGGTAATATCCTTGACCCAATCCTTTATACAGTTTATACAGCTGACATCCCAACTCATCCTAATACTATCCTTACCACGTATGCTGATGATACATGTGTATTATCAGTCAACACCAATCCAGTTATTGCATCCCAAAGCCTCCAATCCCATATCACTGATCTTGAAGAATGGTTTCAAAACTGGAGAATTAAAATAAATTCTCAAAATTCACATCAAATCACTTTTACCTTACGTCGTAAACCAATGACTTCCTGCCCTACAGTATCCTTTAATAATATCCCACTGGTGTCTGTAGAACAGATCCGATACTTAGGGTTGCACCTCGACAAACGATTAACCTGGAATCCTCATACAAGACTGAAAAGACAAGAAATCACTCGACGTTTCAGGCTACTTCAATACTTACTAGACAAACGCTCTAAGCTCCCAATTAACTACAAAAGACTCATCTACATGACCATCATACGACCTATTTGGACTTACGGAGTAGAGCTATGGGGCTCCACTAAGCCATCGAATTCCTCTCGTATCCAATCCTTACAGTCCAAAATCCTTCGTAAAATCCTCAATGCTCCTTATTTTGTTAAGAATAAAGTCATCCATAACGACCTTAATGTCCCTTTTGTTGCTGATTTGGCCCGAATCCGGTATCTATCCTTTCATAACAAACTTCATTACCACTCAAACCCTCTAGTTTCAAACCTAGCTTCCTCTTCAATTCCCGATAATCCTCCGAGGCGTCTGAAAAGAAGATGGCCCCGTGACCTTCTTATTTGAACTTTGATTTGAGTACTACCAGTGGGTAGTTTCTCTACTTGTCATTCTCATGTTATTATGTAACACGCATTCTATTTACTTGTTGTATAATTGTAATACAGTTGTAAATATCAATAAATAAATTTAAAAAAAAAGTAATATAAAACACTCTTAAGCCATACATTAAAAAAATGAAAAAAATACCTAATGAGAATAAACTAATTACTGAATACATGAAGCACACACTTTTTCTTGATGTTCCAAACAAATTAATTTTTACATAGAGGACATTTAACCCTAGATATTCGGTCTCGAGACCTAGGACAGAAACTACACTGTCCTGATGTGGATTCTAGACTTCCTCAGGCTTCTTCTACCACTGGCACATCTAAAACATGGGCGATGGTTTGACGGAGTTCTCGTCTTAAAGTTGAGTTTTCCAATCGCCTTGACATCTGAGGTCTAATCAGATCTAGGGCAAATATTTTTAAGAACGATCTTCGGTTTGTAAATATTTCTTTGTCAGCTGCAGCACTCCCTCTTAACAGAAACATAGAATTGTATCCTGTAATGTTTTCAAGATCATTTTTTTAAAATTTCATTTTATTACACCTAAAAAAATTCAGTATATACAGCTGACATTTCAACCCATCCTAACACCTTCATCTCCACGTATGCTGATGACACATGTGTGTTATCAGTTAATAACGACCCATATATTGCATCCCAATCCCTTCAGTTACACCTATCAAGCCTCGAAGAATGGTGTCGGAATTGGAGAATTAAAATCAATCCCAGCAAGTCCCATCAAATTACCTTTACCTTTCGTCGAAAACCCACGACTTCCTATCCTACTGTATTCTTTAATAGTACTCCACTTATCCCTGTTGAACAGATTCGCTACCTGGGACTCAACTTAGACAAGCGTCTTACTTGGAACCCTCACACAAGACTGAAAAGACAAGAAACAGCTAGACGTTTCCGACTACTTCAACACATACTAGATAAGCGCTCAAAGCTTCAGATCAATTACAAAAGACTTATTTATGTGACTGTTATAAGGCCTATATGGACTTATGGAATTGAACTGTGGGGCTCCACCAAACCATCGAATTCCTCTCGTATCCAATCCTTGCAATCCAAAATCCTTCGCAAAATCCTAAACACTCCTTATTTAGTCACAAATAAAACCATCCATAATGAGCTTAACGTTCCATATGTTACCGATTTAGCCCATTCCAGATACCTATCATTCCACAATAAACTTCAAACCCATCCAAACCCACTAGTTTCCATCCTTACATCCAATTCCATTCCGGACAATCCTCCTAGGCGTCTGAAGAGAAGATGGCCTCGGGACCTTCTATTATAGAACTTTATTAGAGTGCTGCCAGTGGGTAGTGCCTCTTCATGTCCTGTCATGTATTATTTACTCTTATAGCAATTGTACTAGATGTATGTATTACAGTTGTACAACTCAATAAAATAATCAAATCAAAGAAAAAAAAAATTCAATTTACTGAAAATCACAGCCACAAATTCTAAATATCCTCTGCATTGATTGAAAAAAAGAAGTCATTTCATGTTTATAAAAATATATATATATATATAATTTCCTTGTTTGAAATAAGTATTAATAAATTTAACGTTGTACTTGCCCAAATAAAGAATCTTAGCCCTGGAAAATTTTGCACTGATTGTGCTACACTGGCGTACCCCAAAGGTTAAATAACTTGGTAAAAAACACTATCAAAGCTTCGAATGCCACCCCCATACTGTCTTGTCAAGACATGAAACTACTGTGAATCACAGAACTGCAGTGCTATTTACTTGAGGCACTGGGATACAGGTGTACCCCAAGTAGCATTCAAGGGTTAAGAACCGAATATCTGTTTAAAATTAATGATTTCGTTCACTGCTCTGGTTTGTAGGTAATTTTGCGTTTGTACCAAATCGGCTATTCTGCGCGCGATTGTGGCTGCATCTTAGTCGACAGCATGTTTAGATGAAACTTTCCTTTATTTTTCTCAATAAAACGTATTTAATTTTTCTACATTGCATATCACTGGTAAACAGAGCAGTTACTTAGCAGTTAAAATAAAACGTAATTCGCGAATTATTCATTCATTCATAGAAGAAAAAGAATCGGAAGAAGATTGCAATGTGAGAAGAAACGGTGTAAAATGTATTGATATAATAAACATCCATTGTATTTCATTTTATGTATATATATATATATATATATATATATGATAATATATATTTTGTTTGTTTTCTTTTGTTCTTGTTTCTATTATATCGTTTGCTTTATTTTTTTCGTCTCTTCTTTTTTTTTTTTATAAATTTCGACTTTTTAGTGTTATAAAGTCATCCTTCAATCACTAAAATAGAGCCAAAAACTCAAAAAGAAACACTATTATTTATTATAATGCAATTGGGAAAAACCACAATGCAAAGCCTTATGTTTCAAAAATACACCTACTTACCAGTCGACGTTTCACCTATTCAGGCATTATCAAGACACCAAAATCAAAAAGGGGGTTATGTGAATCGCATCTCGAAGAAAAAGGTGCAATACATCCCAACAATCAACAGCCGAAACAGGCTCCAAACATGAGACAGCACCCCACCACCAAGACGTTCAACATACAACTCTTCATCCTTCAATATTCTTTCTTTGATTATTTCAACAATTTTTCTTTTAACTTTCATTATTTCTTTTCGTTTATCTATTTCTGATACGCACCGCCATGGAGCCTTGAAAAAAATCATATCCATATAAATTTTACATTTCAACAAGCTCAGCCTGCCTTTCTGAAATAATCTTTCTACAAGAACTAATACAGTTAATCCCATTCGTATGCCAATGTCCTTTGATTAATTTTCAATCTTATGCCAAGCTAGCAAACATTTTTCAGTTTGTCGAGATTTGAAATTACTGTATTAATCATTGATCAACGACTTTTCCAAACAGTGGAATGGTCACTTGGTGATAAGTAAAATATATAGTAAAAGCCAAACCAAATTCATCTTTTTGCATATAACTTGGTTGAACGTATAGATAACATGGAGGAGAAAATCGAGTGGATTAGAAAACAACGTTTCAGCCAACATTACAGATCTTCAGGGCTCAATGCTCATAAGTAAGGATGGATGATAATAAATTATCGAATTGTCCTTTTTTTTAAGATAGGAACAATAAATATTTTGAAGTTACTTATTTAAATAGGTTTGGGTTTATTTTTTATCAGGTTTTCTCCATATAATGGAGCAATATCATCATGGATTCATTGGGGTAAAACCAATCTGGGCCATGGTTGTTGGCTATCTGGTTTATTCTAGGTGGTTCTTGATTGGATCGACAGAAACTACTGTTGTAAATGGTATTGATACGAGATTACTGACAGTAAAATTTAATTGTTTAATTTAATTAACGGAAACTGGAATCAATAATTGAACTATTCGAGAATCGAACCCGTCCAAGGCTGCTTAATACCTGATGTAATCCACTTTCGGAGGGTTGCCTTCGTTTACTAATGCACGTCCTTTCCGAGAGTCAATGAATTTATAAACCTTCTTCAAATCGTATAGCTGTTAGGACGGAATAGTTAAAGTTTCAGAAGCAGCTTAGATTGGAACTGAAGTACCTTATCTACTTTCGTTCGTTTTTGTTGGGAAGTATATTAAGTAAATGGAAACAAACAAAGAATTATATTTCTTAATTTTTTTTTTATTCTTTTCTTCAAAATCAGACTAAAATGACTAATTTTGATGACATAAAATTACAGAGGAGTGTGGCACTAGTATTATCTAGAGGAAATCATTGAAATTAACTACATTGGAGAAGAAGAAAAAAAGCCTTCACCACTACAACCCTTGGAGGTTCTTGGATTCAGTACGCGATAGAGAGTTTACTTTTTCTAGACAACGGCTATGCCTCCCTGCGCCTGGAGGTGATTTGTCCTAGAGCACTCTTAAACAACAGCGTTTTCCATTGTTATTATTATTATATCAGCCAGGAAGCATGTAATGCGCTACAAAACATAGCGACAAAATCCAAACTAGTTGAGGAATTCTGCGTAAGACTTGTTGAGTTTGCTGTTCACAACAGAGTCAACATATTTTGGATCCCTGGACACTGCAATATACCAGGTAATGAGAGCAGGAATTGTTCCAATAGGACTAGAACCATGGTGTGGTGCCCCCCCTTCTCTGGCTAAGGACATAATCGACAAACGAGCCAAGAGGAAGGCTAAAACGTGTTGGACAGAGCCAAGATAAGTCACACCAACCTTTTTATAAAGGATCCCGATGATAAACTGTATGAGAAAATCAAGAAAGAAGCCGCTCACATGTCGAGAACCGATCTCAAGAGTATGGTAGAAGCTATTACTTGGCACTGCAAACTCAGGAAGCACCGTCTTGGTTGTTAGTTGCACAGGTGCAGATGGTGCACGGAGGAGGACGAATTCCCTGGCACGTTCTCTTTGGATTTAATGCACCATGTCGAAAGAGGATATATGACCTTGGCCCTGGAGGACACTAGGAACTTCAAGAACTGAGATTTAAAGGTTACTTAAAATATCTCAGAAGACTAGACCTACGATAGGAATTTCAGGACTCGAGCACAATAGGCCTCTTTAGGCAGAAGAAGAGACAGCAATTAATATTATTATTATTATTTTATTGCTAGGGGCAATCACTTTATAGAGGTTGGGTGTTAGTGAAAAATCAAGCTACGAAATTACTATTTTTAGTACATCTGCAGAGAGCTACTATCGTAGAGTTTTAGCATAACTTGTTTTAACTAACTACTTTGAAGTAACTATTCATCATCTTCTTATTCCTGTTACTCCTGTTTGCCATTAAGCATGGCATTAGTCCACTAAGCCCGATCTCCGGAATGGCACATCTTTAGGTCTTGCTTACAATTTTTCGAGAGAATATGACTACGGCCCCTTAAATACTGTTTGCATCCTTATCAAGGTTCGTCCAGGTTTCGGATCCATATAGCAGCACTGGAAGGAACGAAAGTTTATATATAGTCTTGTGCCAAGTATGATCCTACTATAATAGCCCTGAAGAAGACCTCCAATGTGAGTCGAAATGTCGGCTTCCATATTTTTTTTTTTCAAGTCCCTCAGGAAACATGAAACCTAACAACCTTTGTTTTATTACTATAATACAGTTGTAAATTTCATTGAATAATAATTTTAAAAAAAGAGTTAAATATATAAATTGATAGTTTTTTTTTTGTTGCTAATTTTGTATGTAACAGTAGTTCGTTAGTTAGTTTCCGGGGAGCATTTGAGAGAACAGTGTCCAATTCCGGCCTGCAACACGACCCTTTGATTTCTTTGTTGATCAATTGAAGCGCGAATGGAACCTTGCTAACAAAGGGAATAAAAGCATTAATTGAAAAACAGATAAATATTTGTTCAACACCGTTCCTGTTAAAAGGACATTCGGAAAGTAACATTTGTTTCCACTCAACTTTATTGTGAAAATGTCAGGATTATTTACGGGTTTTCACTAAAAAATTGGTCAACAAGAATTTTCTATCTAGAAACTACTCTATAAGTTAAGTTTTTACTTTATTAACTAATTGTCAATATAAAGAATTAGAACGAGAAGCGAGGATTTCAAATTTAATTTTTAAAAAATACTCCTTGTTTCCTCAACACAAGGGTGTAACACAAGGCAGCTTTTTAAGCCCAATTCTCTATTCCCTTAGTTAAAAAATGGTGGACGAAGAGAAATATATAGTCTTATTAAGATATTGAACAGATATAATGTGATAAGATATATAAAAGAGACATTCTTATGAACTAACTAGTTGGCTTATTGACTATTGACTAAGATTATAACTTATTGACTGTGGACTACATCTAACTTAAAGAATACTCTCTTACATTGTATAAACTATCAACATTACCTACATCCTACCTCCAACGTTCTCTCTTCTCTCCTTATCTTAGAGGTAATATATATATATATATATATATATATATATATATATATATATATATATATATATATATTTATACATGTAAAAGAAGAGGGGAGGACAAGAAAGTTTACTATACTGACAACATGGAAGCATTGATGAAAGTTATTAGTTAAAAACTATTATATTAAACAGTTAGCATAATGCCATTGACCGGTATTTCTTTAACACATCTGGTATACCGGAACACCCATGCATCACCATCTATGCCTTCGCTGACGGTACATTAGCCTCAATAGCTCTTCAGCATCACTTGTTGTTTGTTCATTTAACGTCACTTTATGCTGCTATGACTAATCGGACGATGCTACATTGGGAGCTCTAAATTTTGCCTATCCAGGTTTAATTAGGATAGGGATTTTTAACAAGTACCTGGCACCGTACAGGCTCAGGACCCCCGTTTAACGTCCCTTCCGAAGGATGGCATGACTAAGGATTTTTATTCCATTTTAAAAACTCCTAGGGCCACCTGCCGGGCTACGAACCCGCGATCTTGGGCTAGGTAGTTTGTTGCCCTAACCACTAGACCACAGGTGGCCCTTTCAACATCATTTATGGAAAATCAAAATAAACGCCACAAAATCGAGCCATGTTGGCTTCTCCCTATGGAAAGCATCGTGTCCAGTGTTAAAAATTGACAACGACTATGTACCTTCTAAAACCTATGTATCTTATCTCGGATTATATTTGGACAGTGTATATATACAATATTAAATAGGACAAGAACTGACAAGACTTTACAAACAGCTATCACAACTATCTCCTGGACTACAGATCTTCACTTGGTTTACTAAACGAACGGCTAATCTATAATATTCTAATTTATTTTTAATTTATTTATTATTGAGTGATGTTATTAAAATAGAAAACTAATTTTATTCTGGGACCAGGTCCGTTATGAATAACATAATTGAACAAAATTTTATAGTTTAATAAAACTATATCTGGCCAAAGGGCTATATTATTATTAATATTTACATAATAAAATGAAAATAAATCTAAACTAAAAGGTATGTTTTGATTGAGAATTAGAAAAAGTCATAAAAAAAAACCCAAACAAATTTATAATAAAAAAGAAATAGGCTAAAAGTAAAACAAATGAATAAATAAGAGCATCTAATAATATAAAAAATAATATCATTATGAATGAGGAATATTTATAGTAATTCTTCAATCGATTATTTTCAGTATATTTATTAATTTTCATTGATTAGAGAGCATCTATTGGGGAATTTAGGAGGAGTAGGAAAAGTTTAGATTTAAATGTGGATAAGGAAGACGCATGACGGATATCGGGCGGGAGTGTAGGATATATTTGGTTAATGCATATCTATAATTGGTTAATGTCCTGTCGTGATTCGTAATTTTTAGTTATTTCATTTTTATTTTACTAATTTTTTGCCTTTTCACATACTTCATGATTTGTAATATTATGTACCCTTCCGGCCAAATATTATCATTCTTTTTCTGTTCATGTTTGTTATCCTAATGGGACTTGGTCACAGAATGATGTATCTTTTCTATTCTATGTGTCTGCATATATGTATATATATATATATATATATATATATATATATATATATATACACACACACACACACACACATATATATATATAAAAGAATGAAACAGGATGGAGAGACATATTGAATTTTGGGTGGGGGGCGAAGCGATATTGGGGATTGGAGGCGTAAGCCCCTTTGTACTGTCTTTATCCCCAAGCAAGGAATAAGACAAATCAATCATGTTGGGCCCTACCCGAACGGAAATTGCTTTGTAATTGGATGTAAAAAGGAATCCACTTCTTTTTCTCTTTACCTCTTCCTATTATATCTTCATCGGAATAATTTTATCCTTTTAATCGTGTCCTGTTTGTTTGAGGATTGTGGTTTATAAAGATTTTCCATTTTTTTTATTCCATCCATTATTTTTTTCATTTATATACACCGCGATCGGAGGAGCTTAGTGCGGATTCTGATCCAATGTTGTAATAGGATAAATAGTTTTTATTTATTTATTCATTTAACGTCACTTTATTCTGCTATGGCTAATTCTGCTATAGTGAGAGTTCTTAATTTTTTCTATCCAGACTTAAATAGGATAGGGATAATATTGTTTTGTGAATTCCAACCATGCTATTGAGTTGTTAAAAAATGATAGAAGCGATGAAAATAGTGAATGACCCACTGAACAGAGAAGATGGATATAAATTAAGCAAAAAACCTGAAAGAAAAAATAAACCAATCGGAAGGCAGCCAGTCTAGAGCTACCCAATCAGAAATCACCCAGTCGTAGACAAACAGAAAGCAACCAATCAGATCACTGGATAAAGAGTCTCCACACCCGGTCCCGAAAAGCTATAAATACCGAAGTATAGAAGACATTTTCAGTCTCAGAAGCTATGACCAGCGAAATGTAGGCAATGAATTTGACAACTCGGTCCAGAAGAAATACGGTGAATGGGTTAGGTTAGGGATCTTTAAAGTAAGTAGGTTCTGGGCCCCATTTTACGTTCCTTCCGATTTGCCATCTTCTCCTAATTGTGAGGCATTGGTTTCGAGATCGGCTTTTGTCACCGACTTGCCGGGCTGAGAACCCGCTTACTTTGGGCATAGTTGTTATAGTAATTACTACACCTCAGATGATCCTTGATAACTTATTGATAATGGCATAAATAATAAAAAAACAGCTTAGATTTACCAAAGCTTCTTGCCAATACCACCTATCACTGTATAAAACATTAGTCTATGCCCTACTAGCCTACTAAACCCAAATCCGTTTGATTATCCTACTTAACGAAATCCTCCCACATACTTCTCGGTCTACACCTTTTGCTTTTACACGTATTTACACGTCATTTTACGTCCCATCTGATGGACGCCATAACTAAGGTATTTTTCACTCCCTTTACAAAAAGATCCAAGGCAAACTGATGCACTTCGAACCGCAGATTAATTAGTTGTGAAACCAATCTTTTGAGTTAATTTTTTTTCCTTCTAGTTATCCAATTACTTAAGGATCTCAAACTTACTTCTCCTATTGTTTAAATAACCGAATAACTCTGCCTTGAAACGCATAAGCCCCATTAATAGAATCTAATCCTTTCAATATTTTAATCGAAATGGATTTCAACCCGGTACAGAACTAAACGATGACCGGGGGTCATTGTATCAAGCGCTCCTTTTAAATGACGCATCGTTTCATGACGAATGGTTGAGATCGTGAATAGGGAATTAAATATACTCGGTGGTGGGGGGGGGGGTGGATTAATAGAGTATTCAGCCAATGAGAGCCATTGAAACTGGTCGACTCGACCAATCAAAAGAGGCCCTACGTGGTATGTTTGTCCCTTTGATCATGCCCTTTCCCTTATAAAAATTAAATTACCCTTTCAAATATAATTAAGTAACAATTTAATTAATTAGTCATATGAGAGGTAGAAAAAAAATAATAAAAAAAAGTCTGCGTTATGAAAAGTCATATATATTAAAGAACCAATATACCCTTTTCATATTAACTTTATAATCAAAATTATAATTATAAATGTAATTTAAGGGGGGTATGCGGGCTCCCCCTCTATCCTTAATCTTCCCTTCAACGTTCCTTCCTTTATGAAGCCTTTATAGAACTTAAATAAAAAGGGCCTCCTTTAAGCTAATTTGATTCAGGGGACGCGCTCCTTGTTCGTCCTTTAATAGCGAGGAAATACGTTAAAGGATCTATTAAGCAGATGAAGTTACCAGACTATTATAATTTACAACAATCTTCTTGTTTTAAGCTTATTAATTAATAGAATTGTCGGTCTGTTCAAAGAAGAAAATTTGGAAAAAGGCATAATGATATTGATGGAAACCTGTACCACTACAACCCATGAAGGACTAAGGTTTCAGTACATTGTACTGTCCGAGATCACAATCAACACCCAGGTTTTCCTTCCAATTTATGGAGGCTGAATGAGGCCTAGGAGGGTCTGGAGACTCGGGGTCCATCCATGGGGATTAATAGATCAGACAATTTATATGCCACAGTCGGATTCGAACCCAGAACCTTCATTATTTTCGAATTTGCGTAATTTCTCACATTTTCGGAATTTTTCTGGTTCTGACGATTTGTCATATTTTCGGCAGGTTTCGATTACACAAATTTCTAACATTTTTGGATTTACGCAAATTTCGCTCTTTAATTTTATTACATAATCTTTGATTTTCGAAATACTCTCATTTTCAGAATTTTTCTGGTTCTCACGATTTTTCATAATTCCGCAAGTATTAGACTATCCTGATTTCTCACATTTTCGCAAATTTCACACTTTTCATTTTAGCTAATTTTCGATTTTCACATTTTCGAAATTTTTATGGTTTCATGACTTTTCATATTTTCACAAGTTTTAAATTATTCCGAATCCTCATCTTTCGCAATTTTCGGATTTTCGCAAATTTCGCTCATTTAATTTTAGCTAATTTTCAATTTTTGCAATATCTGATTATCAGAATTTTTCTGGTTCCCACTATTTTTCACATTTTCGCCAGTTTTCGATCATCCAAATTTTCACGTTTTCGCAATATTCGCATTTTAGCAAATTTTGCTCTTTTAATTTTTTCTAATTTTAGATTTTTACAATTTCTCCCATTTTAAAATTTTCCTGTTTTCACGGTTTTTCATATTTTCGCAAGTTTACGATTACCCCCAATTCCCTCATTTAATTTTAGCTAATTTTCGATTCTCGCTATTTCTCACATTTTCGAAATTTTTCTGCTTTTAATGAGTTTTCATATTATCGCATGTTTTCGATTTTTCCAAATTCTCACATTTTGAAATCTTTATGGTTTTCACGATTTTTCACATTTTCGCCAGTTTGTAAGTATCTCAAATTCTGACGATTTCGCAATTATTTATATTTTATCATTTTGGCGATTTTCATGTTTCTTCCATTTAACAATAATTAAGCTTTAATGCGATATTATTCCAGAAATGGCAGGCTACATAATTTTTTGTTTGTATAAACTTTTTTTTTTCATCTAAACCAAGGCTGGGATTTTTTTTCACCTTTAGTTCTATAATAAAAAAGCTAATACTAAGATTTACACAATATTTAAACTAATACTAAAGAAATGAAGTTTAATTTGAACATTGATTAAACAGCTTTCGATCTTTTATTTCTTTTTGTTTCGAAACTTTTCAATTGCATTCTACTAATTATTCTGAATAAAATTATGTTTCTGAAAGATGAGCTAGCCTTGCAGGGCCTTAAATAGGAGAAGCGGTACTTAACCAACTCGGTAACTCCATAACTTAGAGGGATGTTCCAGGGAGGGAGTTTAGGGAGCGAGGGATGAGAGAGAGGTTGCTGGCTTGAAGCCAAGGAGGCTGGCTCGCCTTATCGCCACAGTTGAGTGTTAAAGGACACCACTCGCTTTTATGGCCCTAACTCGCTCCAACTGAGCCTGTTTGTTCAACCTCCTCTTATAGATATTCCTGTCTCCTCTCACTTTGTTATATAATCAAGGAATCAACAGGAAAAATAATAAAATTAAATATAAAAAAATATTATAATATATAACATATAATGAAAGGATACACAAAATGGAAAGGGATAACAAAAAATATTTACAGTAAAAAGTGCATGTCAAAGAAGAGTTTTTTAGTTTTCAGTGTTTTTTTAATAGATAAAATTAAAATGATATTGTTTTGAGGAGAAAAGATTTTCCCTGGCCAGGATTCGAATGCATCTCCGTTCCAGTCCTCTAAACCACAGAGCTACCAGGGATCGTAATTCAAGTCAGGCTAATCCGTTCGCTTCACCGGATATAGGGTGATAGCTCAGTGGTTTAGAACATTGCGACGGAGATACAGACGACCCGGGTTCGAATCCCGACCAGGGCAAATCATTTCTCTTCAAAACAAAAATATTTAAAAATAACAATTAATAAAAATGATAAATTATAAATAATATAATGACGTATGTCAACAAGATCCTGATTAAAGTAATGTTCTATGAACGTTCTTCCCTGTGTATACGTCGCAAAAATTGCGAGAACGCAGGAATAAAGGATCGGTGAAGAGAACGGATTTGCCAGACTTGGATACGATCCCTGTTAGCTCAGTGGTTTATCGTCGCTTTTCATAATTTTTATCATTATTTAATGGTTAGATACTTTTACTATAGAAATTTTCATAGATAAATAGTTCTCTAATTATCATCTATATGACATTCTGTAGATTTGTTAGATTTAACCGGTAATAAACAACAATAGTTGTTTATAAAGCTTATTGCGTAAATTCGAATTGCATAATTTATTATATAATTTGTACGAAGAATCACTTATGTAACTGTTCAATTCCAGACGTTTATATTCACTGTTTATAAGCATTTGGAGAACATGATGTATTTCTTAATAATATTGAGGTTGTATAAGCTTTGGTAGGTTTTTGTTATTAATTGCGTAATAACCTTATTCATCATCATAATCATTATCCACGTCATCATCATGGCTATTATCGGTTTTTGCTCATGATATGAATATCTATTTTTATATTTTACAGTAAACGGCCGGGCTCACTCAGTCCCCAAGTGGATACTGTAATTTGGGGAATACCTGGGGGTTGAGCAAAATTTTGAACAGGTCACATCCCTGTACATTCGTTGTTTTAGAAACAGTGCAGTCTGTTTGTTTCCAAACTGAACCCAAGGCACTTCTTGAGGCCAGATCTGGGCCGCCTCCAATAGTCCTCGACAGTTGATTCCATCTTGCGCAGAAATATTGGAAGAACTACATTTCTTGTACTATGGAATCCGTTTGTACACTTCCTCCTGGGAATCATCGAATCTCCCATACGTGTCACTTGCGCTGACGATGTAGCCGGCCCAGTTTAGCTGTCTAAATAACATCTGGACATTTAAAAAGGCTTCCTATTCTTGCATCGTTCCTATTCTTCGCCAACCTTTATTGGTCCAAATATCTTTCTAAGGACCGTCCTCTCGAATGCAGGTATACGTTTTTCATCTGCCTTTGTCAAACCATCATATGGCTAATAAATGTTTTTATATATTCACATCTTTGTCTCCTTTGAGTGGTACATGCTTTTTATGTGATTGCCTGGGTGGTTTGGATAAACCTGGAAGTTTAGCGTGGCCTCGGCCAAATCCACTTTCTGCACAACCTTTGGCTTAGATTAGTTCAGTATAAGCTTGAGAATAAAAGCATATTATAGTCTCAAACTTTTACTGAACACATCTTTTGTGTTTATAAGATGTGTTAAAAAAAAAAAATATTATAAAACAAGATGACCTATTGGAGTGAGACAAGGGCACACACATACAGCAAAGACCGACATCAGCTGATGGGAAAGAAATATATTTGACCCAATACAGGATAATGAACAATGACGGATAAGGAAGGCTTGGGCATGCGGAGAAGATGGATCCAACCAGGCTCCTCTTAAAAATGCTTTATGGAAGAACTGGAGGAACGAGGAAGGCCACATCTATGGTGGTTGGATTACGTGGAGCAGGCTCTGGATGAAACCTGCAAGGACTGTAGCGCCAAGCAGTTGGTTAATAATAAAAAATATTAGGGGAAGATATCTGTAATAATTTCGCAACAATTTCCCAATTTGATTTAATAAATTATGAGTTTTTTTGTTTTAATTATCAAAATTTTGTATACATTGAAAGAAGGTGGAACTGATGAAATGAAGGCAAGAAGTCTACCTTCATCGCTAACTTATTCAGAATTGATTTTGAATAGAGTGTTTAAAGTCTGTGAAAAGACTGAATTTATCAATAGACTAGCGCCTCCTATCAATCGGGAATCGAACAAGAGCGAGCAGAGATTGATATTAGCAACAGTTGGGAATCGAACAAGTACCGCAGGCAACCCAAGGCGAGAGAGAGAGAGAGAGAGAGAGATCCTTTGATCCGGAAAGGGATTGTCAAGGGCAGACCAAGGGCAAGGATCAAAAGGGCCGGGGGGTCAATTAGCAAAGGCCTCGATAATTTCCTTTCGCCCAAAGTATCTCCTTCGTTTGCGAATTGTTTGCCTTTTCATCGCATCTGTTAATCTCTCCCCCCCCCACTCTCTCTCTCACACCCTCTCTCCAATTCCTGGTTTCCACATTGACTTTATAACTGACTTATTTTATTAATTAGGACGAAAATTTGTGATATTTGCTTATATCTATAGGATACTATTTCATAGGGTTGGTGATTTGGTATATATTTATATCTGAGGAGTTAACTGATAGCCTTAAGATAACTGTTTATTTTGAAATATAAAAAAAAACAAAAGAAGGAAAAACCTGTAACAATACGACCAATGAAGAGCCTCTGTTCTGTACCTATTAGAAACTGTTATGGACAACGGCTGCGCAGAGAGGTGATTTGTCTAAGATAGATATAGAGCCCGTATAATGTAAAACATCTCATGGATATAAGAATTTATAGAGGCTGGGTGCGCCCCAGGAGGATCATAGATAGCATAGGATCCATCCCCGGCCGCTAACAGATTAAATTCAAAGTTTGTCAGCGTGCGGGATTTGAACCCAGGACAATCGCACTGCAACTCTCCTCTACCACTCTACTCTCTTAAATATGTTTATTACAAAAAAAATTATTAGTTTAAGAATAACTATGATCTTAGCATTGAAAGATATTATTTCTTTTATTATTCTTTAAATATGAGAACAAAAAACCTATTTCCAGTAAAAAAAAATTTTATTCTTTATTTTCGAGATACTTTTCGGCCTAGGCCATTCTCAATCTTCTATTCTTATTGTTTCATTTTTTTTTTTTTTTTTTACTTATTATATGGTTAACAATTTGACCATAAGTCATTCATCTGTAAAAACATGCATAAATTCTATAATTATAACAATATAAATAATTCAATAAATAAAACTGTATATAAAATATTTTTACTGTCCAACAAATAACCAAAAATAAAGCATAGATACCTCAATATAAGTTGTTTTATTCCGTTTAAATTTTTTTTCAAATTCAGAGGGAACCATATCCTCTACAGTCATTTAATAATAAGTCAACCTTTGATCTTAGTATATTATGATCTTTCATATTATTTTTGAAATTATTTAAATAAAATAATATTTAATATTATACATAAACAACTCTCAAATTAAATAAATAAATAAATAAAATGAATAAATAAATAATAAATAAAAACAAACAATCATATGGATAATTATTCTGACATTATGTTATATTTCAATTGTTTTAATAAATTAAATTACTATGGCTGGTTCAGGTGAAGTTTAGAAGGCAATTACTGAGAAGGTTATTGTGACAGTTATGTTTTGAGCAGATAAAACCTATATATTATTTCTTTTTCAATTTTAGAATAACGGATGAATATAACTTACTAATATCTCCTGCTTCTTTTCTATCGTTGACTACATAGAAAGGAAACATAATTCTTTTATTATTGTCACCTGACTGTAAACCAATTTAGTTTGCTTCACAAGCAAGGTCACTAATAATATATTTTAATATGCTCTCATAATTTATTGTTTTTTTTTATTGCACAATACCTTTTAGTTTTTTCATTATAATTTTATTCCGCGGTCACGTTCCTCCCAACGCAGTAACAACAGTCGTACAGGACAAAGATAACATGGAGAGAGGTAATAACAAAACATCGGAGGCGGATCATCGATTAACTTTGGCTCATTATTCATTAGCAGCCGGTGTCCACGGGCACGTCACGTGTAGCCTCTAACCGCCATCCGTTCCATCCGCTGCCCCGTTCTAGATCAATAAGGCTGTATGTATTCAATTATATTATTTATTTATTTATTTATATAATAAAACCATGGCAGCAGGGCAGCTCTTTGTGCAGATTGCTGAGCTCATAGAACAAAGATTCAAGGTTCGAATTCGGCTGTGCTAGAAATAATATATTTTTTTTTTTAATTTATTTATTGATATTTACAACTGTATTACAATAATACAACAAGTAAATAGGATAAGTGATACATAATGACATGATAATGAATAGTAGAGAAACTACCCACTGGTAGTGCTCAAATCAAAGTTCAACTAAGAAGGTCATGTGGCCATCTTCTTTTCACACGCCTCGGAGGATTATCGGGAATTGAACGGGAAGCTAGGTTTGAAACTAGAGGGTTTGAGTGGTAATGAAGTTTGTTATGAAAGGATAGATACCGGGTTCGGGCCAAATCAGCAACAAAAGGGACATTAAGGTCGTTATGGATGACTTTATTCTTAACAAAATAAGGAGCATTGAGGATTTTACGAAGTATTTTGGACTTTAAGGATTGGATACGAGAGGAATTCAATGGCTTAGTGGCCATAGCCCCAAAGCTCTACTCCGTAAGTCCAAATAGGTCGTATGATGGTCATGTATATGAGTCTTTTGTAGTTAATTGGGAGCTTAGAGCGTTTGTCTAGTAATTGTTGAAGTAGCCTGAAATGTTGAGCGGTTTCTTGTCTTTTCAGTCTTGTATGAGGATTCCAGGTTAATCGTTTGTCGAGGTGCAACCCTAAGTATCGGATCTGTTCTACAGGCAGCAGTGGGATATTATTAAAGGATACTGAAGGGCAGGAAGTCATTGGTTTACGACGTAAGGTAAATGTGAAAAAAATACACATGTAGGTATAATATTTAATCTGTTAAAAGCCTCGAGTAAACTGAAGACTATCCTGGGATTCACATAGCTTCTATAAAGTGGGTACCCTAAATTGAGGAAAACCTGGCGGTTTTCAGACAATATCCCAGAATAATAGTTATCCAGGAAAGAATACAGTCTCTACCATGTACTGAACCCAAGATCCTTCCTGGATTGTAATGGTACAGAGCTTCTTTGCACAGTTTTTGCATAGCTCTTGGGACCACTCCTTGCATGTTGGTTGTAGACAAGAGTTGCACACCTGTGTAGTTTTTTTATCACTTTTTCGAGGACACGTGATGCACCAAGAGCCAGAGGGTTTTCTGGGCCTCTTTGAATCAATATGTGATTGGGAAGTAGCTGTACTTCTTGGAACTTGTGGGTTCCTCCCTTTGAATATAACTCGGTGCATCCTAGCGATCAGCGCCTTAGGGAGCCTTTCTCATGGTTTTAATTGTTCAATAAATTCTATTATCTGATATATTTAATCATTCATTGATTTTAGGAAAAGTAAAAAAAAATTAAAATATTAAGAAAAAAATTCAGGTTTTGAGAAACGATTCAAAGTCCGTTGGGGGGAACTGTATAATCCTACTTAAAGTTTATGGTTGATTCTTGATTTTTTACTATTTTCGCCAATACTAAGAAATTAATTTTAATGACTGAGTAAATCATATTTACTATAAGTAAACTACATGATTTTATCTTTATTTACATTATTATTTTTATTTTATCTATTAGGTTATAACAGTTATCAATGAAAGTAACTGGTGGGGGCCTTCTAGAAAACACCCTTTAAATAATTGAAAAATACTTTGTTTATTTATTACACAGATGTAAGTTGAATAAACATTACTTTTTAATCCACTCATTCATAGTTTGATGGGCTTAAAACATATGTGCATTATTAAAACAATAATCTCCCTTAATGTCGGCTAAAATAACTTCTTATAATGAAAGTACAAGCTCAAATTAATCGAGATAATTTTGAGTGAAGAGAAAAAGCGTGGGAAGTTTATGATATGAAGAAGCAGTTTCGGTAAATCGAGAAAGTTCGTGTAACATCCCAACCATATCCCTTGAATACGTAATCCAGGTTTCGTAAATTTGGTTTTACTCGCAACCTTTTAAGTAACTTAGTTATTTGAAAAAAAAAACACCTTGAAGTATATAGTTCCTTTGAAAATTATAATTATAGATTCACACAGAGTGACTACAATAATAATTGTTTCTCCATCATAGCGAAATGGAGACAGCAGCTCAATAAAATACACTCTGAGCTCAATACATCGCACAGGCATACAGGAACATAATTTTATTATAACTAAAGTACTTAAATTACTTCCTATGAATATCTGAGGTTTAGACTGAGAAGTATATGGGAGGATCGCAAAAGGATGATCTAACAGATTATGATTTGGGCAGTAATCCAAGGACTATTGTTTTAAGCAGTGGTAGGTGGTATTGGCAAGAAGTACTCGAGTACACTAAGCCATTTATTAATATCATTTATGCCATTATCAATAAGTTTTTTGTAGGAAGTAAAAAGTCCTGAATTATGGGTACATCGGAGGGAACGTAAAATGGCCGTCACCTGCCTGTAGTCTGGTGCTCGTTAAAAATCCTAATTCTAATTACATCTGGATAGGTAAAATTTAGGATTCCCACTGTATTTTTCTCTGATTAGCCAGTAATGAAATAAAGTGAGGTCGACACAAACAAAAAAAATCTAATAATAATAATAAACCTGTACCACTATGGCCCGTGAACGGGTCTGGGGTTCAGTACATGGTAGAGACTGTACTGTTTCATGGACAAAGGTTCTGCAAGGAGGTGACTTGTCCTAGGTTACGCTCAACCACCAGATTTTCCCCCTTATTTTGGGTACCCTATTTTTATAATATTTTATAGATTCTGGGAGAGCCCCAGGAGGGTCCTAGATCCCATCCCATATGATCCATCTCCCACCGCAAACAGACTAAATAAAAGTAACTGCCTGCAGCGGGATTTGAACCTGGATTTCCGGCATGGCTACTCAGTGCTCTACCACTGAACCCCGCTCCTTAATAACAATAATAAATAATCATGTTTTAATTTTTTTTTAGTATTATCGAATCTTATTTTTCTGCTTGTATCTCTCATTATATTTCAGCCCTGCTGATGATTCACAAATTTGGGTACTAGTATGTTTAAGGGCCTACTGACATCAGCGCGCTCAGGTGTCACTTACCTCAACTATTTGGACCTTGTCAGGTTATGCATGAATTTTAAATAGGCATTGCCTTTCATTACGATATAACAGATTTATAGGAAATGAAATAAATGAGAAACATTTAGACAAAATTAAACTAGAAATAATAAAACATTTATTACAAGGAATATTCATTAAATAACAGTTTGCAACTAAAATATGATAATTTTTTTAAATTTTTAAATGTTTTTATTTTAAAGAGAAAAGATTTGCCCGGGCAAATCAGGGACATTCCTGAAGAAATCTAACAGCTGATTTTTCATCGTTCACCGTGCGAAAAATCTTCTTCAAATTCCAAGTCATATTTTAAGAAAATAATCAAAAACACATTCACGTTCAACTTCACATAAACAATAACAAAACAATAGAAAGGTTACTATAACAGTAGGAGATGGTTAAGAAAAGTGACACCTGAGCGCGCTGATGTCAGCAGGCCCTTAAACATACTAGTACCCAAATTTGTTTCCAAACATAGGATTTTGTATACTATAAATCACATCAACTACTTCCTCACAATTTAGGTTTTGGGCGGAAGTTTGTTTGGTTCGCTAAACTGTGTATTATTATCAAGCCTTATATCTGGTAAATATCCGAGGAGTAGGTGGGATGATTGCGTTAAGGATGATCTTAATGGTTTTAGTTTGGTGATAATCGAATCCATCCAAATAGTATCGAACGTTCGGATTAGCTTAGCTTTTTATTACATTTTTTTTTTTTTTTTTTTTTTGGTTCACCAATGCCACAAAACGTTGCCCGTTCTGGAGACCAATTGAATGTAATGGAGGCACACTTGAATACGAAATGTAGATTAATAAAGCCCAGAGAGGTAGCCATTATACCTGACAGCGCTGCTGAATAGGAAAGGATTTGAATTTCATAAAACGGTTCGCTATATTCTTTTATAGTCCTTCGCCCTCTTCACTCGCCGATACTGGCCTACATTGGGACCAAAATGTCTCCCGGCATTGCTCAAGGCTCTGTCCTATCTCCCTTCTTTCTAACTTCCCTCCTCCATCTCCAGCCACTTCAACTCAAGTGCCTCGGATTAAATTACGAAACCCAGGTAGATTCAGGAAATTCGTTATAATTACCCGAAATTTCGAGATAGGCATAAAGGATTACTGTTATTAACCTAAATCCTGATGTTTTAGTTCAAAATTTTAAGTAATACTTTAATTTTGCATCAATTTTTACTTGTTTAGTCGTTTACACAGTGTTAAGAAATTAGTTATTAGAAATCAGTGATTAGAACAACTTAACAGATCATCATCAGGCCTGGATAGACAGGATACATGTGCTCTAGTGGTTAGCATAACGACCTATCAATATCGTGGGTTCGTAGCCCGGCAGTGGCCCTAGGATTTTTTAAAGGGAGTAAAAAATCCTTGATCATACGATGTCAGAAATTGGTTGAAAATCTCTATCCTAATTGAGTCTAGAGAGACAAAATTTAGAGCCCCTCCCCTATAGCATCACCCGATTAGCTATAGCAGCATAAAGTAAAGTTAAATAAACAAAAAAAAAATTAAAACTGAATAATTAGAATACAAAAAAATAATAAAATAAAATACTATACAAAAATGTAACTACTAGAGTGAAAAAGTAATAAAAAATAAAATAGTATCAGTTCTGCAGGTTGTCGTTTCGAGTTAAATTACAAGTTTTAACTGTTTAGGGTACACCTACATTGGATCCGATGCGATGCGACGCGATCCTATTCTATCACATAGGATGGTGGGCTGAAAAAACAAATAACTGAAATACGCAGTGAGTGCCTACACTGGATCAGATCCGACATGATTCTATTCTTTTCAATCCGATAGTGAAACTAGTCACTGCCTTCCGAATAATATACTATTAATTTTATTCTTTTATTTCTTATATTTTATATATTATAGTGAAATATAAATATATTAAAAATAATTAATAAATAATCTTAATTTTATAAATTGAAAGAACCAAATGTTATAACAATGAGGTAATATTGCTATATTAGAATAGTTTTGTCTTGCTGTATGACTATATATAAATAATTTGTTGTTTTAAAAAAAAATAGAATTTATTGTTTTTATTATATATTTGTGTTTTATATAAAGATTTAATTTTCTCGTTTGTGATAATATTTATTTCTTTTGGTATTTTGTTGTTCATCTTTGCAAACGAGTATAAAAAATCAGAAAAGTCCTTAACTCCCAGAGTTGCCAACTGTTTAATAAATAAATTAAACATTACGATGATAATTTTATCAAAAGTTAATGTTTCCAATTTTATTTGACGAATTAAATTTGTATGTAGGTATATTTTTTATGTACATTTCTGATAGATATAATTTTATTCAACGGAAAAATAACCTTCGCTACTATATTTAATGGTTCGTGAAGATTAGTAATAACATATTTTAATGAGAATTGAGAATATTTAATTTTGATTTATGACGGATATTTATATAATAGTTAATTAACAAAGTACAATTTACATTTTTTAATAAACATTTTAGACAATAAAGATTAAGTTGCCACACATGGTAACGGCTGGCTTATCGGATTGAAAACTAATGATTTTGAAATGTGAAAATCGCACCTGATCGTACAGTATCGCATCGGATCCAATGTAGGAGGCGCTTCCGTATAAATAAACTATTTTGATTCCACGAGCGACTAAATCGCTCGGATTAGTCTGATAAAAACGGACGGATTCAATGTAGGCGCTCTCGATATATTTCAGTCATTTGGTTTGCTTCCGAATTCTGATCGTATCGCATCGGATCCAATGTAGGCGCACCCTTATTCGTATCCTTTTTAATATTATTCAAAAATAGAAGTTATCTTGAGCTTTAGCTGGAAAAGATAATGTAATGAGTAGATTTCGGTAATTATTTCATCAAGGAATGAATGTCTCAGCAAACATATATCCGGAATTATTACCGAAGTATACAAATTACATTCTATTTTCCATACTAAATATCACTCAGCTCGAAGCGACAAACTGCGGAACTCGTACCTTTTTATATAATAATTTCAATTATTTATACTTACGTATCTTGTTCACTCAGCCAGTTTCATTTTTATATATTATTTAATTTTATTTATTATTCTAGTTATTCCACTATACTGATGACACTCTTTTCCACAGTGAAGCTCATCATAACTGATATTTATGGTAAATATTAAAAGAGAGACGAATGAAAAGCTAAAACTTGTTGCGATTAAGCTCTCAGCAACTACCTGCGGCATAATTACCGAATGTAATAACTACAAATAAAAACATGAGCTAGGACGTAATCACTTCTTTATATTTCTATAATATCTTCATTAAAAAAGAAAAAATGTGAACAACAGAATCCATTAATAATAACTGACTCATTTAAGCAAATGAATATCCTCCTCAGAGATCATCTGATTAGTAATAAATAAATTTATAAATGTATATAAAATAAATAATATTTATTTATATTATATAAAGGAATCCTTATTTGAAACTCCATTTTAGGTTTGTTCGCATTATCTCTACAACGCTTCCTGCAAAAAGAGAATGAGAGAAGATAAATCCAGGAGGTAGGTCATTGTGGCTGGAATAAGAACAAGGGAACTGTGCCTGGAAGAGAAAGGAACGGATGGATGAGGAGACAATGGGATCAGGAGACCAGAAACTGCTCCTGATTTCGGCATCGTCCTATTGTGTAGGATAAGTCTTCTGCTCCCTGCCTCTGCGATACTGGGGCATTACCTCGATGAAGGGGGGTCTTCAGGTTCTCCGAGTGCGAGGATCTATTGCGTGGGTGTCTGCGAGGAATGGATAGGACCATTATTTCAGGACGAATGGGGGAATAGACGTAGTTAAGGATTTCTCTCTTATTCCTTATACCACAGCATCGACTCAATAAAAAAGAAATAAAACAATTCAAGAATAAAACAAATTAGAATAGTATAAAAAAAAACTGTACCAATACAACCCATGAAGGGTCTTGGATTCAGTACGTGTATCTAGAACAACGGTTATGCAGAGAAGTGGTTTGTCCTAGATCACGCTCAACCGCCTGAGTTTCCCCTAGTACTACTGGACTAGCCCCCCACTTTAAAGGCAGGGTGAGTCCAAGGAAGGTTCCAGACATCTCAGGATCCATATATTTATTCTTGCTGTTGACAGGATAAATATTAGATGTGAGGGAGTTCCTTATTGTGGTGGAGCAGGTGAGAAAGGATGGCCTTTGTGCTATCAAAAAATAAAAAATAATAGATATTCTTAAAATATATTTTAATATATCTTCTAGGACATTTGTATTTCCAAGTGTTTTTTTTTATATTGACCCAGGATTTTATTTTCCTTTGTAATTTTTTATGTGTTATTTTATTTTTATTGTCATTATATTTAGACACCCATGATAGTCAATAACCATGCACTAAGTATATATAAGCTAAGCACCAATAAATAAAAAATAATTATAATGATATAAATTTACGTAAGTCGACGAGATTCCAATTAAAGTAATGTTCAACGAACATTCTTCCCCGTGTATACATCGCTAAAATTGCGAGAACACGGGGATATAGGATCGGTGAAGAGAATGAATTTGTCTGGCTTGGATACGGTCCTTGGTAGCTCAGTGGTTAGAGCACCGCACTAGAGATGTCTTTTAAAATTGTTTATGGTAACAATATCCAAGAGAATATAAAAATAAAAAAAACTATATTGCATAAGGTAATAGCACTGTATCTATTGGTTAGCATAACAACCTACTTAGCCCAAGATCTCGGGTTCGTAGCCCGGCAGGTGGCTCTAGGATTTTTTAAAAGGAGTTATACCTTGGTTACGCCGTCCTTCGGAAGGAACGTTAAACGGGGGTCCCGAGCCTGTCAGGTACTTGTTAAAGATCCCTATCGTAATTATACCTGGATAATCAAAATTGGGACTCTAACTGTAGCATCCTCTGACTAGCCATAGGGGCATAAAGTGACGTTAAATGAACAAACAAACAAGTTCTTCCAGACACTCTCCTAGATAACATCCCAGTTCCAAACTTCTTCAGAACTAACTCCAGATCTACACCTTCCTGATAGATCTTAGCTACGCAGCTTAACTGCCCTGACGATGTGCTGCGTTAATCAATAAAGTATCGCTTTCCATCGATGGAATACCGCAGCACTAGAGCTAAGTGAATAAAGGGACCTTTGGATGACGATGTTTCGACAAGATATATCAGCTGACTCAGCGTCCTCCGAGACAGTGATGGATCGTCGGCTCTGTTGTCATGCATCATCTCCTTCCCTCTCTCTTCTCTCATTTATTATCCTTTTAACTGGTCTTGAGGACAAGTGGTACTGACTCTGCAAGAACCAGAGTCAGTAGGAGTTGCCAAAGGGTTCATTACGCACAGAATATTATTTGGTACATTGCTATCAGCCGTTTATAACATTAAAAAAAAACCAAAATGCTTCAATCCGAAGATTACATAGCAAAGTATAGCGACATACTGAGATGGATGTCTCAGCAATCCTAGTTATGTATCCAGTTAGCACAACAACAATATGTTGTCTAAAGCGGACAAACACATTTTGAAGTACATAAAATTAATAATAAATAAAAATGTATTTTTTAATTTATGTTTGAGAGGAAAATAGTTGACTAGATGATAAAATGAAGAACGGAGATAATTGGGGGGTGCAGTAAAAAAAACACTAAATAAGTACCAGACTTATATTTAGTACGTGCCGGATTGTGTCCAATCGGATTGTTAGTTAGCCGGTGCACCCAAATAGCACACCTCCTCTCTTCAAATCGCCCTGAAGATGACCTACACTGTAGGTCGAAACGTCGGCACTTACTAAATATAAGTCTAGTACTTATTTAGTGTTTTTTTGACAGCACCCCCAACTATCTCCGTTCTCCTTTCTAATTTATGATTCATAAAGTTAAAGATTTCAAATTAATGATTCTATTTATTGATAGTTTAAAATCGAATAGTTACTAAAGCTTGCACATTAACTCTATGCCTATTAAATTGTAAATCAACGGTGCTTAAAATTATTTTAAATCAAAAATTGATTCAAAGGGAATTAAAGTAAATTCAAAGTAACACTAAACCTGTACGCGTACAACTTAAAGTAAGTTTAAACCATAAAAATTATATTTAAAAAATTAAAATATAAAAAAATCCCGGCCAAGACAAATCTTTTCTCTTCAAAATAAAAATATTTAAAATAATCACCATCAATATAACAATTAATAAAAATAAAATTATAAATAATATATTGACGTAAGTCAACAAGATCCTAATTAAAGTAATGTTCAATGAACCTTTTTCCCCATCTATACATTTCTAAAATTGCGAGAACACGGGGATATAGTTCGGTGAAGAGAACGAATTTGCCTGACTTGGATACGACCCCTGGTAGCTCAGTGGTTAGAGCACTGAACTAGAGATGGATACGACCCCTGGTAGCTCAGTGGTTAGAGCACTGCACTAGAGATGGATACGACCCCTGGTAGCTCAGTGGTTAGAGCACTGCACTAGAGATGGATACGACCCCTGGTAGCTCAGTGGTTAGAGCACTGCACTAGAGATGGATACGACCCCTGGTAGCACAGTGGTTAGAGCACTGCACTAGAGATGGATACGACCCCTGGTAGCTCAGTGGTTAGAGCACTGCACTAGAGATGGATACGACCCCTGGTAGCTCAGTGGTTAGAGCACTGCACTAGAGATGGATACGACCCCTGGTAGCTCAGTGGTTAGAGCACTGCTCTAGAGATGGATACGACCCCTGGTAGCTCAGTGGTTAGAGCACTGCACTAGAGATGGATACGACCCCTGGTAGCTCAGTGGTTAGAGCACTGCACTAGAGATGGATACGACCCCTGGTAGCTCAGTGGTTAGAGCACTGCACTAGAGATGGATACGACCCCTGGTAGCTCAGTGGTTAGAGCACTGCACTAGAGATGGATACGACCCCTGGTAGCTCAGTGGTTTAGAGCACTGCACCGGAAATGCAGACGACCCGGGTTCGTATTCCGGCCAGAACAAATATTTTCTCTTCAAAACAAAAATATAGAAATTATAGCTTAATTAAAAAACTTTATTAAAAAATAAAGTTTTCATTACAATACTTCATTGCGCAAATGATAAGAGTTTTTGTAATTTTAGGCGTGCGCTGCATCACAGGAGGGGGGGGGAAACACGTGTTCTACTTCAACCCATTTAAAATATTGGGCTTCAGGAGCACTATAACTCACACTGCTAATGTAAGGTTTGTGCATGGGTGTGATTTGGTCCATATCATACTAAACTTTCATTCCCTCCCCCCCCCCCCCGATTTAGGGGTACAGAAGCAGGGTGAGCCCCAAGAGGGTTGGTTACCTTCTAATATTACAGGCCGATTGATGGCCATTAATATAACAAATAATTTATCTGTTTCAGTTGGACTAAGATATGATTACATCTAATGAATTAACCAAGAATTAACATGGTAACCGTAGGAAAGCCATTGAACCCAAGGCCCTTGATTGACAAAAAACATGCTACAAAGCAAATAACAAATTGCTACTTTGAAACTTGAGTCAAATATCAACACGTTTGTTATAATCAGATCGCAGAAATGCAGGAGAGTTACCCAGTATTTAGCACTAAATCCGTTAAAATGAGCTATGGTCAATATTTCATGAATAGCACGATTTAGCGTACCAGAAAGGAGAGTTTTTTACTGAGTACTCTCAGTAAAATAAGAACTGTATAACTAGAAAAAGTTAGAGAATTTCTAGTTATAAGCCAACGGTTGTGCAAACTCAAACTCAGTTAACCCCTATTTGCGGGTGTCCACTTTATAGTGGCTGGGTGAACCCGAAAAGGCTCTCCAGACTAAATATCAATATACACCTAAATAAATACACAGACCTAAATATTTTATTGAGTATATTTAGGACTTAACAGACAAATTTATCCGCCACAGTTGTTATAGAATTTGAGGCCTAAAGACGTGCTAACCCAACACTCTCCGTCCAGATATGTATAATAATTATTGTAATCAAAATAAATATGCAATACATAAACAGTAAATGAATTAAGGATGATCCTGGTGACTTATCGATTCTTGCCTGTTCCAACTCCAATCCCTGCAGTTTCTTCACCCCCCACCAACTCCCCACCAACATCTCCCAGACCAGGACTTAGTGGCTAGACGACAACCAACTTTGGACCACTACTTTTTACTTTCCAAAAGCCATTAAGACTTCCTAATATTTATAAGCTTTACTTTTTCTCCCGCTTCCTTCTCAACTTTTCCAACTAATTTATTTCTTTCCAAGAAATTGGCGTTTAGGATTTAAAAAAAAAATTGAATCCTTTAGAAAAACAATATTATTTGTTTTTTTATTAAGACCAAATGGATTTAATTAATATGTATAAATGAGAAATTTATTCTTTAACGTGCTTAAGAAAAACTTTAATCTCAGAACATTTAAACGAAGAAATATACTTTAATTAAGATACTAATAAAAAAAAAAAATAGAATAAAAATATCAATCGGCTACATAATCTACCATGTATGAATATTTCTTTCATGTGATATGATTATATAATTGACTGAAACTACTCGCGGTAATAAAATAGTTAACTCTATAATCGAATCGACTATGTACAATCGATATGACATGAAATCACTAGTTGAAAATTTGGTAGTAGTATCAGATTCTTTCAGTGCTTTAAAAGCTATGAGTAACATGTACCCAGATTACACTGGATTTGAATGTATTTTGAACCTTACAAAACAGTTACCTGATGTTGGTAAGGTAAGGTTGTTGGTCGATCAATTTTATCTGGCCACCTGCAAATGTAGGTATTACAGGTAATGAACTGGTTGAGAGAGAAGGTCTTGCTCTTCCAGGTCGTGGTAAAGCAAACCTGATCCCACCCAAGCTTGGGACTGCAATTTGACAAACTTAGAATCCTCATACTTGACTACAACTTCAAGGTACTGCTCACAGTTTCAGGCTACTTCAACACTTACTAGACAAACGCTCTAAGATTCCAATTAATTACAAAAGATTCATATACATGACTATTATACGACCTATTTGGACTTATGTAGTAGAGCTTTGAAGCTCCTCGAATGATGATGTCCCTAATGTCCCATTAGTTACTGATTTAGCCCGAACCCCATACCAGTCCTTTCATGAAAAACTACATTTTCATTCAAACCCACTAGTTACAAACTTAGCAACCTCTTCTATATTTGATAATCCTCCTAGGTGTCTGAAAAGAAGATGGCCTCGTGATATTTTATGTTGAACCTGTTACTTGAGTAGTACCACTGGAGATAAATATTTATATTTACTAATTATACAATTAGCCTTTATCGTACCATTATGTATCATTCATTCTATTTACTTGATGTATGATTATTATCTATCTAAGGGAAAGATTGGAGGATTAAGGGTAATTTGACGGGTAAGGTTCTGGGTGTATGGGTGTTTGTAAGAAGCGATTGGTCGTATCGGTATCGAACCTTAGGGTACCTTAAGCCTTATTATTATTATTATCATTACTACATTGGCCTTTACCTTCATGGGGTGTTAGATCTCATCACATAAATCCTAACCCTTTATTAATTAGCAATCCGAATATGATTTGTAAAAGTGATTCCAATGAGTGAGTTGATTTCACCTGTTACAAAAATAAAGTTCTTTTGGTTTCCTAGCGTTAATACGTTGCGTGCAGTCGTCGAACATGCACCGGCTAAACCTTCTCCTATCTTGAGGCATGTTCGACATTTCAAGTTAATTAAATTACCAAGAAAATCCCAGTCCGATCAAGTGACCTGACATTCTTTGCTACTCTTTTTGAGACATTACAAAAGTTGTAGACACCTGTCAATGAGAACAAACTAATTGTTTCTTAATTATCCCCAAACACGAAGGTAAGTTATTTTACGTTCTCTTCAAGTATCAGAGAAATATTTCTGTTCTATACTATACTATACTACCTCAAGTAACGTGTTAAATATTTCTGTTCTATACTATACTACCACAAGTAACGTGTTAAAACAAAAAATAAAATAAGTAATGCAACCAATAGGTGTTCATTTGATATTTTTATGAGGAAGAAAATAGTCTGGTTGGAAATTTTGCCTATCCAGGTTTAATTAGGACAGGGATTTTCACGAATAACTGACATCGTAAAGGCTCGAGATCTCCTTTTAACGTCCCTTCCGAAGGTCGGCATAACAAAGGATATTATAAATATAAATACGTTTTTACACAAAGAGCATGTTTGGTTGGAAAAGAAATAGGTCGCTCAGATAAGAAGGGTTTGGCCCACATAGTTAAAGTTAGTGAAGAAATAAGAAAAGAGGAGGGTCGAAGACTCCACTTTTAGAAGGACTCTCTGAGAAGATGCGGAAGACGGGCCGACGAACGATGGTGAGCGTAGAAGATCCTTATGCGGCTAGGCGAAGACCTACCTATGGACGTAGCCTACCCCTGCTTCACAAAGAAGTCGTAATTTAAGTCCTTTTATGGCAATCCTTTATTACATCTGAATCATTAAGTGTAATCCTCAATGTACATATTAAATCATTAATCTTGTTTAAAATCGTCCTAATAAAGTATATTTATTTTAATTCCATTGGTGCTTACTTAACCTAGATACACTACATATTTAAGAATAATATATTGATGGCGGAATCGATAGGTAAATTGGACCAAAGTTGGAAATAATAATTTCAGTAATCATCATAAATAATTACTCTGGTATCCCAAAATCAGAAATAATCCTTAAGATATATTTGAGCCGTTTATTTTGAAAGTGGCCTAACTCCGTTTTTCAATTTTTTGTCAGTTACCATGGTTACATGTACAATTTCACATTATATATCAGTGAAGCATTTCAGGTTGCTGATATTCCGAGCAAATACGATAAGTTTTTGACACATAAGTTTTCAGAATTAGTTCAATAACTGAACCGTGTAGTTTGAAAGTGGCCTAACTCCATTTATTTTATACTTATATCAAGATATTTACTATTGATACTGTCTGAAAGCAGTGGTGAAGGGTCGGAAAGGTAATAATTTTATTGTAAATGAAATGAGACAAAATGATTTTGTATCAACAAAATTATTAGAAGACGCAATTTTTAAAAGGGTAAAGAATTCTGATGGAGAATCAGTAAACTGGTTACAAATATGCGTTTTGTTAGAAATGAACCATATAAAATTTTCTATTAGACATCAATGAATGAGAATGAAAATTTGAAAGTCCTGAATTTATTACCACGTCGGGGTAGTCCAAGAAAATTCGAAAACATTGTATTGAAACCACTCTATAAAAATATCAGACAAATAACAACAGCAAAATTCAAGGACATGATTGACCTTTTGTGATATATACCACCGGAACATCATGATTTCTTCAAATCCCTTTCACACGAGCAAAATGTAGATGAATAGTAAATTGTTTTGTACTAAATTTATGTTTGTAATTTTATATGTTCTTTAATTAAAAAATGTTTTGAATCGCATAAATTGTGTTTCCGAAGTGTTTTAATAATATGTAAAATAAATTGAGGATTGTTTTTTCAATTTTCAATCTTAAATTATGTTGAATGAACTTGGGTACCTTCAAATTTTATAATGAATCTGGTTGTTAATTTTGAAAGTGGCCTAACTCCATTCTTGATAAGAAAACGCACATTATTCACTTAATAATTGTTACAATTTTAATAGAAACCATAAATTTAACACCCTTAGATACACTTAAGCAGTATGACTCATTAGTATCATATATGTATATTTTTAAATTCATTGAAACGCAAACCCTTAAATATCTCCATTTGAAGATAAATGGAGGTAGGCCACTTTCAAAATAAACGGCTCATTTAAGCTCACAAAACATAGCACAAGAAAAACTACAAAAAATGCCATGACTCTCTTGCTGGACATCCAAATTTACACAAATGACAAATTGCCACAGAATCCGACAAGGAGACCGTAAACTCTCTTTATTTACTCTTAACGTCTCTGGAGCAGGGATCTACTACAGTGAGATGAACCAGGCTAGGAGTGCCTTCAATGGCAGCTTTCTTCAAACACGTTTCCACGAGAATCCCTAAGGGGAGGTTTACCAAAAGAAGATTGAAAATACAATATGTGCCAAATGGCAGTTGAATGATTTCTAAATTTTTATTATTATTATAATCTAATAGAGAGAAGATCAGACAGTGCATTTATGGTATTAATACTCATCATATAACCCATTACATAACCGTATAACATCATGTACATACCCTATACATAAAGTACTATGTAGCGTATTACACAAAGTAGGAGCGTACACATTTCAACACATACAACGTTTAAATTTGCTCAGAGCTTAGTAACTGGCCCAAGACAAGTGACAAATCGTGGTTATTGTGGTTCAAGACGTAGCGACAAATCTTCTGTAATAGTGTCCTTATCCTAAAAGCCAGCTGGGAAACACATGAGCCCCGTCTTCAAGCAAAGATAATACCTAGCGCATATTGAGGAAGTTTAAACGGCTATTGCTCAGAGTTACATTACTTTAAAGTACTTTTACAGAAAATTATAGCTCAAAATTTAAAATTATTAACAACTGGAATATGTGAAGATTATTCTTATATCAATAACTGGAAAACAAAATTGATTGGACGCAACGTGGCTTTCTTCCACGCCCATTAAACCGTTATATCGCCACGCATGTCCTGTTTTTAGAAACAGGAAGTAAAGAAAAACCGGATGTGTTCATTCGCCTCGTGCTGATCTGACTCAGAGTTTTCCAGCTGTTTTCTGGGCGTCATTTTCTAGCGCTTCCTTAACATCTTCGTCTTTGATATACGTAAACAAAATTTAAATTTTTAATTAAAATTTAAAAATTTATTTATTGAAATTTACAACTGTACTATAACAATACAGCAAGTATAAATTAATGGCAAGAATGATACATAATTGAATGGAAAAAGGCAAATAGTAGTACTCAATAGTAGTACTCATATAACAAATTAAACATAGAAGGTCACGAAGCCATCTTCTTTTCAGACGCCTCGGAGGATTATCAGGAATGGAAGAAGCAGGTAGGTTTGAATTTTTCATGAAAAGGCTGGTAGCGGATTCGGGCTAAATCAGCAAAATTGAAGTCATTATGGATGACTTTATTCGGAACAAAATAAGAATATTACGAAGGATTTTGGATCGTAAAGAGTTCCATGGCTTAATAGAGTCCCAAACTTCTACTCTTAGTGTCCAAATAGGAGTTATAATAGTCATGTATATGATCTCTTGTAATCGAATTTGACAATCAGCACTCTTAATATCATTAAAATAAATAATTTTAGAACTATTTTATATTTAATTCAAAATAGATTTTATTTTAGAAGCGATTTTATAGAAATATTTAATATAACCTTAAATGTATTAAAACCTTCACACATCAGAAATTTAATGAATTTGGTTAGCAATAGAAAGTTGTAAGAGATAGCGCTGGTGTAGTTTTAACAAATCTAAAGTTTCATATAATTTCTTAATTTTTAAATGGTTGCAGGAAAAGTGTAATATTTTCTGACCTGTCAAATAAATAACTATACTATTTTTATTCTTTATTTATTTTATTCTTCTGGCCAGGTGTTTTTGTGGTTGTCATGGATACATCCAGTGTGGACTGTATATTTTAGGAATATGGCAGTTCCCCCTCCTAATAAGAAATCACTCACAAGACACCCGGTATAGTACTGCCATATTCCTAAAATATACTGTCCACACTGGATGTATCCATGGCAACCACAAAAACACCTGGCCAGAAGAATCCAGCTGTTGTTAGATTTTTTCCAGTTATTTATAACCTTTACTTCATGCTCAAATGTTATCATTATTATCAATTTGATATCTACTATTCAAAGTATCTACTGTCTTTTTTATTTCATAATAGTCGGCGACGAGGATGGGATCCTGTGGATAAGGTGTGGTCAGGATTTCTAATGATACAGAGGTCAAGAAAAGGTAGTGATTTATTAGATTCTAGTTCAACAGTGAAATAGAGGCGGGTATGGTATGAGTTGAAGGAAGATAATAATTCTGGAATAATGTTGGAATTTAGGATAAGGAGGAGGTCGTCTACGTATTTTTAATGAAAAAAACATCGCCAAGGAACTGGGGTAGAATGGAGTCAAGAAGGTCATTTAGGACAATATTGGAGAGGTCAGGAGCGAGGGGATTTCCCATGGCAAGTCCAGAAATTTTGTAAAAGAACTGTCCATGGAAGGTAAGGTAGCCGGATTCACAACAGAATTTTAAGGATTGGAGGAATGAGGACCGGTTGAGAGAGGTGTCGGTTATCTATTATGAGGAGGGCTGTCCGCATTATGTGTCCGTAAAATAAGTTTCCCTGTTGTGGCACGGCCGTGCAAGTTGCGGCAGGTCTCTCAGAAGGCACCAGCGAGTCGCTTGGACTCCCCCCTCCACATCCCAACCCCGGTCAACTCGCTGCCACCATCAGTTCGGCCTTGACAGCCTTGAAAGATGGAGCTCCCAATCGCTTCCCCCGCCAGGTGTGAGATACGATCCGTGATCCGTTTTTTTGTGTGCTAAAGGCAATTCGGCGACCGAAATTCATTCCCAACTTACGGAAGTGTATGGTGAAACATGCATGAGTGTCCAGATGGTGCGCAAATGGTGCAAAGAGTTTAAAGAAGGGCGCACAGATGTGCACGATGAACAGCGGGCGAATTTTTGCCAACGGGCACGACAGTCAATGCTGAACGCTACTGTAACACTCTGAAAAATCTTAGGAGGGCCATAAAAAACAAGAGGAGGGGCATGCTCACTAAAAGAGTCCGTTTTCATCACGACAACGCTCGTCTGCATACAGCCCGCGTCACTACCGCTCTCATCGAGGATTTCGGATGGGAAATCATCCAACACCCACCCTACAGCCCCGATCTGGCCCCAAGTGATTACCATCTGTTCCCAAGCCTGAAAAAACACCTAGGCGGAACGAATTTTGGGACAAGAGAGGAATTGGAAGAAGAGGTCATGAAGTTCTTCACCAGCGCGGCGGCCGACCTCTATGACCAGGGCATCAAAAAAATGGTGACACGGATGCAGAAGTGCATCGATGTCAACGGGGACTACGTAGAAAAATAGTTTAATGTTCAAGATTTCTAATGATGTAATATATAATGGTAATAAAACATTATTTTCACTTTTAAAAAAATAGGGAAACTTATTTTACGGACACCCCTCGTTTTTTGGTAAATAGGCTTGATGTCGTGGTGGCTTGATGTGTTTTTGTGGTTTCCATGGATACATACAGTGCAGACTGTATATTTTAGGAATATAACAATTCTATAAAAAACTGTTATTATTCTCCGAGTCGAAGTACTTTATAACTGCTACTTCATAATAGTTCACTGATATTAACTGCTCTTGCAAACTTCTGGACGGAACTAATAAATCTATTAGACTCCGGAGATAGGCCTCAGAAGTTTTATTATTACCTTATTAATTATCTGGAACAGGATTTAGAGCTACATCGTGCGGCCATTACCGGACTGCCGGCACCTGGTGACGCTTCCCCAGCGAGGGGTTGAGAGTATTAAGGTTTTAGTGGAAGTATCTTCCCTGATGGGCGCATTATAAAAGTGGAAAAGTTTGTTAAATTGGTCGTAGAGAAGGAAGGTGCCTTCTACTCGTCCGATATAAATTATTTCTCTCTCGAGATGGAGTCCCGGGAAAACGTTTAGTTTTAATCTTAAGGATCGATAGAGGCTATGAAATATAGAGGCAAAGGGTCGACCTATTTATAGGAACGATATCGATTTCCTTCAATCACGCAGCCTGTATTTCGATAATCTAAAGTCAGCCCATGAAAGGAAACTATAAAAACAAAAATCAATCTAGTCTCGTCTAGTCCCCCAGAATTTTTCCTGGATATCTTCATAATTATCTGAGTAATGGAGAAAATAGAATAGAATAGAAAATAAACTTCTCGGACCAAGTCCCTTTAGTATAATGAACATGAACAGAAAAATAAACACAATATATATCTGGCCAGAAGGCTACATAATAATACAAATCATGAAGTATTTAAAAGAGGGAAAAACATTATAAAAAAATAAATATAGAAATGAAATAACTAAAAAGGACGAAACGACAGGATTTTTACCAATTGTCGAGAATAAATATATATGTCGAGAATATTAATAACAAAAGTTACTAAATAAAATAAATTAATAGACATATAAATATTGCATTCATGCATCCAATAAAGTTTTTACATAGTCTATATCTTCTTTGGGAAAAATAAACAAAAAGCGCGTAAGCAACGATATCGGTTATTCAATACTGATTTATTTAAGCAAATGATTGATCTCCTTAGAGATAATCTTTTGGGAGGTCAGGAATGCAAGGATTTAAATGAAGTCAGTGAAGAAGAATGGCGGATGAAAGAAGGGATTGAGTTCCACACTGTGGTGGAGCGGGCGAGGAAGGAACGATCGAATGCTTTGGTTCTGTGGGGACGAGTGTAGAGATCGGAAAGGGGGGGATCTTGTTTTGTGGTGATTGACTGAAAATTTGAATTGGAAGAGACTGTATATACATGAAGGGTTTTGCGAGTTAATGGACACAACGTGGCTTCCTTTCACGCCCATCAAACCGTTGTATCGCCACGCATGTCCTGTTTTTAAAAACAGAAAGTAAAGAAAAAGCGGATGATCTTTGTGAAAAGAAATAATGTCTGTATCATCAGCGAAGATATATGGGATTGAAGTATGTTTTATATTAATTGAATATAAAACATGGTATTATCTAGCGTTGGCATCTAACTATGATGTTAGTGCGTATAGACCTGAGCAGGTTTAGAGAGCAGGTGACACGAAAGAAGTCGGTATGAGGTAGCGCTGGCCGCAATAAGAGCCGAATGACATTCTCCTGCTATTGTTATTGCAGAGTGGCCCTCAATATTGTGCCGGAGGGGGGCGCGGAAGAAATGGAACAGAATGGAATCCCAACATCCCCCGCAATTACGCCTCCTCTGGCGCTCTAATTTATCATGCAACATCCCTTCTAAGCGGTGAGCGTATGCATTGCAGTCGAGTAGAGCATCCATCACGATGTGGGGCTGTCTTAGCAATACAGCAGGGCTGGAGTCAATACAATTGTTCATATTACAAATAATATGTATCATTACCAAGAACGTTAAGCAAATGCCCAATAATAAAAATATCGCAGGTATTCTATTTTAATAAGCACACTTTAGGATTATAGTTGAATATAAGAATAAGGAAAGTTGTCTAGAAAAGTGGAAAAGGATGAAACAGTAAACTGATTAATCGATAAGATGTCACTATATATAATTTCTCCCATTTACTTGTTCTATTGTTATAATGCAGTAGTAAATATCAATAAATAATTTATTTTAAATATATATATATGTATATACACATGTATGTATGTATATATTCGATAATCTAAATCATTAGTTGCAAGTAATTGAACTACAATCGATTGCTGAGTAATAATACTATGCCTCTCCTGGTGCTTTACGGCTTCGGGACACCGCCCCACCCCCTCCTAATCTAGCGCTACCTATATAAATTATTCCAAACTGCACTTGAGGGACGAAGGAAGGGGCTCCTCGCCCTAACTTGAGATATATTTTTTAACTCGACTGAACAGCTGATGGAAGGGGATAATGCCTCGTGAGACTGCTTTGGTAACCAAATGATGTAAGGATGTCCCCGGAACTCTGCTCACTTCTCAACTGCCATTATCACTAAATCACGTGGCAAACTACACGGAAGTGAAATACCCCGGATGCAGAAGGAACCCTCTTCCCTTCCTACAAACAATATCTTTAAGGGCTCTCTCGTGGGGCCTCTTCTTCAGCAGAAGTAAGAATTCTTCTAACTTATTTCACAAATAATCACTAAACTTTTCTTTTCTTTTTATCTTCACTTACTTTTCTCAGATAACATATCTCCTCCCTATTTTATGATAATGTAGAATGTGCTGAATGCCAGACTGAAATTATAAGGATCTCATCTGTAGAACAAAATGGCTAAGAATATGTCAACGGTTGCGCAAAGAGGTGTATTAGCCGTGATTACACTCCACCACAATGTTTTCTCCCTAATGAAGAGTACCTAATACATACTTGGGGGTCATTAAGTATGTATTAGGTACTCACAGGGATTTCAGTTACCAAAGAGTCAATTCATGGTTTCAAATAGAAGAAATAATTTATCTGACAATACCGTACTCTAGCACTAAAGAATTCAGTATAAGATAGTTATATCCCCTACAGAAATATTATATAATATAAATGAAACATATATAAAAAAGATCATCAAAACCATAAGGAGCGGTTCTTATCAGAAATATCAAAGCCCTATATATATGACTGCATCCCAGACTTATAATAAACATACAATCTCTAACATGATATTCAAATAATCTATACATATTATAAAACAAAGTCCTCGGCCGCGTTTGTTCGCGGTAAACTCAATAACTACTGCACGGATTTTCGTGATTTACGAGGAAGGTTTAGGTATAGAATTTGTCAAGTTTTTGTACAAATTGGTTGAAATAAAACGATAATTGTTGAAAGTGTACAAAAAAGTATAGAAGCTTGGGAGTTTATTTTGAATGCGATATTTTGACGGATTGAGTGTTAATCCTTCAATTTAAATACTTAAGTCAACTTAACCATTATAATATTTTACACCATATAATTTTAGAAGTTATTGCAAAAATTAACGTGAGCGAAAATAAATGTCTATAAAGGAATGTTTTATTTTGTTTTTATATTTATTATATCTACATAACAAAATAGATACATCATGCAGTGAAGACATTACATTACATTTAAGTCTAATCCACATATTCGACTCATCAAACTTATGCGATCCTACGAGAGACAAAACCTGTAGGCGTGATATGCTCTACTACCCGTGCAAAGCCGAGAGGGGTGGGGTCGCTAGTTTTAAGAATTTAATCAATTAATAAACAAAAGAATAAGAAATCAACAACTTCTTGGATTCAAGAAGTTGGTAAAGATTAGGAAAGATACAATATAAGAGAAAAAAGATGCAACGCAGATAGATAGTTGAATGAATAAAAGTGTTGGCTGGAAGGATTCCAGGAAGAAAGGAAAAGAAAACTGGCTAAAAATGTTTCGAATATAGGAAGAATAGATGTGGTGTGATAAAGAGTACCGGAGGGAGAAGAAGAAGCAACGGAGGACCAAACATTGGAATTGTCTTGTCCTACAAGATCCTCAATGGTGAAAGGAGAACAAAAAAAAAAAAAACGATTTTTTTTAGCAGCAGTGGCATTCTCAAATCCTAAGATTAACAGTCAATGCTGCCCAACATACTGATGGTTGGTACAATACTAACAGATGGTTGAAGAAACTGGTCCGGGGCAGGCAGTGCTTGAACATTTATTTTATTGACCGATCGTGATTTCGATATACATTACATACTAACATACATATACATTACAGATCTATGTCCGTTAAGAGGTTTGAGCGGATCAGTTCAGTGTGTAGAGTTATGAGTCGCTATGCTAGAGTTTCTGGGTTCAATCCTGGCTTTGGCAGATATATAATTTAATCTGTTAACAGCCAAGGATGGATCCTCTGGGATTTACACACCCTCCTGGGCTCACCCAGCCTCTATAGAGTATAACAAAAATTAAAGGTCGAGCGTAATCTGAGACATTTTGCCTCCACACACTGCATAGTACAGGTAATATCTTTCTCTTTATTTCCTACCACTATTATGCAATATGTACCAGTACAACCCGTGAACGGGTCCTGGGTCAGATAGAGACTGTACTGTTTCATGGACAACGGCTCTGCAAGGAGGTGATTTGTCCGAAGTCACGCTCATCCGTCATGTTTTTCCCTCTTATTTTGGTTACGATATTTTATATTTTATAGAGGCTGGGTGAGCCCCAGGAGGGTCCTAGATATGCAAACAGACTAAATAAAAGGTGCTCTACCACTGACCCACTCCGATCCCTATTATACATAATAATAAATAAACCTAGTCGTATTACACGATGATGAAATGTTTTATGAAATATCCCAACTTGTAGTTCAACATTTTTTAATAAACTGCGTGCGAGTTAGTTAATAAATGAGACGATGTCACACTTGTTAACTCGGGTTTAAAGTATGTCCTAACTTTTTAACTATGATTAACTTTCCGCTAGAGTTAGCTGACGGTTAAAATTAATTTCAACACGAGTTGATTCAACAGACAATATGTTGTAAGGGAAATTTACGAGATATATTTAGAGATAATAAGAAGGGCCAGCCAAGTCTCTCCCATGCACACAAGACCCTCCATGGGTTTTCGTAGTACATTTTTTTCCCCGGTATATATTCACATCCCTTTTTACTTCATATCTGTTTTTTATTTATCGAATGAAAGCTAAGTAAATATGTGTTAATTTAATTAAAAGGCCCCGAAGAGAGAGCGAATACAGTAGAGCAGAACCCAACGACAGAGGCAGCTGGGGCTGAGGTCGAGGGGGGGGGTTGTAATGAATTAAATGCGGCTTTAATTCCAGCCAGAGCCGAGAGAGCGCGCTTCGATTTATACCTCCAATTATCGGCCCCCCTCCAACACAAACGGACATCTCAACCCAGGTAATTGTTTGCATTAGCTGGCTCGTATGTAAGGTGGCACTGTTCGGAATACCTCTCTTTAATCGTTATCAATTATCTAACCTCAAAGTCTGAGGGAACAGGTATCTCTGTGGTATTGGGAATGCTCCCGAGTCAATACTAACACTCCACCCAGGCTTGGTGGAGTGTTAGTATTGATTAGTATTGACATAGGAATCGAAATAATCATAATTGTATGTAGTATTGGTAATTTTTTATGTATTTGACGTCATATAGAAAATGGCAGGGTGAACGGTGCAACCACATCAATAATAACTTTTTCAATATGTCGTGCATCGATAGGCCTGAGGGAGTTAGAAAAAAGAATCTACAATCCATGAAGGGTCTTGAGTTCAGTACATACTAGGTACTTTCCTGTTTCTAGAACAACGGTTGGGTAGGGAGGTGGTTTGGCCGAGAGAAAATTCAACCCCCAGATTTATTCTCTGATTAAGTGTCCTTAATAGAGGCTTATTGAGCCCACAGGAATATCTATTAAATGACTAAGTTATCCACTACTGCCTTATTATTAAATAAAGCCTTAACCCGAAATCATGAGCACATCAACTCAGCGGTCAACATGTCTGTCTCATCGCCAGGGATGAGAAAAACATCGGGGTCTTGTTTAGATTAGGCCCGCCAGTGATTTTATCTAGTAACAGTTACTTATTCATATATTAAAAAATATCGGTTAAAGAAACATATGATTTATTTAATAGGAACTTTTTATACATAACCAAAAACACTAACATACTTTTAATGAGTTACTCCAGGGACCTCTGGAGGCCAAAATTCTACTATGTCCTTAAGGATTTTATCAAAAACGTCTTCATTTGAGTTTCTCTGCCTCCACATGAACTCGCATAAATACGAGTCTACCATAGAGCGATGAGTCCCACATTCCTTTTTGTTTCTCCTTTTCGCCTTAGCCCACATAGACTCAACTCTTTGAGTGTGAGCACCAGTCTCTGGGCCGACGAAATTTTTGGAGTGATTTACAGTACAATGCCTGTAATCCTTTCCAATCATTCCTTCTATCCCACTGTAGGACTTCCACAGGTCAGACATTATAATGGAACCCGGTCTAATTGATGTTTTTATGCACTCCTCCACGGTTTCTCTTCTCCTATATATAAACGTCGTATACTCCTGTGCCCATGAGTAAATGAATAAAAGGGCTTTACTTAACGGTAACCTGCTGTCACATAGCCACGTACCCGTATACATGCCACATTCATATCGGCATTGTCTTTTGTTGCACCTATATTTTTTTCTTTCTTCGTTAAATTTCATAATGTGGCCTTTTTTAAAATATCTTTCCTTAGGTAGAATTCCTCTTTCTTCAAACAAAATCCTGGCTCGTTCCTCTTCTTTGCATAAATCGTAAACTTCAAAAATATTCATCGTGTTATCACTTTATAACCGCAATTACACAAACAATACTAAATTCAATAATATTTGAACATGTGATTTTATTTCTATATCAATGGTATCAGGTTATACAACAACTGTTACTAAATATCATTAAAAAATAACTGGCGGGCCTAATCTAAACAAGACCCAAACATCGCAGTAACGATTACATTAGAAAGGTTGTATAATAAGAGAAAATTGGAGTAAAAAGGAATGAAATAAACAAACGGCTAAATTATAAAATAATTACTGAAACATATAAAAAATAAAAAGGATTTCATGTTTTCAATGCACATATTATTATTATTTTTCTTCTTCAAGGCGCGTATGTAGATGTATTTTATTTTATTTTTCGTATTGCCCAAGTTTTCTCTGTGTCCAATATTCCTTCATGCTTTCACTTACATATTTCCCCTGATCCTCTGCCCAGCCTTCTCTGCTCTTTCTTCATCCTGAAACCTTTCCAGATGCTCCCAAAGACTCATGTTCACCCTTTTAAAATTAATTCTTTAGTCCATATTGTTAAGGTGTTCTTTTTCCAAAATAAGTTATGAAATTATTGATTAAAAAAAAAATTAAAAATACATGAGTTTATATTTTACGAGGCACGCTTGTATAAAGACAGATAGATAAATATTATATGTTTGTATGTAATATGTATTACATAAGAAAAAAAACTATAACCCATGAAGGGTTTCGCACAAGGTAGAGACTGTACCGTTTCTTGGACAACGGCAGTGAGGGAGGTGATTTGTCCTAGATCACGCTCAATCTCCAGACCCCCCCCTTACTTTGGAACCCACTTTATAGAGGCTAGGTGAGTGGAGGTTATAGATCCCATAACATCTATGTCCGGCTACTAACATATAAATGCAAGTCTGCCAGTGAACGATATTTGAACTCAGGTCCTTCAGAACGGCAACTCAGTGCTCTACCACTGAGCCGCTCCGATCACCGTGCTGTATTATGTATATATAGATATTAATAACTTAAATTATCATTTTTGCTTATATAAACTTGTAAGTTTATAGTAAATATATATGGTAAAATACATACTATTACTTTTAATATTTTATTAAGTAAATATATTAATTAAATATTGTCTAACTAGTTATTTTTTCTTAATACTTACTAATTCAGTATTTGGAGAAGGTTTACAATAGGGGCCTTAGTATTTTCTCAAACTTTTTTAAGCTTTAACCTTAAGGGGGGTTTTAAGGGCGGAAACCCTTTCAGGGGCTCTATCACATTTTAAAAACATTTTAACTATTCTATCAAAGAAGTTATCGGAACCATTAATGAAAAATTCATGAAGGTGTTTCCTAGGCCAGGTGTTTTCTCCCATCCAGCGCCTTTTCCCATTCTGTCCCTGAAATACGCAAATGGAAGTGTTTTAACTGAGAAAAAAAATACTCTTCATGGTTCTATAGAAATGTCTTATATTAACAATAAATTTAAATACTATAATTATTATAAATCCAATTCAGAAAGTCGAATTCTATATTTTATGGATGAAAAATTATGAATAAAGCATAAAAAAATACACAAAGTAATCAGAAATTCCTGAATGGATATTATAAATTTGTAAAGTTTAAGAAGGGGTATTGCTCAATTTACCGGAAATCTTTGTTTAATATTTTTGAGAAATCTTAGTGGACCCAAGGACAATTGAAGTATTTGCAAGGATAGGCTTGTATTTGCAGACCTAGCCATACTTGCGGATAGTGAAGCAACCAAACAAATAGAGGCTCTTTAAGAATGCGCAGATAAAGTAGGTTTGCAAATTTCATTCCAATAGATTTCTGTACGAAAACCGACAAACAAAATATGGAAAAATAAATAGAGTAAAATACTTTAGTATTAGGTGTGAATACGGCCTTGGTTCCTTATTCCAAAATATGGAGGAAGTCGAACAGAAGACTAGAAAACGGAAAAAGATGAGAGCATATGACATAACGAATCATATTTACAAGAAATGCATTTCCTCTAAAACCAACACCAGGCCTTATAGCACAGTAATCAAACCACCAGCACTATATGAAAGTGAAACTAGCACATTCCCTACAGAATGTTAAATAGAAAAGATACTAAAAGAAGAACGCAAAATCCACTGCAATCAAGAACATACCTAAAACCTGGCAAAATCCTTCAGAAAACAACGATTAAAATACTATGGAGATATGAATATTCCCTACACAAGACTCGTCAATCGAATGGTTACTAAAGTAAAGTCAAATACGCCATGGATTTGCCAAGATAAAATAAATTAAAAATTAGCGAAAGTATTTTGGCGAATTCTGTAAAAAAAGTGGTAATTCTAATTTAATAATCAATTTTAAAGCCAATTATATCGTTTTTTTAGGCCCTGATATTCAAGTGTTGCATATAAATCGAGTCTGTATCAATTTGTGGTTTTTACTGTTTTATCATCCATTATTTATTGCAGAGCACTTCTTAATTATATAGTTATTACTATCGTACTTAACGTGTAATACTGTAGATAGTTAACCCTGACACCTAACTAGACAGCCGATTGAGAACACTAACAGTTTAGCTTGGACTGACAAGGCACCTTCCAATTTGACAACTTGACAGAGATGTAGATCGGACATTGATTGAACGATTGCAATCGTCAACGAGGAATCGATGATGCCTATAATCATCAAAGGTGACAGCTACGCAGTGTGATTATCAATGGCGAATAATTACAATTAATATTTATGATTAATCCTCGAGAGAATGGAAAACAAAAATACATGGAGGCTACACGACTTATCTTTAAAACCTGTAGCACTGCAACAAATGAAGTCTCTCAAGTTCATTACATAGTAAAGACTGTAATGTTTTAATGGTTTTGTAGATACCTATCTTATAGAGACTGGGTTAAAACAAGTTATCAGATCAAATAATTTATCTACCACATCCGAATTTTGAACCCTGACCTTCAGCTTACCAAGTAAGCACTCTACATATTGAGCTTACTATAAGAAAATTAAAAAGGCAATGGCCTAGATACTTGCTTAGGAACCAAAAATAGTTTATGAAAAAAAAAAAATTAAATTGGCAGTCATGAGGACAGCCGAAAGCAGTGAAAACTCAAGACTTTGGAATAACTTTGTTCTTTTTTGAGCTATTAAACGAAATTTTAAATAAATACAATTCTTCATATATCAATGGAATTCTAATCTATAAACTAAAGTTGATTAAAAAAAATGTATAATTCACGAACAGACCGCTAGGTGTCGCCAGTCTCGACATGTTGACGCGAACCCAGAAGCTAACCTACAGTCGCTAAACGCGGCTGAAGAAGTTTTCACTTCAAAAATATTATTCCAGAAAATGGAAGATAAATTTCATTGACACCAACTTTGCTGGTTGCTACAAATATATAAATATAATGACATAAAATTCAATATTATAATTTATATAATAATATTAAGAGAAGGTAATATTACGAAAAAATATCTAATGATCCAGGGGTTGCAGCCCAATCACTTCTCATGCTTGATTTTTAAAGACTAATCGAATGGCTCCGATAGGGTGCAGCAGCGTACAGAGACTAGTCTGGTTAAGTTTACGCTAAAATTAACAAGTACAATAATAACCCGGTATTTTCCAATCAGGCTCAGCTTGAAGACTTGGTACTCAATGCGAGAACTGTCCCGATCGAATGAAGGTGTTTCCTAGGCCAGGTGTTCTCTCCCATCCAGCGCCTTTTCCCATTCTGTCCCTGAAATACGCAAATGGAAGTGTTTTAACTGAGAAAAAATACTCTTCATGGTTCCATAGAAATGTCTTATATTAACGAATGGCTCCGTTAGGGTACAGCAGCGTACAGAGACTAGTCTGGTTAAGTTTACGCTAAAATTAACAAGTACAATAATAACCCGGTATTTTCAAATCAGTCTCAGCTTGAAGACTTGGTACTCAATGCGAGAGCTGTCCCGATCGAAGATGAAGGTAAAAGACTTATGTGCTACAGTATATAAGACGCTTATATATACTACTTTGGCATTTATATATATATATATATATATATATATATATATATATATATATATATATATATATATATATATATATATATACATGCTTAGACTACAGTTTGACTATATTCTGGTATAGCAAGGTAGATTTTTCTTTAGGTAATAGGGCCTATTGGAAAGTTATGATAATGAATTTTTTTTTTAAATTGTTAATTGAGTATTGGATTGTTGTTATTAGTGCTGCTATGGTTATTAATATGGACATTTCTTAGGTTTATCATTCGTTTGAATATAGTTGGGTTGTTTTGTTGTTAAGATTTTAGGATTTTTTTGGTGTTTTTTCTTCTAAAGCTTCCAATATATGCCATTGAAAGTTACTTGTTTCCCATCCAGCCATATCCATGTGTCCATGAGGTTGAAGAGAGGAGCCGCAAGTATTTCTTCTAGTTAATTTAATTTCTTGAACAATATGTTTACAAGTAAAATATAAAGATTATTGTTATTTTTTATACAACTCTGATTATCGAATGTAACTGGCCGGTGAAGAACCAAAAACATCCTGAAGTGGTACTGTTTTCTAATATAATAATTATTCAGAGCATTCTTATAAAGAAAAACAAAAAAAAAACCTGTACTACTACAACCCTTGAATGATCTGGGGTTCAGTACATAGTAGAGACGGAACTGTTTCATGGACAACTATTGTGCAGGGAGGTGATTTGTCCTAGATCACGCTCAGCCTCCAGATTTTCCCCCATATTTTGGGTTTCCACTTTATAGAGGCTGGGTGAGCCCCAGGAGGGTCCTAGATCTTACTTTATCTCCGGCTGCAAGCAGACTAAATAAATGTCTTTTTTGCAGCGGAATTCGAACCAGGATTTCCGGCATGGCAACTCAGTGTTACAGAATACAACGAAATACAAATCTAGGAAATTCGATTAATTAATATAATCACCTTAGAGTCATGCTTAAGTTAATCTAAGGGAAATCTAGTAAGTAATTATTATCCCAGGTTACCTATTACCAGATTTAATTTGTACTACAACGAACGGAACTCGAACCCGAACTGAGACTGAACCCTTAAGCTGACCCCCGCCGAGTTGGCTAATTGAGTTGGGGCAGTGATCTCATGTTAACTCGCTTAATCCTCGGCTCCAGTTACATAATTAATGGCTCGTGCTCTGAGTACTGTGCTTTGAGGGGCCCCCTTCCTCTTAGCAGTACCGTGCCCCCCACAGTCGGATAATTCGGTTTCGGGAACCGCAGTCTGGCTCAATCGTCGTTTAAATGATCGCGTGCTCATCGAATCATCTCATCCGCCAAATCCCACAGGGGTCATCCTGGGAGGGGGGAGGTTATCAAAGGAGAGCAATTCGAGAAAGGAATATTGAACGTTTTGGGCGAGACAGTACTCGTGAAGAAACAAATGTATATAACCGAAAAACTACATAAAATGTATATATGTATAGGGTTGTATCAATATAGCAGATTAATTATAGTATTTTAATCTAGTAGAATACATAAACACTCAAATGTAGAACATGTAATCTAGTAATCTGTACATATTATAAAACCAAGTTCTCCGCCGCATCTGTCTGCCTGTTCGCGAAAACCTCAAAAACTACTGCACGGAATTTCATGCGGTTTTCACAAATAGGTAGACCCTTTTATAAGGAAGGTTTAGGAATATAATTTGTCAAGGCTTTATGTAAATTGGTTGGAATATAACGATAATTATTGGAAGTGTTGGAAAAAGTCAACAAAACAATGCATGGTGGTATATTCCTCTTTATATGTCTACAAAGCATACATCTATCTTTTAAGGATAGCTTACTATATCTATTACATCTTCTAAAAAACTGGTTACGTACAATGCGGTAATTGGAAAGCTATTTAGACGGTACAGTACTAATCACTAAAATGGAGCCAAAAACTCAAAAAGAAACACTATTATTTATTATAATGCAATTGGGAAAAAACCACAATGCAAAGCCTTATGTTTCAAAAATACACCCACTTACCAGTCGACGTTTCGCCTATTCAGGCATTATCAAGACACCAAAAACAAAAAGGGGGTTATGTGAATCACATCTCGAAGAAATAGGTGCAATACATCCCAACGATCAACAGCCCAAACAGGCTCCAAACATGAGACAGCACCCCACCACCAAGACGTTCAACATACAACTCAACGAAAGTAATACGCAACCAGCTGGGAAGGTTATAGAATCAGCTGATCCACAAAACATATCAAGTAATATTTGATAATGATCGTTGGGATGTATTGCACCTTTTTCTTCGAGATGTGATTCACATAACCCCCTTTTTGTTTTTGGTGTCTTGATAATGCCTGAATAGGCGAAACGTCGACTGGTAAGTGGTAGTACATTATTAACTTTATCAAATTAAATACTTTACTTACTTTGAGCATTTGATGCAGATTATTATAATATTTACACCATATGGTTTAAATGAATATCTTAGGAGTTATTGCAAAAAAATAATGCTTGAAAATAAATTCGTATATAAAGAAATATTTTAGTTTGCTGGTACTTTTCCGTTATCTGGGGTACAGTACATGGAAGAGGATGTACCAAGTTTACGCAGGGAATAGAAAACATTAGGCCTATCTACTACACAACCCAGTTTGCCCCTCGAGAGAGGGGTCTCGGGTTCAAATCCGGCTTTGGCAGATTTTATTTTGGATGATAAAGTTTTGATTCCAGAGGTATTCTGCTTAGTGGAGTCCCAATGCTCTACTCCGTAAATCTAAATAAGTCTTATAATAGTCATGTATATGAGTCTTTTGTAATTAATCGGGAGTTTAGAGCGTTTGCTTAGTTAGTGCTTATGTTGCCTAAAACGGCGAGCAGTTTATTGTCGTTTCAATCTGGTATGCATAAAATTATTTAAAAATTGTAATTAGTTGAGAGCTTAGAGCGTTTGCCTGGTAATCGTCAAAATGAACTGATTCGACAGAGAGGTAGCAATCCTGAATAAAAATAATATTAGAGAGAGAGAGTTATGTTGGAACATTCGAAGCGGTTGAGATATAAATTATTTATTACATCTTTGATTAATAACGTTTTCATTTGTGACTAAATGATAGCTTGTATCAATTGATTCCACCAACGTGACACAGACCATCGATGACCATCAATAAATGTTGGATCCTCCCTAACCTGATCCATCTGCCTCACTAACAATATCCTCAACAACCTCACCATGATCCCAACCTATTGGTTAACATGATTGATCGTCTGCCGAGAGTTTTTATTCACCAGCGAACCCGATATCCGCTAGGGCAGGAGAAGAAATTAGATTGATTTTTAACCTCAGATCCCAGCGGAGGGACAGAAATGTAATGAAATTGGGGCTGTATTGTGTTCTGTCAATAGCAGGCGGCCTCCCGTCCCCCGATCGGGTCGGGCTAAACAGAAAAACTTTTCGCTTTAATTGTAACTCGCCCACAGCCTCCAAATATCGATTTCTTTACTTAAAGATTTTTCATTTAGCCTTTCAACAAAAGCAACATTTCATTTTCTTCTTATTGCCTGCTCACTCTCAACAAGTCGGAATCCTTACAATACAGCAGAGCTAAGAAATCTTTCGGTAGTTATATAAAAAAAAAAAAATATACCACTATAACCCGTGGAGAGTCTTAGTACGTGATCGAGACTGTACTGTTTCATGAACAGTAGTATTTCCCCCTATTTCGGGTATCCACTTTATAGAGACTGGGTATCTCTATATAATAATATATAATAGTAGAATCTCTATACTATAATAGTAGAATCTTATATACGTATCTCACATTGCTACATTTTTTTTACGAGATTTAAATAAAACATTAGTTCTCTTGCAATAATGACGTTATAGATCACGTGATCAAATCCTGAGTTCTGATTGGCTTGCAGAAATAGTTTTCCTTGCTCACGCGTTGTTATTAGACTCAACTAGAAAGAGCATTTGAAAAAAAAGAAAGAAGAGCTGAATATAAAATTTAGGAAAATGCAATGGTTGCTAGGAAGAAATTCACGCTTACAGTTGAGAACAAGCTTATGATATACAAACAAGTACTAAAACCGGTAATAAAAACTAAAAAAGTACTAGCTAAAATTGCTAGTAAAAGTAGTAGTTATAATAGTAAATGTAGCTAAAATAGTAAAAGTAGTAGTATAATTGCTAGCCAGCCGTTACACGCACGACTTCGCTCTCCAAATCGCCCTGAAGATGACCTACACTGTAGGTCGAAACGTCGGCACACAATTATAAGTTTATTACTTATTCAGTGTTCTTTTTTACTGCACCCCCCAACTATCTCCTTTACATAAAAAAGTACTAGTTGATATAAAAAAATATAGTTGATGCTGTTATTCTTCCTTTGTATTAGAAGGTTTTATTTAGTTAATGTCTGTTTCTTTCCTAGCCCTGACAATGGCATACATCTTAGGCCGAAACGTCGGCGAAATATAATTAGTTATGCTTATTTTTTGTTATCATTAACTGCACCCGTGACTAATTCAATTATCCAGTCAACTATTTTCCACTTCTACCTATCTTCTTACTAATTTCAGATATAAATTTTAGAGAAATTCGTAAATTGTACTGTAGATTGTACAGTTCCTAAGCGAAATGTTCAGCAGCGAAGTGATTCAGCAATACCCGTTCTACAGAACGGGTGAGCCCTGGAAGGATTTGAAGTTATTTTATAGTTTATTTGCTACAGCCGGATTCGAACCTCCGACATAGCGACTCAGCGCTCTACACATTGTTCTACCTTGTATTAAACAAAATTCACAATCATACTATAAAATTAATTAATTCTAAAATAAATGGTTTTAATAAATTTATTCACCAAGATCTTTAAGCAATCTGTATTTCCTGTAGATAGAAAAATAATTAATAATAATGCAATAATTAAGGCTTTCAATTAATATATGGACATCAGATATTTTACTTTCAGGATAAAGAGTCCTAAGGACTACACATACTAAAAAAATAACCTTTACCACTCCCAGGAATGTTGTTGGATTCAGTACACGGTAGAGACTGTACTGTTTCTAAGCTGATGTAACTTAGTTGCAGTATAACCAACTTTAATGCCTAAGATCGCAGGTTCAAAGCCCGATAGTTGGCCTTAGGGTTTTGTAAAGGGAGAAAAAACAACTTAGTTATTCCGTCCTTCGGAGGGGAGGTAAAGTGCCGAGAGAATCGTTAAAGATCCCAATTTTAATTGTGACTGAAAAGGCAAAATTTAGGAATCCTACTGTATCATCGTCCGATTAGTTATAGAAGCACATAACCAACAAATGTATCTAAGCGGATGGATGTGTAGGGAGGTGATTTGGTTGAGATTAGGATTTACAGAGGATGAATGATTCACAGTATGTTCTGAAGAATGTTCTGAGAGAAGGTCTATCTATGATTGTTAACAGATTTTCCTCAGCAGGCTTCGAACCCAGGAACTGCTTCACTCACATCTTTGTAAATTATATTGAAGAAAAAAAATTTCTGAGGTAATTTTTTAACCCATTCAAAAAACAATAAAACCAAGAAATCATGAATAAATAAAAATAAACATTTTTCTGATACCGTTTTAGTAAATTAATATCCAAGGTGCTATTTTTTTTTTTTTAATAGAAACTTGAGGGAATTCATCATTTTAATAATTCCCTTTTCTTTTTTCTTCTCGAAGACAAAAGAACTCTTAGGGAGAAAACTTCTCTTTTTTGTTTAAGCTAAATAATGGAGACTCCGTGGGAGTATTTCCGCGAAATATCCCTTATTATAGGGTGTAGGGAACTTTTTAAATTCCCCTTTTATGAAGTGTGATAAATCGCTAACTGTTCTAAAAGAGTTTCACTTTCAAGTGGAAGAGAGAGAGAGGAAGAGAGAGATGGGGCAGTAACTTTTTCCCTCGAGGGGGGCCCGGGTGGAATACGTGATTTAGGGGAAGCTCATTTCAATATTGAGTTGCTAATAAGAGTGGTGGAGTCTATAATTCAGGCCTATTCAAGGCTCGGACGTGATCTGAGGCTAAAGCGTATCCCCTGCTAGAGCATTAACCTCCTGGATTTATCTCAATAGCCTTATAAAACCATAACGCTACTTCAACCCTTGATTTGCAGATATAAGGGCGCGAATATTACCTCGCGGAGCCAGGAATGAAAGTGATATGAAAATTATTATACCTCTGCTACATATATTAAAGAACCATACATATATACTGGAATCCTAAAAAAAAAGGTTCGAAAAAAAAGCCTACAGAATCTTAAAAGTCTGAAGGAAGATAACCAAAAGATCATTATTGCTTCTGTTTAGAATAATAATTCACTGAAGTCAATGACTTTCTTTTAGAATTGGAGAACTTTATTAAGTAGCCAACGTTTCGACCTACTATGTAGCTCTTATTCAGGGATATATGCAAAATACAGACAATCAAGAATAAAGATGGTACAAATATATTAAAACATATTAAATATAAATAAACAAAAGTATGGTGAATATAGGTAATCGAAAGTAAAAATGATAAATATTGCCCAGTAAGGTAAATATAAAGGCTAAAATGTATGAGTGTATAGTATTAACAACCAAGTGCCAGGAAGGTAGTAAAATTCATAAGTGTTGAAAAATAAAAAATAATGTAATAAAGATAAAAAACAAAAACTGAATATTAAAATGGGAAATGTAAAAAATGATATGGGTAAATGTAGAAAATGATAAGAAATACAGTAAGAAATAAAAATTGTAAAATTATAAAAACTAGTCTGATTTTTTTTTTATGATTTTACAATTTTTATTTCTTACTGTATTTCTCATCATTTTCCAAATTTTCCCACACCATTTTTTCACATTTTAATATTCAGATTTTATTTTTTATCTTTATTACATTATTTTTTATTTTTCAACACTTTCTGTTTTATTATTATTTTATTCTTCATTATGAATTTTACTACCTTCCTGGCACTTGGTTTTTAATACTATTTATACATTTTAACCTTTATATTTACCTTGCTGTGCAATATTTATCATTTTTATTTTCACTTACCTGTATTCACCATACTTTTGTTTATTTATATTTAATATGTTTGTACCATCTTTATTCTTAATTGTCTGTATTTTGAATATAGCCCTGAAGAAGAGCTACAAAGTAGGTCGAAACGTTGGCTACTTAATAAAGTTCTCCAATTCTAAGAGAAAGTAATTGACCTCTATCCGGACCAATTTCTTCCACACATATTTCTATTCTTCATTGAAACTTACAAATATATTATAACAATACCACAAGTGAATGGCCGGAATGCTACATACTGACATAAATAAAGACAATTAGAGAAACTACCACTGGGTAAGTAAATTAGAATGTCACTAGGCCATCTTCTTTTCAGACACCTCGGAGGATTATGAGGAATTGAAGGTGTTGCCAGATTTGAAACTAGTGGGTTTGAGTGAGAATAATGTTAGTCATGAAAAGATTTATATAGGATTCGGGCCAAACCAGTAACAAGTGTGATATTAAGATTATTATGGCTTACTATGTTCGTAACAAAGTAAGGAGCATTTTGGATTAAACGAAGGATTTTGGATTGCAAGGATTGAATACGAGAGGAATTTGATGGCTTAGTGGAGTCCCAAAGCTCTAGATGGGTCTAATGATAATGTTTATGAATCTTTTGTAATTAATTGGTAACTTGGAGCGTTTGTCAAGTAAATGTTGAAGTAGCTTGAAACGGACATTTAATAAAATAAAATGTCACATTCACATTTCCTCTTATAGTCACCTTCATTTTTTAATCAACATTGGTTTTACCCAAAAAAACTAAACTCTCTGTATAAATTACAATCAGTGCCATAAATACACAGAAGATTGCTCCTAGCTGATAGGTTACTATAGTCTTTCAAACCTGATGTCATAATTTGTCCCTTTAGTTACTATTCAATTTTTCAAACAGTACTTTTTTGGTAATTATAATGGTAATCTTTATAAATTAAAATTCATCTAAAATACCCAGATTAGAACCCGGGAACTTTAACACGACAAATCGGCGGACGTTTCTAATAAAAATCTTAAAAATTATTATTTATTTGATTACAATATTAACTGCTTATAAAGTAGTAGGTTGACAAGAATTTACCTTTTCTGCAATAGAATGATACTGAAAACGTGCTGAGTGAGAGATCCCAACCCTTCAACCACGTGACCTCAGGTAAATGAATCAAACTGGGGTTTTGTGGATCGATGATTTTGAATTCGAGGCTATAAATCTTTAATAACAGTTGCCGGATTCAGTTGAATACATTGCGTGACGTCATAGTCAGGAGAGTAAATAATTCAAAGACTCTTTATTCAAACAACTCTTTGTTTGGGATAACTGACCTCGGTTTGGTATTTATTATTTATTCATAAAGCATAACAATAAATATTTGTAACATGATATTAAATATGGAAGAACGGAATATAGTATTTGCAGATTAATTCGTGTATCTAAATTATGCGATGATGATTAACACATAAATACTAACGAACTTTAGACATTAAGAATAAATACATATGTGTATAAATACGTTTTATATATAAATGTATGCAGAAAGAATCCAAACAAAGCCTAAAATCTTAGAATGAGGCTGAGGGTGAGGGACTTAGCGCGCTTGCAAAAGTGCACCTATTTACTAATCCAAAAGGAATCCAAGTCGTATACCCTCGGGTATGTGAAGTTGTCAGCCTATTGGATGCAATTTGGAAATCGTGCATTGATCTACAATGCCAATTGAAAGAATTTTAAAATTCTTTGGGTTATTTATTTTGAAAAACTTCAAATTTTTAGAGTTAGAGTTTCTAATTTGGTATATGCCTTCTTCCATAAAGTTGCATCTCCAAATCAATATTTTAATGTATAACCGTTGGACTGGAAGTGTCATAAAAATATAGATATGAAATCGTGATGATGTTGCAGGGGCTTTATCAAGGGGATACCTTTAATTTTGGAAAAAAATATTGGTTGAGTATGATTTCCTCCTAATAACGTGGATAAATGTTGGTTTGAAAACTCCATAATTCCTAGCAAGTACTGAGCCTATGACTTTTTATTTATTTTATTATTATTTTTTGTTTTTATTTTATTACTATTAATTTTTTTCTCTGTTGAAAGTTTTTTGTATATATTTTTTGTTTCATTGTGTATTACGATTCTGTACAGATACATTTAAATTTGTACAATTTTTTTTTAATTTGAGACTGGTCTATTTGGTACAGCGTGTAATTTTTGTGAATTGTAGCAAATTATATAAGAAAATAATATTTTAAAAAAAAACTGAGCATATGACAGTGCGTTTTTCTTTTTTAGATCACAAGGAAAAATTGATCAAAATTTCGTGAAATAGCCTTTTCAATTCAAAAGGACACTTTTTCCCTATAACATTATCCTGGAAAAGAGAATTCAAAGAAACAAGGATTTCACCTGCGAAGGATATTAAAGGAAATATAAAGCAGATATTTTAGATTTTTGGCCTTGCAATTTTGGGACTCAAAGCATTAGCACGTGGGAAGGAGTTAAGATTACCCATGCATCAGGATTACGTAGGTGATACTACAGGTAGCAGCCCACTCACGTGACCTATTTGTTAGCCAAGGCCAAAAGTGATTTGTTGTATCTATAATAAAATTTGTTGTGGACAACACCTAACTTCCTTAAACTATTAAACTAAGAAGTTAGTGATCGAAAATGAGGTGCAGGACCTGACACTACAGCAATTTTTTTCAAGTTTATTAATTTAAATTTGCAACTGTATTGTAATAATCTCTACATATTATAAAACAAAGTCCTCTGCCGCGTTTGTTCGCGGTAAACTCAATAACTACTGCACGGATTTTCATGCGGTTTTCACCAATAGATAGAGTGATGCACCAGGAAGGTTTAGATATATAATTTGACAAGGTTTTGTGTAAATTGTTCGCTGTTTGTAAATTGTTTGTTTGCTGTAAATGTTCGCGGTAAACTCAGTAACTACTGCAACAATTTTCATGCGGTTTTCACAAATAGATAGGATGAATCACGAGAAATGTTTTGGTGTATTGGTAAAGGACTTCAGATTTTAAGGATTAAATTAGATGGCTTATTACAATTATCACCCCTCCAAAGCTGTACTCCATGAGTCCAAATTTGTCTTTTGATAATCATGTATATTAGCCTTTTGTAATTAAATGGGAGCTTAGAGCGTTTGTCTAGCAAATGTTGAAGTGGCAAATTATTATATTATAAAATTATTATTTTCGTTAGAATAATAATACCGAAAAGTTTCGCGATTACAATCCACCCCATTGCATCTCATGTGTACAACTAAACATGATTCAACCGGTGAGCGAGTATATGGGAGCATGGCCATCCATTCCATTGTTTTATCAATGAAAGAATAGCACAATAAGTCAGATCGGTCGATAGTGGACTGCTTGAAACCATTTTACTCTTTTAAGCATTCCAATCGCTCCAATAAACCTGTCACTGTTCCACTCGGAATGGTACTGCTTTATGTATCGGCAAAAACAATAAAAATATTTTCTCAGACTTAATTGAGGAAACGAAGTAGGATAAGAGATCCTTTTTGAGTACAGAGCAGAACATAAATATTAAAATAAATAGCAATAAAAAAAAAGTTTGTTTCATTTAGAGAAAGATGTGCAAATAACTCCCGTCCGCAATCCTTTGAAGTGAAGATGAGGACCAGGAAGGACCCTGGAACAAAGGGATAAGGATATAATTAAAGGCCAGAACGGATAACGAGAAATATGTAAAAATATGGTTGTGCCCTTTTTATCTGTTATGCGGACAGTTTGTCGATGAAAAATGTAAATTCGAAACTCGGGTCTCCGATGCTAATGAAACAGAAGTTTTACATAAAAGAGAATTTGGTAACAATGTCTTTGAAGTGAGGTAGCTTCTGGTGACAAGATACTTGCGTCCAACTTGTCTTCAGAATCTTTTAGAACCAAATATTTTACATTCATATTCTTTGCTTGAAAAAGTAAAAAAAATATATCTAATAAGGCAAGGTCCACTTTGGTTTATGGATATATGTCTATATAGGTTTTATTATAATGCAATTGGGAAAAACCACAATGCAAAGCCTTATGTTTCAAAAAATACACCTACTTACCAGTCGACGTTTCGCCTATTCAGGCATTATCAAGACACCAAAATCAAAAAGGGGTTATGTGAATCGCATCTCGAAGAAAAAAGTGCAATACATCCCAACGATCAACAGCCCAAACAGGCTCCAAACATGAGACAGCACCCTACCACCAAGACGTTCAACATACAACTGAACGAAAGTAATACGCAACCGGCTGGGAAGGTTATAGCATCAGCTGATCCACAAAACATATCAACCTTATCACAACACTTAACACAAAACATATCAACTTGCCACCAATATTTTTACAATCATATTGATGCTGATACATTCTTTTGTGCAACAATTGTGATGTTTCACCAATGTATATTTTAGGGCATTGCAAACAGCTAATCTCATACACTACATCTGATTGTTGCTGTGTAAGTATTTTATCTTTCAATGGAGTGTAAAATTTACTCATCTTGTTTGTAATCTTATTCGCAAGCCTAATCTCGTAAACATCATACTCTTTAAATATATCTCTAACACATTCTGACAGGCCCTTAATATAAGTGCACGCAAATCATATATAGGTTTTATATATACGAGTATATATATATATATATATATATATATATATATATATATATATATATATATATATATATCCGTAAACAGAACAATTGGGGTTAAACGCAATAAAAACCATGGTTTTAGATTCCCTACTTACATCTTTCCACACCCTCCCACATTAATCATAAGCGATTACCTTATCACTTTCAGCCGCTCTGTTCAAAACAAAGACATTACAATTGACCAAACCGTTTCCTGGAAATCCTTGTCCAAATATCGTGACAATCAATAAGTTCCCTTAAGTTATTCTTTCGTTCCAGACATCTCCTTATAATAAGGATCTAGTTAACCGCAAACTCCTGATATCATCTTTTATTTTAACATGTTTTAATTAATATTGTGTGGTACACGGAAGTATCTCAAATATTCTTGAGGACATATTGAAGTGAATAAAGAACTCTAAGATTTGACCTCGGGACGGTCTCCCGTGTCCTACCTCTACAACGAGACAATGTGGCCCTTCCTTTCCATCCGAAGACAATATTTTCTCGGTTAATTCTTATACTAATTTATCAGCTCTCAACACTCGTCCTATATGTAGATATAGACTGTAGAGTCTCTTCCAGTTCTAATCCTTAGTCCAGCATCAGAAAACAAGAGTCTAGCTTTCCGAGAACTGGAACATCGGAGCGTTCCATTCTCGCCCGCTCCATCACCATCTGGAACTCAATCCCTCCTAATATATACCATTCTTCTTTTCTGTTCTCATTAAATAATGGCTTTTATTGTATAGTTTCTTTCTTGTAATTTTTTTTTTTACATTTTATGTATTTATTTTTTCCTCTTTAGTATAGAGTAAAATGTGCTTATTTTTTTGTTGAATAAATTGGTCCGGGTAGAGGTCACTGAATGAAATTCTCAAGTAATTCCAGAAGATATTTATTGATAGCCAACGTTTCGACCTACGCTGTAGGTCTTCTTCAGGGCTATATGCAAAATACAGACAATTTAAGAAAACGGTACGAATATTAAAACATTTTAAATATAGAATAAACTAAAAGAAGGTGAATACAGACAAAAAAAAATTGATAAAGATGTACAGTAAAGTAGTTATGAAGGTTAAAATGTAGAAAATAATAATAAAACATGAAGAAAATAATAATAAAACAGAAAGTGTTGACAGTTAAAAAATTAAGGTATTACAGATAAAAATTTATCTGTATTTATATAATTTATTACTTATAATTTTAGTGCGTAATTCTTATCACTTCCTAATTTAAACATATCATTTCACATTCCTATTGTATATTCAGTTTTTATTTTTTATCTGTAATACCTTAATTTTATAACTGTCAACACTTTCTATTTTATTATTATTTTCTTCATGTTTTATTATTATTTTCTACATTTTAACCTTCATAATTACCTTATTGTACATCTTTATCAATTTTTTTTTGTCTGTATTCACCTTCTTTTAGTTTATTCTATATTTAAAATGTTTTGATATTCGTACCGTTTTCTTAAATTGTCTGTATTTTGCATATAGCCCTGAAGAAGACCTACAGCGTAGGTCGAAACGTTGGCTATCAATAAATATCTTCTGGAATCACTTGAGAATTTCATTCAGTGACCTCTACCCGGACCAATTTCTTCAACATAAATTATCATAGGTCAACAATTATCATCAATGTGCTTATTTTTTGTTTTTATTTACTTCGTTACGAGCGGGTTGGATCCAGGGTAGATCGCTGAGTTACGGTGGCTAAGGTCCCTAGTTCAAATCCGCTGTGGCAAATAGTTTACTAAATTTGTTAACAGCAGGTGATGGCCTATCACTCCTTCTGATAAGCTAAATCACCTTCCTTTACGATGAAAAGTAAATAAGAAATAGAGAAGTAGCTATCATGCACTGAACACTGAATATATTGTCCTAGTACAGGTTTTTTTCGTTATTTAATTTTTTATTCATTTTGTTGGAACTCTTTTAATTGGGTATTGGGGTATTTGGATATTGGGTAGTATTAGGCCGGATGTATATTACGTTGATCAAGTTCCTGAATAAAGTTACTTTTTTATTCTATTCTGTTATCTCTATCTCTCTCTCTCTGTCCCTCCCTATAAATTTTTATTTATTTATGAATTATGCCATCTATGGACTTTATTAGGCCATTTATGAATTAAGACTTATGGTGTTTCTTTTTCTTCCTTTGTTCCCAGTACTTCATCATCACCAACCGCTAGTCTCTGATCATCTGTCCACACTCTCTTCGGTCGAGCTTTAGGCTTGTTTTCTCCATAGGTTGCGTTATCTATCGGTTCTTATCACGTATTATTTCTTCTGTAACAACTATTTTGTTGGCATCTTCCTTCACTGCTTCTATCCATCTTAATGTTTTCTTCAATTTATTGACGTAATTCTATTGTAATCCGTGTTTCTTCAATTCTTTTTAAATGTCCATACAGTTTTAGCCGTCTCTTGCTCATTGTATTTGCGATTTTTTCTATGTTTTTATAAATATCTCCATTTCTCCTTTTGATACGCAAATAGTCATTGTTTTACTTAGGCCCTTGAATTTTTTCTTAGTTCGCCTTTCATCTTCTTTGTCAAGCGTGCGCGCACCCACACACGGATATATATATATATATATATATATATATATATATATATATATATATATATATATTAGCTTATGCCCGCGGCTTCGCACGCAAGGAATTTGGTCTGCCACGTAAAGTTTCGTGAAAGATCATTTTAAATAAATAATTTAATTATTTTTTTAAATATAAGTTACTGGAACATCCGAAATTTCAGATGTCTAACTTCAAAACTGACGGATTCTACACAATCTTTGAACCCCTATTATATTAAAGGGGAAACCCTTGGAGTGGAATTATCCGAATTTCTTTCTTAAACTATACACAGAACCTAACTACAAATTTCAAGATGCTAAGTTCCTTATGTACTATAATGGGGGGCACATGCCCCCGTGCCCCCACATAGATCATCATGTGATTTGCCTTTATTTATGTACAATAATGGATTCTCCACAGTACCTAAAATACTATCGGGGGGGAGGGCACGTGCCCCCTTGCACCCTCTCATAAATCCGCGCTTGCTATAGCCTATGTGTTATTCTGATGTATAACCTATATTACTGTAAAATTTCATCCAAATCCGTCCAGTAGTTTTTGCGTGAAAGAGAGACAAACATACAAACATTCACATTTATAATATTAGTAAGATTAGTAGGCTATCAGGTGCTATGTGTGTGTGTAAAAGTAAATTGTGATGCTAGGTACAACAGCCTCCTCCATAAATAAGACCTGGATATCCAGATGCGGATGATAATGTAGCCCCCTGGAGACCCCCAGGAAGATCAGGAGTCCCGGGTTAAATATTTAAAGAGCACCACAACGTGGGAACTGCCACCACCGCCTACTGAATCATTAAAAATCCTTTAGCCCATTCAAATGAAGTGGTCCCCCTACGACGGTTGTAAATATTAATGGTAGAAGACCTCCTCGACTGGGGTGTTCAAATGTTATACACCTTGCTATTACATGCATTGCGGTCTCTACCTTGTTGTATATGTCCCATGGCCGGCTTCTTGTAAATAGATTCGATGAATAATACCTGAATAATTGAATTTATTTATATATTATAAAAATATAAATAGAAAAAACACAAAAAGAGAGGTAAACTAATGATAATAATGTTAGAGAAGAATTGGTCGACTGTATCTTCTAATGTAAGGAAGAAATAGTTGGGGGTGCAGTCTATCAAAACACCTAAATAACTGTAACTTATTTATTATGTGCCGACGTTTTGCCTACAATGTAGGCCATCGTCAGGGCTAAGAGAGAGAAACAAACAGAAATATATAAAAACGTTGCAGTACCAAGAATATATAAAGTGGTACAAGAGTGGAAATTAAAATAGTGACTAGATATGATGAAATAGTAAATAGATGTATGATAAATAAAGAATGAATATAAGAGTGGTTACAGAATATGATAAACTTAAAATAGTGGTAGATAAAAATAAAATTGTAGATGATGAACAGAAATTCTAATAGTGACAGATATAATAATAAAAGAATACGAATATAAAATAGAAAAAATACATGTCAAGAAAGGATAAAATGTAAACAATAATATAAAGGGAAAGAAAAATGAGGAGGTAAACGGAAAGATACAAAATGAGAAGATTAAACTTTTACCACTTTATATATTCTTGTTACTGCAACGTTTTTATATATTTCTGTTTGTTTCTCTCTCTTAGCCCTGAAGATGGCCCACATTGTAGGCCGAAATGTCGGCACATAATAAATAAGTTACACTTATTTAGGTGTTTTGATTGACTGCACCCCCAACTATTTCTTCCTTACAATGATAATAATGCTATTGTAAACATCATGAAAGATATTTAAAACTAGAAATCAACACCCATTAATGCTAAATATAGGCACTACTCAACAGTAATTCGCCAAGAAGCACTGTACACCGCATGGCTAATCCTGAACAGAAACCATAATAGCTGATCAAGAAATTACGGAGGGAAAAATATTAATAAAAATATAGGGACCGATTTTATTTTTTATATACACTTTATTGAAATAATACAATCTTCCATATTTAGGCTATAAGTAATAGCGCTAAACAGCTATATAATCATTCAATAAGAACAAATAAAATAATAATAAAAATAAATAAAATAAAAAATAAATTTGCGAAAATGATAATAAAAACAAAATAATTTCTCACATTCATAAAATAATTACAATATTAACAATTCGCCTGGGGTCCACGAACTAAACTTCTTCCCCAGGAATGAGGTCGAAGCAGGAATCCGGGAGGCCCCTGCGCCCTTTTCCAGCCACGCTACTGGCATTGAACGCCGATGGAACGAGGTTAAGGGCGCATCAAACGCACAGGTCGTGAGTGAAGAATCTGGCCAGTGCAAGCAATCCAAATAACATTATTACGACAGCTCTCGGCTTGAATCTAAGAAATAAATTTACTGTGAAATAAGTGACTTGGAAACAGAAATGAGGGGAAGAAGACACAGAATTTATGATGAAAGAGGAGAGACTAAACGAAAAAATGTTCACCAAAATTATTGGCTGCAAAATCAAACGAAGATACGCACAACAAATAAAACAAGAAACACAGAAATGCGGGATTACGGGATTAAATTTATTAGAAAACAGATTTATTGGCAGACAGAAGAAGTAGCGTAGTCCTTGAGGAATGTTTCGCGTCAAATAAATTAATAAAGCAATAGGAAAAAAACTGCAAAAAACATAGCCTTTTTAAGGCTCTAAAATACTTGAAGAAAATAAATAATCATTCAATGTTTCGCCAATTCAGAAGTTCTTAGGTTCAATGTGTAGTCGAAACTGTGATATTCATTTGTGAAGGAATGTGTTTTGTCCAAGATCAGACACAATCACCAGGTTTTTCTCCAAATTAATGATACTCAATTTATAGAGACTTTGAGAAACTCAGGAGATTCTCTCATGTTGTAGATCTCACATCAATGGCTGTTAATAGATGAAACGAGTATTATTTAAGAGCCAGAATCGAACCCACGACCATCAGTACATCAACTCAACGCTATACATACTGAGCTACCCCTTTCTAAGATCTCTTAATAGGGTAAATTGAAAGGGGTAAAGGAGGGGGAGGGGTAACGCGAGACACGTGCTACATGAAGACGGGGGGGGGTACATCACAACCTCCTATTGGTTGTGTAATCCTCCTCCTGTTACTAATTACTTCTTTAACAGGAGCTCTCGTCTGGAAAATATGCTTTCTTGGAACACCACGTGAGTCGGGAGGGTGGAGGAGCTTTCGAAAGAGAAAGGGGTGGGATGAAAGATCCTGCGACCCCTTGAGTTATTGTCATGCAAAGTACAGGATTAGTAACATCTAAGGGTAGGGACCGATCCTTGCCATATTATTAAATAAATTTATAACTAACTATGAAGATACATTTTTTTTTACTTCAAGGGTTCCCCCAAATTAAGGTTTCCTTAAAAAATAAGTCCTTTAGTTTGCTTTTCCATTTTGTTCTATCATTTATATCTTCCTCCCTCAGACGATGGCCGTGCATACTCTCCTCAATGCCTTCCATCCAATTGAATTAACTTGGGCAACCTTTCTTCCTTCATTCTTCTGAGATGACCATACCTTTCCAGTCTTATTTTATCTATATTTTGGAGGACGTTCTTTCTATTATGGATACCCCGACAGCACTCCTCCAATAGTCCATCTCAGAGCAAGTAGTACTTTTTCCTTGAGCAGTGCCTATCTTCCATGCCTCTGCTCCATATAGCAATATGCTTTCAATTACGGTCTTATATATGAGCTTCTTGGTACCTTTCGTCATATTGTTGCTTCAAAGGACCGAGTTAAGCAACCAATAGCTTTGCGGGTTGTAATTATCCCTTGTTTTATCTCTTTTTCCATTCTTTTCTATTACAGAGCCCAAATATTTAAAATTACCCACTCGTGTTAGGACATTCCCTTCAACATGAGATCCTCCTGATCATATGTGGTCATGTATTCAGTTTTGTTGAAGTTTATTTTAAAACCCCGACTATTATACGCCCCCCCTCCCCACAGTTTTCTTAGCATGTAGTCTGCATCCGCATGGTCTTGAGCGACAATTACATCATCATTAGTGAACAGCAGATTATGTATATGACTGTTACCTCTTCTTACTACTATTTTATAACATTTTTTATCCCATTCTTTCAACGGCGTTCCAATTTAGATTTTAAATAGGGAGGGTGACATACAGCAGCATTGCAGTAAGCCTTTACTAGTCGAAAATTCTGGTGACACATTGCTATTTATTTTAATTAGACTTTAAGATATATTTGATTAAGATATTATGAATAGTTTAAGGAAGAAATAGTTGGGGGTGCAGTCAATCAAAACACCTAAATAAGCGTAACTTATTTATTATGTGCCGACGTTTCGGCCTACAATGTATGCCATCTTCAGGGCTAAGAGAGAGAAACAAACAGAAATATATAAAAACGTAGCAGTAACAAGAATATATAAAGTGGTACAAGAGTGGAAATTAAAATAGTGACTAGATATGATGAAATAGTGAATAGATATATGATAGATTAGAATGAATATAAGAGTGGTTACAGAATATAATAAACTTAAAATAGTGATAGATAAAAATAAAATTGTAGATGATGAACAGAAATTCTAATAGTGACAGATATAATAATAAAAGAATAGGAATATAAAATAGAAAAAATAAATAAACAGAAAGGATAAAATGTAAACAATAATATAAAGGGAAAGAAAAATGAGGAGGTAAACGGAAAGATACAAAATGAGAAGATTAAAATATAGAAAAAGGGGGGTTGAGTATGAAGGATTTAGAAAAAAACTAGTTTAATTATAGATATGGATAAGATACCAGACATGAGGGGTTACATAGGTAAAATGTAATAATACAAGCATATATAGAAAGAAAAGATTGATAAATTTCAAAAATTAAACATTGAAAATAGTGGTATTTATAACTATGAACTATGAAGAATGAAAAGAAAAAGAAAATATAAGTAAGAGAAGTTAATATGTAACTGTATACAGTTAGAAAGAAGTGGCATTAATGCAAAATAAGATGTGAATCTATTATGAATAGTAATTAGTTGATCGTATAAATTATATGGTATTTAATATGGTCTGGGTGGAGGCAATGCCAAATAGTAAGTGATGGTTTATTAGCCTTCTATGCCCTGAGATCGAGGGTTCACAGCCCTGCAGTTACCCTTAATTTTTAGATATTCCGTCCTTCGGTGGAGAAATTAAATGGGGACCCCGAGCCTGTGCAATTCAGGTACAGATACAGAGGTAAAGATTCCTCCAGCCCTAATTATACCTGGATAAGTAAAATTTTTTTAATATTTTATATAAAATTTATATATATATATATATATGTAAATTTATATATAATTGTTTGTATATTTGTTACATTATTTACTTTTTTTGCTACTTGACATTGTAATTTGCATATATATGTAATTATTTATTTTTATTTTGAAGAGAAAAGATTTGCCCTTCGGGTCATCAGCCTCTCTTACCAATTGAGCTACCAGGGGTCACCTCACAGTCAAGACGAATTCGTTCTCTTCACCAATCCCATATCCCCGTTTTCTCGTTATTCCGCGATGTATACACGAGGAAGAATGTTCATTGAATATTATTTTAATTAACATAAGTGTGAGGCGACCCCTGGTAGCTCAATTGGTAAGAGCGCAGCCATGGAGAGGCGGACGACCCGGGTTTTAATCCCAGCCGGGGCAAATATTTTCTCTTCAAAATAAAAAAAATTAAAAAATTGTAATTATTTATTTCTTCTATCTCTTCTTCTTCTTCTTCCCCCCCCATGAGGCCCTCCATCCTTTCACTATGGTGCTTCTTTCTGTCTTCAGACCATCTCACCCCAGGTTTCCTTTTCACTATTCCGTGGATTCCTTCCATACTGAAGATCTTCCTTTTAGTTTCTCTGTCCACAGTGTCATCTTTCCTGATATTTTTTCTTTTCAAATCCTTCTTCACCTCTCGAATCCTGCTAGTTGTTGACTTTTTCTCCCAAAGGTACTTGAATATCCTTTTTGTTAATCTCGAATCATCCATTCTGAAAACATGTCCAACAAATAATAGTCTCCTCTTTCTTATAGTTTCTGTTATGTTTTCTACGTTCCTGCATATTTCATCATTAGATCTTAATTTTCATACTTCTGTGGTTTTAACTGGGCCTAGAATTTTTCTCATAATTTTTCTTTCAAGTTTATTACTTCTCTCTATATAATTATTGTTATCTTATTTCTATGTTATTTTTATTTCTTGTACTCTGTTTTTTTTTGTTTGTTTTTTTATATTATTCCATCATTGCAGATAATTCACATTTTCCCTATTAATTCTTTCTGATTTGTCAATTTAATTGTATTAATTAATTAAATGTAATTACATTATACTTTAAGAAATATAATATCCTGTATTGAAACCTGTATTGTTATTCTAAAGGTAACTTTACTAACTAACTCTAGTCCCAGGATAAATAAAGTCTTTATTATTAATATATTTTACTTATTGTATACGTAATACGTAATATAAGTATACATTTCAAAGAACTAGCGGTTCTAATTATACTTGTTTTCGTAATATGCTCGACATTGTTTGAGTTACCCCCAACTTGGAGGTCCTAAACTGCTATCATGAAGCCATATTAGCTTAAGTTAAAATTAATTATCTTCAATATCTGCAAGCATCCTTATTGCCGTAAATATTATCTCTCCTTTTTGCTATTCTTTAATAATATTGTCGGGTATCAATAACTATTTTTTTATTTTATGTTTTTTATTTCCAAATGAATATTTTATTGCATTAAAAGCTAGATGTTTTTTTTGTTTGTTTTATATAATTCTAACATTAATAAAATTTATTAAAAGGAAACAAAAGAATTCAGAGAGTAATTTTAAAAACATATGTTTTAATATTAAGTGTAATGTTCGCAAAAACAAAACAAGATGAGCCTCAAGACAGTTGCCCTGTGAGAAGGTTGCTTGCTACTCTACACTTGATTTTGTCGCCACTTCTTCATCACTTTCACATCTTCTTCAACTTGAATTTTGTCAACTCTCACCAGTAAAACTTCTCGCTATTTTGATCTAATTTTGGACTTACCGGTAAGAGACATTTAATTTTTCTACTCATCATCAAGTCATCGCTATCAAGAACTCAACACTTTTCAAGAACTCAGTTCATTTCTCAGTTTTTCATTGATTCACAGACCAGTAATATTTTTTGTTCAAAGACTCATTTCTCTTTAGTAAATAAGTTAATTTCATTTTTTATATAAATAATTGTAGATAAGAGCTTAATGCATTTTAATTTTTTTTTCATAACTTTTTTATTTAGTTTTAAATAACTTTCTTTGTATTTTCTTAGGCTTAGTTGTGCACATTAATATTTTTATAATTGTTCTTTTTCTATTTTTACATTATATATTTATCATTTACTCATTTTTGGATGTTTTTATTTGTATTTACTTGATGAATTTCTTTTCTTTCCTTTTATAGCTTCCATTATGTGTATTTGGGGAAATTGTCACCCAAATCAAACTATTAGGTTTTTTTTATTGAATTCACAACCGGCAAATTCGCTCGGATAGAAGGTTAGCGAATAATTATTAGGAGCCCCTTCTTCCACAAATATTCTGTTACAGTAAGAATGTCTCAATAACGTTGTAATATTTATTAAATTTGATTATATTCTTTTTTAATATTTAATATTAAACATGATGAGTCTTTTCAACTAATAGGTAACAGAATGAGTTTAGTTCAAATATTGAAGGCTCTATATTGAATATATAAAATATTTATTACATAAATGGTATGCAATATATAAGGCTATTGAATGGTTTAGACATGTTTTTTCTTTTTTACCGCTCTCAAGCTAAAAAATGATATTTCTGCCAATTGGCCTGTCTTTTTCAGGATCATAACGAAGGGGTAGATTGCTTTTTTTTTTATTTAAAGGTTTCAGCCCCAAAGTATATTTTTTTGAATACCATTTTGTATTGTATTGTATATATATGTGTATATATATGTATATATATATATATATATATATATATATATATATATACATATATATATATATATATATATATATATATATATATATATATATATATATATATATTATAATATGGTTGCTTAAAAACCCGACGGTTGCAAATTCGAATCCGTGTCCCGGAATTTCTCAAGCACCTCCTCAGCCTTCGATATGTGAGATCCTTCAGCTTACTGCAGTCAACTCGTTAAGACCGTGCGAAGGAGTGATGACCTTGTAATACTGTCGGGAAATATGTCGTGATTTTCCGGATGTTAAATATTTGGTTCGGTCTGCTTTGGGGAAAGATATATAGGACCTCGTGCACTTGCTTAACCCTTTAGCGACCGAATGCGGTCGGGTCAGAGCGGGCTGGCTGGACCGAGTGGTAGAAAAGTCAACCATGCCCGCTGAACCGATTACTTTTTGACTCTGAAATCATGTTTTTTTATTTAATTCCTTATAGTTTCCCATCATCCTTTTTGATCCGGATTTGGAATGGCGAATGGACTGGCACTGGTGAATTTAAAAACATATTTAAAAAAAAAAAATTTAATTACTGTAAATTAATTTTAATTATTAAAAAAATTATACAATTATATACTATATTTTTTTGAAATGTCTATATTCAAATTTATACAATTAAAAATTCTTTTGAGTGCGATAAATGCCGAAACACGACAGACACACTTTACGAAAAATAATATAGCCAAAAGTGAATTTGTACGACATCTGTTGTCAAGAGAAAGTATTTCAGCTTGTCATGCGGACACCTAGATGGCTCTAGGAACTGAACTACTATTGTAGCTCACGGTCTAGAAACGCCGGAGAAGCAAAACTATTATAATAGTCCACGGTCCCCACGGCATGGCGCGCTCGGACTATTATAGTAGTTCACGGTCGCTAAAGGGTTAACTCGAACAGTCATAATCCATGGATCTAGACTTATTTGTCACTGTCCTTGAAACCAAGCGGACCTTGTTGTTGAATACACAGGCAAAAGGATTGTTTATAGAAAAGACTGCTTGCCGCTGTACCATGAAAACCATGAGACACTCAAGGCCGCCTGTGCTCCCGCAAGATATATCTCATTGTCCATTCTCTATAAAGTGGGTGTATCTAATAGGAAATAATTATTCGATTGAGCGTAATTTTGGCTATTTACACAAAATATGTTCAAATGATTCAAACACTATCATTTTTTAACCCCAAAAAAGATGCTATTTATTGAACAAGAGATAATACTTAAGTATTAGAAAATAAATAGCACTTCGTAAAGTGAAGGAAGTGAAAAGTTGAAATATTTTTTGTATGTTTAATTTCTTCATTGAAATTTACAACTGTATAATAGAATAAATCAAGTAAATATAATGAAAGATACATAACGGCATGAAATAAAGCAAGAAGAGAATTACCCAATGGCAATGGTAACCAATTCAACCTAGATCACGAGGGCATCTCCTTTTCAGACACCTCGGCAGATTATCAGGAAAGGAAGAGGCTGCTAGTTTAGGAGATTGAAATAAATAACAAGTTGAGTAAAGGATTACTCAATGACATCGCGAAATCAATTTTTAATAAATGAGGAACTAGAAAATGATTTAAAAAATAACTATTTTAGGCTATTGTATAGTTAAATATTTAATTTTAAAAACTATTGAGAGTTAAATAAATTTTGGGGGGCGAGCTATATCGTTTCGCCCCACTACGCGCCCCTCTAGAGTACTCGACACTCCGCTAGCGACCAGAATGGGCCTTGTTCCTCCTGGGATTACATGGCACCCAAATTGGCAGCTGATACGTTTCAGTTAATAGCCTTGGATGTCGTTGTACCTACATCCTCGCTATCATAACACTACCTGAATTTACGGCTTAATGTTAAACAGGTCGTATAGCTAATAGGCACCAAACTAGAAAATATCCATTGCAGAGTGAAGGGAATTACACATTCAAACATACATTAAAGTGATGTTTTAATATAATTCATGATTCTATAAGAATAGCGTAGCAGCATCGAACCTGGGGTTCAAAAACAACCATAGGTGTAACGAGGGGAGTTATTGGGGATGTAACCCTTCCCCCATTGCTTAGAAGAAATTTAAAAAAATTGTAAAAAATAATTTAAAAGAAATAAAAATTTGAAGGATTTTACTTTTTTAAAGTTACAGAAGCAAGGGTCAATAATGTCAAAAACACAACAAAGAAAGTGCAAACATAGTTATTTAAATGAATAAAAGGTACAGTAAAATGACAAACCAAAACGTAATACTATTTACAATTAATTATATTATTATAGCAGCAGTAGTGGCATCTAGCGGCAACAATCAGATCGCAAATGTGAGAAGAACAGTTTAGACAACTCTTAGAATCTAGAAGTAAAGTCTGGATGGGTCTAGAAAGTTCCCTATGCAAATAAGTATAGTAAGTTATTGTAACCAATAAATAGGGTTACTTGTATTTAAAAGCTATTTCTTGATTGACCTTCCGAAAATAACATTTATAACTTCCAAAATAACATTTATAAAAAATATATATATATAAGCGGCCACCTGTGGTCTAGTTGTTAGCGTAACAAACTACTAAACCCAAGATCGCGGGTTCGTAGCCCGGCAGGTTGCCCTAGAATTTTTTGAAGGGAGTGAAAAATCCTTAGTCACGCCGTCCTTCGGAAGGGACGTTAAACGGGGGTCCCGAGCCTGTACGATGTCAGGTACTCGTTAAAAATCCCTATCCTAACTAAACATGGATAGGCAAAATTTAGAGCTCCCTCTGTAGCATCGTCCGATTAGCCATAGCAGCATAAAGTGGCGTTAAATGAACACACAAACAATAAAAAATTATAATATATTTATTTAATTTGAAGCAACATGATTATAGTATAACATAAATTATACCTATATTACGAGGCATCTTTTTTGAAGGGAGTAATATTTAGCAGTGGTTGACTGGTGGGGTGTTAACCCCCCCATGAGTCAACCCTAGTTACGTTAATGAAAACAACATAAAAATCACTAAAAGGCATTAAAATAAACCTGAGTCGCAAAAACCAATGAACGGTCGTAAATCCATTACATGACAGAGACTGTTCTGTTTCTCTGGACAACAGTCATGCTAAAAGAAAAATGTTCCCCTCAATTAAGGGTACCCACAACTGATGCTGGGTGAACCACAGGAGGTTTAGTAGATCTCTCCGGGTAAATCCGCGGTTAAATCTGTTAACATATTTAAATAATTTATCTGCCATAGCTGGATTCTAAACCGAACCCTTCAGCATGTTAGCTCAGCACTCTACACAATTTGGGTTTTCAATTGTAAATCTGCAAAGGTCCTATTCCTTCCTAAGCTTAATTTGTAAGATGAGCATGTCTATTATAGGGCTCTTATTGTTTTAGAATAATTAGTTGTTTATCAATGTTTCAGATACAAAATCAGTTAATTTATATATCATATCAATTTTAATAATCTTCTATAACAATATAGGGAATGGAGTGACTGAGTGGTATAGTGCTGAGATTGTGTGCAGAAGGTTTGTGGTCCGAATCCGGTTGTGGCAGATTGTGTGCCGAAGGTTTGTGGTCCGAATCCGGTTGTGGCAGATTCTACCTTTTAGCAGCTGGCGAAGGACCCTTTGGGGCCTCGGACCCCTGGAGCTTACCCAGATTACATAAAAGTGGTTACCCATAAAAGGGAAAAGATTTGTCGGCTGGGCGTGATTTAGGACTAATAAACTCCCTGCGCAACCGGTGTGCAAGGAACAGTACACACTCTGAACTGAAGACTCTTCATGGATTATAGGTGTGCGCGTTTTTTTTTCATAAGGGAAATTACCTTTACTCCTTTATTATTCCTGTAAAATCCTTAACCTCTTAACTTGCACGCTCGAGTTAATTCGAGCGCGCTAAACAGGCCAAACTGTGCACACTCGAGATAATTCGAGCGGCGTTATATTTGATGCTGCTATAATTTTTCACACTCGAATATATTCGAGAATTGAAAATAACAATGTGAAAGCTAAGAAAAAGAATCGTGTTATTGATATTTATCATTTACATAGGATTGTAAGCTATAATACCTTCATAATACCTTGCATTCTTGCATTTCTGTACTCGTGACGACTGACTGCGATCCGTCGTAGTATTTTCGTGAATTTATATAAAGGCCATTGTATCTTTTATTTTACTATTTAGACGTGAAATATCAAACACTTGTTTCTGTTGTTTTATAGTTTAGTTCAATAGTTACCTAAGTGTTGTAAACTTGCAAAGATAAGTGTATCTTTATAGACAGTCAGTTATTTTGTGATTACAGAAAATAAAATTGGGTATATTGGATATTTATACAATTGGTATGTTTTTTTGATTTTCAAATTATTATTATTATTATATTTTATTATATTTTATTTTATATTATATTTTAGTAAAATATATATTGAAAAATGAGCGATACGATAAGAGAGTCGATACATGTGTAATATTTGCAATGTTGGGCTATGTGCTGCACCTTGCTTCGAAATATACCACACGAAAGAAAATTTTGAATAATTTTTTAAAATAAATATTAGTATTATTTTTGTTGTAAAAGTATAAATAAATATTTTAACTGATAAAAATGTTTTTCACGAAATAGTAATTCGAAACGAAAAATAAAAAAGTCGATGGACGTGTAACATTGCAATATTCGGCTCTTTTCTGCAATGTGGATCAAAATCCAAAATTAAACTAAAAATTTTGATTGATTTTGAATTTTTTTTATTTTTTTGCCAAAACAATGTTCTAAAGTTTGTTTTTTTACATTTAAAAAAATTGATTTTTTTTGGCCGGTTTTTTTTAAAAAAAAACTGTGCGTTAAGGGGTTAATGCTCCTTAATTACGAATAAATTCATCCATAATGACCTAAACGTCCTATTTTTAGCTGATTTATTCGCCCTTTCTGGCTACTTCAACACTTATTAGATAAATACTCTAAGCTCCCAAGTAATTAAAAAGACTCATACACATGATTATAATGAGACCTTCTTGGACTTACCTACTTTGGGACTCCCCTAAGCCATCGAAGTCCTTCGTAAAATCATAAACGATCCTTACTTTGTTACGAATATTGTCATCCATAATGAACTCAATGTCTCATTTCTTGCTGATTTAGCCCGAACCCGATGCCAGTCCTGTCATGACAAACTTTATTCCCACTCGACCCCACTTTTTAAAACCTTGCTACTTCTTCATTTCCCAATAATCCTCCGAGAGGTGTGAAAAGAAGAAAAAAAAAAAAAAAAAGCCTTTATTTACAGTTTTACATATACAAGTAGCAATAAGTGTACATACATGTTCCGGACTTCTTTTACATGTTTAAACAACAGTGAATTTAATTAATTTAAGTTGTCTTTTATAAATAAATTTTACAATAGCAGGAAAAATGTAGAAAAAACCCGCTTAAAAAAAAAATAATAATAATAAATAAATAAATAAAATAAATGAAAAGAAAAGAAAAATTAACCATAATAGTAATTGTAATTTAAAATACATAAAAATAATACTAAGTAAAGTAAGTAAATATAATAATAATAACAATTAAATAGAAAATAAATATACAATTAAAAATAAATACAGATAACTAGATTATGTTACCTACGAATAGTGATTTGTTAAGTGAGAAGTATATGTTTTGTTCTTTTGTGCGTGTACCGTCGTAGTGAATGTTTATCATAGTTACCGATTTCTCGGATTAATGGGTTTTCGGAAGCTGGAGTTTTTTCGAAGTATGCTTTTGTTTGGGCTGAAACATATTGTTTTACCGTGGGAAGTTCAAGATCTCTGAGCATAGTCGATATTTTCGTGTAGCGGGGATAATTATTAATAATTCTCATGCATAGGTTTTGTACCCTTTCCAACTTTCTATAGTTTGTAGCGCAGGTTGAACTCCAGACAGGTGAGGCGTAGGTCAGCACTGAGCGGATTACTGTTTTATGAAGGATTAGCTTGTTTTTGGGGCATAGTCTGGATTTGAAAAGAAGATGGTTTTCTTGAAGCTAAGTAGTTTCTCTACCTGCCTTTACCCATTATATTATATTTAATTGTTGAATTGCTACATACAATACAGTTGTAAATTTCAATAAATAAATAAAAATAAAAAAAGTATTAAAATAGGTTTTTATCAAAGCATGTTGGAACATTACTTAAACTTGCACTTTGAGTGGTGATTCACTTTACCTCCCTTTCCCCTCAACATATTCGATTGTCAAGTCGACCTTATCGAAAGGAGCTAAGATCGATACCTTAGGCCCAGGTCTGTTTGTTCCTTCTCTTTTATCTCGAGTTTAACAGGATTTATGATTCTATTTTCCCCAGCCCCTCCAAAACTTCTCAACACCCTTCCCCCAACCATTCACTCCCTCTCTCCCCCCCTCTCTCTCTTCCTGAATAACGCCTTTTACAGGCCTCTTTCCTCCCTCGTTTATTCTGTTAGGATCCGTTTCCAATCAGTTTATCATAATTTACTCATTCTGAAAGCTTTCAATTCCTCTCATTTCTGAAAAGCTTTGAGGTGATCTTATGCCCTTTAAGATTGTAGTCTATCTTATTCGCAATGATTCTTGAAGAGAGTTTTCTTACCTATCTTGATTCAGGAGAATTGGCTTCTACATAGCTAGGATTTTTAAGTTAGTAAGTAGCAGATACTTGACATTAATAAAGTGCCAGGAACTTTCAGATACAACTATTTACTGTCTAGAAAATGATGAAGGATTTTATGTTTTATTTAAAATACCACCAAAAAGCGATTTTCTCATAATTAATTTTGTTTTCGAACGGCTAGAAATATCAACGAACTCTGGGGCGAAGGCAGTGTTAGAGAACGCACTGTTCAACAAATATAAAGAGTTTACTATTTGGAGGAGTATTTTAAAGGAAAACATAAAATCCTGCATTATTTTTCGGATTGAATTCTAAAAATAATTTTATATTTCTTTTCCCCCCCCCATATCTGTAAGATTACAAACATTAGATACAATCGCAAAATACTTATATTCAACTGCGAAGTGAATTTTTAACCCTCGAATTTCTATTAACTATCAGTCACCAACATCTTAGCATAGATCCATGTGATTCAAAGATTCATAATCGTCATTTCTTTTTGATATATTTAACTATAAATAACAGTCAGCAAATGATCTGGCCACTCATATAACTCATTCAGGGTCCCGGATTCAGTAAATGGTACAGACTGTACTGTTTCTAAACAAATGGTAGGAGCTTCTTAGGAGGTTTCTGAGGCCAAAACAGCACCCGTTATCTTTGATGAGGCGCTAGCTCGTTTCCCCAGTAATTCTGTTTCCAGAACGCAGGTATACAAAATGGTCGACATCTTGGAAGTGAATGGGCCCATTACTACAGGTCTGCTGCTTCTCCTTCAGGTCAGCTCTCATATATTCTTCTCCTAGTTAACGCACATCCCCATCTCCTCCGCAGCTGCAGCCAACCTATGAAAGCGTTTTCCAGGGTTTTAAAGGATTTTGCGACAATATCCAGGTCTTCAGCAAAGCCGAGGATTTGGACAAGTCAGTTGAAGATGGTGTCAAAAGTCCGTTTACAAGAATCACGCATGATCTTCTCTAAGGCAAGGTTGAACAGCAGAGAGGTTAGGTCATCGCTCCTTCTTACCACTTTAGCCCTTTAACTGCTGCGGGCGATATATGCCGGGGAACGTGCCCCCTGTGCTAAAGACGAAATATGCCGTCGCACTGTTTTTCTATTTATTTGCTAAAGTCGAGTATAGACGACGTGACCTTGCTTCGTTCTTATTCATACATCATTCATGTACCGTTTTCTTGGGCTATCGGTGGCTACCTGCACCCGCCAGGTAACCAGTCTCATTCTTTTTTTGCTCTCTTTGTGAAACAACGCTCAGTTCAACTTCCTGTAAGTAACAGAGGCCGGTAGACGGGTAGCCGGCCCACCTAGCTCTGTGTTAGACGTAAAGCTCTTCACTCGCAGCAGTTAAAGGGCTACTAGATTGAAACTGTGGAATGATGATGTGGGTTTAGGTAAGGTGGATAAAATTCAAATTGTTCGTTATTATGACATCATGGGCCCTTTTTATTTAAATTAAAATTATCGCAAGAAATAAATACTCGAGCTGACGAAAATACGAAACAAACAAAACATAATCAAACAATATCAGGAGTTCAGTGCCATAGTAGTTTGGCCAAAACGTAAGCACAAAATAAAATAAGTTGTTATAATGCAATCGGGAAAAACCACAATGCAAAACCTTATGTTTCAAATTTCTCCAGTAATACACACACTTACCGGTCGACGTTTCACCTATTCAGGCATTATCAAGACACACAAAAAAAAAGGTTACGTGAATGACACCCCGAAGAAAAAGGTGCAATAAATCCCAACGATCAACAGCCCAAACAGGCACCCAACCTGAGACAGCAGCCCACCACCAAGACGTTCAACTGAAAGGAAGGTAATACGCAACCAGCTGGGAAACTCAATTGCATTATAATAAATAATAGTGTTTCTTTTTGAGTTTTAAGCTCTATTTTATTAAAATAAGTTGTATTTATTTGCGTATAAATTATTGACTTCAGCCCCCTCCATTTCTTCATTTTAAACATCGCTCTATATACAAATAATTGAAATACGCCGAAACAATAAAAGCAATAAAAGCTAATAGAAAGGAGTCGTAGCGGGAATTTTCGTTCACAGAAAACTAATTAAAATTTTATGGATTAAAACAAAATCTACGACTAGATATATTCTAAAATCTTTGACGAAGTGTGATGAAGGAAATCCTAGAGTGCTATAAAACAAGCAGAGACCGAGCCAGCTTCCTTCGACTGTAGAAAATTTAAGACATCCAATTCTAGCAAGAGTTCCGCTTAATAGGCCATTAAGGCGCGATGGTTCATTGCCGGCGAGTCGAACCGTTTAGAGTCCCGCTCGTGTAGTAATTTAATTAAAAGGGAGACGTCAAGAATAGGGAAGGAAGGCTAATTAGTTATATCAACAACCACCGGACCGAACCCCCCCCCTCTTAATGCAGTTAGCCTCCTCAGATCGTTCTCTCTCCCTCGCTGGCTTTAGCGGATTTAAACTGAATCTAAAGTTTTTTTTCTTTCTTCTTATATCCCTTCTCTTCTTTTGTTGTTTTTTTCTTTTATTCTTTCTTCAATTCTCTTCACGTTTCAGTTCTTATAGCTCTTTCAATGAGCCATTCTCTTTCTCTTTTAACAGCCTGGCTTTATTTTCCCTAATTAAGAGCAGTTAAATACTATCCTGAATCGAGTAAAGGAACAAAAGCAACGGTTGGAGCATATAAAACAAACATGAATACAGGCCCGCCTTTAGAATGTGAACTCATAGTCACTAGAAAAAAAATATCTGCAGACGGTGTATTCTCTCGAAAATTTTATAGTCCAGGATCCCTGGTACGTTTTTGCACTTGATTACTATCAAGCTGAATCTTCGTGAATAGCTTCGTTTTGATGAGACGCCCAACAATTTCCTTTGCGAAAATTCTCGATTGTGGTAGCTAACGAGAGGTAGCAAGGATAAAATATGTCGATTTGATGATTCTCCAAAATTTAAGGATAACGTACCACGCAATTTGCAGGACAATATGACTGTTAAATTATATAAATATTAACTAACTATTTACTAACCAGTTAATTTTTTTTTTACTTAGTTAATATTTATATAATTTAACATAGTGTCCTACAAATTGCGTGGTACGTTATCCTTAAATTTTGGAGAATCATCAAACCGACATATTTTATCCTTGCTACCTCTGTTAGCTACCACAATGGAGAATTTTCGCAAAGGAAATTGTTGGGCGTCTCATCAAAACGAAGCTGTTCACGAAGATTCAGCTTGATAGTAATCAAGTGCAAAAATGTACCAGGGATCCAGGACTATTATTATAACAAAACAAAAATCAAACATTACATCTCAGTAACTAAACCAGAAATTCTTTATGCCACAGAATGTATTTGTCATGTTGAAAATAGAAGATATAGAAGGAATACAAAAAAGGCATCAGTTTCGCATATTGTCGCTATGAGTAAATTCATAACAAGTTTTACCTTTCCATTTATTTTATTTTTAATATTCTCGAAATAAAAATAGTGGTGAGTTTTAGTATGGAGAAAATATTGTAATTATTGGAAATGTGTATATTTCGGTATTCATTTCATCAAGAAATTACCTTTCTGTAAACATTTATCATATATGTTTCGTATATATGTTAGTTGAAACGCCACTTTTAAGCTGCTATGGCTAATCGAACGATACAACAGTGGAAGCTCTAAATTTTGCCGAACCATAATCAGGATCTTTACTAAGTACCTAACGCAACGCTAGGGATCGCCACTTAACGTCCCTTCCGAAGGACGGCATAACCAATAATTTTTTTCTCACTTTAAAAAATCCTAAGACCACCTTCTGGTTGCTAACCCGCGATCTTGCGGCATAATGATTAGTTTTGCTAACTATTACACCACACGTGACTCTAGACTTCCATTACTATCTGGTTATTAGAAAAGAAAAGTAACTTTGCAAATCCTTTATTGATGGATATCAAGGCTATCTTCTCTGCGGATCCAGTAATTTTGGCCTTATATAAATTAAAATAAAATAAAATGCTGTATTTTAATGAATACTATAATATTTGATTATTTTAACTATGAAAAGGTGTGTGTTTTTTAAAAATAAAAACAAAGAAATGTGTGTAGAATATCGTTGTAGAAATGAAGGGGCAAGTTGTCGCAGGGGTAATTTGTCATAACAGATGTCTCTGATAGGGGAAGGAAGTATACAAATATGTTTAGGCTGACTTCGGGAAAAAAGGCGATTTAAAAAAATCCAAAGACACTGTAAAATGTATGAGCCTGCAGCAGAGTATATGGCGGGTTGTCACGGAGGTAATTTGTTACAACGAATGTTTCACATAGACAAGAATAGTCGGGAATGTTATATACATGCTCTTCATAGTGACATTGACTGCAATCGTGGAAACAAGATGAATAATAAAGAAATAATGCACATATCCTTAGGTTTTCTGCTTTTCATGTTTCACTTAAGTAATTGAAGAAATCAGTTAGACATTGCAGACTTTTTGGTTAACATCCAAAGTGAGCCTAAAAGTGAAGGCAGAAGTAAAAAGGAGTAGGTTGTCACAAAATCGAGCTTCGCCACGATAGCCAGACAATTTAGAATAAAAAACAAACTTTATTCCGGGACCAAGTATTATTAGAATAACAAAAATGATCAGAAAAATAAACACAATACATATCTGGCCAGAGGGCTACATAAAAATACAAATCATGAATTATTTAAAAAATGACAAAAACATATGAAAAATAAAAATAAAAATGAAATAACTAAAAAGTACAAAACGACAGGATTTTAAACAATTACATGGAATAAATGTATTAATAACAATAGTTAATAAATAAAATAAATGATTGGGATAGCATGCAATAAAGTCTTACATTTGCGTAAGCAACGAAATCGGTTATTCAATACTGATTTATTTAAGCAAATGATTGACCTGCTTATAGAGCATCTTTTTGGGAGGTGAGGAGATGTTGGAAAAGCAAGGATTTAAATGAAGTCAGTGAAGAAGCATGGCGGATGAAAGGAGGGATTGAGTTCCACGCTGTGGTGGAGCGGGCGAGGAAGGAACTCTCGAATGCTTTGATTCTGTGAGAACGAGTGTAGAGATCGGAAAGGCGGGATCTTGTTTTGTAGTGCTGGACTGAGGATTTGAATTGGAGGAGACTGTAGATATATGAAGGGTGTTGCAAGTTAATGGATCGGTATAGAAAAGCACTAATGAAATATTGTCTACGAATGGGAGGGAAGAGCTACTTTAACCCATCATAGTGATGTGACACGCGGGATCGCCACGCAGTACTACGGACAAATCTTAGAGAGCAGTTCAATTTAGTAAACAACCTGCGCATAAGTTGTCTCTGGTCTGGCAGCGCATAGAGACGCCCTTTTCCACACAACCTAGCTCGCTTCACTCGCTTTTTTTTTTTTCAGATTGGCCGAGTATGTTCTTACTGTAATATCGTTACTTCCTCTTGGAGTTACTGCTGTTTTGTGTTGGACCCGGTTGTTCTTCGATTTAAATTTTGGCCTGATACAGTTGTGTTTTTGACTTGACTTTTTGTAATATTTTAGTTTAATTTGACCCGAATGTAGTTTAGTTGTAGTCCTATAGTTTTTTTTCGTCGTTGGTACTGGAATAGGTTGAATAAAGGCTGATATTCTTACACATCACATCAAAGCTTGTTCTTACTAATCCAAGAAATCATTCAGGGAACATTGATTCGATATTTTACTTTGAAGATTGAGGACTGAAATGTGATATATTGAGTACATTTCCTTAATTACCTAGCAATGTCCCGTCTAAGGTAAGATATCTTAGGATAATTAATTCTAAGAAGGACACATCCCTCAAGTAATGTAATTAAAATTTACAACTGTATTATTATTATAAAATAAGTAATAATAGTAGGAATGATACATAATGGTATGAATAAAGGAAAGTAGAGAAACTACCCAGTGGTAGCACTCGAATGGCAAGTTCAACTTCGAAGGTCACGAGGCCATCTTCTTTTCGGACGCCTCGGAGAAATATCGGGAATTGAATAAGTAGCTAGGTTTGAATGTAGTGGGTTTGAGTGTGAATAAAGTTTTTCATGAAAGAACTGATATCGGGTTTGGACCTAATCAGCAACAAATGGGACATAGAGGTCATTTTGGATTACTTTATTCGTAACAAAGTAAGAAGCATTAAGGATTTTGGATTGCAAGGATTGGATAAGAAAGGAATTCGATGATTTAGTGGCTCCCCAAAGCTCTACGTAAGTACAAGTAGGTCGTGTGATAGTCATGTAGATGAGTCTTTTCTAATTAATTGGAAGCTTAGAGCGTTTGTCTAGTAAATGTTGAACTACCCTGAAACGGCGAACTGTTTCTTGTCTTTTGAATCAAGTATGAGGATTCCAAGTTAAAAGTTTGTCAAGATGTAATCCTATGTACTGGACCTGTTATACAGGAATTGGTGAGATGTTATTAAACGATACAGGAGGACAGGAACTCATTGATTTGAGATGGAGGGTAAAGGTGATTTCACGGGATTTGTGGGAATTTCTTTTAAACCTCCTGTTTTAACACAATTTTTCAAGGCAAGTGATATGGGATTGAAGGGTATAACTGTATCAGTGTTGACTGATAATAGACATGTGTCATCGGCATACGTGTGGAACTCCTATGTTCTAAGTCCGAATAGGTCTTGTATAGGAGTCTTTTGTAACTAATTGGGAGCTTAGAGCGTTTGTCTAGTAAGTGTTGAAGTAGCCTGAAACAGCAAGAATTCCAAGTTAAACGATAAGAGAAAGTTCTAAATATCGGATCTGTTCTACACGAATCAGTGGGATAAAATAATGCATTTTTTTTAGATTAATTTATTGATATTTACAACTGTAATAATATTAAAACAAATAAATTTGTTAATATGCACAAATGACATGAAAACAAAGAAGTGGAGAAACTACCCATCGGTAGCACTCCAATAAAGTTCTAAGTAGAAGGTCTCGAGGCCTTCTCCTTTTCAGACTCCTCGGAGGGTTATCAGGAATAGTATGGGAAGCAAGTTGAGGGACTATTGGATTCAAGTGTATATGGAGCTTGTCATGGAAGGATAGGTATCTAGTTTGGGCCAAATCATCAACACATGAGATATTAAGACCATGATGGATGAGTTTGTTTATGACATAAAAAGGAGCATTGAGGATTTTGGATTGTAATGAGATGAATTGGATGGTTTAGTAGAGCCCCAAAGCTCATCTCCGTATGTCCAAATAGGTCCGATAACTGTCATATAAATGAGTCTTTTGTAATTAATTAGCTTAGAACGTTTGTCCAGTAAATGTTGAAGTAGGCGAAAACTTTGAGCAGTTTATTTTCTTTTCAGAATTGTATGAATTTAATTTAAATTTAATTTAAACTTTAGCTGTCGCTTTTATTTATTTTATTTTTTAATATTAGGGATTTAAGGTTCGTTGGGGAGGAGGCTTGTGAAATTTGTCTTCATGAAGATATTGTGGCAGAACGGCAGACAATAAGGCATTAGGCTTACCCTAACAAGGAGGCCTTTATTCTCTGCTCGCGGGCTAAAGAGGGCGTTTAATCGACGATTCAGTTAGGTAATGGTTGAGGAGCGGGGGGGGGGGAGGGGTTCGTCTTGTTTAAACAACCGTTGAGACAATCCGGCGGTTGTTCTATTTAATTAAGACAGCTCAATATTGGCTAAGCATTGGGCGACCTGAGGTATTAGCCTGCGAAGAACGCTTATACACGCCTATTATCCTGTCTTATGCAAACTTAGTTTCCAATTTAACCGAGTCTTAATACTCATTTACCTGATTGAGATGGCTTAGGTTGAGGTTTCGGATTTCATGATTCCTAGATTTTAGTAACCTAGTAAGGTCGCATCGATGTCTGTAACCATTAGATGTGTTAATAACAGATAGCTGATTACCTGAATTTCCTATTCTCGTTTTAACACTGACTTTATTTAAACATAATCCTCAATATATACTTATATATTTACATATGTTTATAATATAGCTAATGGGAATAGTGGTTATACTATCATTAGTACCAACTTAACTTTTAATTATATTTTTTATTTTTATTTAATTTCATTTATTATTTTATTAACATATATATTTATACAGTAGCGACCCACGGGCTCTACGGCTTTGCACGGATAGTAAGGCATATCGTGCCTACATATTTTCTCAGTCTAATGTATTTTAATATATAGATAAATAGGTAAATACTATTTACTACTACCTCTTTCCTTGTGTCTAACACGCTAAGTGTTCCGTCCATTGCAATTAAGGATATTCCTTTGTGAATCGTTGGCTGATACTCCAATCTTGAACTTAAAATAAGTTCAGAAAAATTACGATTCTAAGTAGATAGCTTGAAATTCACAAAATTCGACTTAGCCCACTATGCACAGGTGCCACAGGTATATCATCTATACTTCAAAATGTTAGTTGAAACTTGTATTTCTTGATGAAATGATTATCGAAATCTACTCGTTACCCATAATTACATTTCACGATAAATTATATTTTTGGAAAATATTAAACGTGGAACGAATAAACAATTATAATTTGTAACTCCTCAACTTGAAGGGAGAAACTGCGGAGCAGATACAAAAAAAAACCAAAAAACAAATGATTCTTCCAGAAAATAATATTGTTTATAGCTTATAGATAGTATAAACATAAAAACAAAACAAAATATTTCTTTATATAAGAATTTATTTTCATGCGCGTTAATTTTTTGTGATAACTGATAAGATACTCATTTAAATTATATCACTGCTCCGGAAGTATAATGACGCAACTGTAAAATTTTAGAAATTGACTTTATTGTCTTGGCGGGCTCATAAATGCATTTACTATATTTTTGTAAATCTACATAACCCATGTATGTTTATAAACTACTCTAACAGAAGAATTACATCTATCTATAGGCCATTATATTAAGACAAATTGTAATTACATATTTCTCTTTTGCTTATCCTGTAAAATTTCATTTTTGCAGTTGTGTCATTACACTTCCGGAGCAGCGATATGGTATAAAATATTCTCATAATGCCCATGAAATGCTTAAGGTAACTAAAGTATATTAGTTAATAATAATTAATACTGTACTCGTCTAAATAGCTTTCCAAATATCCCATTGTACGTTGTATACATTTATTTGGTCAACGGTATTTTAAATTTGTTGATTTTGAAAGTGAATATCTAGCAATAACATGAAATATAGTTGTCTCCCGTTCAAAATCAATGGCCCAAATATCGACAGGGACCGCAAAAATGTATTATCTTTCTTAAACAATGCTTCATACTTGTGTTTGTAATTTTTGTTCACATCATAGCACCAGAAGGTAATACTAATGAATAGATACCAGTTTCGTTTTTCTAAGAAACATCCCCTTAAAACAGATTAAATTATTTAGAATATAAATTTAAAATTGCAAAGGTTAAAAGTGTCATAAAACCTCTTGACATTTTCCCAATTCATATAGATAAAAAAAAGTTAATCGTAAGCCAAACTTAAAGTCCAACATGGCACCAACCAGAGGCAGCCAGGTTGCATACAACAGCTGATAAGGGTAGTCCAACGGTTTATAATAATAATAAAAAATATATCAATATACTAATTAAACATACAAGGGTCAATTAAGAAAAAATGTCACTTCACTGTCTCACACCTTCATTTTTTCGTTAATGGTACTTATTTTCAAACAACTAAAATTGCTGAATTAACTACATTTATGGAGCATATTCAGGCTCAGATTGCTCTCAGTAGATTGGTGAAAAAATCTGATATCATAATTGTGTCCCTTTAGTTACCATAGACTAGGGACAGTTTAAAGATGAATAAAATTCTTTTAAAATTTACCGGAATATATAGAGCTACGTGGCATTTGAAAGGAGCAATCCTACTTGAAGGTTAAGGATACAATTTCTAAGAAAAGCATTTGTCCAATTAGTTACGTCACATTACTTATTGATCTTGTGGTACTATTGATTCAGTGGGATGGCAGAAAAAGCGCTGGTTCTCACCAAGTTAGTGTAAGATTCCACCTTCATTATTATTTTGAAGTGAACAGATGCACGCAGTTTTGTACTTGGACTATTCTTTAAAAACGGGTTTTCTTATTCTCAAATTATTACCATAAAAATATTCATTATCCTTGATGCTAATCAAGATGTCGTTTGTAAAGTGATTAGCTGTTGTTAGTACTTGTATAGTTCCATTACTCCCAGTCTTAAAAAAAAATAGAATATACGAATTTTTTTTTAAATAAAAAAAATACTTTAAAAAAAGTCACATTAGTTACCTCCAACGGATAGGAAATTATTTTTAAGTAAACCAAGTCAGATTTTTTTATTATTTTGAATTGAAATTATAACCCATATTGTAAAATAAAATATTAAAAGGTCACGATACTTTTATATATTTACAGTCCCGGTGAATAAATGGTTAAGTCTAATTTTCTCCAAAATGAGTTTCTTGTATTTAAGGAATCCGAATCGAGTTATTTTCGTAGTGAATAAGGGGCTAAGTAAGGCATTGGCTTGAAAAGGAGTTATTGCTTATATTACAACTCCATTTCAAGCCAAAAACTACGAGAATGATACGATTCCTGTTATCTGAAAGCAGTAAACTCTCTCTGGACAAAATCCTACTTAACCACTTATTGTAGTGGGGCTGTAGATATAATAATGGAGGCCAAAAGAAAATTCTTTAAATGGTTATAAACTCTTTATTAGAAACTTAAGTTTCGAGCCACGTTATACATATATATTTATAAAATTTACAGATATTTATGCCAGTTCGATGGTTATGAAAAACACGAAACAAAAAAAAAAGTTGGAAACATTTTAAAACGTGAATGTCTGCCATGAAATATCCGCGAATTTCAAGTTTAATCCGACCTCGGCGAATAAAAAAACATATATTTTAATTAAATCTGACTTTCAGGCTCGAATCGTGCGGTCCCATAAATTAGTTACTATCGATGTATCGTTATAGAAGCAGAAGCCAACGATTAATCATCCCACAACAGCTGTCTATATAACGCAACTCTCGACATCTGCTTTTAGACCACACCTCCCAACGCAAATATAAAGTTATTTTCCTATAAAGATTTTTATATATTGCCTACAGTTCACAGTCTAGAAGTAGATCGGAGTGGATCAGTGGTAGAGCACTGAGTTGCCATGCCGAAGGTCCTGGGTTCAAATCCCGCTGATGGAAAGACTTAAATTTAATCTGTTAGCAGGTGGAGATCTAGGACCCTCCTGGGGCTCACTCAGCCTCTATAAAGTGGGTACCCAAAATAAGGAGGGAAAATCTGGAGGTTGAGTGTGATCTAGGACAAATTATCTCCCTCCAATTCCGTTTTCCAGAAACAGTACAGTCTCTACTGCTTACTGAACCCTAAACCCTTCACCCTTTTATATACTAATGTTTTATACTCTTCTAATAAAAGATGAATATCCACTTAGGATTGTATTAAAATGTTGAATTGTTTTAAAAATTAAAAATATATCTCTACATATTATAAAACAAAATCCTCAGCCGCGTTTGTTCGCGGTAAACTCAATAACTACTGCACGGATTTTCATGCGGTTTTCACCAATAGATAGAGTGATTCACCAGGAAGGTTTGGGTATAGAATGTATCGAGGTATTTAGATGAGTACAGTATTAACCCTTATCAACTTCTATACTTCAGTTACCTTAAGCATTTCATGCGCATTATTAGAATATTTTATACCATACAGTTTAGATGAGTATCTTATGGGTTATCGCAAAAACTTAAAGGTAAAGAAAATAAATTCGTATATAAAGAAATGTTTTGTTTTTATGTTTATAATATCTACATAATAAAATATATTAGGCAGACAAAACATGTAGGCATAATATGACTACCTGAGCAATTGTCGGGGCGGGTCGCAAGTATTTTATAAGAAAAATTTCTTAATTTTATTTCACTGTATTCTCTTAACGGAAATAGTAATCCTAACAAAAACAAAATAGGAATATGATAGCTTGTTTTATTTTTTGAACCGACGCATTCCATTTTTTCCCCTTTTAAATTCAAAAACAGTGCTATAAATGCGTAACAACTTAGAGGCAGGACCAGTAAATTTAATTTGCCAATTTTTAAAAATATTTATAATTTTATTGAACGAGCACGACGAAAGGCTAGAGAAAAATTAGACCCTCAATCCGTTCTTAGGCAATTTCGATAAAACGTCACTAAAAGCTTTTTTATTTAGTAGAAAGATGATAAACATACCATAAAATACATAAATAACCAGGCCATAATTAACTAGGCCTGAATAAGTACAACTTTTACCTGAATCGTTTTTTTTTTAATTTTGTTTCGTTTAAAAGTTAAAAACGTTTGATCCACTTGAAATGGGACACCTGGGACTGACTATATTGAGTATGGGAAATACTATTTGCGTTATGAAATATCTTAATTTAGTTAAAATTTTATTAGAATTGAATGTGCTAAACATATCCTTAATTTCTTTAAAGCAATCCATTATAGAAGATTCAATATTTGACTTTATTGGTTGCTCTTGGCTTACAAACGTTTTTTCAAACCATTTCGAATTCGATTTGGGCTAAAACTGGTGTCACTATTTTTCAATACTGAGTTATAATTGATCGATGCTAGTGATAATCGATTAGCTTCATCCACAATCATGATATAATTGCCCATATTCCATGATTGTGGATGAAGCGATCGATTTATTAATTAGTAAAAAAAAAGTATGCATATAAAAATAAACACTGATTGCTTATTAATTCACCCATTTTTCATATTTATGAATGAGAATGAGAACTTCAAATAACATAATTAGTTTATGTTACACTCGCTTGGTTCCTTGTGAAAATGAAATCCTCCCCCAGTAAAAAAAAAAAACAATTCCGAGCAAATATACCGATTGTTCTCTTCATCAAATGTTTACACCAAACTCACATTTCCTGTTTTGAGAAAGTAAACGTAATATTTAAGTGAGAGAACCGGAATTAAAATTTTAAAATTCAATTTGTCCTTACACATTTCTTCACAAGATCTAAAAATAAGTCGGACATTTTAAATATTAAACTCCCCAACAGGGTTCCCTAATTTCCAAGCTAAATTATTAAACAGTAAATTGGAGAGAGCATCAGAGACCGAATAATTCAAGGGAAGAAAATGTTTTGTAAATTTCTGAATATTTATTCTTCTAAGGGAAATTTAAATAAATACCTTTTTCTTTTCGTTGGAACAATTAGTAATTTATAATTGAAGAATTATACAGAAGTATTATTTATTAATCTCTCTTTATATTATATAAAGGGATTGGAGTGGCTCAGTGATAGAGCACTGAGTTGCCATGCCGGAAATCTTTGTTCAAATCCCGCTGCGGGCAAGACTTTTATTTAGTCTGTTTGCAGCCGGAGATGGATCGCATAGGATCTAGGACTCTCCTTGGTCACACTCAGCCTCTATAAAACGTAATAAAAATAAGGTACCCAAAATAAGGGGGGAAATCTAGCGGTTGAGCGTGACCTAGGACAAGTCACCTCCTTGCAGAACTGACCACCATGTACTGAAACCATGTACTGAACCCCAGACCCGTTCACGGTTTGTAGTGGTACAGGTTTTTTTTTTTTATATTGTACAAAAATGTTCTTAGTGATGTAATGTTTTACCGGCGTTGCCTAGTTACGGACTGAAGACCCTTTTTTTCAGTCTTTTGTCGTTGAATGATAAATTTTTTTAAAAAGTTGAAAAATCACAACAGACCTCTGGCAATGAATCCAATTAAGACTAAAGCTAGAAATAATAATTTGAGTAATCATCTTTAAACATCACTCTGGCATCCCAAAATAAATTAGAATATTTAAAACATATTACGACTGTACAACATAGCACTGTTAAATGGACATTTTCGACTGATACAGGTCATTGTGGTATTAAAGTCAGCTATGGTAATTAGCTGGTAGAATCACTGAAACAGAATCGAGATAATTAATTAAGTAATGGAAGTGTTTCGAACTGATTCACACTAATTGACTTCGCAACGATTCGGCCAGTTTAGTCTGGTGTTAGGATAGTAATATTGTGAATTAAACGGTTTGTCAGCTCAAACTTTCATAGCAACTGGAGTCTGTATTCTGTTCGATTGCACTGGGTTTTGGTTTAAAATCAAACGACAGTAATTCATTTAAACAATATATTCAATTTATAATATACAAATTAAACTAAAGTCTCTCGATATACTATAATCTCAAAAATCAGGATAGAAGAGTTTTAAGAAAAATCATGGGTGCCGTCCAGACTGAAGAAAGATGAAAACAGTGAAGTAACGAAGAGATCTACCAGAAACTGGAATGAATCTTGGATACTATGCCGAAGAGGAGGCTTAAATCCTCGGACATCAACATTGATTGACCAAGCAAATATTTGACTATTTCGGGAATAGGACTACCACATCGTGGATTAAAGAAAGAAGGAAAAATTTGGAAAATATGAACATCAAAGAGTCTCACATGATAGAAGGAAGTGAATTTGGGAGCGAAGTGTAAAGTCCGGAAGGCTTTCAGGATGGAGCAAGATCAGAGAAGGTTGGAAGAAGTTAGGCGAGGGATCAAACGTGGCAGTGAACGCATGAGAGAATGTTGGAGGCTGAGAAAACTATAGCAGAGGGGAGGAAAGGAGTAAAGTTGTAGCCTGATCGCAAGTGGTCAATACGAAATTAAAATATATATATATATATATATATATATATATATATATATATATATATATATATATATAATTCATCAATTCATTCAAAAAACGATCCATCGACTCTCAGTCCAATCCTAAAATTAAAACTTGCCTACCCGCGGTTACACCCGTTACAACAGAACCAACCGCCGCCTGTAACTCATTCCCTTCTAATATCCGCCATGCTTCTTCCTTATCCACATTCAAACTCATGTTTTCCTGAAATCTCCTCATTCGTAAACAGATGCTCTCTAATCTAATGCTTATAATTATTGGCTTAAATTGATTAGAAGTAATTAATTAATTTTATCGATGTGTTGATGGACTCAAAATAAAAATATTTAAAAATTATCGCCATCATAAGAATAATAAATATAAAATAAATTATAATACAAAATTATATATAAAAGCAGATCCTAATTAAAGTAATGTTCAATGAACATTCTTCCCCTTGTATACATCGCAAAATTGCGAGAGCACGGGGATAGAGGATCGGTGAAGGGAATGGCTTTGTCTGGCCTGGTCACGAGCCAGGTTAGCTCAGTTGGTTAGAGCACCGCGCTGGAGACGCGAGCGACCCGGATTCGAATCCCGGGCGGGACAAATGCTTTCTCTTCAAAATAAAAATATTTAAAAATTATCACCATCATAAGAATAATGCTTTTTGCAGTTTGCTTAGTATATTCAGTTTTTATTTTTTATCTGTAATACCTTAATTTTTAAACTGTCAACACTTTCTGTTTTATTATTATTTTCTTCATGTTTTATTATTATTTTCTACATTTTAACCTTCATAACTACCTTACTGTACATCTTTATCAATTTTTTTTGCCTGTATTCACCTTCTTTTAGTTTATCTATATTTAAAATGATTTAATATATACGTACCGTTTTCTTAAATTGTCTGTATTTTGCATATAGCCCTGAAGAAGACCTACAGCGTTGGTCGAAACGTTGGCTATCAATAAAGATCTTCTGAAATTACTTGAGAATTTCATTCAGTGACCTCTACCCGGACCAATTTCTTCAACATTAAATTATCATAGGTCAACAATTATCATCAACATAAGAATAATAAATATAAAACAAAAGTATTATTGTGTGGATAAACAATCATATATGTGTCAATGGGTCAGAGCTATTCTTATACTTAGAGCTTTAGATAGGAAGTTACAGAGATTAACAATGTCAATGTGTGCTTAGGATTCAATAGTGTATAAATATTGTGATCGTATGAACTTATACATTTACTTATAGGTTCTGCATAAAATGGACTGTCAAAAAGTATTTAAAAATATGTTTAAATCGTCTCGTGAGTAATTTAACCATAGAGGGCAATTGTCTTCAGTATTAATTCTGTGAGTTGTTTTACTAAACATGTCATTGCTCGCACCATCTAGATACAATGAAATTAAAATAAAATTAGATCAATTATTGTTTCGTTTTTTAATAAAATTTTAAATATTCGTATTTGTTATTAGAATTGAAGCGGGGTGGCTCAGTGGTAGAGGACTGAGTAGCCATGACGGAAATCCTGGTTCAAATCCCGCTGCAAGGAGTTACTTTTATTTAGTCTGTTTGCGTCGGGAGATGGATCATATAGGATCTAGGACCCTCTTGGGGCTCACCCAGCCTCTATAATATATAATAAAAATAGGGTACCCAAAATAAGGGGGAAAACGAAGTGGTTACAGGTTCAGGTTTTAGAATTGAATACTATTCGTTGTATTATATTTAACAAAAATGGAGAAAACCAAGAATTAGGCTAGTTTAGTGGTATTTTTGCCTTTACTTTAACATTTCATGCTGCCATTTCTCTGCTCAGTAAAATACAGTAAGGAATCTATTTCTTCAAAAGGAACTTAGTTGGTGGATGTTTTTCTCGTTTTCTTTTGTTGAAGGTCTTATTAGAGGGCAATTGTGGCAGCGAACTTCAAGAAATACTTTCTTCAGACAAAGAATTGCTTTGCTAAGTAATAAACCTGCCGTGACAAACTGCGTTTTTTTTTTCAGTAAGTACAAAATTAATTATCAATCCTTCATTAGAAATGATAAATATATTTCCTTACGATTAATCATTTTTCTACTTGTTTTATATTATCACAGCCTCGCGTTTGTCCCTAGGATTTTATAAATGTAGAAAAACATGATTAATTGGGCCGTCCTTCGGATAAGACATAAAATGTAGGTCGAAAGCCTGTGCCCTGTCAAGTACTCATTAAAAATGCCTATCCTAATTATAGCTGGATAGGCAAAATTTAGGACTCCCTAGCATCGTCCGATTAGCCATAGCAGTATAATGTTAAATAAATAAATAGTAGTCTAGATTGTAAACATTAATTCAGTAATTGTAGCTCTATCACACCAAATCTCATAGTTTGCCTCTATAGTCAAAAACCGTATAAACCTCTATTAATTTAAAATATGACGAGATTTATAAGTCTATTCTGAAACGCTTTAAGGAATCCTAAAATGAATAAATAAGATAAAAATGGAAAAAAGAAATCTGCGAGCGAGAAAGAAAGATATTAAAACGAAATAAGTAAAAGCCATCTCCATTCATCATCGGACTGTCGCTTTGTACCGTCTTTTCTACAAGCCTCATTTCTTTTAAGGCGGACTAGAAAGGATAAGGCCACGGGAATATAACTCATGTCTTATTTTCAGGAAGCTTTAAATTTAATAAAATACTTAAAAATAGCTTCAATAATACAATAAAACAAAAACAGTAATCAGTTATACATTTTATTTAGAAGAGCTACATACTGAACTTTGAAATTGAAGCCACAACAGACTGGCTCAGCTTTAGAGAGCTCAATCGCTCCGCTGAAAGTCCTGGGTTCAAATCCAGCCTTGGCAGGAAAATTATTTAATCTTTCAATAGCCACGATGGGTCTCTGGGGAATCAACAGTCAGCCTAAAGTGGGTACACTTTGTGGAAAAACCCCGGCAATTATCGCAATCATTCGGGCAAATCACCTCCTTCCATCGCTGTTCTAGAAAAAGTAGTCTTTACCATGTACTGAACATCCAAGTGTAAGTTTTTTTTTTTATAAATAAGTAAAGGTAATGATATTTTTCAATATTAGTTATTAAACATGTAAAGAGGATATGAAGAACTCTATATACATAGTTGAATATCAGTTTTTTTTTAAATTAAATTTTCATCTTTCTTATGGTTTAAACGGACACAAAACCTTTCTATGTATCACACTGTTGGTTTTGGAAATGATAAGTTGAAATATCAATTATCAAAAATGACAAATGATAAATAAATATACAACAAAATGTAATATTTTCATAGTTCACTTAACGTTCAACGGGGTCAATTTAGGTCCCACATGTTTCTAATTTTTGAAACTTCGTTTGGAGAAATCGATTGATCTGTGACATTCAATTTTAACAAAACTGTCTGGAATAATTTGGAACTGAAACGAAATTATTAGAGAGCCTTTTCGAATTTTTACAAATTTTTCTTCTCTCAAAAATGTGGCTGGGGTCTTTCCGGGACTCCCGTGGTAACCGACATCACCTTTTTTGTTTTCTTTCTCTTTAGTTATTTAAAAAATCCATAGCCATAATAAAACTAATTTTTACTAGGAATTGTTACTAAAAATAGATAAATTTTACTGGAATGCTTCTTATTTGAAGGATTCAATTCACTAGAAACGAAGCAAGAACTAGGTAATTCAGGCAGGTAGCAATAATGTAGTAAGGCATCCTTCTTCTTCTTGAAGAGCAACCGGAAGTAGAAGCTGGCAGAGAAGTTAGCTTGATAGGAATCTGCAGGTGTAACGACACAGGAGAGGACTCGCCACGATTAACGAAGAAATCTACACTAAATATTTATGAATTTTATTCGTTGATTGATAAATACACAACCGAAATTTGGAAAAGAATCTGATTTAAAATAAAGTTAGGTCGTAAAAATAAATAATAAGCCGAGTAATTATAAAATATGATTATATTAAATGGCTCTGACTTCCCAAAAATCAATAGTTTTATTGCGAAACCCCTAAAACATAGCAAGTTACATAGTAATCTTTAAACTAATGTAGACATATATAAACTGTATATATGAAATCTTTCATCATGATTTAGTTCTATTAGCACTAAATCTCATTATAAAGCTATGTGCTAAAATGATATAATAACCGTTAATAAAAAAATAAAGTTAAAATAAGATCAATACCAATGAGATATTGAGCCTAATACAACGGTACAAAAACACAAAAAGATTTGAGCTGAGTCGAATAGGTTGGAATGCTTTGTAAAACAGATGTACCATCGAAGCCAAAGTTATTTATGGGCAATATATAATGGTTTTGAGGGCAGCCCCAGGCGCCTGTAAGACGTGCGGGGAAATTTTTTTTTTCCTCTCATGCCGTTTGAAATATATTGGCCAGCCTGGAGGAGGGAGACAGGGGTTGGTAAGCCTGCTTCCGGTCGGAGATATATCTACCTTTACTTCCTACATCCCTGCGTTCGGTCCCACAACACTTCTTTCGGGATTCCAGTCAGAATTTTTCCCCCAACAATTCTCTTACTGGTAAAATTGAAACAAAATAAAAAAAACTGTATCTTTTGGTATTTTTGGAAATATTTTGGGTACAGGCTATAGTTCTTCACATATAAAATATACTTGTGTATTATATAAATTGTACTAGGGTATAGTCAACATATTTTTTTTCCTGCACTCAGCACAAACGAGGATTTATGCCGTAAAAATCAGAAAAATCTGATCTGTGTCCTTCTCAACATCGTGAGGTGCTATTGAATAATTTTTTAAAGATAATTACCCAAAATTTATTTATATTAATTAGTTAATATATTTTAAAGCCGGTTATGTGTTTATGATTTTATTAATATAACAGATTAATTACCTGAAATTCATTATTATTCTAATTCTTTCATTCACATGACTATTCGGGGAGTACTGCTATTATTTTGCCTATACAATTATAATTAAGATAGAGATCTGACTCGGGCCCAGCATTTTACGTTATATATTTCCAATTATCTATTACCTGGTTATTTCCTCCTATGTAGGGTACCTACTTTACATAGGAAGGTCCTAGATCCGGCTGCTAAGGGATCTCTAGATCTTACAGGACCCATCTCCGGATTTTAAATATACAAAATACCGGCTCAATTACATTAATATATTAAATAAATATGTTAAATATTTTATCTTTCACAGCCGGATCTGGATCTGGGACCTTAGCAACGGCAACTAACTCTATCACTGAGCTTCTCCCGTTCCCAACCAAAACTTAATGTAAATATTTATGTATATATTCTTTTAGGCTTCCTCAGGGCTGAGAAATTCAGCTGTATGGTTCTGGTGCAACCTGAGGAAGCCAGCAGCATGGTTGACGAAATGTTGGCGAGAAATTTATCTACACCGTCTAAACCAGAATAAATAAACAAAGTCTTTTGTAATAATAGTGGTCATGGAAGCCTAAAAGAATATTTCATGAAGAAGTCAGCAGCATGGTTGACGAAATGTTGGCGAGAAATTTATCTACACGGTCTAAACCAGAAGAAATAAACAAAGTCTTTTGTAATAATAGTGGTCGTGGAAGCCTAAAAGAATATTACCTGAGGAAGTCAGCAGCATGGTTGACGAAACGTTGGCGAGAAATTTATCTACAGGGTCTAAACCAGAAGAAATAAACAAAGTCTTTTGTAATAATAGTGGTCGTGGAAGCCTAAAAGAATATTACCTGAGGAAGTCAGCAGCATGGTTGACGAAACGTTGGCGAGAAATTTATCTACAGGGTCTAAACCAGAAGAAATAAACAAAGTCTTTTGTAATAATAGTGGTCGTGGAAGCCTAAAAGAATATTACCTGAGGAAGTCAGCAGCATGGTTGACGAAACGTTGGCGAGAAATTTATCTACAGGGTCTAAACCAGAAGAAATAAACAAAGTCTTTTGTACTAAATATTTATTTTTAAATGGAAGTGGTTCACTGGATGTAAAATGGTTGAGAGGTTGATTGCTGTAAATGAATTACACAAAATAAGAATAACTTATTTTATTGTGACAACGCATTTAACCATTTAATTCATCTCTCTTCTTAAACATTCTTACATTGTGTAAATCATGGACTGCACCCCTCCACCATTTTACACTATTCCGAAAATGTTTATGGATTATTCAGAAAAGTACGACTAAAAAAATTAAAATGAATGGTTGATGTAAATAAGTAAATTGGAGCGGAGTGGCTCATTGGTAGAGCCATACGGAAAATCCTGGTTCAAATCTCGCTACAGGCAAGAGTTTTATTTAGTCTGTTAGCAGCTGAAAATGAATCATAAAGGATCTATGACCCTCCTCTAAAAGTAGGTACCCAAAATAAGGATGAAAAATCTGGCTGTTGAGCCTGATCTTGGATAAATCTCTGTAGGACAAGTCTCTACTATGTACTGAACCCCAAACCCTTCACGGGTTGTAGTGTTACAGGAAAAAAATTAATAAGCAATCCATCTCAACTCAATTCAAAAGATTTAGTGAACCCAAAGGCTCTATCCTGATGCTGCCAATCTTTGCTTACAAAGTTCTGTCAACGAATGACAAATCCTTAAAGGTAACGTTTAACGCATTCTTCCTATTTACATTTTTTTTTCTCTTTATCATGACTCAAACCCTTGCTTATCCAGACGCTGCTCTTGTAACGACCCCATCCGATAACGATAGAACGACCGCCCTCGGAAGCGGAACCAGGTAGCCGTGGATAACCTCATTAGGCCATCGTGGACGGATTAAATGTGTTATAAAGTTTGGGGCGAGAGCGGGAGAGAGAGAATAAGTTGAAGGCGGTCATCCCGACCAATCAAACTCTAATTGGGTTGGGGCAGTTTCGCTCCACTAATTTCATTTACATCCTCGCTGTTCAGATTTATCAGATCCTCTTCTGCGGTTCCATTCTCTTCCAGTTCCCGAGGGAAAGTTAGTCCCTTCATCCACCCGCTTGCACGGGACGTTTTGCGGTCACTTCTCGTTTCAGATTGGAAGATGAGTGACGCTACGATATCGGTCTAACTTCGCTAGGTATATCTACGACCTGGCAACTTTATCAAACTGCTATATATTTCTGTTCCTTCTGAATCACTACAACCTAGGAAGGGTCTTGGGTTCAGTACTTAGTTGAGACTGTACTATTTCTTGTACAACGGTTGCTAGGTGTTTTGTCCTAGATCAAGCTTATATTGGGTACCCATTTTATAAATACTGAGAGAGCGACATGACTACTATCACCACTGAGAATCATAGATCATAAAGGATCCACTCCGGCTGTAAAAACATTATATACAAGTCTGCCAGCAGCGGGATTTGAACGCATAAATTTCGGACGTTAAACTGTTGTTTTTTTCTGATTAAATTTCTTAATTTTCGATCGAACTTAATTTGCTATAATTTTCTTATTAATTTTGACATTGTCTATATAAAATGACCCTGAAAACCACTTAACACAAGTGCCATAATAGAATAACTGTCTTCAGAAGAGCTGTGAAATACTTCCAGAATGTGAAAAAGTCATCAAGATAAAATGGTTTCTTCGAAAGTGAAGGTATGCAGTTTTATAAGAAAAGAAACGTGGCTAGAAAGATCTATAATTGACGTTTTGAATATTTCAAATTCCATTAATATGAACAAGAAGGCACGTGCTATCAGTATCAGAGTTATCAGTGTTCAGGTTATAAAGACACAAAGGATTTAGGAAAAATATCATGAGTTGGAATCATCCTATATACCTGTATGTACACGCTCTGGTTCTTTAGGATGTCAAAATGCCGCCTGGAGGTTTTGTGCAGGGACTGCCAGTCACTGTGAAAGAATTGTAGGTCTTCGTGCGCCTCCTTGCCCGGAACAGCTATGATCCATAGATCTAGTTCGATTGCTCAATGTCCTTTAACATGAATACTTTTCGGTGGGAATGACTCTGGTAAATCGATCGTAAAAACAGACTGGCATAATAATAATTTGTACCAAAGTGAGTTTTGGGGTTGAAGTTTGGGTGACCCCATCCAGGCTCCCAAACATCTTCATGGTTGTGGTCTCGACCGAAATAGAAAAAAAAGTATATAGGAATTCTGTTTGATATTATTAATACATACATTGAGAAGTTAATATTAATGATACAGGTAAATAAATTCTCTCTTCTCGACTTCTTCTCAAGTAATTTCATAAACTATCCTTTTGCTATGGTATAGTACCGGGCGGTTATAAAAATAAATATGTTTTTGCACAATGAGCAAATGAGCGTTTGCAAGAAATAGGTCACTCAGGTAGAATGGTTTGTCCACCTGTGTTGTGAACTTATACGCAAGAGGGAGGTCGAAGACTCCACCTTTAGACGACACTCTCTGGAAAGATCCCGAAGAAGAAAGAGCGCGGATACGGAAGAGGCCGGCGAACGATGCGACCTACCTATGGAAGTAATCTTACTATATTTCACAAGATAAGTTGTAATTTAAGTTCTGTACTTATTAATAAGGTATATTCATTATAATCCTTTTGGTGCTTACTTACCATATATGCACTATATAATTATTAATAATGTATTGAGGGTATAAATATTTAGTAAATTGGTAAACACTCAGCAGACCTCTGGAAAAGATTCCAATTAGAATAAAGTTTGGACGTTCAAAGAAATAATAATTTGAATAATCATTCTAAATGATTGGTCTGGCATCCCAAAATCAACTAGAATTTTTAAAATATATTTAAGACTATAAAACATAGCACATTTCTCTGTGAACCCTTTTTTTGTAGGTTATATTCCTCCTCTGCGTTCTACTACTGCCTGATAACTTCTAAAACTTAAACTTGTGTAAATTATTACTTTGTCGACAATAATAAAATAGATAAATATGAGCTGAATAGCGGCTTAAGGTGATAATTTATTTTAATGAGTACTCGGGTAATAAAGCTTAATCTGTTTGGCGTTTTTCGCATTGCAGCTGGTGCAGCAGCTAGCGATGTAATGCATCGCTACGGGATTATTTCGTTCCACCACAAAAATATTTCCCCCAAAGGCAGGCCCTTGTTAAAGTGGTCGTAACTGCTGAGCTCTAAGAGGAGTCGTAAAACTTCAGTTGAGCATTTATTCTCCAACGGTTTAATTAATAAGTTTGTCCTTTATTACTCTAATTATGGTAGGATAATAAAATAAATATTCCGTTTATAGGAAATTAGACAAAATAAATAATATTCATAGGGCTCATGTCAATTATTTTATTTTTTTTTTTTGGTTAATTTATTGATATTTACAACTGTAATAATATTACAACAAGTAAATCTGCTAATGAGAACAAAATTACATGAAAAAAAGACAAACACTTATGGAAAAACTACCCATCGGTAGCACTCCAATTAAGTTCTATAGTAGAAAGTCTCGAGGAGATCTTCTTTTCAGACGCCTCGGAGGGTTATCAGGAATAGTATGGGAAGCAAGTTAAGAGACTAGCGGATTCAAGTGTGTATGGGGCTTGTCATGGAAGGATAGGTATCTAGTTTGGGGCAAATCAGCAGTATATGGGATATTAAGATCATGATGGATGAGTTTGTTTGTGACATAATAAGGAGCATTGAGGATTTTACGAAGGATTTTGGATTGTAAGGATTGGATACAAGATGAATTGGATGGTTTAGTAGAGCCCCAAAGTTAAACTCTGTATTTCCAAATAGGTCTGATAACTGTCATGTAAATGAGTCTTTTGTAATTAATTGGGAGCTTAGAGCGTTTGTCCAGTAAATGTTGAAGTAGGCGAATTATGTATGAATAATTGAAAATATAAAATTAGTGGATTTTACACGACGTTTCGCTTGCCGTGCTGCTAACTTCTTCAGGGCTTAATCTGAGACTTGAGGAGAATGTGAGAGCCCAACCAAGCCCTGAAGAAGCAGTTGAAACTTTAATTTCGTTCGAGATTTTATTGTATTTAAAAATATGGAAACAATTGTTTAAAAGTAAAACCTCACTAATCCGATGCCGGAAATGCATGATGATTTAAGAGAAAAATTATTTGGCCAGATTAAGTAAATGGGTAAAAAAATATCAGCCATATATAAAGGAATTATTTCCCACCCACTATGTATAGCATTTAAATACATATAGTATATTTAGAACGAGATGTACATATTCCATTCTGAGTATATTGTGTATTGACGTTATATTCCGACATCCAGCTATTGTGGCTAAAACGGTGGTCATCCGAAGTTCAACGTTTTTTGTTTTTTATATTTAGGTTTAGGGAATTCCTCAAGGTAGTATCCTTGGTCCAATCCTATATACAGTTTATACAGCTGACATCCCAACTCATCCTAATACTATCCTTACCACGTATGCTGATGATACATGTGTATTATCAGTCAACACCAATCCAGTTATTGCATCCCAAAGCCTCCAATTCCATATCACTGATCTTGAAGAATGGTGTCAAAACTGGAGAATTAAAATAAATTCTCAAAAATCGCATCAAATGACTTTTACCTTACGTCGTAAACCAATGACTTCCTGCCCTACAGTATCCTTTAATAATATCCCTCTAGTGCCTGTAGAACAGATCCGGTACTTAGGGTTGCACCTTGACAAACGATTAACCTGGAATCCTCATACAAGACTGAAAAGACAAGAAACCGCACGACGTTTCAGGCTACTTCAACACTTACTAGACAAACGCTCTAAGCTCCCAATTAACTACAAAAGACTCATCTACATGACCATCATACGACCTATTTGGACTTACGGAGTAGAGCTTTGGGGCTCCACTAAGCCATCGAATTCCTCTCGTATCCAATCCTTACAGTCCAAAATCCTTCGTAAAATCCTCAATGCTCCTTATTTTGTTAAGAATAAACTCATCCATAACGACCTTAATGTCCTTTTGTTGCTGATTTGGCCCGAACCCGGTATCTATCCTTTCATAACAAACTTCATTACCACTCAAACCCTCTAGTTTCAAACCTAGCTTCCTCTTCAATTCCCGATAACCCTCCGAGGCGTCTGAAAAGAAGATGGCCACGTGACCTCCTTACTTGAACTTTGATTTGAGTACTACCAGTGGGTAGTTTCTCTACATTTCATTATCATGTCATTATATATCACTTAGTCTATTTACTTGTTGTATTATTGTAATAAAGTTGTAGATATCAATAAATAAAAGCCTATTTACTTGTTGTATTATTGTAATAAAGTTGTAGATATCAATAAATAAATTTAAAAAAAAAAAAAAAAGGTTTAGGGAATTGAAGTTTTGAATAGAGTACAGGAAGAAAAAAGTAAACGGTTAGGAACAATCCTGAACCATTACCACTACACTGCTAAAATGAACATGGATTCAATCCTTTGTTATACCGTCCTTCAGAAGGAACATACTATATCGGTTCTGTGTTAGAGATGCTTACTTAATTTTACGTGAATTGCCAAAATTTCTTTAAAAAAGTGTGGGAAGACTTCGTAAACCAGCTCGTAAAGTTTTTTCCCTGCATGTTCGTAATAAAGAGATAGAAACTAATAATATTTTTGGATGCAAATTTGGTATCATTATTTGTACATGGTCCGTTTGTTGCAACTCTCTACTCCGAACGGTAATGTCTCTTGCAGCTTGGGTTGCATTGGGCACTCCGCAACTCTTAAACTCATTACGAGAATTAGAAGAAAATCGCGTGTTTCCGTGTCCATAGTTGGTGGAATATTAAACAATATTCGTTCAATTGCTCTGATGGTAAATATTATTTAAAAAAATATGTTACTAATAACAGCTCATTATAATCACTAAAAATGAACATAGTAAAGAACCGAAGTCGATTAATTCCATTTTGAATTTTAGAAATAATAAAAACGAGTATCTATTTTGAAACGAGCTGATAATTAAATTAAGTAAACTATTAAATCTTTTAGAGAGGAAATTAGTTGACTTGAAGATCTAATGTAAGGATAGAGATAGTTGGGTGGGGGTAGTCAAATTAAACACTAAATAAGTGAACACATATTTTCTATTTGTGCCGACGTTTCACACGGTTCCCGAGCAGCCGCTCCTTCTATTTGCCCTGTAGATGACCTACAAATTATGTCGAAACGTCGGCACACTTGATAAACAAGTATTCACTTATTTGGTGTTTAATTTGACTGCACCAGCAACTATCTCTATCTTTATATTAAATATTTTATAGCTAACTGCGGTAGTAGCGCTTCACTCGCTTGACTCTTAAATACTTTTTCGAGCTTCTTGAATAAGGCGTCCATTTGCTTTACAGCTTGCAATTTATTTTTATAAAATTTATTCAAAAGACAAAAAGGGAAAAAAAAGAAAAGGAGTCGGTGAGGTGACCCCTGACACGTCCACCGATTGATTCTATTAGCCTAATTGGAGGGGGCTACGTGGAAAGTGGCGCCCGGACTGCCAATGAGCGCGCTTCAACCTGTTCACGTAGCTCGTTATTGTTTTCCCTTTTTCTCCACCCGGGGGGATTTTCCCCTCTCCTCCTCCCCACAATCCCTTACCAGCTTAGGAAAACCTTTTACACTTCACCTCTTATTAGCCGCTACCGCCATTTATAGCCTCGCATTATTTGTTAAAGCGCACTTGACTTTTTTGAACACCTAATAAACTATAAATACTGGCGCTATCAAATGTAATACTGAATCAAATTAAAATCCTCGTGTAAAGAATTAGTACTTAAGACTCAATGAAAAAAAACGGGTCCTGGCAGCATCCAGGCATGATCGAAATATATCCTTTAACGTGGTAGTAATCTGTTCCTCAATAAATCACGACGGGTCTTGTGTTCAGTATATGCTAGAGACTATACTTTTACTAAGACTAAGGTTGTGCAGGGAGGTGATTTGTCCAACATCACACTCAACCACCAGGTATTTTATCCCGAATTAGGGAACCCACGAGATTAGGACAACTCACCATCATTTAAGAAAGGTTCAGAATATTATTCTATAGTTATAGACAGTTGTTATTATTACAATTAGAGACTAAAAAGTAAGGTACAGACGTAAGAACCTCAAATACAAAATTTAGACTTTCTGCGGTTAATCATTAAAGGAAATGGTAATTCGAAGTGTTGATTTATTGTAAATCACGCTTAAGCGCCGGAATGTTTTTCCCCAATTTAGGGTACCCTCTTTACAGAGGGTGGATCAACCAGAGGGAGCCCGTACCTGCATGTTAACAGAATTGATAATTTATCTGTCATAGTAGGATTTGGTTAGGGTATGAATGTGAACATTACATTTTTTTATTTATTATTTATTATTATTATTATATATTTTTTTACTTTATTTTATTATCATTTTTGCATTACTTCTTTTTATTACCGCATGTACATATATTTTCGCATGTATATATTTATTTATCTTATTTAGTTTATATTATTGTTTTTTTATGGAATGATTGTAAGCTACATAGCACCATTACTTATTGCCCACAAGTGGCAGATTGTATTGTTTAAAAAAAAAAAAGGTAGGATTTGAACCCTGTATCCTCAGCATACGAACCCAGCACTCTACTACGGAGCTACACCACTCAGTTCAAGATTATTAGCTTTAAAATTATTAAATAAATACTTACGTAATAATAACATTAAATAACAACAATAGTTACGATTACTTAAGAAACTGGTCGAAATAGCTTTAGATATGGTCCGCTGAAATCTGAAAATCGGTGAAGTTTTGATGATTTCGCAAATTATTGTAATACTATTATCCTATAATCGGAAATTCCATTTAATTTTTTTTATTTCTCTTTGTGGTTTTTAAAGTTTTGTAAGTGTGTTTTGAATTTTCTATTTTTCTTTTGTTTTTGATCAATTTCTTTTATTTAACTTTTTCCAGCTGTTGTTCTATAACCTTCCTTACGATTGAGCAGTTGCATTTGAGCTTAACTGCTGTTAGATGTTTCTTCTGGTACGTTTCTTGCTGCAGTTTGAGGTTTGGATGTGCTTCATATCTTTATTTTTCCTTTGATATAATTCAATTTTTGTCCTGATGATTCCTGAACTGGCGACATGACGACAGTTGTTTTTGTTTCCCATATTTTATTTTTAAAGACTTAAAGCTTTTGTTTGGAATTTTTCCATTTATGTCGTTGTTTATTCATTTAACCTCATTTAATGGTGCTATCAGTCGATGCTACAGTGAGAGGAAGGCATAACCAAAGAGTTTTTGGTGATTGTGCCAATCATGTCTTAACAGTATTTTATGTTTCTTTTGAATTTTCGCTTTCCTATATTATAATAATACATATATTATATTATGTTTATATATATGTATATATATATATTGGTTTTTACTTTTCTTGACTGTTATGGAAATAATATAATATTTAGATCTTGAGTTTCAGTCTTTTATTTCTTTATTAATTTCTCAGGCGACGTTTCGAGACTAGGTTAGTCTCACATTCATGCCCTGACAGTGAACAAATGAGCTTTTTAGTAAAAAACATCAACATCAACACAAACAGCACACTAAAATAGATGTAAAATGACCTATGTAAGATAGGGTGTACTTACAAGTTCTAAAGAATGAATCAGTTTTTCATTAATTTTCTTTTAATTAATTTAGTTTTACGAGGCAACAGATTAATGAAAAACATTCATTCATTCTTTAGAACTTGTAAGTACACCCTATCTTACACAGGTCATTTTACATCTATTTTAGTGTGCTGTTTGTGTTGATGTTGATGTTTTTTACTAAAAAGCTCATTTGTTCACTGTCAGGGCATGAATATGAGACTAACCTAGTCTCGAAACGTCGCCTAAGAAATTAATAAAGAAATAAAAGACTGAAACTCAAGATCTAAATATATATATATATATATATATATATATATATATATATATATATATATATATATATATAAACAATTAACTGAGCATGTGCGAATCACTGGAGGAAGTCTAGCGTGGAAAATGAGGGCGGATGGAGGTAATGAGTGAACCGTTCTCGAAGGTGATACGCTCGGCTGGGCCCGCTTCCGGTTGGGAAGAACCAATCAGAGATGACGATAGATTTGAAATCGGATTCGACCCGGGGTATAGGGGTAGGGATTGCTAAGACCTTCCTTCAAGATCAGAGCTGTTCTCGTACTAACACGTTCCTCCATCGATCAATGTGCAGTCATGTCTTATACTACATAAACGTTGTTATTTACAGGAAATTCTCACAGAACGAGCTTTTCTCTTTGTAGTTTTGATTGTAACATAAAATTAATCTATTTGGATATGATAAACACTGAAAATAACTAAGCAATCCATTATTCTTCCAAAATAATTATAATTCTTAATTTATTTATTGGTTTCATTTATTGTAGAAACAGTTTAATTAGTTCAATTAATTAATATTAATTAATTAATTTAGATCTTTCCTCTTTCAAATGTGCATCAAGTACTTCTGTTGAGCTTAACTTTTCTAGTGTTTCGAATGATTGAACAATACTTGAATCATGCCTAATAATACTATACCGAAATTCATTAATGAAATTAAGGAAGAAACAATATCGAGTATTAGAAAAACCTGAAACTTCTCAAGTTGAAATTATATAACTTTTACCATACATTTTTACCAACACTATGAAGTGGGAAACCTTAATTGGCGGGAAACCTGGTGACCTAGGACAAAATATTGTTACGGGCTACTGGGTATTAAAATGAATTAAACAATTCCTTAATTAAAGATACTAATATTTATTAACAAAATGATAAAAAGGATACAATTAAAATATTAACAATCAAATTATTAAACTAATATAAATTTATAATGACAATATTCTAAATATTTATTATAACCTAGGCCTATTTAATTATTACAATAATATAAGATATTATTAATTCTAGCTAGCTTAATTAGTTACAATAGTTTCTATGAATATTATAAAATTACACTACAATTTATAACTACTAATTAGCACTTACAGTTCACTAGTCCACCGACCGTAAGATTCTCCAAGTATGACAAACTGACACACAGTAACAAACAGAAACAGTTTATTACACTCGCGAGACTGTTACAGTTCACTGATACACTGGCCGGTTCAACACTGACTAGTTTATCACACTGACACTCACTTATTACACTGACACTCACTTATTACACTGGCACGCACTTATTACGAGATCATCACTGTGCCTCCTGGTCTACTCTCAGACTAAGACTAAGACTGACTCGCTAGAGGCGAGGGAGGTATTTAAATAGGCAAGGCCGAACATTCTAGAACAGTCTCCACTCTTCCGTGTTCTAGAATCTTCTTAATCTCTTTCCGACAAAGCATAGGCGGATCTACTATGCTGAGAAGGTCCTAATCCTATTTTAACTTCTCCCGCCGACGGATTTAAGCCGCTAATCCCTTGATTCCGTCCTCCTGTCGGCGACCGTAACAATATCTACCTGCAAAAAGTCAACTGTTGTCCAAGAAACAGTATACTCTATAACTTTAAACCCAAAACCATTCATGGGTTGTAGTGGTACAGTTTTTTTTTTAATATAAGAAGCCACTTTTAAAATTAGACGTAACAGGTCCGTGCAGCATCCTACGCAGGACACATCCTCTGTGTTGGCCTAGCTATGAACCGATTTACATCAAAGTCAGTTTTATTTACACAGACATCCTTAACTGTATTATCTCAGCAGTTGACGTACCATTTCTGTGGTTGAATTCATCTTAAATAATCATATATATATGTATATATAGTTATATATGTATGTATACTTAGTTCATTCATGAGATTCTTGGTCGGCCTCTTCGTCTTCTTGCTTCAGGGCATCAGTACATGGTCATTTTTGGGATTCTATTATTTTCCATTCTATGGAGGTGTACAAACAACTTTAATCGCATAATGGTTATTTTTTCTAGAATGTTATTGTGAGTAGACCAATTATCTCTCAGACTACTGAATTGGGTATCCTATCACGCCTAGATATACTTGTATTTTCGTTGAAAAATATGATTAAGGTAAGAAAAGTTTGACGAAAACGTTGCTAAAATTCTCCCTTTATTATTCTTCATTTTCTTTTAATGTATTATCATGTCCCCTAACTTAGTGTAAGTAATATAAGACCTAAATAGCTATAACCCCAGCTGGGTATTACATATTCCTGTCTATTCGCGAATGTTGTTCAGCCGTGGCATATGCTTCCTTTAATTTCTTTGAGACCATATATTTTAACGTTCGTTCCGTGCTCTAAGAATATGACCCAGGTAATAGATATTTTTATAATATTAATAAATAATTCACCAACAATATTTGCTATACTTAACACTGTTTCCGAGATATTCAACTTCACCTAGCTATCCGAGGTATTCCGAGCATCCTGTAAAACCACATCTCGAAAGCTTCCGGGCGATTGATCCGAGTAGCCTGTAGTGTCCAAGTATAGGCTCAATATAACATAGATCGAATATAACATTTTATCATTCTTCGACGAAATTTTAGATTTAATTTTTCGTTATAGAAGTACAATTTCATTGTCAGAGAAGCTGTTCTCTGTTGTTTAATATCTGGGCCGAACCCTCGACAAATCGCTCCTTCAAAATAGTAACGTCGTAGTACAAGAATCCTAATAGAACCTGTGCGACTACGAAACCTCCTCATCCTCAACCAGTCTCTGTAAAGTGGGTACCCTAAATAGGAGGAAACATTGGTTGTTGGGCGTGATCTCGTACAAATCACCTCTCTGCAAAACCGCTGTCCTACAAACATTACAGTCTCTACCAGTTACTAAATATTATCTTTCATGGGCTGTAACAGTACAAGATTTTTTTAAAGTTTAATTATTTATTATTTTAAAAATATAGCAAAGATATTGCTCCATCTCAAGAACAATGCCATAACTCAAAATCCTACAGATATAAATGCTCTTTTATTAATAAATTATTTACAGTGCTCTTTTTTTTTTATTTACAACTATAGCAACACAGCATGGTACTTTATACCGTCTGTTGGGAGTTTTATCGAACTAATAAATAAAATCCTCTACAACTTAATAAGTTTCTTGAATAATGGAAAAAATTAAGCAGTGTAGGAATTAAGTTGTTGCCTCTATTTGATGATTATATTTGGACTGCTGATGTGAGATGTCATGCATTTGTCTCGTTTGATGTGATTTTTTATTTCTAGTATAATTTGCTACAATTCACAAAAATAATATGCTGTACCAATCAGACCAGTCTCAAACTTCAAATCTTGGACAAATTGCAATGTATCTATACAGAATCACATAAAAAATGAAAGAAAACAATTATACAAAAAAACTTTCAACAGAAGGAAAAAACTTAATAATCAAAATAGACAAAAATTGTATCTCTACATTCTTAATAATTTATATACACCCATATAAACAATAACAATAAAATAAAGTAGTATCCTACAATAATAAATACTTTTTTCTTTTATGTACATACCGCTTTGCACTATTTTTTGTGTACTTCCCAAAATTTTTTATAAGTGGGTTTTTATTGTGTTTAAACTTAAAAAAGATTTTTTTTTGCAAAATTTTTTGATGAATACAAATGTATTTACATATAAATATATACGGTATACATAATTCTTTATGCATAATTTTAACCTTAGTGTAATATGCATAATTTCCAGCAATTCTTAGGCATTCGTTTTGGAATATGTATTTGTAGTTTTTTATAATTTGTTTTCGACATATAACTTAATATTGGACATGCACATGTTAGAATAGATCGTAAGTTATTTATATAACAATAACTTACTATCTGTGTACGTCGGTGTATGTCATAATGATGGTTGAATTGGCGAAACAATAACTAGTTAATTTTTTTATGTTGTTTTTGGGGTTTTTCCTATTGCATTTTTAATACTAAATTTCCTTTTTTGAGTTTCTAATAAGAAATAATGTAATAGAAAATAAAATTTAAATAAATTATTTTCCGATTCGATTCGAAATTCGATATAAATTACATGATTTTATTAAATGTAATAATCACAAGTTAATTAAATTTGCAATATATGCCAAACATTTATTATTGTTTTTGCAAAAATATTGCGATAAAATTGAAAATGTTTATTATTTATATTTGTTTTTGTATTCAATATTAATTATTTAATGGCGGGTATCTGTTGACCCGGTAATATTAGTTAATATTGAACTACTCCTACTTCAGAGAATAGCTTCCTGATTGAGATATTAAACATCTATTAGTTAATTACTCATCTACTGATTAAGCGCGCTATGTTTCAATGAAACATTAATTTTTTAGTGTGTCTGTATTAGTTTGTAAATAGATAATTAATTATGTTGACCTTAATTAATAATACAATCAGAAATAATCGATATGAGATATAGGACAGTAGAAAAAAAGAGTGTTGTGTTAAAATATGAAACATATTTTATTTATTATGTAAGATAATTTTCACCTAGAAATCGTGGGAATGTAGCAGTGGCTTAGTGTGTGGGGCAATGTAAAGGCTCCGTTTTTCAGGTAAGCTTTAGCAGGTAAATTGTTTATTCTCTAATTATTCATTAATCAAACATGTGATACTAGTAAAACGTCCTAGAGCTCATCCAACTTTTATATAATGGGCACTATATAAATAATATAGTAATTTATATAGTGAGTATATATAAATTGACTCTTTGGCTACGATATATATATATATATATATATATATATATATATATATATATATATATATATATATATAAGACACCAGTGGATTGGTAATAGAACGTCTTGGAGTAAAGATGCTGTCTATACTTGATGAATCTGTTGGGCTGTTCATGTGAGATGTGCTGTATATTGTCTTCTTTGGTGTAATTTTTTTGTGTATGTCCGATGACTTGTTAGTTTTCCCTCTATATCAGAGGTTAAAGGCTTTGCTTTGAGAGATTTGTTTTATTCTAATTATTATTTTTTTTACTAAAATAGAGCCAAAAACTCAAAAAGAAACACCATTATTTATTATAATGCAATTCGAACCATACATGTATGTTGAACGTCTTGGTGGTGGGATGCTGTCTTATGTTTAGAGCCTGTTTGGGCTGTTGATCGTTGCGATGTATTGCACCTTTTTCTTCGAGATGTGATTCACATAACCCCCTTTTTGTTTTTGGTGTCTTGATAATGCCTGAACAGGCGAAACGTCGACTGGTAAGTGGGTGTATTTTTGAAACATAAGGCTTTGCATTGTGGTTTTTCCCAATTGCATTATAATATTATTTTTTTATTCAATATGATGGTATTTAGTTTTCATTTAACCTCTATATAACTATTAGTTGTATGAAACTGAAATTAATAATTTAATATACAGACATATCTCTCCTTTAAAAGAAGAAACGCATATAGGAACGATTTTTTTCATATTTCATTTCTAATATTTATTTTCTTTAATAAAGTCATCTTTAGATTTGTATCATCTTTGATAATGTAAAGGCTTTTTATTTGAGGTCAGCTGTTGCAGGTAAATTGTTTATTCCTTAATTATTCATTGATCAAACATGTGATATTAGTAAAACGTCCTAGAGCTCATCCAACTTATATATAGTGAGCACTATATAAATAATATAGTAATTTATATAGTGGGAGTATATAAATTGGCTCTTTAGCTACGATATATATATTACGACAAAATTATTATCAAAAATTATCACTTGTAAAAAAAATAAAAATGGTAACTTTTTTTTTAATTAGGGAGTGATTTTTTAAATGTGAAGAGTGATAAGTTACTAAAGGTTCCCGGTTCAAATCCGGATGTGGCAGGTAATCTGTTAATAGCCACAGATCGAGCCTGTGGCATCTGCAGACTTCATAAAGTGGGTACCCTAAATAAGCTGAAAATCTGGCGGTTGAGCGTGATTTCGGACAAACCTCGTGTCCTAGAAACAATAGCAGACTCAGACATAGGACTCCAAAGACTGATTGTTAGGTTGAATCTTACCATCGCAAAATTTAACATGAAAATAAACAACGATAAGTGCAATGACCATGACCTTCTCTCGATATCAGAATATCGATACCACTGCCTTTTACATCGAATGGTAAAATGTTAGAACAAGTATACAAGGTAAAACATTTAGGTTGCTGGATAAACAACAAACTGGATCCAAATTAAATGCTAAATTGAACAAGCTAGCATTCATACAAATGAAAGGACTGCTATGCGACACACATATCAACTTGGGACTTAGGATTCGGCTATTTAAATATTATGGTTGGCCAATATCTGGAGCTGAATCATCGACACTCACAGTCCCTGCCATGAATAAATTAGAGGCTTTCGAGATGTGGACTTACAGAAGGTTATTAACAATTCCCTGGACCAACCATGTACCAAATTGACAGGTTCTCGATTATTTAAGCCAAGAAAGAGAATAACTCCATACCATCAAGGTCCGTAAAACATCTTACCTAGGACATTTACTAAGGAATCAAAAGTATTTTCTGCCGCAACTGATCATATAAAGTAAAATTCAAGGGAAACGCGGAATTGGAAGAAGGAAGCTCTCTTGGATCGGGAACATAAACATAAACGGTCAACTGTGGTCTAGTTGTTAGCGTAACAAACTACTAAACCCAAGATTGCGGGTTCGTAGCCCGGCAGGTGGCTAGGATTTTTTTTAAGGGAGTAAAAAATCCTTAGTTACGCCGTCCTTCGGAAGGGACGTTAAACGGAGGTCCCGAGCCAGTACGATGTCAGGTACTCGTTAAAAATCCCTATCCTAATTAAACCTGGATAGGCAAAATTTAGAGCTCCCACTGTAGCATCGTCCGATTAGCCATAGCAGCATAAAGTGACGTTAAATAAACAAACAAACAAACATAAACTATGAAGAACTGATGAGAACAGCAAAAGATCAAGGAAAATCGGCCGAAGTTATCGCCAGCATTCATTGTTTGAATAAGGCACCATAAGAAGAAGAACTTTAAATATGTAGCAAAGGTAAATTCTTTGCTAAGTATGTATTTTATCGTCCTATAAAGTTCTTAACTAAAAGTTTTTTTGTGTCTATCTACAAAAAGAAATATGATAATACAATAATTAGAATTTCTAAAATAATTAAAGGAACCCAAGTAGCTCAGATCCGAAGGTTCTTGGTTAGAATCCGGCAGATTTTATTTAAAATGTTAACAGCTGGGGATTGATCCTTTTGTATCTGGGTCATCCTGGGGCTCACCCAGCCGCTATCAAGAGCATGACTTCGGCCAAATCATCTCCCTGCACAATCGTTGTCCTAGAAATAGTACAGTCTCTACCGCGGTCTGAACACAAGACGCTTCATGGGTTGTAGTGTTAGAAGAATTTATTTTAATCTTAATCATTTGCTCCTTGAAATATGAAGCAAAGATTTGGTCTTTGCTATTTATGTATGTTAAAGTTATAGTTTTGGACGAAGAACTGAAGGAGGAAATAGAATAGTGAATCTGGCTTTCACAGAACCTCAAGATAGGAAACAACTTTTTCGGTAAAAAACAGAAAAATAAATGGCAGTCACCTAAAGATCAAAAAATAGTGCCAAATATTCTAGTTTAAAAGGAGAAACCTCCGCAGATAAGAAAGAAATCTTGTCAAATACCTAATTAAAATCTGATAAGAAGGGAACACAAAAACTCAAACTCAGGAAGCCATAGACGGGAAAGGCATTTTCAAAATAAAACCAATTCAGAAGCAGTAGGTTCAGAAGCTGGCAATACAAATGAAACAATTAGTTCAAATCAATCATATATAAAAAACACTAAAAGGAAATATTTTAGAATTTAAAGAAATTAACCACAGAATAGCTCTAGTCAGACTAATTTTTAAGAAGAAAATCTTAAGCATTGTTCAAGTCCACACACCAACTGCCGATTCGACAGAAGAAGATAAAATAGGAGAAGAATTGCTCAAAATAAAGTTAAGTGGCAGAAATTAATGTCGAACTCCACTTCCCAATAGAGCTGGTCACTCCACTCAAGTTAGACCATACTCCCATAAGGGAAGTTCTATAAAGAGTTATTATACCTATTATTACATTAATTAGTTCATCCTTCAACAAGAAAAATATTATTATTTATTATTGTTATTCAAGTTACAATATTAGGTACTATACAAGTATGTATATGTTTTTGTAAATATTAGTAGTTTTTGTAAATCATCTTGTTTTATAATTCTCTTCATAATAAAGGCTTAATACATTCATTCATTCAACTCATACATTTATGTATGTTATTGTACTCTAAAATTCTAAACTAAAAGTACTTTTTTTTATCTATATCTTTTTTTTATCAGTGAACAGAAGGTCGTTAGCTGAGATCGGTGGTATCGTCATTGAACCTTCCGGTTTGCTAAGCCATATTATTATTATTATTTATACATCTAAAAAAAAAAATATGATTATTGAGTAATTAGAGTTTCTACAATGAGAAAGCCAAGTCGTTTTCAGTTATTAAAATTTGTAGAGTTTAATTGCCATAATAAAGAAAAGTAGAGAGGTACGAAAACCTTAATAGCCAGCAAGAAGTTGGTTAGTTTAATGCTACTCTTCGGACGAAACTTCGCTAACGGCTGTAAACCCGCGCCCCCCCTCACCAAATGCCCCTCCGGGAACGGTTCATCATCAAGGACCAACAATTATTATCCTTTACGCGCAATTTAAACAAAATTTAACTCCACTAAACCTTCCTCAGAATTTACACCAGGCTAATTATTTTAGTTTGTCTTCGCCACTTTCACTAATACTGAAAGTTTGTCTTGTTATAATTTATATATTTTGTATATAAGAAATTTGTGTGGAATATTATTGCTAATTAATCGATAGGATATCCAAGGATGATTTAATAATTAATCCTAATGTGAACACCGCATTTTTTTTTTTTGGAACTATGAACCAGTAGTTCAATAAGCGAATCTGATCGAAATAAAAAAAAAATGTTTGTTCTTCATGTAGTTATCGTTACAAAAATTTTAATATACATGGTGAGTCCAATAAATACGCTAAATGATTCAACATGGTGGCTATGATGCGATGTATGACCTAGCTATCACACGCAGTTCCTAACAAGTACTCGTATTGTTGTGAAGCTGTAAATTCCATGACTCTAGCGTTTATTTCTATTGTTCTTGTTTTAGCTGTCTGTCGAAATGGAAATAGACGAAATCACCAAATTACGATTCAATATCAAGTGTTCAGTAAAACTTCGGAAAGCAAAGAGTGAAAGAAAAAATAAACTACGCCAAATCAAAAATGAAGAAAAAACATTAGGAAAATCAAAGTCATGCTGTTAGTTTTTTTAATTGCAAGGTGTAGTTAACCATTAATTCGTAACTCAAGGTCAAACTCTAGTCTAACTGCGGAATTTCAAGAGTTCTTTGAACAGTGGAAAAGAAGATTTGAAATATATCTGATGAGAACATTTTAATAGAGACATAATCAATATAGTTGAAAATATTTTTTTTGTACCTTCCAAAAATTATGTACGTTACCTAGGACTACACTTGGACAAAAGACTTACATGGAACGTACATACAAAATTAAAAAAAAACAAGAACTGACTAGACGGTACAAACAACTATCACATCTTCTGGACTACAGATCTTCACTTGACTTAAGGAACAAACGACTTATCTATTACAGTATACCAAAACCTATTTGGACATATGGAGCAGAACTTTGGGGTTCAGCAAAAAAAGTTCACATACACAAGAGTCAAATAACACAATCCAAATTCTCAGAAAAATTCTTAATGCACCGTGGTATGTTTCGAATCACACAATACACAATGACATGAACATTCCTACTATAAAATCATATATTCATAACAAATACATAACATTCCACTCATCGACACAATATCACCCAAACCCACTCGTTCTTCCGCTTTCCTACTCCCTGTTACCTGGACTTAATAAAAAAAGATTAAAAAGACATTGGCCAAGAGACCTACTGAAAAATTGATATTTCATTCCAAAACTCGATGTTCCTGTACAATAGCAAAGAGAAAAACATCTGGTTCAAATTTGCTGGATGCGCAATTGCGCAGGTGCAAATGAAAATTAAATAATAATAATAATAATATTACAATAATACAAGTAAATAGGATACGTGATACATGACATGATAATGACAAGTAGAGAAACTACCCACTGGTAGTGCTCAAATCAAAGTTCAACTAAGAAGGTCACGTGACCATCTTCTTTTCAGACGCCTCGGAGGATTATGGGGATTGAAGAGGAAGCTAGGTTTGAAACTAGAGGGTTTGAGTGGGAATGAAGTTTGTTATGAAAGGATAGATACCGGGTTCGGGCCAAATCAGCAACAAAAGGGACATTAAGGTCGTTATGGATGAATTTATTCTTAAAAAAGTAAGGAGCATAAAAAAATCTTTAAAATACAGTTAGCGTATCTATCGGACAGGTCAATCTAGAAAATTTTTAAAGAAAAAAATCTTGTTAGGATATGTTTAAAACGATTTCTTTTTTACTCTAAAGAAAAGGTTATAATAAGTTTAAATTAAAAAAAAAAAGTGTAAAATTTATGCTAGTGTTTTAAAGAAACTAAACCCACCCATTCATACAAAACGCCATTTCGTCGATTTCTAGACTAGATATTACCTTTTGAAAGTATTGTATACTTAATAAAATAACATGTTAACACTTTTAATGTTTATACCAGACTGAATCACATATATACAAAATCATATGTTTTTTATAACAACTGACAAACACGTCAGAAAGTTCTTTTATTTCCGATATATTTCACATGAAGATAAAAAAACAAAAAAACAAGAAGAACAGTCCAGGATCCCATTTTTTGCACTTGATTGCTATCAAGCTGAATCTTCGTGAGTAGCTTCGTTTTGATGAGATGCCCAACAATTTTCTTTGCGAAAATTCTCGATTGAGATAGCTAACAGAGGTAGCAAGGATAAAATATGTGGATTTGATGATTCTCCAAAATTTAAGGATAACGCACCACGCAATTCGTAGGACAATATGACTGTTAAATTATATAAATATTAACTAAGTATAAAAAAATCAGCTGGTTAGTAATCATTTTTGATGACCTCGTTATCGATCAAACATGTATCGATCAACATATATCGATAATGAGGTCATCAAAAATGATTACTAACCAGCTGATTTTTTTTTTTACTTAGTTAATATTTATATAATTTAACAGTCATATTGTCCTACAAATTGCGTGGTACGTTATCCTGAAATTTTGGAGAATCATCAAATCCACATGTTTTATCCTTGCTACCTCTCGTTAGCTACCACAATCGAGAATTTTCGCAAAGGAAATTGTTGGGCGTCTCATCAAAACGAAGCTCTTCACGAAGATTCAGCTTGATAGTAATCAAGTGCAAAAATGTACCAGGGATCCTGGACTAGAACTTGTATGGCTAGTGCACAGCGTTCCATGGTGGAGACTGTTTCTAAGAAAATATTTGCGCAAGGAGGTATCATCCTCAAATGGCAGATGTTTCTTCATAATTTAGAGTATCCACTGTAAAGAGGCTGGATGAATCAAAGGAGGGTATCTTGGTCGGATGTTAACATACCACATAATTTATCTTCCACTAGCAATATCAAGTTTAGGACCCGGTAACCCAGCACCCTAGGTACTCAGCTACCTCACTTCTGAACTATAATAATAATTAATAAACATGAAATAATAATAAAGAAGATGTAAAATAAACCCTGACGCATCAGATACAATCAACATCTGTTAACAGAACAAGTAATTTGCCTGACGTTGCCGTTCTCGAACTGAGCTAATGGACAACTACTTTCAGAGCCTCCCCCTTTGAAATATACAAGAAAATAAAGGAAGCTAGAAATAAAACTCGATACGGTCATACAAAGTTCTCCGTAAAAATGGAATATAAACTCATTTTCGTGAGACTTGTAAATTAGATAAAATGTAAAGTCTCAATTGAAAAGGAATACAATTCCTTCGCTGAATAAGTATTCCATTTGAATAAAAGGCTCAATAGATATCAAATTAGGGCTCCTCAATTTCCTTCTTATTTATCTAAAACACAAATAGGCCATTTGCATGTATAGAGGTAGAGCTATTTGTGTGTTGGGGCCGATCCACTGCGCATTGTTTAGGATTCGAAGGGATTACCCTTTGACTTGGCCCTTGGAGGAAATAGCTTATTGGGATAAGGCGAGCCTGTATGGAAAGTACCTGGCAATATGGTAACACCGTCTGCCTCGTCGATAGGTAAGGAGGGAGGTGCTGCCATCATATCCTTGGGTCTTCAGGGAAATTCACTGTCTCAGGAACTGGAAGCAGTATAAAAATAATCTATTTCTGCATATATTAAAATAAACTTGCTAAAATAGTGCCAGATATCCAGATAGTGTCCTTCTAATATAAAATAACATAACATAACTATAACATATAACGAAAAACCATATTAGAACTAACCGTAAAATATTACAATTAAAATTTATTTTACTCACCTGTAAATGAATACACCCTGTATATAACAACTATGTTGAAGTAACAGTTTAATAAACAATTTCAGAAAATAGTGTTATTGAAGGAGAGACTGGTAATGGAACTCCTACCAGGGCAAACAATGTCAGAGTAGAAATAAACTCATCATTACAGTGTATGGTACTTGTGTCTTAACGCAGCCCTGGTTACTTTTTCCTGCTTGTTCGCATGCGCGAGAAGTTACATTTTGTAACGGTTACATTTTGTAACGGTTACATTTTTAACAGCTGATTTGTTGTTTCATCTTGCTTACTGTGTTTTGATTATTGCTGATTTATTGTTTCTTATTTGTGGTTTATCGTTCGTTATTTGTTCTTTATTCTTTGTTATAAATTGTTCGTTATTATTATTTTAGTTATTAAATTAGTGTAAAATGATGCGTATTTGGGATCTGCCTTCAACAGAAGAACAAGCTATACATTTTTTGCAGGAGCGTAATATTTTACCAAAACAAAGAAAATGTAGCAATTCCCATCAAATGAAATTGTATTGTGGTGAAAGGTTTTTTTGGAAATGAATCATATTTATGCGAGTTCGTATGGCGACAGCATCAGTCAAAACCAAATACCTACAGACTGTTTTGAATCTATATTTAAGTCTATTTCGACGCATTTTCCACCTAAATGCGATTAAATTTTTATTTTGTAATTGTTCATTCTTCATTAATTAATTGTTCATCATATATTACATTTTTCATTTTTTTTTACATAATTTTTCATTACTTTTATTTTTTAATTCTTAATTGTTTGAAATTATTTTTTTGTAAATAATTTTTAATTATTGCGATTTTTAATTACTTTTATTTCTTAATTGTTCATAATTTATTATTATTATTATCCATTTGTCAATAAATTCTTTTGATTTGTAATTGTTCATCATTTTTCAACCCCAATAAATAGAAGGTAACTGTTAAAAATGTAACCGTTACAAAATGTAACTGCTCGCTCATGCGAACAAGCAGGAAAAAGTAACCAGTGCTGCATAAGACACAAGTACCCAGTGTATTTTATAATAAATACAAAATTGAAAATATGTTAGGCTTGATAAAAAAATGTGTACCTATATGTACTACATATAAAAGGGGGCGGGAGTAACCCCACAATTTAAAGCCTCCAATGATAACATTTAAAGAAAAAAAACAGATTACATGAAATAAAGAAAACAAAGAAATGAGATAACAATAATTATATATAGAGAAACAATAGATAATTACTTTTTTATAATTATTGGTCATTTTTTATGAGTTATAAACAAAAAGGCATGGGCCTTGGATAGCTCAATTGGCAGAGCGATGTCACGGTGAGACAAAGGTTCCGGGTTCAAATCCCGGTCGAGGGCCTATCTTTTCTCTTTAAAAAATAAAAATAGATAATTACATATGAATAAAAATTACAATGTCAAGTAGAAAAAAATAAAACAAATAATGAAACAAAAATACAAACAATATCAACTAAGACAACTTGCTTTTAAAAATTTCTAACTTGATGAGCGAAGTGTCAATGATATAAATAAAACGCACTTATATATAAATAAAAACACATCATTCATTAATCAGTAGGAAAATTTTAATATGAAAACTGAGTATGTTATTGCCGATTTTTTGGGAATTGTAAGGATATACGGTGATTGCATGTAAGAGATTTGAAGGTTGAAAGATTATTGGAACGACGAATGGAAGGAGATCCAAAGGACGGGGATCGGATAAGGAAAGTTCCGTTTTAGTTTCGCTTCATGATCTTCTAGGTACAATTTAGGAACTATATATTCATAAAAGTCAGAAAATATTACTACTATAATTCAATCAACACAGACGTTTCGTCAAGTTAATAATTTTTTTGAAGTTGCACTTTTATAATCAGATAGCCATATTAGCTATAGCTTTAGAGAATGTAAAGAAAGAATATCTCTCAGGATAACCAAGGATTTGAGAATTTATATATATATATATATATATATATATATATATATATATATATATATATATATATATATAATATATATATATATAAATTTTATAGATCTTATATACGAGTATATATAAAATCACACACAGTATTATATTATAAACACAGTATTTCAATCGAAATACGTTTACCTCAAAACCAGCAGAACATGCCATTGCCCCCTATCACTCATTTGATTTAGACAACCCTTCAATCTTGGCCAATGTAGTTAGCCCTAAAAAACGACTCCTCTCTCAAGCCATATTCATTAGTATGAAAATAAAAAACTGTATTTATTCATTTCTAAAATATTTTTGCAACTTTAAGCGATATTAGAGAAACTTGATCATTCTTACCAACCATATGATATTATCGATGTAGTTAATTTATTATATCACAGCTGTGCCCGCGACTTCGTACGCGTGGAATAATGACTTTGGGCAGCATTTTTAATTTTTTAGGCTAATTATTTTGCAAATAAAATACATACACTAAAATAAGTATTTTACTGCAAATAGCTTATTTAAGTACATTTTTATAAAAAACGTTTTCTGTTTTCCAATTTTTTGACAAAACAGAGATTTTGCGGGTTTGATTCATGTAGGCATGCCATATAGAGCTGCCCATGGGAAAAAATTTTTTTTTTCTAGATGAAGACCTGCAACTTTAAGCGATTACCCTTGAGCTTTTTTTATTCTTATTGCAAATGCTGTTTTCAGGGGAAACTGTACTCTTTTAAACAGTGAGAAACCCTCGGAGGTGGAATTACGCAAATTCCTTTCTTAGTTTTCATTTAAGATATACAAACAACCTATCTGCAAATTTCAAGTTGCTAAGTTCAGTGGTAAATGCTATGCGTTTACCGGTGGGTGTGTTAGTCAATCAGGATACAGTTTTATATAAACTCCGCCTGTGCTTTGATAAAAAGTAGCCTATGTCCTTCCCCAGGCTTGAGAGTATCCATATCAAATTTAAACACAAACGAATCAGCACAGATATGAAACATACACGACACTGATTAACTAAGGGGACGGACAGAAGTTAATTTCGTTAACTGTTGTTCGGGTCAGTAAAGGATTAGTATGTAATGTTATAGAAAACGATTACTTTGTATAACGGTTTTAGTTGTTGCAGCAGCGAGAAATTAAAAGTGAAAGGATTAGAATAATGTACATATGTAGGTGGATTTAGGATTGGCAATTGATATAAAATTTTTATAGGGGCACCTATCAGTCACAAAAAATATGTAAAACGAATGCTATTGGTTTGACTATAGGCACTAATTTTTATTGAACCTTGAAACTGTTTTTTTTTTTAATTCTCCTCAATAGTTTCGATTTTCACATTCGATAGTTGGAAATCTCAGGGACGATATTGATGCCTTAGTTCACAAGTGCCAATTTTTCAAAAATGAGTTTTGTTATATATAAATAATATTGTAAAATTGTGATCAGGAAGTCATACATCATAGATTGATATAAAATTAATAGAGAAGCTGTGAAGGTTACAAAAATATATCGTGTGCTTAAACTTGTGCTGAATTTATTGTGTTAATTTATTGTCAAAGTTGACTCTTGTTAAATCTGGTTTTCGGCACTTAACAGATATGTGAACTAAGACATCGATATGTTGGAGGTAATATTGGTAATGTGTTATATCCAAGTACTTTTTAATGATATTTATCGTTGCATTATGGCCAAATTAGACAAAATCATTATAAATTGTAGCCTATGTGTTATTCTGATGTAAAACCTATATTACTGTAAAGTTTCATCCAAATCCGTTCAGTTGTTTTTGCGTGAAAGAGTAACAAACATTCAAATATATTTTATATTAGCATACATACAAATATTAGTAGGATATATATATATATAGTGATATTAATAATATTCTTTATAAATATAAACGATAATTTTAGTACCTGTTTAAACCCTTTTAATGAATCTATTGAATTATTTTCACTGAAACACTATTTTATTTACACCAAACTAATAAAATAATTTAGATGTGAATAAAATATTAACTCACACTATTATTATAACACACTATTTGAAAATTATTTCACAAATTTGGAATTTTAAATAAGTAATCTAACGGGGCACCTTCACTAGCCGGCACTATCCGGCATACTAATGAGCGATGTTTTTGAAACAGAGATGGTACCAAAGTGACAGCCAATCAGAATCGAGTAACGCTATTATCCGGCCTAAGTAAATCCGCCACTTCCTTTCTAATATTCAGTCAGTTTTCTGCTTTTCTCAAGTCTACATCACACGTTTATAAAATCATCATGAAATATGTCTTCTCTGAAATAATTACTTTTCGTATGTATCTTTATTCGTAAAATATGTATAAATATAGAATATATATAATTAAATTAATTAAGAATCCATCCTGAATTTACTGTATTTTAGACGTAAATATATCTACTACTATAATATAATATAATCATAATATATCATAGCATAATCACCCAATGCAACCATTTGCAAAAAAATATTTTTTAATTTTCATGTATAGCAAATTTCAAAGGTAAAAATATAACACTCATACTTAAACTGAATTGAAGGTATAGAAGTAAAAATAATAGGTACTATCATATTTAAAATCTTATAAGAAATTTATTACCAATGAAATTAAATTTATTTTATAATATTGTTAGAAGTTTTTAAAAAAAAATTCTTTGCATTTTAAATAATTTGAGCTTTGTACCTAGATTTCTTAGATTATATTACATGGGTAGTATATTATTTTATTCTATTATTATATTATTTTAATTTTGTTCTTTTGTAACAACAATTTTATTTTTATTGTAAGCCAAGAATTAGTGACTTGGTGTTAAACGAAAAGCTGTACCACTTCAAGAGATTAGGAATGTTGGGTTCAGTGCAATAACGGTTTTGCAGGGAAGTATTTAAGGGAATGTATTTATTTATTAAGTATAAATTATTTAGTGACAAGAAATTTTACTTTTAAAAGTATTAATTCACCAAAATGAACGCAAACTCACACACAAATATACAATTACATATATCTATATATTAAAACTTTTAATTAAAATTAAATTAAATTTTAATTTTAACATCCATTAGGTAATCATTTTTTTACAATTTCTTTTTCTTCTCATTTAGTCTTGGAAATATTAAAACTATTTCATTATTAATTATACCATAAAGATTTAATTATAGCACTAATATTTAAAATATTAAATGCTTTCTATATTTAGAAATATTTATTAAACATAAATCAATTCATTATGACGATTTTTTTCCATTTTGTTTAATAGCTTACATACAATACGCAATATTAATCAAATGTAATGTGTATATTTAAGCATGGTGTGCATGTCCTAATAAACGGTCTCTACAAGGGGATAATCGGGGGGGGGGCTAAAAAAAAGAATACATACAATGTAATTTAAGGGATACTCAAAAAAGTTTTCAGAATTATGTATTTTAAATTGATGGACTTTCTCTGGCTTTAGTGGCATGAGATAAACTGATTGCCACAAAGAGTAGTCAATTCAACTTTTTTAACTTTTTTTTTTACAATTTTACATCAGTAAAAGTACAAAGAGAGATCTACGAGTACTGCAACAGCAACTCCATTATCTTTCCGGATTTGGGCTAATAGTAAATTCAAAAGAGAGGTTTTGCCAGTGGCTCCTGGAGCATCCAAAAAGAACGGCCTCCTTCGCCACGGGCAACTTTTTGAATAGCTGTGTCAAAAACTAATCTTTGTTCTGAATTTAAAAGTGGAAGGGCTTCTGTTATTTGTTCCATTAAAGAGTGCAATGATTATCATTCTCTATTAACCCTTTTGCCTCACAGGCTTCTCGAAATGTTGAAAATTCTTGATTATTGAGCTTTTTGAGATTATTGAAAGGGGTTGGCCCACGCACATGGTAAAATCATTAAATATATGTTTATTATTTATTTCAAATTAAATCATTTATATTAAATCATCCCCTGTTTCAACGCCTTACAATCCTTTTTTCGCATAATAAAGTAGCCTATGTCCTTTCTCAGGCTCTAGACTATCTCTGTACCAAATTTCATTTAAGTAGCAGTAGTTAGTAAGCAGGTACTTTTGCATTTATAATAAGCCTTTGCCAGCGGCTTTGCTCGCGTGGAATTTGGTCTGCCACATAAAGTTTCTTGACAGATCACTATAAATAAATAATTTACTTTTTTTTTAACTATAAGTTACTCGTACATCCAAAATTTCAGATGTCTAACTTCAAAACTGACGGATTCCATAGAATCTATAATCCCCCTATGATACTAAGGGGGAAAACCTTGGGGATGGAATAATCCAAATTTCTTTCTTAATTATAAAAAGAACCTATCTGCAAATTTCACGATGCTAAGTTCCTGATTTGCCTTTAATTATGCAATATAATGATTCTCCACAGAACACAAAAAACTGTCCGGAGGCACCCCATGCCCCCGTTCCCCCCCCCCCCACGTAAATCTGTCCTTGCTGTAGCCTATGTGTTATGATGTATAACCTATATTACTGTAAAGTTTCATCCAAATCCGTTAAGTAGTTTTTTTCGTGTAAGAGAGACAAACTTTCGCATTTATAATAATTGTAGGATTATCAGGATATCAAAACAATAGTTTCACTGTGTTCTTTCTGTTATTTTAACAACTATTATCATGTGATTTGCCTTTAATTATGTACTATAATTGATTCTCCACAGTACCTAAAAAACTGTAGGGGGGGCATGTGCCTCCGTGGCCCTTCTAAATCCGCCCTTGCTGTAGCCTATGTGTTATTCTGATGTATGACCTATATTACTGTAATGTTTTATCCAAATCTTGTTTAGTAGTTTTTGCGTGAAAGAGAGACAAATATACAAACTTTCGCATTTATAATATTAGTAGGATATATAAATATATATATATATATATATATATATATATATATATATATATATATATATATATATATATATATATATATATATATATATATATATATATAGTGATATTAATAATATTCTTTACAAATTAAACGATAATTTTAGTAACCGTTTAAACCCTTTTAATGAATATTAGTAGGATTAATATAATTTATGATTATTATTATTATTATTATGTAAAAACTAAATATTTTTAAATATTTAAATATATCCCAGTTGTAAAAATCTTGTAATAGAAAAATCCTCCAAAAAACGCTAATAAACCGAGTAGAGTTAGTCACTACACGTCAGTTGTTCCTTTTAAATTAAGCCCTTTAGTAGTTAGTTACCCCACATTCATCCCTCTGATCTCTCATCAGCTTACATTGTTAGAGATTATACATACAGTCAACAGTTTATTTTCTATTTCTTTAGAGAAAAAACATTCTAGTACTATTTAGCTCAATTTGGGAACGGGACAGCTTGGTGTGCGAAGTGCTGAGCTGCTAAGCTAAAGATTCCGGGTTCAAATCCGTCCGTGGCTGATATAATAATAATAATAAATTCTTTATTTATTCTGGGACAAGTCCCTTTAGAATAACAATACAGGTGTATAGGGTATTATTACGAACTAAGTGAGAAAGAATTAATGAGAAAAAAAAAGTTGGGAATTACCTACAGTGATAACATTTAAAAAGAAAAAGAAAACAGTAAAAGAAATAAAAAAAACAGAAATAAGATTACAATAATTATATAAAGATAAACAATAGATAATAATATAAGATATATTATTATTCTGAAGGAAACGGATGGAAGTTTTGGGATTTACGGACTAGGGATGGGCGATATTCGATAGTTACTGTCGATATATCGATAGGTCACGCCTTTTGTTGGTCACTATCGATAGTGTCGACTATCGATGGATCTTGTTTACCCTCAAGTTTTGAAACTCTCGGAATTATGCTGATCTGTTTCTGTCCAGTGTCGAGTTCTTATGAGATTGAACTCGGAATTCCTAGCGCTCAAGGGCTCTCTTCTATATAACTTTGATGCCGCACCGGATGTGTCATTTTTTAATTATCCGAAATTTATAGTTACATTATGTTGGGTAGTGCACGAAGTCTCAAAATTGTGCAAACAAACCGAATTGGCGGTACAATTCTTAAATGTTCAACTAGGAATACTAGTTTTTCTTTCGGGAAATATGTGGCTCAAGGAGCACACTTGACTCTTGAAATTAGCTATTTCGTTATGTTTATTTTCTTAATATTTGATTTGTACATGGTTATTGTAAACATGTAAATTGTAAATACTTTTTTAATATTCAAATTAATAAGTTTTTTTTCTCATCTTTATGATATAATCTTATAATATATAATCCTGAAAATTACAAATAGTAGATAGGTAATTGAATTTAATTGAATTAGTTGAAATTCTTTATTAAATATGTTTGGAAAAAAAGAGAGCAGCTATCGAAAAAGTATCGATAGCATTCGACAGTCGATTGACGACCTATCGATAGTGCTTCCTATCGACTATCGCCCAACCCTACCACGGAACATCCTGAGATTCAAATATTGGGAACTATACAAAAAAATAGTACAAAGCGGTATGTACATAAACGAACAAATCATTTATTATTGCAGGACCACAAATTTCTTTCATTTCATTGTTATTGTTTATATATATATATAGATATGTATATTAGTTACTAAGAATGTATAGTTACAATTTTTGTTTATTTTATTATTATTAATTTTTTTTCTCTCTGTTGGAAGTTTTTTATACATTTTTTCTTTCATTGTAAATTATGATTATCCACAGATATATTTAAATTTGTACAATTGTTTTTCATTTGAGACTGGTCTATTGGTACAGCATTTTTATTTTGTAAATTGTCGCAAATTATACAAGAAATAAAAATATAAAAAAAACCTGAGATTCACCTAGCCTCTATAAAGGGGTTGCTATTAGTGAGGAGAATAGCGGGCGGTTGAGTGTGTTTTGGCGAAATCAACTCCTTGTACAACCGTTGCCATAAAAACAGTATAGTCTTTTAGATAGAGTCATAAACTGCATCCAAGATACTGCATTAATCAATATGCAAAATACAGAAAATTAAGATAACTTATGTTGAATATTAAAATTAAAATGCATAAGCAAGGTACGCAAGGTATCTTGGTGATGGAACGTGAGATTGGAAGGATAGATATATATACAAAACAAGAGGAATAAATGTTGAGTAATAATAACTAATTAATAAAGGTAAAAAAACATAAAATTTTACCTAAATATGAGAATAAAATATAAATTAAAGTATAAAATTACCTTCTTAGTAATTTTAATTGTCTGTATTTTGAATACTGAACCCTGAAGGAGAACTGAAATGTTGGTCGAAACGTTAAACAGCTCTCCCTACTTAGGTACTTAAAATACTTAATGAAGCAATTTTTTTTTATCTTCACCCTCACCATTTCCTTTCTCATATATTTAATGTCAACTATTACTATTTTTTTAAAATTTATTTTGTTTATTTCTGATTTTTACATACTAAGTTTGGTTTACAACACACAGAAAAAAAAAGTATATAATTAAAATACTAAACATTGTAATGAAGATAAAATAAAAAATATGGCCATGAGTCTATTCTACTTCAAAATATGGAAAATTCTAGTAACAAAGCCAGTATGTAAGGAAAAAAAAACTTATATAATTCAAAGTTATTCTTATACTTAGAGCTTCAGATAGGAAGTTACACAGATTAACTATGTCATTGCTGTGTTTAGGATTCAATACTGTATAAATATTGTGATCGTATGAACTTATATATTTATTTCTAGGACCTGTATAAAATGGACAGTCGAAAAGTATGTGGTTTAAATCGCCACGTGAGTTATTTAAGCATAGAGAGCAATTGTCTTCAGTATTAATTCTGGGGTTTGTTTTATTGGCGTAAACAACATTTGCTTGCGGGGGGAAACTCTAATTTGGCTTAAAAGTTTTATTCTCTCTACGGGTAGATCTGATGTAAGATACTGCTGAACTGAATTTATACAAAAAAAAATATTTGTATAAAAAATTGTACTGAGAGCAAAGTGCTCAATTTACATCTTGTTCGTATAACATTTCTTTGCATTTATAGGTCTACTATTATTATTCAAGTTAAGTTTTGTTATTATTATAAAGACCATGAGCTTAATTACCAAAGGGTTACGGTTTTTAATTACCGAAACTGTTTCCAAGTGAAATAACATCATAGAGGCAACTGCTCCTTCACGACTGAAGCCAGTCCAATTAAAGCTAATGAAAATGAGAGACTTCCAACTCCCGGAGGTTAAGGAAAATATTTCAAGAAACAACAAAATTAAATGTAGCCATAGATCTTGCTTAAAGATGGCAAAGGGAGTGGAATAATTGTGAAAAGTTAGAACCTGAGGCTTAATGAAAGAAAAACACTCTAAATAACACTCAACGAAACTTGGCCCAATTAAGTCCATCATTCTCACTTAGCCGAGTCTTTAGTTAACACGTGCTCGAAAATATATACGGCAATACTCTGGCAGAAGATACTGTACTACAAGTTTTTATTAAGACGGAATTCTGTATCGTAAGTCTGCTTTGCTAAGAATAAAAACGGCTTCTTTTATTAGACCAAACCTTAGTATATAGTCGTGGATCGACCATGTATAAGCTGGATATCCACCTAACGCTCACCCAGCAGCTATAAAAGTGGGTACCTTTAATAGAGGGAGAACCTAGTGGTAGTTAGCGTAGGGTCAGTCTCTATCGAGTACTGAACACAAGTCCTTTCTTGTGCTGTAGTACAGATATTTTTTTATATTACTCACAATATACTATATTCTTTAGTCCTTATTCAACCTAAAATAGCCCCTCTTCTTATTCTGTCTTCTCTACCTCCTTGTAACAGAGGCCTCTATCACCTGCTAGGTCTACAACTAATGAAGCAAATGAACACTAAAGTAAAACACTAAGAAGGCAGCCAGCACGGTAAGGAGAAAGCAGCCACCACCCAAAGTTATAATACATGACATTCACAGATAGACAGTTTTCTCAGCTCAGTAACTAAAATTATATTTCTTTTGAGAGAAGAAAACACTTTATTGAAGCATTACAATCATTCCATAAAAAATCAATGATATAAACGAAATAAATGCATAAATAAATATATACAAGCGAAAAAAATATATACAAAAATAAAGTAAAAAATATATATATAATAGAAAAATATAATAATAATAAATAAAACATGAAAGAAATATACTGTACACATTCGTACTCTATTTACAACTTGCCTGGGGTCCCCGAACTGAGCTTCTTCCTCATGAATGAGGGCAAAGCAGGAGTCCGGGAGGCCCCAGCCCCCTTTCCCAGCCGCGTCACTGGCATTAAACGCCAATGGAAGCTGGTTAAAAATTATATTTCTATTATCATTATATGCTACTGTATATGTTGCCTTTTAAAGTACAAAATAGCACCACTTATGTGGCGAAAACTTCGAATAATGCCACCACAGGAGGGAATCCACGGCTGATAACAGAAAAAATAATGTTTCGAATCAGGAATGTTTATCTCAACATTAAAGTACCCCCAAAATTGAGCTACTGCATTTCCCACTTATAAAACATATATATATATATATATATATATATATATATATATATATATATTTTTTTTTTTTTTTTTATTTGTTCCCCCCATGGTAACCCCATGGAGGGACCGTTTATTAATATTAGGACATGCTCCATACTTAAGTAAGCATATTACATGTCATTACATGCGATGTTAATAATTACAGATCAATTTGGTATCATAATTACAGAATACATTTTAGTAAAATTTAACAATACAATAAATTCAAAATTTATAGTTTGACTAAATTGATAATTTCTGAGAATAAAATTAAAATTAAACTTGTAATCCTAAATTATGTAATGGAAAATAAATAAATTTAACAAATATACAAATAAACAAAAATGAAAGTTTTTATAATATAAATGATGTAACTAAAAAAAAAAAATCAATTCATGAGTTATACATTACGATTAGTGACAGTACTTAATAAAAATGTATACACATATATTTATACTCATAACAGTTACAATTAAAAATGAAAAACTATGTATCTGGTGAATTGCCCTTCTTATGTCCTAGAGCCGATCAAAATTTATGTCTTTTATAAATGATAATAAGTCAGTTTTAAATTTAGAAAAAATTAAATGTTCTGTCTCAGGCCAAGTCCCTCGTTTGAGATATTATGTTTTTTATCAATTTAATTCTTTGTCGGTCGTATCGTGAACAGTCATATAGTATGTGTCTGAAAGTGTGGGTCTGTCCATCTTCATCACATGCGTCTGTTCTTATAATGTTAAATCTTTTCAAATACTGTTTTGTATTTGTATATATATATATATATATATATATATATATATATATATATATATATATATATATATATATATATACACAAGACTGTACCACCACAACCCGTGAACGTTTCTGGTTTCGGTGCATGGTCGAGAATGTACTGTTTCATGGACAAAGGTTCTGCAAGGAGGTGACTTGTCCTAGGTCACGCTCAACCGCCAGATTTTCCACCTTATTTTTTAGGTACCCTATTTTTATAATATTTTATAGAGACTGGGGGAGCTCCAGGAGGGTCCTAGATCCCATATGATCCATCTCTGGCAGGAAATAGACTAAATAAAAGTCTTGCCCGCAGCGGGATTTGAACCAGGATTTCCGGCATGGGAACCCAGTGCTCTACCACCGAGCCACTCCGCTCCATGAAACATATAATATTTACGAGATCAACTATTTATAATGACCCATTTTTTTACGATTTCAATAAGGCTTTTTATTATATTTTTTTTTCAAAACTAAAGACAGTTGTAGTTTCAGTATGATAAAAATTAAGGACAACGAAAATAAATAAAACTACGAAAGGTGATATCTTTAAAAATGTCATCACTTTTAACTCTGGTCGTTCAAATATCCTCTTTCTGCTTTTAGCTGCACAAACAGGAAATTTCTCGGCAAACGATCTTACTGCTGCAATATTCAAGGTGAAGGAAACTTTGAAAGTCATTAATAAATAATTTTACCGTAAAGATTCTCTCGGTTTTTATCAGGGTAAAAAAATGATGGACGCTCTTAAAAAAAAAGTTTAAAAATGCACCATACTTAAAAACTAAAATACAAGCATACATGAATAACAAACAAGAAAACAATCACCACGTATTTTCTTTCTTAAAATTTTAAAAATTTATTGTCAAATTAATCGAATGTATATTCTTCTATCACTGTCATCCAGCTGTTAACTCCAGCTTTCTTCGCCCAATCTGCCCGTTTTAAACTTGACCTACCGAACGCTCGACGTACTTGCAATTATCTTGTCTTCACCATCCTAGGAGGGACATTTATTTGCATCCTAGCGACATGAACTGCCCACCGAAGAGGATATTTTTTTATCACTGTAATAATATCTATATCGTAGAGCAGGTCATAAATTTCTTCTTTTGATCTTTGTCACCATTTTCCTCTAATATTAACTGGACCCTTTACGAATAAACTAATAAACTTTACGATTGTTAACAAAATAAATTATTTACATTCCATATCCGGTCTCAAACTCGACCCCTATAAATCATTATTACACAGAGCAAACAGAGCAAACAGAGCAAAACCGATTTCCTTCCCATTGAGTTATTATATTTTTTCCTGAAATATTTGGTATACATATTACAAGTGAGGGTAGTATGTGAATATTTTTGTTAGCAAGACAATACCTTGGGAACGATCCAATAAGAGGCGAGGACCAGACGCGCAGGTACTTGCCGAAAATTCGACTGGGCCCTCTTCGGGAGCAATAACCTAGATACTGCCCATTCAATTTACATTCAATTCCTTTTTCCTATTCAATATCGAGAGGGGGGGGCTCCTAAGCTAGCGGCGGGATACGGAACGACTTCCCAGGACCAGGACGAAGAGCCATCGGGAACAAACAGACAGTTCAATTTCCCCTGGTCAGGAGTCCTTTTGCAATCATAATTTTATTATAAAACCGTCCCTCGAGGAAATGATTGGGTCTGGGCCACCAGGACATCCTCTGTCTCTTCCTCAACGTCTCCTTAAGGATATTATATTCCTGAATTATGTCTGTCTGGTAAAATAAAGGGGATTACATTTCCGCGGCAATATATACTATATATGTATATTCTCTTGTATGCAATCTAGGAATAGTAAAAAAAAAATCCGTTCAAGGGCAACCTGAGTTCTAGTGGTTAGCATAACAAACTACTAAGCCCAAGATCGCGGGTTCGTAGCCCGGCAGGTGGACCAGCATTATTTGAAGGGAGGGAAATATCTTTAGTTATGCCGTCCTTCAGAAGGCACGTTAAACAGGGGTCCTGAGCCTGTGCGATTTGAGGTACTCGTTTAAAATCCTTATCCTAATTAAATCTGGATAAGCAAAATTTAGAGCTCCCACTGTAGCATCGTCGGATTAGCCATAGTTGCATTAAGTGAATATAATAAACAAGTAAACAACAAAATTCTGTTCAATATTAAAAATTAAAAAAAAAAGAGATTTTAATACGGTTCACTCTACGTTTAAAAATCATGGAGTAAGTAGCGTCGGGACTACACGGAGCCTTGCTTTACCCTCCGTATTTGTCAAATCGCTCTTTCAAAAGAACAATTTCATTACTCAAAAACCCAAAATTTTCAATAGAGGTATTTGAAATGTCCAGGTGAGTTAAAAAATATATTTTTAAATTTTTATTTTTTAACTTCCTAAACGTCATCACCACTAAACGTACTACCACCATCATGCACAACCCATGGGACCCATTATTGGTGTACTTCAAGACGGGGTGTTATACCCTGGAAAGCAAATCATTGTCTTCTTCCGACAATAATGCATGAGGATACGCCCTTCTTACGTACACGGGTCACGCTTTTCATCCAGCGTTGAATGGCCAAGTGGTGTAAGTGAATAGGAAGATAGATTTCCTTGCACTGCATGTGAATCTCATTGGAAACGATACGGTGGCCTGAACATCTTCCGCCGCTTTTGTTATTATCTACTATTCAATAGAAATAAATAAAACGAATATCACAATAGAAATTTAGAAGGATTTATAGTTGATAATTAAGATATAGAAATATTTAGAAAAATAACATTGTATATGTTGCATATTAGAGAGTGGAGTTGCTCAGTATGTAAGGTGCTGGGTTACTGATTTCTAGGTCTCGAGTTTGAGACCGGATGTGGAAGGTAAATAATTTGTTTTGTTAACAGTCGTAAACTTTCAAAATAAAAGTACTCTGAGGAATCTTCTGACCAGTTAATATTATAGGGGAATCGAGTGAAGAAATCTATGACCTGTTGAATGAAATAGATATTACTACAGTGATACAAGTCTTCGGTGGGCACGTCATGTCGCTGGCAAATAAGTGCCACTCCAACAACGGTGTTGATAAGACACTTGCAAGGTGGTAGAGTGGTCGCAAGGCCAAGATTAAGGTGGGCAGATTGTGTAGCGAATGATGTGAAGAAAGCTGTTAACAACATCCAGCGAAAGAAGAGCATGGCGATAGGTGTTAGAAGAGGCCAGGACCCGCTTGCAGGTTATAGCGCCAATATAATAATTATTACAGTCGTAAATCGACACTTTAGGAACCGGTGATCCTTTTGGAATTCATATAGCCTCTATAAGGTATAAAAAAAAAAAAACCTGTACCACTATAACCCGTGAACAGGTCTGTGGTTCAGTACATGATAGAGACTGCACCGTTTCATGAATAACGGTTTTGCAAGTAGGTGATTTGTCCATAGGTCACGCTAAACCGCCAGATTTTCCCCCTTATTTTGGGTATCCTATTTTTATAATATTTTATAGAGGCTTCGTGAGCCCCTTGAGGGTCCTAGATCCCATATGATTCATCTCTGGCTGTAATCAGACTGAATTAAAGTCTTGCCCGCAGCGGGATTGGAACTTGAATTTCCGTCATGGCAACTCAGTGCTCTACCATTGAGATACATTGCTCCCCCCAAAAAATATCCTGTTTGTAATCACTTTCTTCCTTCGTATAATTGAGTAGTTAACTATGAAAAGGATTAATAGATGTAAGAACTCTTTGCTATTAAGGAACGTACCATTTTTCTTATTCCATCTCTAGTAACTATTTATTGGTTGTGAAGGATTATTAGTAACTTGCAGTGGTGTTTGATGGATTGTATCGGACCTGCCTCGGCCAGGCTATAATCCTGTTAACTCCACTTTGATGGATATCATAAAGGTTCCAAGATGATGAGTGTAACGAGGAGTGAACAGTAGAGGTTGTATTATCAGAAGTTCATCAATCGAGAATTAACATCTTAATACAGATAACACTGAGGTACTAATTAATGCTTAAGGATAGAGTGCTTAAAGTATTTTAGTCCGTGCTAAAGTTTGTATATTAGGCCCAAATACCAAGTACGTACATTCTGTTCCGAATAGGGGTCTGTAAAAGAACCCTGATTCAAAAGAACTCCGCTTTATCTGCTCCAGGAACACGATGGAAAAATTAAACACCTTTTTTTACATGTAATTTTATATTCATAAGAGATAGGTTTAAGACACTGGTGTTCCTGAAGGTATAGTTTTTAGCATACATACATCACTACATCGAATGAAGGATATTTTGGGCTCATTGCAAAGACAGAAGAAGAATAAACATCTGAAGCAATGGCTAAGCAGGTGGTTTGATCTAATTCACAGTCAGCCAGGTTTCTTGGTTTGTTACCAATTTTATAGACGGGATTTGCTATGTGTGGCTTATAACAGAATAATTTATACGTCTAAGGGTGCACCTACATTGGATCCGATGCGATGCGACGCGATCCTATTCTATCACATACGATGGTGGGCTGAAAAAACAAATAACTGAAATACGCAGTGAGTGCCTACACTGGATCAGATCCGACACGATTCAATTCTTTTCAATCCGATAGTGAAACTAGTCTCTGCCTTCCGAATAATATACTATTAATTTTATTCTTTTTTTTCTTATATTTTACATATATTATGGTGAAATATAATTATATTAAAAATAATTAATGAATAATATTAATTTTATAAATTTTAAGAACCAAATGTTATAACAATGAGGTAATATTACTATATTAGAATATTTTTGTCTTGCTGTATGACTATAAATAAATAATTAGTTGTTTTTCAATTTAAAAAATAGAATTTATTGTTTTTTTTATATATTAGTGTTTTATATAATGATTTAATTTTCTCGATTGTGATAATATTTATTTCTTTGATGACGCAATCAAGGCTCTTTTCGAACTAATTCAATGAGTAATTCTTTTCAGTCTATTTTGTTGTTAATCTTTACAAACGAGTATAAAAAATCAGAAAAGCCTTTACCTCCCAGTGTTGCCAACTGTTTAACAAATGAATTAAACATTAAGACGATAGTTTTATCAAAAGTTAAGTTTTCCAATTTTTTTGACGAATTAAAATTTTATGCAGGTATATTTTTTATGTACATTTTTGATAGATTTAATTTTATTCAACAGAAAAATAACCTTCGCTACTATATTTAATGGTTCATGAAGATTAGTAATAACATATTTTAATGAGAATTGAGAATATTTAATTTTGATTAATGACGGATGTTTATATAATAGTTAATTATCAATTAAAATGTATATTTTTTAATAAACATATTAGACAATAAAGGTTAGGTTGCCACCCATGGTAACGGCTGGCTTATCGGATTGAAAACTAGTGATTTTGAAATGTGAAAATCGCACCTGATCGTACAGTACCGCATCGGATCCATTGTAGGCGCTTCCGTATAAATAAACTATTTTGATTCCACGAGCGACTAAATCAGTCGGATTGCTCGGATAAAAATGGATCGTATCGGAGCGGATCCAATGTAGGCACTCTCGATATATTTCAGTCATTTGGTTTGCTTCCGAATTCTGATCGTATCGCATCGGATCCAATGTAGGTGCACCCTAAGCCGGTCGTGAACACGGGAAGTACAGATTTGTAGCACGATGCGCTTGCTATTCACTTATGATAAAGAGTTTAACGTGAATATTCACTTGATATATGTTGGATGAGCCCTGGATATCTAAAGAGGCGTTTCATGGCTGTTCGAGAATGACAAAATACTTCAACACTAGAACTACGATACCGTTTGCATAATTTATTTATAACATTTCCTCCTTAAGTCTTATTTGATATTTTACGATAATGTTATGATTTTTATTAAATTTGTGTATACAATAATATTATAAATTATTTCGTTCTTACGCTTCTAATTTTCAGAGATATCTGTGTGTTATACTTAAATATATAAACCGGTCATGAAAATATCGTGAATAAATGCTGTGTATTCACGAAATTCAGAAATTCTACGTTTACAATTTATTATGCGTAAATTTGTGTATATGTAAAATATAAAATTTCAATTTAGTATTCTTGCTTGCCGTGTATAGTTGCAAGTTGCAACACGCATAAAATAAACGTTGAATATTTTTTTGTAAAACATTGTTGAATGAAATATATTTTCTTTTATTTAAAATTAAATCTTATGATTTTATAGTTTTATTTGTTGACTCATACAAGACTCAAAAGACAAGAAACTACTCGACGTTTTCGCCTACTTCAACATTTAATGGACACACGTTCAAAGCTCCCAATTAATTACAAAAGACTCAATTACATGACAGTTATCATACCTATTTGGATCAGTGGAGCTTTAGGGCTCTACTATACCATCCAATTCATCTCGTATCCAATCCTTACAATCCGAAATCCTTCGTAAAATCCTTAATGCTCCTTATTATGTCACAAACAAACTCATCCATCATGATCTTAATATCCCATATGTTGATGATTTGGCCCAAACTAGATACCTATCCTTCAGGCGTCTGAAAAGAAGATGGCCTCGAGACCTTCTACTGTAGAACTTTATTGGATCAATGGATAGTTTCTCCACAAGTGTTTTTTTTTTCATGTCATTTGTTCATACAGCAGATTTACTTTATGTAATATAATTACAGTTGTAAATATCAATAAATTATTCTAAAAAATTTTTTTTTGAATTCTACTATTTTGTTTAATTGAACAAAACAACCGGTAATTTTGACCGCCGATAAAACATAACATTGCTAAAATATATTTAATACAACCGAAAGATCCATTATTGCTCAACGGTCCCCTGCTTACAAACCGAAAATAGGGATATGATTTTTGATTTACAGCTTTCGGATATTCCAGAGTAACAGAATTTATGGCAGCAGTGGATTTAAAAGGTTCAGAAATATTCTGCATTTGCGAACTGAATTGGGATTTCAACGGGTGCGTTGTACCTGTCAAACATCTCCGGTATTTTAGGCAGTTCAATTTAATACCGGAAAAAAAAGGAAAACGCAATGCAGAATCTCAATATACGTTTAAATAAAGTTTTATTTATGTTTCGGATTGTTATACAATTTTCTACAATGGAGAATTAAAAGGGACAATCTAAAATGAAAATGAACATTGTTCATGAATACACCCCCCCCTGTCATTTTGTTTTATTAAATACGCTATACCCAATATTATGACCTTTCTCATTATGAATCAACTTTTTTTTTTGGCAAATTAGTTTCCCTTGTAATTAGTTTCATATTTTATTAGCTTCATATTCAATATTTTATACCATCGTTGAACTCTTGTTATTATATTAATTTTTCATCTATCAAAATGCCATTTTAGTATAACAAATATTTTATAGTTTAAACTTTTGTTTATATTAGGGAGCGGGGTGGCTCAGTGGTAGAGTTGCCATGCCGGAAATCCTGGCTCAAATCCCGCTGCAGGCAAGACTTTTATATGGCCTGTTTGCAGCCGGAGATGGATCATATAGGATCTAGAACCCTCCTGAGGCTCACCCAGCCTCTATAAAATATTATAAAAATGGGGTACTCGAAATAAGGGGGGAAATCGGGCGGTTGAGCGTGATCTAGGACAAGTAAGCTCCTTGCAGAACCGTTGTCCGTGAAACATTACATTCTCTACCATGTACTGAACGGGCTGTAGTAGTACAGGTTTATATCATTATTGTCATTTATTTCTATATAATTATTTTATTTGTACTGGGCCATATTTTTTATTTCTCAGTCTTGATGAAAAATAATAAACAATTAAATAGTCTTTCAATCTTTTATTACTGTTTTTACAATTTTTTAACTGCTGGAAATGCCACATACTCGTTATGTTTGATTAAATTATTATTATTCTAAAATCAAAATTAAAATATAAATATTTGATTCTGAAGTAGATTGGAAAACCTCAAAACATAATCTTACTAATATTATAAATGTGAAAGTTTGTATCTTTGTCTCTCTTTCACGCAAAAACTACTGAATAAATTTGGATGAAACTTTACACTAATATAGTTTATACAGCAGAATAACACATAGGCTATAGCAAGCGCGGATTTAGGGGGGAGGGGCCATGTGCCCCCCCGCCCTCCCTCCCCTCGCCGACAGTTTTTTAGGTACTTTGGAGAATCCATTATAGTACATAAATAAAGGAAAATCACATGATGATAGTTGTTAAAATAACAGAAAGGACAGGAGTGAAACTATTTGTTTTGATATCCTACGAATATTATAAATGCGAATGTTTGTTACTCATTCACGCAAAAACTACTGAACGGATTTGGATGAAACTTATTGAATAAAATAGGTTATACATCATAGGCTACATCAAGGGCAGATTTATGTGGGGTCACGTGGGCATGCCCCCCCGTTATAGTACATAATTAAAGACAAATCAGGAACTTAGCCTCTTGAAATTTGTAGATAGGTTCTTTGTATAGTTTAAGAAAGAAATTTGGATAATTCCACCCCAATGGTTTCCCTTTTAATATAATAGGGGTTCAAAGGTTGCATAGAATCCGTCAGTTTTGAAGTTAGACATCTGAAATTTTGGATGTACGAGTAACTTATATTTAAAAAAATAAATAAATTATTTATTTAAAATGATCTTTCACGAAACTTTATGTGGCAGACCGAATTCCACGCGAGCGAAGCCGCGGGCATAAGCTAGTAATTTATAAATTCTGAGACTGAGGAAGCTCAAGGAAGAATGAATGGATTAAAAATATTGGCCGTGGCAATTCAAGAGAGTGTTATAACTCTCTGTGTTGGTAACTAAATAATTATTGGTGTATATAATTTTATTTTATTATTATATAAGTTTTCAAGCGTTTTCTCAAAAATTTCATGTTTTTTTTTTTTCCATTTTGCTCTATCTTGTATATCTCCTCCCTAAGACCATGGCCTGCACGGCATGCAATACTTTTCTCAATCCCTTCTATCCGTCTTTCCCGAGTTCTTCCAAGCCATTTTCAGCCTTCAGCATTCCAATAGAATCCATTTTTCCTCCTTCATCCACCTGACATGATCATACTGCTCTAACTTCATTTTCTCTATGGTTTGTAGGACGTTTTATTGAGTTTGTATTTACTCTCTGATTTCACCATTAGTCCTTCTTTCTATTTTGGATATCATGGTAGCTGTCGGGTATCAATAACTATTTTTTTATTTTATGGTTTTTATTTCCAAATGAATATTTTATTGCATTAAAAGCTAGATGTTTTTTTTGTTTGTTTTATATAATTATAACATTAATAAAATTTATTAAAAGGAAACAAAAGAATTCAGACAGTAATTTTAAAAACATATGTTTTAATATTAAGTGTAATTATGATGCAATTGGGAAAAACCACAATGCAAAGCCTTATGTTTCAAAAAATACACCTACTTACCAGTCGACGTTTCGCCTATTCAGGCATTATCAAGACACCAAAATCAAAAAGGGGTTATGTACTACATTATGTACATTATGTACTACATAACCCCTTTTTGATTTTGGTGTCTTGATAATGCCTGAATAGGCGAAACGTCGACTGGTAAGTAGGTGTATTTTTTGAAACATAAGGCTTTGCATTGTGGTTTTTCCCAATTGCATTATAATAAATAATAGTGTTTCTTTTTGAGTTTTTGGCTCTATTTTAGTGATTAAGTGTAATGTTCAAAAAACAAAACAACATTCAGTCTCAAGACAGTTGCCTCATGAGAAGATTGCTTGCTACTCTACACTTGATTTTGTCGCCACTTCTTCATCACTTTCACATCTTCTTCAACTTGAATTTTGTCAACTCTCACTAGTAAAACTTCTCGCTATTTTGATCTAATTTTGGACTTACCTGTAAGAGACATTTAATTTTTCTACTCATCATCATTTCGTATCATCAAGTCATCGCTATCAAGAACTCAACACTTTTCAAGAAATCAATTCATTTCTCAGTTTTTCATTGATTCACAGACCAGTAATATGTTTTGTTCAAAGACCCATCTCTCTTTAGTAAATAAGTTAATTCATTTTTAATGTAAATAATTGTAAATAATAGCTTAGTGCATTTTCTTTTTTTTCATAACTTTTTTTATTTACTTTTAAATAACTTTCTTTGTATTTTCTTAGGCTTACTTGTGCACATTAATATTTTTATAATTGTTCTTTTTCTATTATATATTTATCATTTACTCATTTTTGGATGTTTTTATTTGTATTTACTTGATGAATTTCTTTTCTTTCCTTTTATAGCTTCAACTATATTTATTTGGGGAAATTGTCACCCAATCAAACTATCAGGTTTTTTATTACTGAAATCACAACTGGCAAATTCGCTCGGATAGAAGGTTAGCGAATTATTATTAGGAGCCCCTTCTTCCACAGTAGCTCTCCTTCAATAGTCCAGCTAAGTAGCACTTTTTCCCTAAAGCAGCGCTTATCGTCAATGCCTTTGCTGTATGTTGTAATATTTTTTTCAATTATGGACTTTTAAATGAGCTTATTGGTACAGTTCGTCATATTATTGCTTCAAAAGACCGAGTTGAGCGTAATAATACTTATTGACTCGTATTTATCCAACAGTATATCTCTATTTCGGCCTCTTTTCGGGCTTTCTTTCCAAAACTTGAACGGGTCTGGGGTTCAGTACATAGTAGAGACTGTACTGTTTCGTGGACAACGTTTGAGGAGGGAGGTGATTTATCCTAGATCACGCTAAATCGCCAGATTCCCCCCCTTATTTTGGGACTGGGTGATCCCCAGGAGGGTCCTAGATCCCATGTGGTCTATCTCCGGCTGCTAACAGATTAAATAAAAGTCTTGTCCTCAGCGGGACTTGAACCATAATTTTCGGAACTGCAATTCAGTGCTCTACCACTGAGATACTCTGCTCCCCCCTCAAACAAAAAAAAACTGTATACATTATATACATTTTTATATTAATACAGAAAACCACATCCATACTTATCTGAAGTTTATGTTTTCTAGCCATCCAAATAAAATCGTAACAATTGTTTTTATCTCTAAGTCTACACGTTGTGGAAAAGTCTTCGAAAAGTGACTAATGGAAAATGTGGGTTAGTAATAAGTTGAATCAAGCCTCGTGACGAAATGAAGCGACTGAGAGTGTTTTAATGTCACCTGGCTGTGAATATTAAAGGCTCTACCTTTCTGTTTTATTATTTATTCACTTCTCTGAAAAGGTTTTCTCCCTTCACAACAAAGCCGCTCAATCCACCCAAGTTATTTAAGTAAAGGGAGAGGTTAGTACATTGAAGGAGATTTAAATTTAACCTAAAATTATTTATTTAAAAATATGTAGGAAAGGAAAAAAAGCAGAGAATGACGATCAAAATAAGGAAAACTGCACCAGAGAGCAACTAAATAAGGAAATAAAATTATCATACAAGAGTTTACATTATGAATATATCTACGACCCTGTAATAAATATATTACAGTTAATTGGTTAAGTCGAATTATCTTCAAAATGAGTTTCTTGTACTTGGCGACGCGGAATGTTGATAATTTTATAGTTAATAAGGGGAATTGAGTTGAGATGCAGTTATTGCTTATTTATTTTTTTCCTGTACTACTAGTACCCGTCAAGGATCTGATGTTCAGCACATGGTAGAGACTGTACTGTTTCTTAGACAATGATTCTACAGGGAGGTGATTTGTCCTAGATTACCCTCTAATTTTGGGAACCAACTTTATAGAGGCTAGGTGAGCCCCAGGAGGGTCCTAGATGCCACATGATCTATCTCCACTAAGCGAGAAAGATTTGAACTCAAGACCGTTAGCATGGCAATTCAGCGCTCAACCACTGAGCCATATCGCTCCTCATTGCTTATATTACAACTCCATTTCAAGCCAAAAATTACGAGGATGACAAAATTCTGCTTCCATAGATAAGACAACTCACTTCGGATAAAATTAGACCACTTATTCACCCAGGATATATCTCATATCAATAGTTTCAACACATTAGATATCCCAATAGATATCTTTTATAGGTACTAGTATGTTTTATGGCCTGTTGTTTTTTTAACGATCTCCTACTGTTATTGTAACCTTTCTTAGTCCTTTGTTATTGTTTGTGTCAGGTGAACGTGGATGTGTTTTCATATTATTTTACAATATGAGTTGGAATTTAATGAAGATTTTTCGGTACTGATGAAAAGTCAGCTCTCCTATTTCTTCAGGAGGAACTGACTTCCATAAAGTTTTGCGACGAACAGCTCAACATGTCTCATTCAACAGTGATTGATTATTCCAATTATATGAGAGAAGTGTGTGCTTTTAAATTAGAGAGAAGTTCAACAACTATTGGAGGTCCAGGGTTTATGTATGTAGAAATTGACGAAAGTCTTTATACTAGAAGAAAAAACAACACAGGGCGGATTTTGCCTCAGCAGTGGATATTTGGAGGAATATGTAGAGAAACAAAAGAGTGTTTTCAAACAAAAGGTTCTGAAGATCTTGTTGTTTTTAATGAACATTGCTTGTAAATAAATGTTTCATTGTTTCTGGACATTTTTCTCATATTATCATATTTATATTTTAAAGAGAAATGATGATATCTAACTGAAATATTATATTTTTTTGTTAATTGTTTTAATTTGTATCTATTTTTCTTGTAAAGAGAAAAGATTTTGTCTTTACATGTTTCTCATTTATTTCATTTCCTAAAAATCTGTTATATAATAATGAAAGGCAATACTATTTGAAATAAATTGTATGCAGCATAACCTGACATGGTCCAAATAGTTGAGGTAAGTGACACCTGAGCGCGCTGATGTCAACAGGCCCTAAAACATACTAGTACCCTTTTATATATTTGCTTACAAGCCCTAAGATCGGGAGTTCGAATCTCGGAAAAAATATAGGCCATCGTGCGCCAGCTGACCCCGATCAGCTGCAATCCTTAGACTAGACAGATTTGTCACGGTTCATGAACCCGGGTGTATGTAGGAGGGAAGAATACTGGTGAGTCATCTCCAAAGGGACAGGTTATGGAGCAATGGACAGCCTGCCACTGCACTAAGGAAACCATGGCTCACTAGGTTATGAGGTTTGGTGCATGTTGCAGTAAATTGCATGTATACTTTTTTGATCTACTGTGTTATAACTTAATTCAAATCCTATATTTAAATCACAAATAACAAGGAGGCCGCAATCTGTTTAAAGGTTTATCAAGAACAAATAAATATTTGTAATAGCATCCTGAGCACAAAAAGTTAAGAAGCCAGAAACTTTGGTGAGGGGGAGGCGGTCCAAGTTCGCTAAGGGATTAGTCTCCTAATCCAATTCTCAGTTCTGATATAGACAGATTATACTCATTTCTTTAGTGTTTATCTCGGATTGTTGCTATTTTCTATAAAGGATAAAACTTTTATAAATAAATATGAAACCTCAGTAAATGATTAATTATTTATTGATAATTAGTGTATCCCTGAATATAAAATAAAGACATTCTAATAAGTGGTAGAGTCTGCGCTGTTTCCTGGTTAACGTTTGTATAGGGAGGTCATTTGTCATACGTTGATCACGATCAACTACAAATTTTTCTCCCTTATTTTGGGTACCCACTTTATAGAGGCTGGGTGAGCCCCAGGAGGATCCACCTCTGTCCGCTAACAGATTAAATGAAAGTCTGCATGTAGCTGGATTTGAAACCGGGACAGCGCTCTACCACTGAGTCATTTCCCCGTAATATAATATTAGGCTCTTGAAAAAGCCTAAAAGATTATATTAAACAAAGAAAATAATAAATGTAAGGTAGAAATAGTTGGGGGTGCAGCCAATAAAAACACCTTAATAAGTGTATACATCTTTATTGTGTGCCGACATTTCGCCCTACAATGTAGGCCATCTTCAGTGAGGCTCTCTCATAGCCCTGAAGATGGCCTACATTGTAGGTCGAAACGTCGGCACACAATAAAGAAGTATACACTTATTAAGGTGTTTTTATTGACTGCACCCCCAACTATTTCTTCCTTACATTAGAAGTTACTGTCAACCAATTCTTCTCTAAAAATAATAAATGGTTTATTTTATTTTTTTATTAATTGTTATAATTTTTAAATATTTTTATTTTGATTTCGAAAAGATTTTCGAAGAAGGGATTCGAAGCAGGGTTGCCCACGTCTCTAGCGTGGAGCTCTAACCAAATGAGCTAACCTGGCTCGGAACACGGCCAGACAAATTGGTGAAAAGACCCTATCTAGTGGAAATCTTGGAACTGAGTGCATTCTATTTAACTTTAAAAGTATTTGAACTATCGCCTATTACCTAGTCTTGGAACTATTGCAACTGATATTGTTTTAATTTTTTATCATTTAAATTAAGTGAATATTGTTTTTCTAATTAACTTGTGCTGTTCTTGGAAATCGTATCTTATTCTTAATAAAATGCCATCTTCTGTCGTAAGTTGGCGATGATGCTTGTTTGCATCTTGTTGCCTGCAGCTCGGTTAAGGAGGGCTGATGAAAAGTTGATCTATTCCATCAGGTCCTGGAGTCACGAATACTTCTTCTTTCTATGTACAGCTTTCCTATGATTTACAGCTACAGGACTACCTGCAGTGTCATTGGATTATATTTGACTATTTTGATTAGGTCCTAGTTTTAATGGCAATTTCGCCTTTTTGCTTACTGGACGCTTCTATAAACGATTAAGCATTTTTTTATCCAGAAGAAAGGGTATTATTTCCAGTATCCAAAATACTGTGGAAAGTATTGTTAAACTCATTCTGAATATCCGGGTTTGACAAATAAATTATTAATCCTGGTATCTGTAATAAATGTGGGAGCGGGGTTGCTCAGTGGTAGAGCACTGAGTAGCCATGACGAAAATCCTGTTTCAAATTCCGCTGCAGGCAGTTACTTTTATTTAGTCTGTTTGCGACGGGAGATGGATCATATAGGATCTAGGACCCTCCTGGGGCTCACCCAGCTTCTATAAAATATTATAAAAATAGGGTACCCAAAATAAGGGGAAAAACATGGCGGTTGAGTGTCACCCAGGACGTCACCTCCTTGCAGAACCGTTGTCCATGAAACAGTACAGTCTCTACCATGTAGTGAACCCCACACTCGTTCACGGGTCGTAGTGGTTACAGGTCAGGTCATCTGCAATAAATGGGTTGCGTGATGTCTAAAGAATCTCCTGGTGCTTACTCAGCCTCTGTAAGTGGGTACTCTTAATTGGAGGGAAACTGATCTGTTGTGGTCGGTGGTCACCTTTGTCCACAATCCTTCTGTTAGAAAGCGTACAGTCTCAACAAAATACTAATCCTAAGATCCTTCATGGGATGTAGTGGTACAGGTTTTTTTTTTTTTAATTATTTGAAAGCCTTCAAAATTTTCAGGACCATATAACTTGGACATGAGCTTACACAGATTAGTGTTACTTCTTTTCTGATTAACGAAACACTTTTTTAGGTTGAATCTAAATATAAAGATAATCTATATACATATATAATTTACCCTACAACGTGTACATTTGTATATAAGTTATGAAAGATTAATTAGATTTTTTTTTCAAATAACCAAAATGAGCCAATTAAAATCTTCCTAAACGAAATAAGAGTTGTAACTTCACAAGTTAGCCAGAGTTGAAGTGTCTCGAAGAGAGTTGAAACGAATTTGGGGTGAAAATTTCTAAGTGAGTTTATTGAATGAACTCATTGAGCTAACTTCTCTACCGCCATAATGAGCCTCTAAATGTCAACGGAATGTCTTTTGAAGAGAAATGATTATTTAGTTTTCAATGGTTTAGGCAGAATTTATAAAAGAATTAGGAGAACAATTTCAAAAGGGCAGTTATTACATTATTACACGGACGGAAATCCGAGAAAATGGAACAACCCACGAAATATGCAAAACTGAGTTAGTCGTGAGTTTAAATAGGATGAGTTAGGAGAGCAATTTCAATAAAAATAACTGTATTATTAATGAACTATGGAATTGTATTCATGAGCATTAAGTGGATATAAAAACAAGAAATAACTCTAGAACAGTACTTGATCGGGCTGTACTCCTTCCTGTGAAACGCCTGTGCGAGGAAGCGATTTATTCAAGACCACACATCTGAGGAGTATGTTAATAGCATCAGAGGGAACGGGTAAAGAGAACTCGAAGAATCTAAGGAGAGTAGAAAGTAGAAAGAGAGGTTGTTGATGAAGAACGGTTGACACTTGAAGGAGGAGGACTTCAGAGTTGGACACCGAAGTAGACAAGACTTGGAAACTGGAAGATGGAAAGAAACTGAGGCGAGAAGGCTAAAACTCTAGCTTGGAATACAAACACCGAAGATGACAGAAATTGCCCTTACCAACAGACCTGAAAATGAATTGTTTATCTCTTTCACACAAGGATTTGGAAAAAAAGGATATATTGTCCGAGAAGTAGAATAAGAGGAACTAATATAAATAGGCGTCGAAGGGACACTTAAGTAGAAAGAAATACAACGAAGGAAGGCGCTAATACCTTGAAGGGAAGAGAGAGAACTCAAGAAACGTGGAAGAGAGAAGAAACAGTACAGTCTCTAACTAGTACTGAACCAAAAACAGTAGTGGCACAGGTTTTTTTTTTTAATTTTCGGAATGAATTTTTTTATGACAGCTATCCTAAAGTTTTTTCTTGTTTTTTTTTTATAAAGATTCTTTTATTCCAGTGTCCTAAAAAGTTTATTTAATCGAAAGCAGTCCATAAATCGAATCAGGACGACCCGGTGCGATATGAGAATATAGCTCCCCCCCTACCAAATTGGACAGGTCTCTTCTTTCCAACTGCCTGATAACTTCATTCTCATCTCCACTGTTGTGACAAATGGTTTATCTCTTCTCAGCCATAGTATTCTTTATTCTAAAATGTAGGCTGTGTTTGGTCGATGTTTTAATAATATTCTGTTGACATACTATAGAGAAAAATATTTATTGAAATTTATAACTTTATTATAACAATAAAACAAGTAAATATAATGATACATAATGGTTTGTATAAAAGCAAGTTGAGAAATTACCGCGATAATACACAATTAAGCAATTCAAAGCGAAAGCGAAATGGTTACGTTATGGTTTGGATAAAAGCAAGTACGTAAGAGGGAACACCTACTAGTAGAACTCAAGTAACAGATTTAAGTTGAAAGGTCTCGAGGCCATCTTCTTTTCAGATCCCTGGAAGGACTATCGGGAATCGAAGAAGTAGCTAGGTTTGAAACTAGTGGGTTTGAGAGGGAATAAAGTTTGTTATGGCAGGATTAATATCGGATTCGGGCCAAATGAGCAATAAATGAGAAATATTAGTCGTTATGGATAATTTTAAGTAGGACGACCGAAGAGTTGAGTTTAATAATAACACACTTAGCGAACAAGAATTATTGATGCACATATCTCCGGTGAATAAGTGGTTGAGTCGGATTTTGTTCAGAGAGAGTTAACTGCTTTCAGATAACCGGAATCCTATCATTCTCGTAGTTTTGGCTTGAAATGGAGTTGTAATATAAACAACTCCTTTTCAAGCCAATGCCTTACTTAGTCCCCTATTCACTAGGAAAATAACTCGATCCCGCTTACTTAAGTACAAGAAATTCATTTTTGAGAAAATCAGACTTAACCACTTATTGTAGTGGGGCTGTAGATATAACCAATCGGCGTTTATAAACTTCCGTTCGAGCATTATCGGCTACGTCCAAATCTGTAAGTCGGACTTAATGAAATCCTCTCACCTACGTCTCGGACTACCTCTCCGAAGTTATTTACTTTTAGTGATTTAAGCACAACAACATTACAAGCCAATTTTACACTCCATTCAGTAATTTTACATCCCCGTTGTGTAAACTACTATATTCTCCAGTTGACCTGAACTTTTTTCGGACCGTATATTTCAGGCGTTACCTTATTTTAGAATGAGGTAAGATCTCGTTCATGGCCGAGTTTCACACCCATATAAAATAGTTCGAAGGATTATATTTTTGTAAATACCAATTTTTTCGTTTCGGGAAAAATGTCGAGATGTTAAGGCCAAAAAAAGTAACAAGTATTTCCTGACTGCTTCTATTTCGTCAGCTGAATTAACTGAACTCTGTATCACTTCGTTATGTAAATTTAAACTGAGCGACTCATTTTTAATCAGATTCCCCATCTCCATAATCCATGGACCTTTCTAGCCAGAGACAGGTCCTAATTTAACGGTTCAAACAACAAATTATGTTGAAAATAATAATAAACAATCAGCTAAGCTTTTCATATCCTGGTTCGTACCTCGGTCAGACATAAATATTTAAAATTATAACAATTAATAACGAAAAATAAATGATAAATAATATAATGGTGTAAGTCAACAAGATCCTAATTAAAGTAATGTTCAATGAACATTCTTCCCCTTGTATACATCGAAAAATTGCGAGAACATGGGGATATGGGATCGGTGAAGAGAATGGATTTGTCTGACTGAGGTACGAACCAGGATAGCTCAAGTGGTAGAGTACCACGACGGAAACGTGGGAGACCCGGGTTCGAATCCCGGTCCTGGACATATCTTTTATCTTCAAAAATAAAATTGTTTAAAATTATAACAATATATTTCAATGCATTCCATTTTTTTCTATTTGAATTGAAAAACAGTGCTGTATATTTTAAAAAGGCTTAAACAAGCCGGGAACAGAGGTTTTGTTATATGTTAATATTAAAAAAAAAATTATTTATTGAAATTTACAATGTGTACTGAATATATCAAGTAAATATATTGAAAGACAAATAATGTCCCGAGATAAAGGCAAGTAGAGAAACTACCCGGTGGTAGTACTCAAATAAAAAGTTCAATTTAGAAGGTCACGAAGCCATCTTCTTTTCAGTCGCCTAGGAGGACTATCAGGAATTGAAGAGGTTGCGAGGTTTGAAACTTGTGGGTTTCATAAGATCTATTTGTATGGATAACTATATATATACCCTAACCCTAACCCTGTTTCTTGTTCTTAGCCCGGCAGGTGGCCCTAGAATTTTTTTTAAGGGTATAAAAAATCCTTAGTTACGCCGTCCTTCGGAAGGGACGTTAAACGGGGATCCCGAGCCTGTACGATGTCAGGTACTCGTTAAAAATCGCTATCCTAATTAAATCTGGATAAGAAAAATTCACAGCTCCCACTGTAGCATCGTCCGATTAGCCATGGCATCATAAATTGACGTTAAATGAACAAACAACCCTGTTTCATGTTGTTTAATGGTTTAAAGAATTCAGGAAAAGTGACATTGTGATTTGATAATTTCTATAAATATTTATAATTTAACTGAATGAGTACGACTAAGCAAGTCAGTTCTTCGATCCGTTGCCGAACATACAACACTACATCAATATAAACTTATATTGAACAATATTACATCAATATAAACATTTTTAGTATTTGGTATATAAATTATTGGTAGATTAGTTTCTAAAAATTTATTGTCATATGTTTGAATCTGGATTAATAAGACTCAAACTTGGCAACCTTATTTACTAATAATATTTTTTATTCTTTATAAAGAGAAGCCGAATGAAATGACGAAAATAAATAAAATAACAATACCATTCGGAGAAGAAAGAGGATGCTTGCATTGAGCGGCGGTAGAAGAGGAAATTGTTAATCCACATCACTCCCGCCCTTCAAATACGGATTAAGCCTTAGTTTCTTTTTCCAATTTGTCTTATTATTCCTGCATCAGCTTCCAGCTTCTTTCCTTCTCATGGAAAACAAGGGCTGACAATTTTTCCTCCGACAATTTTCCAGTTATCTCTGCAAATTGTATTTTCATTTATTGAAAAATTTCAATCGATAATACTATTCTCATCACGGTTTCTGAAAAGGCGATATTTTACTTAATTTTTCTTTAAATTTATTTATTTAAATTTAGCATTGTATAATATCTTCTCGCCCACTTTACGGATAACCCCCGGGTTGAAAAGTCTTTTCACTACAATTTTCCCCCCTTATTTTATATGTATTATAGAGAGAGAAAAAGTGCGAGAGAGAAAGATTTTGAATTGAGATAATTGCTGTTTATTGTGCAAGATTGTTATGTTGTGATAGAATAAATTAGTTTTTAAAACGATTATTTTTTCTATACCTTTCTATCGATTAGTATTAAAATATATTTCTTTTTTTTTAAATTTATTTATTGATATCTACAACTGTATTACAATAATACAACAAGTAAATAGGCTAAGTGATATATAATGACATGATAATGAAATGTAGAGAAACTACCCACTGGTAGTACTCAAATCAAAGTTCAAGTAAGGAGGTCTCGTGGCCATCTTCTTTTCAGACGCCTCGGAGGATTATCGGGAATTGAAGAGGAAGCTAGGTTTGAAACTAGAGGGTTTGAGTGGGAATGAAGTTTGCTATGAAAGGATAGATACCGGGTTCGGGCCAAATCAGCAACAAAAGGGACATGGTCGTTATGGATGACTTTATTCTTAACAAAATAAGGAGCATTGAGGATTTTACGAAGGATTTTGGATTGTAGGGATTGGATACGAGAGGAATTCGATGGATTATGGAGCCCCAAAGCTCTACTCCGTAAGTCCAAATAGGTCTTATGATGGTCATGTAGATGAGTCTTTTGTAGTTAATTGGGAGCTTAGAACGTTTGTCTAGTAAGTGTTGAAGTAGCCTGAAACGTCGTGCGGTTTCTTGTCTTTTCAGTCTTGTATGAGGAATCCAGGTTAATCGTTTGTCAAGGTGCAACCCTAAGTATCGGATCTGTTAAAATATATTTAAATATTATACCTATACATATTCCTCGTCCGCGATTCCAAGTCCTCGGCCGCGATTGTTCGCGGCAAACTCAATAACTACTTCAAGGACTTTCTTGCTGTTTTCACCAATAGATAGAGTGATTCATCAGGAAGGTTTAGGTATGTAATTTGTCCAGGTTTTGTGTAAACGGGTTGGAATATTACGATATTTTGCGGAAATGTAGGAAAAACTATAACCTCCTGGGAGGTTTCATCGAAGACGCTGCCTAATATCTGTGGCACCTGTGCATAGTGGGCTTAAGTCGAATTTTGTGAAGTTCAAGCTATCTACTTAGAATCGTAATTTTTCTGAAATTATTTTGAAGATTGGAGTATCAGCCCACGATTCACAAAGGAATATCCTTCATTGCAATGGACGGAACACTTAGCGTGTTAGACTCAAGGAAAGAGAAAAAAATACGATTCTAAGTAGATAGCTTGAAATTCACAAATTCGACTTAGCCCACTATGCACAGGTGCCACAGATATCTCTTATCTATCTATCCATACATATTATAAAGAAAGTCCTTGGCAGTGTCTGTCTTTCTGTTCGCGGTAATCTTTTTTGTTTATAATAGCTACATAATAAATTAGGCAAAGCAGGGGCGGGTCGCTAGTTTATATATAAAATAAAATGGAAGTATAAAACTACTCTCTGAAAAGCCTAAAGAAACTATGTTGCAATTATTCATCCAAGAAACATAAAGGAACTCATCAAAAGAAACACCAACTAAAAATAATTACGAAATAATTCATTTTAAAAAAATAAAAACTATATATACACCACTATTTTATACTTACTGTAGGATGCTTGCCACTCAACCGCGAAGAGAAAGTTAAGCTAAATTTTGGGCATATCTTAGCCAAACAAAAACATTATGGTATACATTCATACACAACGACAACTCTCCACAGTATAATTTAAAGATGGTGAGCTTCAAAATCTACACCGATAGGTAGCAGCACAGGACGGGCTAGATAAGCGAAGAATAAAGTTTGTCATGAAAGGATTGATACCGGATTCGGGTCAAATCAGCAACAAATGGGACGTTAAGGTCATTATGGATTATTTTGTTCGTAACAAAGTAAGGAGCATTGAGGATTTTACGAAGGATTTTGGATTGTAAGGATTGAATAGGATTGAATAGGAGAGGAATCCGACTGCTTATTAGAGCACAAAGCCCTATCCCGTAAGTCCAGATGGGTCTAATGATTGTCATGTATATGAGTCTTTTGTAATTAATTGGGAGCTTAGAGCGTTTGTCTAGTAAATGTTGAAGTAGCCTGAAAAGGCGAGCTGTTTCTTGTCGTTTCAGTCTAGTTTGAGGATTCAAAGTTACGCGTTTGTCAAGGTGAAGTCCTAAGTACCGGACCTGTTCTACAGAAATCAGTGGGATGTTATTAAACGATAAGGGAGGACAGGAAGTCATTGGTTTACGAAGGGGGGTAAAAGTGATTTGATTTGATTCCTGGTAAATTGAAGTAATTTACATAAATTAATATCCCTGATTGCAGAAAATAAAAAATAATACCATTTTTTCAGTAAGTATTGCAGCAATAAAAGTAATGAATTCACAAAATGTTTTGAAATGATTTAAATTTATACTGAATTTAATAAAGCATATTTAATCATATTTGATATAATGCTGTTATTTGCTTATTTGTTTCATCTTTATCGTATAACTGTTTATTAACCTGAATGATTACGAATAAATCAATGGAATGTGAAATACTCAATTTAATTAATACGTTTATAATTTAACATTTAAGACCATGGATGACATTGTTGTTTTCATTTTACGTCATACCAATATAATATATAACATCAAAATATATTTCGCAATTATTATACCAGTTATGAATAAATTAATGCGATTCTGAATAATTTTACCGTAGGGCGTTCATATTGTATTTAATTTTAAAAATGATTAATAAACTATTCATGATTGATTTGTGTTATGAAATGTAAAACAATACTTTTACTAAATTAACAATTTATTTTAATATTTAAATTTAAATTTTCGAACTCAACACTAATTGCATCGATGGAATTAATACAATGCAGAGCTGACACATTTCAATCTACTTGTAGGGCTGTAGCAAACAACCAGCCAACCTGCTTTGGCTACAGGAGTTACATTGAAACATCTATAAGAATGCACGAAGAATCAAATTGAAAGAATAAATTTGTTAATAAATAATGAAACTTGGCAACGGTTTAACAATAATAACAAACTACAAAGAATTCTGATTTACTTAAAACGCACGAAGTTAATTCAAGAAATCTAAGGAGAGCATGGCCTCGGCAGTCATAGCGTCGTTAAAGAAAATCATATAAAAAATATCTGAATCAACTTAAAATCACATAATAACCTTTATGCACCACAAATGATCAGCCAATGGGGGGCTACCACAAGGTCCCTGTCTCAGCCCTATATTATTAAATTTATTTATTAACCACATTTCAAAAATCAGTAATGTACATATCGCACTGTTCGCCGATGAAACAGCAATATTATCATCGTCGTATAGGATAACTTCAATAATTAAAAGACTACAGGAAGCGTGCATTACCAACAAATATATTTGCCAAACTGACAAATATCTGAAAAAATGGAGACTGAATACAAATACTGACAAAACCGAAGCTATAATTTTCACAAAACGAAGACCTATACTCCCCTCTACCATACTACTTAACAATATCTCAGTACCTATATCAAACCATATTAAATATTTAGGAATTTATTTAGACCGCAATCACTATATGTCACATTGCAGGACTCGTAGAATATTATTTATATTTTTAATATGGAAAAACCATAGTAAACATAAACTTTATAAAGAACTGAAACAAAATATACCAAGAAAAAATGGAGGGATGAAAGGAGAAAAGAACATAGTGAATGAATGAAGAAGAATTGGGAACAAGAAGAATGGGTTTCCATAGAATACTCACTTAAATAGGGAATATACGATAAAAATAATATTCAAGGGGAAATGGTTGACTAGAAAGGTGTAATATGGTCAAGGGACGTCGTCACTAAATTGTACACATAACGAGTTTAACTTCATCTGTATTTGTTCATTTAACGTCACTTAATACAGCTACGGCTAATCAAACGATGCTGCAGTGAGAGTTCTAAATTTTTCCAATCCAGGTTTAATCATGATAGTTATTTTTAACTGGTATCTGACATCGTACGGGCTCGGGACACCGTTTTACGTTCCTTCTGAAGGATAGCATAACCAAGGATTCTTTACTCCCTTCTAAAAAATCTTAATGCCAGCTCCCGGGCTACGAACCCGCGATCTTGGGTATACTAGGTTGTCATACTAACCACTAAACAAAAGCTCGTCCCTAGTTTAACTCATTTTATTTGTGTCAATATAGACGTTTCGGTCTGATTTTTATACCGTCTTCAGGGTACAAAATAAATTAAATCGGAATAACTATATAAACAGTGCAGTACCAAAGAAAATATTACAGGTTAAATTTACCTGTTTTATATGCATATATAAGAAATAATTTTATATTTATGGCGTTTTATATTATATCCTAAAAACGATATGTTTATGTATAGTAAAATAACAAGCGCTCTAAACCATTTTGGAACATCCGAGCCATTTTAATGAAGACTATAGCTATACGAAAGTGTTGTAGATGAGTCCCCCCTGAACTTGGCATCACACAGCCCTCCATATCAGCCTGGCCACTCGACTATGGCACAATAATTCTGCCAACCAGCTGCCATAAATCGAGTTAGTTGCCATCTGCTAGCTGCAGGTCTAGCCCCGCCTCTATATCTCGTCCCTTCCAGCCCAATCTAGCCACCTTATAAGTTTTATTGTATCACTAACTCTCAGGGCATAGTTAGTATCACTATATATCACATTGCAGGACTCGTAGAATATTATTTATATTTTTAAAAGTCGTTCGTAAAATATTCTGAAATATTGAAGTGGGCTGATAAAAAATCTGTACGATCATAAATATATAAATTTCATATTTAAAAAAAATATAAATATCCAATTGGAGGCCTACCCAAAGTAAATAAAAAAGTATCAATAATTTGAAATTCCTTTTTCACGCTTAAATTAGAGAAAGAACTCCATCTCGACAAACGTCTCACTTGGAATCCTCAAAAAAGACTGAAAAGACAAGAAACTGCTCGACGTTTTCGCCTACTTCAACATTTACTGGACAAACGTTCAAAGCTCCCAATTAATTAAAAAAGACTCATTTATATGACAGTTATCAGACCTATTTGGACATACGGAGTTGAGCTTTGGGGGTTATTGGGGATGTAATCCCCCCCCCCCATTGCTTAGAAGAAATACCAAAAAAAATTGTATCAATTAAAAAAAAAATAAAACTTTGAAGGATTGCAGAAGTAAGGCTCAATATTGCCAAAAACCCAACATAGAAAGTTCAAACACAGTTATTTTAATGAATAAAAGGTACACTAAAATGACAAAACAAAACGTAATACTGTTTATTTACAATTAATTATATTATTATAGCGGCAGTAGTGGCATCTAGCGGCAACAATAAGATCGCAATTGTGAGAAGAACAGTTTAGACAATTCTTAGAATCTAGAAGTAAAGTCTGGATGGGTCTAGAAAGTTCCATATGCAATTAACTATAGTAAGTTATTGTAACCAATAAATAGGTTATTTGTATTTAAAAGTTAGTTCTTGATTGCCCTTCCAAAAATAACATTTATAAATAATTGTAATCTATTTTTTAAATTTGAAGCTACATGATTATAGTATAATACATATTATACCTATATTACGAGACATCTTTTTTGAAGGGAGTAATATGTTGGAGTGGTTGACTGGTGGGAGTTAACCCCCCATGAGTCAACTCTAGTTACGCCAAAGTATGAAGGGTTGGGTTCAATGCGTGATAGAGACTGTACTGTTTCTAGGACAGCAGTTATGCAGTGAGATATTTCGGTTGAAATCATGCTCAACGTCCAGGTTTCCCTAGTCGAGAGATACCCATCTTATAGATGCTAGGTGTGACCTTAAATAGTACCCAGATCATACAGTGCCTTTTTGTGGCTGTTGAGTTCCAAATCGCTTACAAGAAAGGTAACGCTGAGGTGGGATCGGAAAGGAGTAACTTTTTTATAGTTTTATCTGAACATTAAGTTGGTTATAGGGCAGAAAATAATCAAAATATCAGGAAAATGACCTGCTGGAATCTCCATTCGTATGACGCTACTTTAAGAATTACTAGAGAAATGTGACTTTAAAGCCATCGATTGAGTCTTGTACCACTACAAATCAGTATGTGGTAGAGACTATACTGTTATGTTAGGGCAATGGTTGTGCAGACAATTGACCGTTATTCTAAATATAATTAATAAACAATATAAAAATAATTGTCAGGTTTCCCTCAATGGAGGGTACCCACTTTATAGAGGCTGTATTATGCCTAGGTGGCTATAAGGATCTTCAGTACAGCAACTCAGTGCTCTACCGTTGAACTACCTCCAGTAAAGAAGCAAGCCTTAACAAATTCCATATATTATGTTAAGTAGAAATAATTACTGAATATACAGTCGAACCCCGATATATAGAACCTCGATATAGCGAATTCCTTGATAAAATTCGAAGTTTTTCTATTCCCCTTGAATCTGCCTATCTTTCCTACGTTATTTTTACCTCTACATATCGAAGGATTGGTTTAGAAGACCTTGATATATCGAATTTTCCAAGATTCCTTAGCTTACACCGCACCTCTACAAAACGAAGTTTTTGTAGGAAAACCTCTACATATCGAAGTCAATTCGTTAAATATTAACCGTTTAGCCTGAACAGCTCGTTCTGAGAAGCATTGTCATTCTCAGAACGGCCTTTTTTCTCAAGTAATCCTGTAACCCCCCCCCACTCACATTTGTTTCCAGTTTGTGCAATAGCTGTCGTATTACGTTAAGTATTGGACGATGCATTGGATAAAGTGTCGTTTTCAGGTATACAAACTACAATTTCCGATTTTTTTCAAAGCTCAGCTTAATATTTTTTCAAAAATTCAATATGTATCTGTTTTTTAAGTCTATAGTTTTATTGTTAAATAATGACGAAATATGGCTTTTATTCTAATTACGTATTTATTTATTTTAACTGCTTTTAGTTATATTTGTTATAAGAATTCTTCATTTCAATATTCAAAAATAGCTATCTTAAGCAATGTAATTGGCGTAAATTGTATTGTTGTACATATATGTACAATATTTTAATAAAATAGGTACATTTTTTCTGTATTACATTGAGTATATACCTATTTTATTATGAACCTCTACCTCTATTTATCGATGTCAGTCAGAAATCGCCTCAATAAATCGAACCTCGCTATATCGAAAACCTCGATAAATCGAAGTTTTCTCGTTCCCCCTGAGTTTCGATATAGCGAGGTTCGACGGTATTTTGTTCGGCAATATCTCTACCCATGTCGGGAATGTTTGAGACGACGTACGCGTGTGAAAATGCCGCTGGCAGCGCCTTAGAATTTTCTATACTAATCACATCCCCAATTTGTCTTGCAAATTAGCTCTCGCGAGCCGGGAGTAGATATAGCCAGCCAGCTTAGTAGCACTTGAAATTCTATTAGCAGACTTTCCTCTCTGCGCTTCACTTGATCCTTTTGATTAGAACCCCGGAGCAGTTTTCTTTCCTCCGAGTCTTTTAGGGAACGGCGAAGGCGTCGGTCCTTCGTACGTAAGTCGTCCTAAATAAGGTCGGAGGAAACTTGACGGGAAAATGAAAATCAGAAGGAAAACAATCCCCGAGAGGGAACGCTATTAATTTTACATCATATTGTTAGCCGAGCTAAGAAAGTATCTGATAAAATTAGAACAATCGCATTTTTATTTTTCCTTTTTTCGTATTTAAGTATTGTAATATAACTATTAAGATGGGGAAGAAAACGGGATACTTGGAAGTCGGAGAATTTTCGTATATCATCATATCTCAATATATTTCTCTGCATATTTCACCATCTTTAGTTATTTTAAGTACCACTTATTAGATTAAAAAAACCTGTACCACTACAAACTGTGAATGGGCCTGGGGTTAAGTATATGGTAGAGACTGTACTGTTTCATGAACAACGGTTCAGCAAGGAGGTAATTTGTCCTAGGTCACGCTCAACCGCCAGATTTTTCCCCTTATTTTGGGTACCCTATTTTTATAATATTTTATAGAGATTGGGCGAGCCCCAGGAGGGTCCTACATCCCATATGATCCATCTCCCGTCGCAAAAAGACTAAATAAAATCTTGCCTGCAGCGGGATTTGAACATGGATTTCCGGCATGGCAATTGAGTGCAACACCGCTCCTTAATCAGATAATACTCACTAATTATCCTCTCTGTTTTATAATTATTTTCATGGTCCCTCATCATTAATGATACTACTCATATCCCATTACTTTACTTCATATATTTCAAATAATACCTTTATTTTATTTAAATAATACCTTTAATTTAAATCATTTAATATCCATGGTTTCTATAGTTTTTTTTTATTTATAATTTGTATATATCGTTTTAATTTGTTTTTATCATTTTTTTTTTTTTAGTTTGTACCCCCCATGGTAACCCCATGGAGGGACCGTTTATTAATATTAGGACATGCTCCATACTTAAGTAAGCATATTACATGTCATTACATGTGATGTTAACAATTACAGATCAGTTTGGTATTACAATTACGGAGTACATTTTAGTACAATTTAACAATACAAGAAATTAAAAATTTATAGTTTGACTAAATTGATAATTTACATGAGAGAATAAAATTAAAATTAAACTTGTAATCCTAAATTATGTAATAAAAAAAAAATAAATTTAACAAATATACAAATAAACAAAAATGAAAGGTTTTATAATATAAATGATGTAACTAAAAAAAAACATCAATTCATAAGTTATATATTACGACAGTACTTAATAAAAATGTATATATATATATATATATATATATATATATATATATATATATATATATATATATATATAACAAAAATGTACAGTACTGAATTGTTTTTATCTTGTATATTTATCCCTGAAGAAGACCTGTATGTAGGTAGAAACGTCCTTCGAATTTACATGTTCTCCCTACTTAAGAGATTCATTACCTTCATCCGGACCAATTTATTCCACATATTCTCTTATAAAAGCTCCACTAATTTTCAAGTTTCAAGTTTAAAATTCTGCTTCAACAAAAAACGTATTTTAGACGAAAGACTGCCTCTGCATCTTTGCATTTTCGATTATTTAATTCGCTTGATTAATCTGTATTACTTTCTGTATTATATATATAAGGTCGAATAATATTATTCATGGTTATTATTCTTGTTTATGAAAAGATTTCAGTAAATATTCGAAGTAAGCTAACCACGTCCCGAATCCTCCCCGGAACTGAAGGAGCGAAGGAATGCAACATCCTCCCCACGAGTGTTAGTTCCTGAAAGAATCCCAAAAATCTCGGGCAATATGACCCTGCATCGTCTTCCTTTTTTAGGCCTGATGACCCTAAAACACGAGGGGCAGCTATTTGATTGATAAGAGAAAAGTAATATTTTTATAATAAAATGTTGGGTTAAGAAATATTTTAGGGAACTATGTAGAAATGCTTATATGACAATAAAAACCTGTAACATTACAATCCATGAAGGGTTTTGGTTTCAGTACATAGTAGAGACTATACTATTTCTATTACTTGTGACTTAGCCGGTACCCATGAAACCTCCCTCCTTATCTCTTGTAAACACTTTTTATCACCCGTCTCATTTAAGCTTTCCATGTGCGCGTTATTTAATTATTTTCTGAATTGTTTTTTTCTGTATTTGATACAACCGTTGATTCAGAAATAGCAAATACATTTCATAGATTGCAGCGCTACATATTTTTGATATCATATATGTATTTCTACTTACTCTGTTACCCCATCTTAATTCAGAAAGCATTTTAAAACTAAAATATTTCTTCCTATTCACTGACTGAACGTCATGGATTTGAAACCGGGTGGTGGTATACAACTTATTTATCTACCATTAATCGACTCTTGTTGGATGAGTATACCCCCTCTATAAAGGCGATTTAATTTCTTGAATTTCAACATTATTTCCTACTGATGTTAGGCAAATAGGACGGGAACATACACGGAGATTATTGGAGGCACATATATTGCATAACTAGGTGAATTATTAGGTATACTCTATGAACATTAATATAGTATATAGATATATATGTATGTACATTCTTTCTAGTCAGAGTGGGAAAGCTGAGTTCATTCTCTAAGTCCTCGAAATGAATTTCTATACGCCAACGTCGGATTCGAACCACCAAAAACAGTAACAAGGCATCTAAGGCTAGTCCTTAATGAACCCTGACACTTTTACCTACTATACATAGTTTCTTTCGCAACTAAAAAACTTATCAAGCCGAAAAACTAACTTCAATGTAAGCTCCACACGACTTTGAAAACTTTTCATTAATTAACTTTAGACTATGACGTCACCTGTTGACAAGGTGCTGCTCCAGAGCCCTGGTAAATAAAAAGCGTTTAAGAATAAAATAAAAAAAAACTTAGCTTTTTCACAGGCCAGTATCGTTCCCTCCTATTACAATAAGAAATTAACATTAATTTAGTGAATTACAACATGATATTGCTAAAATAAAAAATAAAAAAATATTTTTCAGACTTAGAGAAAAAGTAAAAATGAAAAAGCTCCTAGTACTCACCCAACATTTGTAAAATAGGGGTAATTTAGGGAAAAACCTGGCGAGTGGGAGTGATTCCAGGCAAATTAACCCTTTCTCCAACCGTCGGTCTAGAAACAGTAAAGTCTCTACCCTGTACTGAACACAATATCCTTCAAGAGATTTTTTTTCCACTCTCCAGGAGATGGAAGGAAGTGATGTATGTTTTTAATATAACAGTGAATTAATTATTTACATTTTTTGACTTAATCAGTACGGATATTTTTCTAGAATAGAATTGAATTATGTTGTTTTTTTTGGCGAAATCAGTACTTGATAAATGATATTTGAGAATTTTATTGTTTTATGTTTAACTTGGGGGGATGTACATAACTGGATTAAGAGTACATAACGAAGTGTTTAAACATTATATTGTGGTGTTTATGTTAGAGGGGAACATATTGTGGCGTTAATTCTGGGAGGGGGCGAACTCCAGGAAGGGTTTTTGGTGAAAGGGGCAGTGACTGGAAATTAAAATATGGCCGAAACTGATAAGCGCTTAGGTTCCAGGCGACGGGTCACGTGACCCCGCCTGTCTCTGTTTCCTCTTAATTATATGCGATCGCTTTTCACCAAGGTGGATATTTTTAATAAATTTTTTTAGGCAAAAATCTGTATTATTATTATTTTTTTAATTTAGTCTTTTTGTTGAAAAAAAAAAACAAACATGACAATAGAAATATAAAAGGAATTTTTGAGAACCTGAATATTAAAAACTAATAATATCTATTTAGTCAATACATGAATTCCTTGTACATTTATTTGTTAAAAAACCTGTACCACTATAATCCATGAAGGGTCTGGGGTTCAGTACGAGGTAGAGATTGTACTGTTTCTTGGACAACGGTTGTGAAGGGAGGTGATTCGTCTTAGTTCACGCTCAAACGCCGGATTTCTCTTCAGCTTACAGAGGATAGGCCAGCCTGAGGAGGGTACTAAATCCCATTGGATCCAGATGGATCCAGCCGCCGACATATTGAATAAAAGGCTGCCTACGAGCGGGATTTGAACCCAGGACCTCCCAGCCACTCCGTTCCCATTTGTTAAAAGCGATCATAAATTAGATTCAAATATGCACTCACAGATAAAATTATTAGAATTTAATGCTTACACTAAATCCTTCTGGAAAATCATACACAATAGCTACAAGATCACGATGGTAGTTAAAATATGTTGAATAACATTATATGCATGTTATTGAAATAATGAGGTTTTTATAACCAGGAATTCTTCATATCGAGCACCAGAGGTCGCTTTAGGACGGGGTTGGTGATGTTGCTGGAAATTCTTCGAGTTCCTTTGGACGACCAGCAATGTATCGGCCTTCCGTATATTCCAACTTCTTCCAAAAGAGGATCCAATACAATAACTGCTTATAAATTAATACAATAACATGTATTAACTGCTTCCAGGCTGCTCTTCCAACGTTGAGCTCCGAGAGAAAAATATATTATTAAATAGGGAGATAAATAGAGGTATGAAATTAAATAGGGAGACATTTTTATTAGAAAGCTAACGTTTCGAGCAGCATTGTAGGTCTTCTTCTGTGCTATTTTTTTTACCTCCACCCGGATCATATATATATATATAAGGTAAACTTTTATTATTCAACTTATTTTTATTTTGTTAGGACTGGGGAATAATAGCAGCCTGCAAAGAAATTTATTTTTAGTTTATTTTTTATATTCTTCGTATAATTTAAACATTCAACTAATAATTATACTTTTTATAATTTATTAAAATTAAGGATCACTGAGGATTTGACGAAGTATTGTTAGGATTGGATTGTAAGGATAGGATACTAGAGGAATTCGATGGCTGAGTGGTCGAAACTCCGTCCAAATAGCTCTCCTAATAGTCACGTATATAATTATACGTCTGTTCTAATTAATTGCGAGCATAGGTCGTTTGTCTAGTAAATGCGAAGTTGCCTGAAACGGGGAGCAGTTTCTTATAGAACTCAAAATTGATTGAATAAATAACCGAAAATACATATTTTTAAAATAATATATTTGTTAAAATTTACACATGTATTTTGAATACATCAAGTAAATATAATAAAAGATAAATGACGTCCCGAGATAAAGGCTAGTAGAGAAATTACCCAGTGGTAGTACTCAAATAAAGAGTTCAACTTAGAAGGTCACGAGGCCATCTTCTTTTCTGACGCCTCTGAGGATTATCAGGAATTGAAGAGGTTGAAATTAGCGGGATTAAGTGGGAATAAAGTATTGATATCGGATTCGGGCCAATTACATTAACAATTGGGACATTAAGGTCAGTATGGATTACTTTTTTCGTAACAAAGTAAGGAGCATTGAGGATTTTACGAAGATTTTGGATTGTAAGGATTGGATACGAGAGGAATTCGATGTGGAGTTCTAAAGCTCTATTCCGTAAGTCCAGATGCCTCTAATGATTGTCATGTGTATGAGTCTTTTGTAATTAATTGGTAGCTTAGAGCGTTTGTCTAGTGAATGTTGAAGTAGCGAGCTGTTTCTTGCCGTTTCAGTCTAGTATGAGGATTCCAAATTAAGCGTCTGTCAAGTCCTAAGCACCGGACCTGTTCTACTGGAATCAGTGGGATGTTATTAAACGATACAGGAGGGCAGGAAGTCGTTGATTTACGACGGAGGGTAAAGGTGGGTTCCCAAAAATATTTAAAAGTAAATTAATAAATTTTTTTGTATATTTCGGTATTATTCCCTTTGATCCTGAGCGCCGCATTTAGGGAATTATTGTAATTGATATTATTTACGGTCAACTAATAGTATCAATCTATTATTATTGAGTATAATTTTATTTGGTTTATTTCGCCCTGAGGAATACCTGCAAAAGGGATGAAATTTAGAATAATGCAATTGGGAAAAACCACAATGCAAAGCCTTATGTTTCAAAAAATACACCTACTTACCAGTCGACGTTTCGCCTATTCAGGCATTATCAAGACACCAAAATCAAAAAGGGGTTATGTGAATCGCATCTCGAAGAAAAAGGTGCAATACATCCCAACGATCAACAGCCCAAACAGGCTCCAAACATGAGACAGCACCCCACCACCAAGACGTTCAACATACAACTCAGTTGTACAGTTGTATATTGAACGTCTTGGTGGTGGGGTGCTGTCTCATGTTTGGAGCCTGTTTGGGCTGTTGATCGTTGGGATGTATTGCACCTTTTTCTTCGAGATGCGATTCACATAACCCCTTTTTGATTTTGGTGTCTTGATAATGCCTGAATAGGCGAAACGTCGACTGGTAAGTAGGTGTATTTTTTGAAACATAAGGCTTTGCATTGTGGTTTTTCCCAATTGCATTATTATAAATAATAGTGTTTCTTTTTGAGTTTTTGGCTCTATTTTAGTGGGATGAAATTTAGTTTTAATTTTTCTTTCCTCATACAAGACTGAAAAGACAAGGAACTGCTCGACGTTTTCGCCTACTTCAATATTTGCTGGACTAACGCTCTAAGCTCCCAATTAATTACAAAAGACTCATTTACATGACAGTTATCAAATCTATGTGGACATACGGAGTTGAGCTTTGGGGCTCTACTAAACCATCCAATTCATCTCGTATACAATCCTTACAATCCAAAATCCTTCGTAAATTCTCAATGCTCCTTATTATGTCACAAACAAACTCATCCATCATGATCTTAATATGCCATATGTTGCTGATTTTGCTCAAACTAGATACCTATCCTTCCATGACAAGCACAATACACACTTGAATCCGCTAGTCTCTCAACTTGCTTCCCATACTATTTCTGATAACCCTCCGAGTCGTCTGAAAAGAAGATGGCCTCGAGACCTACTATAGAATCTAATTGGAGTGCTACCGATGGGCAGTTTCTCCACAAGTGTTTTTTTTTCCATGTCATTTTTTCATATTAGCAAATTTACTTGATGTAATATCAATAAATTAATCTTTAAAAAAATGTCTTTTTTTTTCAATGTTCTTCATATAATGTAAAAATTTGATTAAAATTATAATTTTTATTATAATTACTTTAAACACTTTTATTACACGCTTTAATAGGTTCCTTGTACAAACTTCCTTGTACCCTCGCTGTAAGATCCAGTTACCTAAAGCAGCGGTGAATTACATCCTGCTTGCTTTGAAATTAATTGATGACGCGGTAGGTTATGAAGATACTCAAGGAAGCGGGGGATAAATATTTGAATTGGGCCGAAGTAGAGGAGCCTTGGGGGGCGGGGGGGAGGAGGCCCTGTTTGCAAGACCAGCCCCGGAATTTCAATGTCTTCCTCTAACTTTCCTTTCTCACTTCTTATACAGTTCACAAAGGCCAGAGCCAATTTCTTCTTTCGACAGATCCTCGGGAGTTTTCTCCTAACTGGAGAAATGAAAAAGGGTCGACTACTTCTACTGAGGTAAGTCTCTTCGGATCCTGTTTGAATAAATATGAATAACACTATTCAAATCATCTCGAATATAGAATTGTAAAAGGAATTTTTTTCATAAAATTAATATTATAAACTATAAATATATATTTAGACTTCCTTCACGAGACTAGAGGCTAGGCCAGCCTGAGGAGGGTACTGAATTACATTGGATCCATCTCCAGCCGCAGACATATTAAATAAAAGGCTACTTGCGAGGGGGATTTGAACCCAGGACCTCCGTCCCTCAGCCACTCTGTTCCCATTTATTAAAAGCGATCATAAATTAAAAAATATAAGGAAGAAATAGTTGGGGGTGCAGTCCATAAAAACACCTAAATAAGTGTAACTTATTTATTGTGTGCCGACGTTTCGGCCTACAATGTAGGCCATCTTGAGGGCTAAGAGAGAGAAACAAACAGAAATATATAAAAAACGTGCAGTAACAAGAATATAGTGACAAGTAATGTAGTAAAGCGGTACAACTGTGGAAATTAAAATAGTGACTAGATATGATAAATAAAGATAATTAATGAATATAAAAGTGGTTACAGAATATAATAAAATTAAAATAGTGATAGATAAAAATAAAATTGTAGATGATGAACAGAAATTCAAATAGTGACAGATATAATAATTAAAGAATACGAATATAAAATAAAGAAAATAAATGTACAGAAAGGATAAAATGTAAACATAATATAAAGGGAAAGAAAAATGAGGAGGTCTTTCCCTTTATATTATGATTACATTTTATTTTCTGTATTTTATATTCGTATTCTTTAATTATTATATCTATCACTATTTGAATTTCTGTTCATCATCTACAATTTTATTTTTATCTATCACTATTTTAATTTTATTATATTCTGTAACCACTTTTATATTCATTATCTTTATTTATCATATCTATTCACTATTTTAATTTCCACACTTGTACCACTTTACTACATTACTTGTCACTATATTCTTGTTACTGCACGTTTTTTATATATTTCTGTTTGTTTCTCTCTCTTAGCCCTGAAGATGGCCTACACTGTAGGCCGAAACGTCGGCACACAATAAATAAGTTACACTTATTAAGGTGTTTTTATTGACTGCACCCCCAACTATTTCTTCCTTACATTAGTAGATACAGTCAACCAATTCTTCTCTAACATGATCATAAATTAAATTCAAATATGCGCTCACAGATAAAATTAGTAGAATTTACATACTCGCCGTTTCAGGCTACTTCAACACTTACTAGACAAACGCTCTAAGCTCCCAATTAATTAAAAAAGACTCACATATGTGACTCTTATAAGACCTACTTGTTCTTACTTTGGTTAGAGCTTTGGGGCTCTGACAGTGAATTCCTCTTATATTCAAATCTTTTATAAAATCCTTAATGTTCCTTACTTTGCGACGAACAAAGTAATCCATGTCACATGTCACCCCAATGTCCCAGTTTTTGCTGATTTGGCCCAAATCCTAAATCAATCTTTTAATGACAAACTTTATTTCCTCTCAAACCCATTAGTTTCAAACCTAGCAACTTCTGCAATTCCTGATAATCTTCAGAGGCGTCTGAAAAGCAGATGGCCTCGTGGTTTGAAACTCTTGCTAGGCTTGAAACTAGTGGGTTAGAGTGGAAACGGGACATTAAGGTCATTATGGATTACCAGGATCGAGACGATTGCGGGGAGCTGGTACAGAACGCCAAGACTCGAAATCGAGTTGTAGCACCGGATAAATGAACAATAGAGTTAATAAGTGATGGAGAATATAAAAGATAAAATATTTTAACACTAAGAGAAAAAATAAATTATTAATATCAGGTGTAAACGCACTGTAATTAAAATTAAAACATTCTTACAACATATGTCGTATTTATATTTTTATAAATATTATAACTATGTCTCAGTCATTACAATTAATTGCAAAAAAATAGTTTAACAATCATTTAGCAGAAGGAAAATCGTTTTTATCTGCAAATAGAAAAGTGTATATAGAAGAAATATATTTCTCAAACATATGTCTCGTTGGCGAACAGTATAGAATTTTCCATTTTACTTGAATTAAACATGTCTTTAAATAATCATTATTATTTTATACATTATTGCTGTAAAGTTACTTTACTTTAAATTTATTATTACTCAGGCTATGGGTATATCGGATATAATTGTGGATAATCGAACTACTATCCACCTAATGCAGTATCGATTTTCAACCCATTACCTACTCGACAGATGTTGTTCCAGTTCATTCCGTAACAATGTGACTATCGTCCACAAGATAACCGACACCAGTCCAGAAATGTCGTGACAAAATTACTTATTCACTTTTGTTATGTGTCCGTGTTAGTGATTGAGAAACAAACATAAAAAAACAACTAAAACACATACATATTCACTCCTATACATGACATGAAATTCGAAAACCTCGTCACAAAAACAAATACATAGGTAAGTACATATTTAGTGATAGTAGAAATATTTTAACGTAACCTAATGTTGATAAATAGATTTAAGATTTGTAAGAAAAAAGGGATGTGTTGAAATAATTTGTTTGTGGTTATTATGTTGAATGTCTAAGGCCTTCGTACACGAAAGATTTTTACAGAACTCTAAAATATACTAAAAAATTGCGCTAGAATGTTTCTTGTATTTCTTCTTTAAGCTGTAAAATTACCAGAAATAACCAGACGCAACCAATTTAAAATAGACCTAAAAAAAAGGGAATATTAAGAAGAAAACTAAGGTATCTGTCCCGCAAGTTGTCGCTTCGAGTTAAGTTACAACAAGTTTTAAATATTTATTCGATTCATTTTAAATATTATCCAAAATACAAGTTTTTGTTAGCTTCAGTATGGAAAAGAGAATGTAATCACGAGTAATGAGTAGATTTCGGTGATCATTTCATCAAGGAATAAAAGTTTCGAATTACATTTTGAAGTATAGATGATATATGTTTGTTGAAACGTTCATTTTTAGATTAAATGATTACCGAAGTATACACATTTCCCATAATTACATTCTCTTTCTCATACTGAAGCTCATGATAACTTGTATTTTTGGAAAATATTCAATTGAGAACGAATGAAAAATTAAAGTTGTGATTTAACTCGAAGCAAAAACCTGTGAACTGATAGACAGTTTTGTTTCGGATTTTAGTTTTCGTAGTTAAAAAAATAATAATAAACAAACATCTAAATCCAACGAAAAATTGATAACATGAAATCATTTTATAACCTTTTGTTAAAACCTAGAATTCTTAAAATGGTTTTCAATCTCCATCTTTGGTCACCTGTGGTCTAGTGGTTAGCGTAACAAACTACTAAACCCAAGATCGCGGGTTCGTGGCCCTAGGATTTTTTTATGGGAGTAAAAAATCCTTAGTTACTCCGAAGGGACGTTAAACAGGGGTCCCGAGCATGTACGATGTCAGGTACTCGTTAAAATCCCTATCCTAATTAAACCTGGATAGGAATAATCTAGAGCTCCCACTGTAGCATCGTCCGATTAGCCATAGCAGCATAAAGTGACCGTTAAATGAACAAACAAACAATCTCCATCTTTAATTTTGGACAGCTTATAATTAACCCTTGTAATCGCTTCTTTATCTGAAAGTGTTGATTTAAAAAAAAAAAAAATCAAAACTGTTACCAGTAACTCAGGTTATTCCACGCTTAATTAACATCTTCGAAAAAAATCAATTGATCATTTCTACATCCAAATCGGTTGTTCATTATTAAAAAAAAAAAAAAAACCTGTACCACTACAACTTATGAAGGGTCTGGGGTTCAGTACATGGTAGAGACTGTACTGTTTCACGGACAACGGTTCTGCAGGGAGGTGATTTGTTCTAGGTCACGCTCAACCGCCAGATTTACCCCCCTTGTTTTGGGTACCCTATTTTTATAATATTTTATAGAGGCTGGGTGAGCCCCAGTAGGGTCCTAGATCCTATATGATCCATCTCCCGCTGCAAACAGACTATATAAAAATCATAGCAGCGGGATTTGAACCAGGATTTCCGGCATGGCAACTCAGTGCTCTACCACTGAGCCACTCCGCTCCCTTGTACATTATTATGGAACACTATATCAAATATCATATTTAATATACACTATATGACTAGCTTTGGCTTCGCTCGCGTGGAATTTGGTCTGCCACATAATGTTTCATGACAGATCATTTTAAATAAATAATTTAATTTTTTTTAACTATAAGTTACTCGTACATCCGAAATTTCAGAGGTCTAACTTCGAAACTCACTGATTCCATACAACCTTCAACCCCTATTATAGTAACTCTTGGGGAAGGAATAGTCCGAATTCCTTTCTTAGTGGTCATTTAAATACTAAATACTAGTTGAATACTTTTCCTGTTTAGTGATAAAAAATAAAAAATGGCTTTGTAGTAGAGCAATGGTTGCCAGTTGCTGAAGTAATGAAACTTAATAAAATTGGTCGTACTTAGATTTATCAAAAGAAACCCTTTAAAATAATTAAATTTCTTATAAAATAAATAGAAACTCTTCAGCAACTGGCAACCATTGCTCTACTACAAAGCCATTTTTTATTTTTTATCACTAAACAGGAAAAATATTCAACTAGTATTTTTAAATTTTAACTACTTATTTCATAAAATGCTCATCAAAAAATTATTATGTTATAATTATAATTATTTTAATAACTATTATCAATGGTTGCCCAATTTGATAATATCTAATATGTGCTACTACAACCCATGATGGGGTTCAGTCGATAGTAGAGGTTGAACAGTTTCTATGTTAACTGTTGTGCAAGCTGATTGGTACGAGACCATGCTCAATCCCCAGGTTTCACTCTTAATTAAGTATGCCTCAATTAAATACCAATAGACGGCTCTTAACAGATTAAATAAAAATTAAAATAAAGTAAAACAGAATGAGTAGTTCAAAAAATGAATTATGTTTGTAATATAAATATTAAGATAGATATTTAAGGATTATATTATTACTCTTAGGATTCCACATTATCAATAATTCCATTATTAACAAGTATCGCATATATTCTCAATATAGATGTCAAAAAAACAAAACAGAAATTGGAAAGCGTAATCCGAGTTTTAGAGAAGGATTATGGAGGTGGAGTTGTTGATTTATCTATGTTACGTGCGGATAGCCTCGGCAAGAATATTTCCTCCACCGCCGTCCGATATACCTCGGCCCCGGAGGATCGCACAGGAATTCCAAACTGTATCGTCAGGGCTCGGAGTTCCTCGGTCAGTACAGATCGATGACCTATCGAAATATAGGTGGGTTGGTATAACTTCGGAATACTGCCGCGTTATCATTTAGATAATTCTAGAAAGGATGCTCAGATATCGCCCTCAAAAACCTCAGTTAAAGGGAGTTATGTAGAAGAAGAAAAAAAGCCTGTACCACAACAACACACTAAGAGTCTTGAGTACAGTATATAGAGAGGTGATTTGGTCTGTACCACGCTTAAAAGACTGACTCCCTCATTAAGGGTATCAAGTTAATAGAGGCTGGGTGAGCCTCAAATGGATATGCAGACCCCAGAGGCTCCAATCTTTTGTTTTTAAAAGATTAAATAATTTATTTACTACAGCGAGATTCGGACCCGGGATTTTAAGAACATAAACCCACCATTCTAGAAGAAGAACCGGTCCCAAGAAACATTTTCTATCGAGATAATTAATAGCTTCCTATTAATATATTAATACATAATAAGGTGTTGCGTGTTGAGTGAATAAATTGGGAATCATAAATTGGTAATTTTGCGGTTCAATAGTGTTAGGTACTTGTGTAGTATACGGGCCCCCTTAATTTGGCACCAGATAACCGTGATTCTTTAGATATTGTTTTTAATAACCATACGAGTTAATTTCCTTTCTTTTTCTAATTGGAAAATTATATATGAGTAATTGTGTGGGAATTTCGTTGCCCCAAAATACTTCTTGTCTTCATGCCGTGAGGTATTCATATGAAGGACTCGATACAAGAGGACCCTTTTGAGGCTATTTCGCAAAATATTAACCATTTTCGATTAGAAAAAAATATGACATATGTATAAAGTTGTTACTGCTGTTTTCATAGAATCACAGTTATCTGGTATCAAATCACGGGGGTAGTAGTAGAGGATCCAGTGTTCTTTTGTATTGAGATTATTAAATTCCAAAAGAAAAATAAAAAACTACTGGAACGATTCCAAAGTACTGCCGCGTTATCAGTTAGATAGCTAGATTGGTACATTGCCCTCAAACGCTAGTGTCCCTGGTTATCAACTGAACAAAAAACTGCATAACTTAATCCCTGACATTGATTGTTGACGCGACACACTGTAAGGCTTAACCTGTTGCCTTAAAAAAGCTATAACACTTTTGCCATGTGTATACACACTTTCTGAATGTACGATCGGACATAAGTCAGGCTAAACATATCCCTTTGGGCTGCCATACTGTATATTAGTATGATCGTATATAGTGTGATAGTTTCCTAACTAGATTTTTAAGAGTCATGAGATTTGATCGGTTTATTTTATGTATATACAGATCTACATACATACTTATAGCCCCCTGTGAATAAGAGGTTAAGTCTAATTTTCTCTAAAATGGATTTCTAATACTTAAGAAGGCCGGATCGTGTTATTTTCGTTGTGAATAAGGGGCTAAGTCAGGCATTGGCTTGTAAAGGAGTTATTGCTTGTATTGTAACTCCATTTTGAGCCAAAAAATGGCACAATTCAGCTTTATTTGGATTTTCGTTTTTGAGATTCTTTGAAGACTACATCTGCAGCAACTGCGTGCAAACACATAACTGGTTAAGCCAAATTATGTGGATATTGAGTCAACCCTACTGAAGGAAGCTCGATCATGTCATTCACGTAGCTAGTGGCTTGAAATGAAGTTGTAATGTAAGCAATTCTCAGGCTGGCTTAAAATGGAGTTATTGCTTGTATTATAACTTCATTTCAAGCCAAAAACCACGCGATTCCGATTCTCTGAGTACAATTAACTAACGCTCGACTAAATTCTACTTACCCACTTATTCTCCGGTGCTGCAGATATATAATACAAAATAAATCTATTTAATTTTTTACTTTAGGCTCTCGACTCTCTCTAAAGCCTTTCTGGAAGCGAGTTGAAATTTTTTCTATAACTAAACTTGAGACTTTAATAATGTTATCCATGTTTCGATTTTTTTTTTTTTAATTTTAGAAAATGTTTGAAAAGGAAACCAATTAAAAAGTTGCCTTATCAGTCCTACCACGAGAGCTATCGGTTTACAGGCCCTTAGCACTAATTAAATAGAACTCTGTACATAAATAAACCGATAATTAAGGAAAGAGGGAATTGATTAACTGATTTCATTGAGGGGGAGAGGGCAATATCGTGGGGTCACAAAACTGATTGCTAGGGTTATCGAAGGGAGAGGGGAATTGTGTAGGGCTGACTGGACTGGACTGGTCTGAACAGAAAGGAGCGATTTAATTGGATATAATTGGGGGCGATTTCAAAGCAAACCCTTACCGCGACTTATGTTTCAACAGAAAAGAATTTTTACATTTTTATGATTACTGAAGGAGCGGTGCTAAGTGTGATCTACCGATCTAAAGGATAGTGTTAGGTATACTACTTCGGTATCCTTAGTGGGGGAAAAACCCGTCGAAGAATTCATCTCAACCCTTCATGGGCAAAAGGTTAACTTTTACTTTCTACACTGATTATTGTTATAATATTGTGAAGAAACATTTGGTAATAGAACTAACACACACATTTTATTTATACCAACTGGTAGGTTACAATAGTTAGCAGAGGCCAACTTGATATACATATTACAACTTGATAACATAATACAAATAACATTGACTTTCAACACTCCCCCCTAAATGTTATTCCCTTAATACAAATCACATTTATAAGAATGATACATATTTCAACATAAAAAAAATGTTTAACATAAAAATGAAAGAATTATAGAATAAAACACTCAGCTAAAATTACAGCTTTAATTCTTTACATCAAGTCGAAGCATAATAGCATTTACAACCTAAGGTGCTTAATTATATTTTTATTATATTTTTTTTTTTTAACATTTCACCAAATTCAGATTAAAAATAAATCTACCAAATATATTACATCCGACAGGCTTTGTCAATATGTCAGCCAGTTGCTTTTGTGTTTCTACATATTCCACAAGAATATTTTTATCTTCCACTTGATGTTTTACATAATTGTACTTAATATCTAGCTGTTTAACACGCTTCTGGTCAGGGTTGTTAACTATTTTTATAGTACTCTGGTTATCCTCATAAATAGTAATACAGCCTGTATTAAGCTGTAGGTCGAATAAAATTTTCTTTAGAAACATAGCTTTCTCTGTTGCTTGACACAGAGAAATAAGTTCAGCCTCAGCAGTGCTGAGAGCGACAACACTTTGTTTTTTTGATCTCCAAACCACAGTGTTATTAAAAACTTTAAAAACAAACCCGGAAGTGGACTTTCTGTCTAGTTCCCTAGCATAATCTGAGTCAGCATAACCAACCAAAACATTTGTATTTTTTGATTTACAATACTTCAATTTTAAATTTAAACTACCTTTAACATAACGGAGGACTCGTTTTAAGGCCAACCATAAATTATCCGATGGTTTGTCCTGAAATCGACTTAAATAAGACAATGAAAAAAGCTAAATCAGGTCTTGAGCCAATAGTTGCATACAAGAGAGAACCAATACATGATCTACATAGTCTTTCTTTATCTGGGTTAATGACAAAGTCCTTATCTATTTTAAAATTATGGTCCATAGGGACATCCACTGATCTACAATTCAACATATCAAATTTGTTCAAAACATTTTTTAAATAATCTGCTTGATCAATGTACAAACAATCATTAATCTTTTCAATATTAATTCCTAAATATTTCAACTTATTTGACCCAAGATCTTTCATTTTAAAGTTGGAGCTAAGAAAACTCTTTAGCTTATTTATTTCAGATAAGTCATGGCAAAAAATTAGCAAGTCATCAACGTATAGCAATACATATAAATCGTCCTTAATGTATAAACAATAATCATTTTCAGATCTCTGAAAACCAAAACTTTTAATTTTATTATTAAATTTCTCATACCAGTATTTTGGAGAATTTTTCAAACCATATAGGGACCTTTTCAACCTTAACACCGAATCTCCTTCAATATTTACTCCAGGAGGTGGTGTCAGAAAAACATTCTCCTTAATCTCCCCATAGAGAAATGCACTTTTCACATCCATTTGATGGATAGAAAAATTCTTTTGAACCGCAACTGCTAATAAAATTCGCAATGTTTCTAATTTCGCAACGGGTGAGTATGTATCATCAACATCCTTTTGTAAGAAACCTCGAGCAACTAATCGTGCCTTATGTATGACAGATCCGCAAACAATCTTTTTTGTAAAAACCCATTTGGTATCTATCAGTGATGCACACCCCGGCCTCTTAACAACCTCCCAAGTATTATTTTCTTTGAGCGAAGATAATTCTTCCTCTACCGCCCTTTCCCACTGATGTCTGTCACTATGAGATTTAATGTCTTCAAATTTTGAAGGAACATCTATTTCCGACTGGACCTGTAAGGCAAATAACATTTCTTCTTCTGATCCTACACCATTGTTAAATTCTAAAACATAATCATTATGCCAACCTGGTTTTTTTCTAATTCTTTTATTGGTCCCATCGTCAGTCCTATTTTCTATCTGACCTAAATCCTGATTACCTTCTACAATATTGTCAATGTATTCTAGTTTAGGAGTCTCCGATGTGATTACATTACGACGCTCATCTTCAATGAACTTAACATCTCGGGATATTATTATCTTATTAGTAGTAATATCAAAAAACCTGTAAGCATTTGTGGCATAGCCAACCATGATAACCTCATTACATCGGTTGTCAAGTTTAGTAACGGAAGGTCTATTATCTTTTACGAATGCTCTACAGCCGAATTTTTTAATTTTTGAATAATTTATTTTTATATTAAACCACATCTCTGCTGGAATACTTCCATTATAACGAGGAGTTCTATTATACAAATATGCCGCAGCCCTAACTGCTTCCCCCCATAAAAATCTGGGCAGACCATCTCCTATCATGCACCTGGCTTTTTCTAAAATAGACCTATTCATGCGTTCACTTTGGCCATTTAATTGTGGGGTATATGGAGGAGTATATTCAATTTGAATACCTAGACTAAAACACCAGTTTTTAAACTCCGCAGATGAAAACTCCCCCCCATTATCACATCTAATTGTACTAACCTTCAAATTATCATCTGAAAAGTGCCTTTCTACACTATTTATATAATTTTTCAGATTATTACAAGCCTCACTTTTGTTCCTTAAAAGATAGACTGTGGTAAAATTCGAAAAAGTGTCCATCACAGTTTGAAAATACCTGTACCCATCAAAAGTCTCTGGAGTAACAGGTCCACATAAATCTGTACAGATTATGGAAAGGAAATTTCTACCCTTAGGTAAAGATGAACTAAACGGTTTTCTAACCATTTTCGATTTTGTGCAAATATCACAGCTGCTAACCCCATCCAAATTTGTTTCACCGGTCAATTTTCCTAGCTTTTTCATTGCATCCAAGCCTGGATGCCCCATCCTTTCATGGAGCGTTACACTTGCAAAGGATCCGGAAGGGCACATAAAATCAGCAAGATAAAGTTTGCCTACCTTACGACCAGCCAGAATATTTTTTCCGTTCCCTGATATTTCCATGGTATTTTTTTTAAAAATTATGTCATAACCTGCCTCACTAATCTTTGGTACAGACAATAAATTATATTTTAAATTCTCAACAATTAATACATTTACTAAACTGCATTCCCTGAAAACAATGGTACCCTTCTCTCTAGCAACCAAATTTGATGTACCGTCTGCTACGATTATTGAGACAGGTTTGTCTAAACTAAAAACATCTTTCATAATAGATTTTAAAGAAGAATTTACCATGTGTTCCGAAGCACCCGAATCACAAACAAAAGAAAGTTTTAATGAACACTCACTGACACCACCTTTAAAAGCGTTGGCTGTGAAAATCACTGAAGAATCTTCATCCACGACATAAGCTTCCCTGCTCCTACTTGTTGCAGCTCCATCTCTTGATCTCCAGGCGCCACCTCGTCCTCTTGATGGAGTAGATCGTTTAAGTTTGGGACAAAACCTTTTTGTATGACCCAACTCATTACATTCATAGCACCTGAATGACTTTTTGCTATAGAAAGAGCAATTTTCTTGAGGTTTATCAACTATTGGTGTTGGTTCCTCCTTCATTCGAAGTTCAGCAACAAAGTTTAACAAAGTCCATAGAGATATCCTCCGTCATAGTTTCGATTGCGGTGATTACGTTGTCAAAACAGTCTGGCATAGTAAGCAATAGGTAGCACACTTTGTCAGTATCATCTAACTTGGCTCCCGCAGCCTCCAACTCACGTAGCAGTGACTCAACCCCAACGAAATGATCCTGTAGGTCACTTTCTCGTTGAAACTTTATCCTTAATAATTTCTTCATGATAAATAGCTTGGAAATCGGGCTTTTTCGGGCAAAAACACTCTTCAGCGAAACAATCATATCACTCGCCGTTTCAGCACCTTTAACAATTTCTAAGTGTTTATCACTTACGCACTGGACAATGATCCACCTAGCTTTCCTATCCTTCTCCTCAAATTTGTTCACATCTTTGGCCTTACACTTGTGATTCAATACGTCTTTAACACCTTCTTTCTCCAACAACAACTCAACTCGCCATAACCAATTAGAAAAGTTTACTGCCGTGAGTTGCGGGAATACCTGACCGCTTTGTAACATGACGATTCCGGGTTTTTCAAAGAAAAACAAAACGAAACACTTTAACTTAATGACCTGGGCCCATAACCTTTGTTATAATATTGTGAAGAAACATTCGGTAATAGAACTAACACACACATTTTATTTATACCAACTGGTAGGTTACAATAGTTAGCAGAGGCCAACTTGATATACATATTACAACTTGATAACATAATACAAATAACATTGACTTTCAACAATTATGAGTGCAATAAACCTAACAAAGCTCTGTGTACTATATATCCTTACTTTAATAGAAATTCTAAATTAAGCACAGATAATAAGTTATTATATAAATCTGCTTACGACCTATGCTAACATACGCATGCCCAATATTTGGTTATATGTATAAAACTAATTACAAAAAATTACAAATATTCCAAAACAAATGTCTTAAATTATGCATATGACACGAAAGTTAAAATCATGCATAAAGAATTAAGTATACCTTTCATTAATATATTTATCAACAGACTATGTAAACTTTTTTTAAAGTGTAAAAAAAAAAAAAAAAAAAAAAAAAAAAAAAAACCGCTTATAAAAAATATAGGGAACTACACAAAAAAATAGTACAAAACGGTATGTACATAAACGAACCAAACATTTGTTACTGTAGGACACCAATTTCTTTCATTTCATTGATATTCTTATGTATATATATTTATATAAGTTACTAAGAATGTATAATTATAATTTTTGTTTATTTTATTATTATTAATTTTGTTTTCTCTCTGTTAGAAGTTTTATATTCATTTTTTCTTTCTATAATTTTTTATAATTATTGGTCATTTTTTGAGTTTTCAATATTTTTATTTTTTAAAGAGAAAAGATAGGCCCTCGGCCGGGATTCGAACCCGGATCCTCTGTCTATCCGTGACAGCGCTCTACCATTTGAGCTAACCAAGGCCGCCTGCCGGCAGAGGACAAATCTTTTCTCTCATCCGATCCCATGTCCTCGTGCTCCCGCCATTTTTGCGATGAATACACTAGAACGAAGTTCTTTGAACATTAATTTAATTTTAGGATCTTATTGACTTACGTCATATTACTATTTATAATTTTTTATAATTATTCTTTTCTCTTTAAAAAATAAAAATATTTAAAACTCAAAAAAATGACCAATAATTATAAAAAAATATAAATAGTAATATGACGTAAGGCAATAAGATCCTAAAATTAAATTAATGTTCAAAGAACTTCGTTCTAGTGTATTCATCGCAAAAATAAGTGTATCCCGGCCTTTTCTCTTTAAAAAATAAAAACATTTTTTCTTTCATTGTAAATTATTATTCTCCTCAGATATATTTAAATTTGTACAATTGTTTTTAATTTGAGACTGGTCTATTGGTACAGCATTTTTATTTTGTGAAATGTAGCAAATTATACAAGAAATAAATGAATAAAAGAAAAATATATCTCAACCCTTATCCTAGAAAGAAATAGTACAGCCAAGATCCTTCATAGATATTCATTTTTATAAATTTTATTTTACAATACATTTCACATCCAGCAACGGTAATTAAGTGATATATAACATAACTTGGCTTGACTATTTACTATTTTTGATGTAATCAGTTCGGGGTAGCTCAAAGTTTCAGAACCAAATGATGTCAAAATTCGGGTTCGAAATCCGTCTGGGGTACATTATTAAATCTGCAACATAAATCGATCATGTGAGATCGACTGGATAATCTTGGGCTCACCCGCCCTCTATAAAGTGAGGAAAGAACCTGAAGCTCAAGACCTGCAATGAGGTTTAACATTATGCAAGACCATGCATGCATGTAATGAGGTTTAACATTAAATATACATCTCGACTAGTTTCGACGTAAGGTTCTTACGTTGGTAGGTAATTCGTACTAATCAGATACAGTTGACCGCAGAAAGACAAATAAATAAATTTACTTTTTAATGATAATTCATGCTTTTTTTTTTTTTTAATTTATTAATTGATATCTACAACTGTATTACAATAATACAACAAGTAAATAGGCTAAGTGATATATAATGACATGATAATGACAAGTAGAGAAACTACCCACTGGTAGTACTCAATCAAAGTTCATGTAACGAGGTCCCGTGGCCATCTTCTTTTCAGACGCCTCGGAGGATTATCGGGAATTGAAGAGGAAGCTAGGTTTGAAACTAGAGGGTTTGAGTGGTAATGAAGTTTGTTAAGAAAGGATAGATACCGGGTTCGGGCCAAATCAGCAACAAAAGGGACATTAAGGTCGTTATGGATGAGTTTATTCTTAACAAAATAAGGAGCATTGAGGATTTTACGAAGGATTTTGGACTGAAAGGATTGGATACGAGAGGAATTCGATGGCTTAGTGGAACGCTCTACTCCTTAAGTCCAAATAGGTCGTATGATGGTCATGTAGATGAGTCTTTTGTAGTTAATTGGAAGCTTAGAGCGTTTGTCTAGTAAGTGTTGAAGTAGCCTGAAACGTCGTGCGGTTTCTTGTCTTTTCAGTCTTGGTTGAGGATTCCAGGTTAATCGTTTGTCAAGGTGCAACCCTAAGTATCGGATCTGTTCTACAGGCACCAGAGGGATATTACTAAAGGATACTGTAGGGCAGGAAGTCATTGGTTTACGACGTAAGGTAAAAGTGATTTGATGCGATTTTTGAGAATTTATTTTAATTCTCCAGTTTTGACACCATTCTTCAAGATCAGTGATATGGGATTGGAGGCTTTGGGGTGCAATAATTGGATTGGTGTCGACTGATAATACACATGTATAATCAGCATACGTGGGGTAAGGATAGTATTAGGATGAGTTGGGATGTCAGCTGTATAAACTGTATATAGGATTGGACCAAGGATACTACCTTGAGGAATTCATGCTTTTAAAGAGAAATACGAGGATAATCTTACACGGATGAGGATTCCAGAATAGGATGTTTTAGGGTATTTACAGGTTGTTCAAATATCGATGCCTTAGTTCACAAATGTGTTAAGTGCAAATTTTTCAAAAATGGGTTTTGTTATATCTAAATAATATTGTAAAATTGTGATCAGGAAGGCATAGATCATATGTTAATATAAAATTAATAGAGAAGCTGTTAAGGTTACAAATATATATTGTGTGCTTAAACTTGAACGGTATTTCTTGTGTTTTAATTATTATCAATGTTGACTCCTGTAAAATCTTGTTTTAGGCACTTAACACATTTGTGAACTAAGGAATCGATATATAAAAGGAAATTAGATTATCAATTATAATGTGTAAATGGAATTGATACTTACCAGAAATTAAACACCAGGAAATGTAAATTGGAATATAATGAATCGGTTCCTAGTAATGTTATTGTAGGATACATAAAATATTTATATTATGATTAATAATTAAGACCGTATAATATCTAAGTAAAATATTTATTACTGATTAGTTGCATTTGAGCCTTGGAGGTGGTGGGATGTTTCTTGAGTGCATTATTCATGTTTTGTTTTGCTGTTTTTCTCTTTCTACCCTGAGGATGCCTGAATAGGCGAAATATTGGACAGATAATTTCGATTTCTGTTTTATTTTGGAGACTTAAGGACTTTTCGTTGGATTTTTTCCACGGTCTTAACATTGTTGTGAGGTCTCTTTTTACTTTTCAATATTAACATATTATAATCATTTTAAATTAAAATAAAATCAATGTTATAATAAATTCGATATATCGATAACAGCTGATCGATATAACATAAGGAAGGAAACAGCTGTTGATTTGTTTCAGTTAAGAGTATTTGCATTAATGGAGTCAGATTTATGAATTGTTATCCAAATAGTTATCCAAAATCATTCTCTTATAAATAAAAATTACCCACAATATCATTAATGATCTTATAATCATATAATTATCATAATCATGATAATGGGCGCCACAGGTGCATTATCAAATGACCTACGTGATTTACCTCCCAAATCACTAAATAACCATTTCTAAAGATTTACTGTTTATTTATTTATTTAAATTTCTTCTGGAGCATCTGCTTCGGGAAAACTTGTCAGAACGTTGAGGGGAAACTCGGAGGAAAAGTATAATTTAATATTTATACTGCGACCCTAAAACTTTTCCACTGATAGTGTATTTAAAATTTAAATTTGCCTTCGGAGACAATTTTAAAACTTTATTCATCATCCACTCAGTGTTTACAGAGTTTTTTTAATGTTCTTTTCATGAAGTTTCGACGATCATCGTTCCATATTGGGAATAACTTATGTATTTGAAAGAGGGATGGTGAAACTTTAAAAGTACTTGACATGTATTTATATTTTTATTATTTATTTTGTTTGCATTAGTATTGAGCCGTTATTAACAATCAATATTATTTTACACCTACATATTGTACTCGTACGAGGTTTGGTATTCTATGAGTATCTCTTGAGCCCCTCCCCCCCCCCCCCACTCAGTGCCTTATTCTGTTATTCTGGCAGAGATTCCCTTTGTTTTTGGGTTCCTTTCCCAAATTAAAACCATTTTATATTTTTTTATAATTATTGGTCATTTTTTATGAGTTATAAATATTTTTATTGTTTAAAGAGAAAAGATAGGTCCTCGACCGGGATTTGAACCCGGAACCTTTGTCTCACCGTGACATCGCTCTGCCAATTGAGCTATCCAAGGCCCCTCCCGGTCGAGGACAAACCTTCTCTCTCATAGATCCTAAAGCCCCAGTGCTCCCGCCATTTTAGCGATGAATACGCAAGGATGAAGTTCTTTGAACATTAATTTTAATTTAGGATCTTATTGACTTACGTCATATTATTATTTATAATTATTGGTCATTTTTTATGAGTTATAAATTTTTTTTATTTTTTAAAGTAAGGCCTTGGATAGCTCAAATCTATGAGAGAAAAGGTTTGTCCTCGACCGGCAGGCGGCCTTGGATAGCTCAATTGGCAGAGCGATGTCACGGTGAGACAAAGGTTCCGGGTTCAAATCCCGGTCGAGGGCCTATCTTTTCTCTTTAAAAAATATTTATAACTCATAAAAAATGACCAACAATTATAAAAAATTATAAATAATAATATGACGTAAGTCAATAAGATCCTAAATTAAAATTAATGTTCAAAGAACTTCGTTCTAGTGTATTCATCGCAAAAATGGCGGGAGCACTGGGGCTTTAGGATCTATGAGAGAGAAGGTTTGTCTTCGACCGGGAGGGGCCTTGGATAGCTCAATTGGCAGAGCGATGTCACGGTGAGACAAAGGTTCCGGGTTCAAATCCCGGTCGAGGGCCTATCTTTTCTCTTTAAAAAATAAAACCCTTTTAGTTTTCAACGTGCGTCGAAATTCGTCCCTGTACACGATTTTGTCCTTCGGAAATCAAAATTTCTCTCCAGAACACCAAGGTTCTTATCAGATAGCTCTGAAATTCAGTACACGGTAGAGACTGTACTGTTTCTCGGACGACGATTGTGCAGGGAGGTGATTTGCCTTAGATCACGCTCAACTGCCAGATTTCCCTCTCATTTTAGGTACCCACTTTATTGAGGCTGGGTGAGCCCCAGTAAGGTCCTAGATCCGATGAGATCCATCTCTGGCCGCTAACATATTAAATAAAGTGTTGCCAGCAGCGGGATTTGAACCCAACACCTTTGGCATGGCAACTTAGTCCTCTACCACTGAGCGATTCCGCTACTTTTTTTTTTTGCCTTAGGTTTTATAAAATCTAATATTTTCTAGGTTCTAGCGATCATCGGATATTCTCAAGTAGTGTTCATAAAACAACCTATTTTTTTTATTTTTTTTATTGGTTCTATATATCTGTGTAGTTCCTTGTTCGATCTCAAACATTATGCACATTAACAAACATATGTGTCCTTAAATCATCCTTGATATCCTATCATCTATAATAGAAGTATTATAGAATATAAAGATTCTTAAAAATGTATATATGCCACTTTTTATATATATATATACATACATAATAATATTTTATGAGTAACTATATTAAAATAGATACATAGAGTATGACATGGCTGCTCTTCTTCTTGAATAGAAGGCTTCATTTACACTCTATAGACATTGAATGAATGATACGCCACTTCACTTGGCTTTTATGTAAAACCCTTTCGAAATACTCCCCTCGATGAAATTCAGCGGTTTTCAATCCTGATGATGCACTGAGTAATGTTAGCTTTGCTAGCTAAAATATATGCAGGTAGTTAGTAGATTGAGGGCTTTTGAGACAAAAGTTTAAAATGAAATACTTTTAATTAATTTCTTCTATTTTTAGTTTTGTACATTTTTAAATATATAATAATGTTTCTCATATATGAAAACAATTGTGACTTATGAATGTAAAGCCTGGTCACTGACAAAAGATTGCAAAAGGATCCTAGTATGGAAAAGAAAATTCCTGCGTAAAATTTTTGAACCTATCAGAGTGAAGGACAAGTGGAGAATCAGGTCCAGCAAAGAGTTAAAATTTAATAAAAGAGTTAAATGAAATGATATTGTATACATACGGACAATAATAACAAAATAAATATTTGCGAAAATGATAATATAAAGAAAGTCTAAAAATAAAATAATTGCTCTCATTCATATCATAATTACAAGATTTACAATTTGCCTGGGGTCCCCGAACTAAGCTTCTTCCCCAGGAATGAGGGCAAAGCAGGAGTCCGGGAGGCCCCAGCCCCCTTTCCCAGCCGCGTCACTGGCATTAAACGCCAATGGAAGCTGGTTAAGATTATGCCATTAAGAACCTTTTACATCGAAATGGAAAATAAAATACTTCATGTGCATGGAAGTACTGCTATGTTTTGGAGAAGCCATATCGGGCATTATTAGAAAATAATAGAACACATAAATATAGGGAGCGGAGTGTCTCAGTGGTAGAACACAAAGTTACCGAGCTCATGGTTCAAGTTCGATACCCGCTCCCTAGCAGACTTTTATTTGATCTGTTACCAGCCGGGGATTAATCTTATAGGATCTGTGACCCTCCTGAGGCTCACCCGGCCTCTGTAAAGTGGGTACCCAATATAAGAGGGGAAATTGGGCGGTTAAGCGTGATTTAAAAGTTGTCCAAGAAACAGTGCACTCTCAACCACGTATTGTACCCATGAGCCTTCATGAGTTGTTGTAGTGGTACAGTTTTTTTTTTTTTTGTTTTACGCATACATGGCTAATACATACATATATAATACAAGGATACATAGCAGTACATAGAATCCAAATATCGATACAACAAAAGTCCTCCCGCATTTCGTACGCATCTACTCTCCGAAGCTTCTATATTTGTTTTCTTGATAATTGGAATTAAAATCTAGAATGACCCTAGCAACTCGACATTAATAATTGTACTTAATTTATTTTTATTTTTTGTTGCTTTTTGGTGTTTTCATATGCTGAAATATAATAAAAATTCCTTCAAAACGAAAAAAAAACATTAAATAAGAATAGTGTTCACTGCTTAATGTGCGTCTTAAACTTCATAGACTTCTCTCGTGCTACTAGTCTCAAATGCATTAATTATGATAAACAATTTATGTTAGAGAGGAAATCAGTTGACATCCATATTATATTTATGTTATATGATATTATATTTATGTTCAAATTTATAAAGATTATTTTTTAATTTTTATATTTATTATAATACAATCAACTACATTTATCCCATTATATTTTTCAAATTTTTACTTCACTCCTGCCAATCAACGAGATTATTATTCATTACTTTCTACATATTTCCTCTGTATTTATTCTTTGGCATCATATTTTGTATCATTTTTCATACATTTTACTTATGTAACCTGTACGAGTCTATTATCATACATTTTATATATTATCCGTAATACAACTACGTTTTCCATAACATTATTTTAATCTTTTTCGTTTTGTATCTTTCCGTTTACCTTCTCATTTTTCTTTCTCTCTTTATTATGTTTACATTATCACCCTTCTGTACATTTATTCTGTAATTTTATATTCTTTAGACTTTATTATATGTCTGTCATTATTATACTTTTCTTCACTGTATACGTTGTTATATTCTTAGTACTGTATTGTTTTTTATATTTTATGTTTCGTTTGTTTTTTCTCTCATACCCCTGAAGATGAGCTACAACGTCGGCACAAATATAAATAAGTCCTAACTCATTTGGTGTTTTCTTGACTGCACCACCCCCCCAACTATCTCCATTCTCCATAAACAATTTATAATTGGACACACAAATAATATTTTTGAAATATGAATTTTAAAAAATAATAAACCTTTATGTGATTATTTGGAGCCTTTTAATTATTGTTTTATGTTTGTCAAAAGAGAATTTTTTGTTTGTTTCAGTGCTCTGCTCTACATCGTACAAAGCTGCTTTTCCCAATATTAGTCTACTTCGTTTATGCCGCTCAACCGTAAGTACCTTTTTGTTTTAAATATTATAATAATATTTTTCAGGATAATTAACCTCTTAACTTGCACGCTCGAGTTAATTCGAGCGCGCTAAACAGGCCAAACTGTGCACACTCGAGATAATTCGAGCGGCGTTGTATTTGATGCTGCTATAATTTTTCACTATATATTCGAGAATTGAAAATAACAATGTGAAAGCTAAGAAAAAGAATCGTGTTATTGATATTTATCATTTACATAGGATTGTAAGCTATAATACCTTCATAATACCTTGCATTCTTGTATTTCTGTACTCGTGACGACTGACTGCGATCCGTCGTAGTATTTTCGTGAATTTATATAAAGGCCATTGTATCTTTTATTTTACAATTTAGACGTGAAATATCAAACACTTGTTTCTGTTGTTTTATAGTTTAGTTCAATAGTTACCTAAGAGTTGTATACTTGCAAAGATAAGTGTATCTTTATAGACAGTCAGTGTTTTGTGATCACAGAAAATAAAATTGAGTATATTGGATATTTATACAATTGGTATGTTTTTTTCATTTTCAAATTATTATTATTATTATTATTATATTTTATTTTATATTATATTTTAGTAAAATATATATTGAAAAATGAGCGATTCAGAATCTGAATATGAATACGCAAATTTGTCGGAAAGCTCAGGCTCAGAAGAAAGTGATAAAAATTTTGATTAATTTTGAATTTTTTTTTTTTTTTGCCAAAACAATGTTCTAAAGTTTGTTTTTTACATTAAAAAAAATTGATTTTTTTTGGCCGTTTTTTTTTTTTCAAAAAAACTGCGTTAAGGGGTTAAATATGAAGGATTTTCTAAGAATTCGAACATTAAAAAAAAAAAAATCACTTTGGATTCAGGAAACTTACAACGCTTCAACGCAATATTATGAAAATAAAATTTTTGTTTTCATCAATTTTCACAATTAGGTTTCAATCACCTAACAAACTTATACTTTAGGGCTATCCTTTCAAAATCACAATCACAATAAAAACATAAAAGTCACAATCAAACACTCCAAATATAACCGTATTTTATCGAGCTATAAATTATCTCTCTACAACATAAAACCATTTTAAATGATGTAATATTTTAACGACATTGCCTAGCAAAAGGGGAGTGCCTTCCTGCCTTCCTTAGTGTGTACTTCAACCTGTAGAATGCGGTACCGTTACAAACTCTTTTTCATAAAAAGTTGTAGATAAGCGGTATTGTTTTCACAGCGAGGATATAATCCTTATTCATTAAGAAATAATTTAACATCTAGTTTTGATTTTTTTTCGTTGTCTAATTATCATTGTACTCTATTGTACTTATTTATTATTGTAATTATTCTTTTATACCCATTATATATTATTGAAGTGTTAATTTAATCATCATAAATAAAGGTTATGTTATACAAAGGCCGATTCACAGAAATATTTTTGTTTCGAAATGGATTCTAAATATAATTATTTCCTGCTTAATTTTTTATAACGATTTCGAGAAATCATTTATCCACCATTTTGGAATTTTGTATATTTAATTAATGATAATTAATGAACGTTATTAATTTTTCATTGAAAAATTTCCCCTTAAAGAATATCGAGGACACTTCAATATTCCTGAAAATAATCTATTTTTAATTGAGCTCCTCCTTGAGATATACATGAGTATTGGTCGTTTCCTCTTAGCTAGAAACTGAAATGGCCATTATCATAAATGATGATGATGATATTAATAAAAAAAACGCTATGTACTATAGTGTCAGTAGAGATCACTTTTTCGGTCCTCTGGTGATATGTTTTGATTAGCTAGGTTTATACAGAAAGAAAGGGTATTTTGGGGAGAATAGACGAATCTTCATTTAGATATTTTGTAATTCCTACTGCAAAATTAACAGCAATAAGTGCGAAAATTATTTTGTAAAATTTTTATGATAAAATGTCTCTAGATGGTAAATAGAGGATCAGATTTGTGGATTCAAGTTCCAGCAAGTTGCTAAAGGAAGTTTTTTTTTGTTTCTTCCGTTTTGAAGTTCTAATAAAAATTTATCTACCAAATAACCCACTGTACAGTGTTTTAAGGGCCCTATGACATTCAGTATATGAGACACAGTCATGGCAAGTTCGTAGGAATAAAAATGTGTTATCTATGTAAAAATCCTTTTGGCACGTGACAAATTATTGTTAACTAGGCATACAAAAATAGATTGTTTCTTTATTTAACGCCATTTTATGATACTGCGACTGATACGCTAAATTGTGTTTATCTAAGTATAATTAGTGTAGAAAACTTTAAGAAGTATCTGATAACGCAAAGCCTGGGATCAAGTTTTACGTCCCTTCCGAAGGACGACATAACCATGTATATTTTACTCCCTATAAAAACCCTATGGCCACCGCCGAACTGCGGTATAGAAGGTTGTCATGCTAGCTAAGACACAACAGGAGACCTTTAATCTGAATAAACCATGAGACTTGAGACATTACTAAATATGTTAGTTCAGAATACTTAATTGATAATGCCTACAAGGATAATCATATGCTCCAAATATCACTCATAGTTACGATATTAGGGAGGAGCTTGGATTATTATTGAGTTCTCGGAACACTAGCAAACTATTCAATTTAAATTTTAATAAAAATTGAACAAGTTGCCATGCCTGCACAGAACAACATAGTTAATAATCCCAATCGTTTTTACATGCTTTATATAGATATAAAATAAGAAATGTTGTTAAACTGTGTCACTGATCTTATCAAGGTTAATTTCTCTGTTATAATAATAAATCATAATTCGTCGTATTTATAAGTGATTTTTTATTATAATATATTTTATTAAAAACTGTGCTACTACAAGGATCTTGGGTTCAATACATAGTAGAGACTGTACTTTTTCTTGGACAACGGTTGTATAAGGAGGTGATTTGTCCCAGATTACGCTCACAAGCCTGGTTTTTTATACAATGAAAGCCCCGACAGACACACTTACAAATTATTAAAATCTTTCAATCAAAATTCCTTCGTTGATTATTCATTTAATGTCTCTTTATGCTGCTATGGCTAATCGGACGATGCTACAGTGGGAGCTCTAGATTTTGCCCATCCAGGTTTAATTAGGATAGGGATTTTTAACGTATACCTGACATCGTACAGGCTCGGGACCCCCGTTTAACGTCCATCCAAAGGACGGCGTAACTAAAAATGTTTTTCTCCTTTTAATAAATAATGTATCCTAGGGCCACCTGCCGGGCTACGAACCCATGATCTTGGGCTTAGTAGTTTGTTATGCTAACTGTTATATGTTATGCAAATGTTATATTCCTTCGTTATATTACACATTGTCCCTGTTAAGGCCAAATGGTTTGTTTGATTTGCTGGAGTGGTGTTTATTTAATCGTAAAATAAAACATTAAATATTTTGTAAAAGAACAATTTCCTTTTAATTTTCATCTTGTAAATATAGTAATATAAATGTTTATTTTCATATTTGTTTATTATTATGTTTTTGTTATTGTTTAAATAATTAATATAATTTATTATAAGTTTAAAAAGAAAAAAAAAGACACATGCCGACGGTCGATCGGCTATTGTTTACGTCGATGTAATCCAGACAGTGTTGGCCCGAGGGAGTGCATAATATAAACAATAGTGTAGTTGTTTGGTGGACTTCAATTAGTCTAATTCGCTGCCCAGTGCAGTTCAAGTTCAACCACAGGACAGTATTGTTGTGTCAGTCGGTTCGACCACTTCGAACCGATCCGATATTTTGATCCTAGCTCGCCCTGTTGGAGTAAGGAATTTGATGGACTTTATCTCTCGCCCTGCGGAGAAAAAAAATTACTTGGAGGATTCGCCCGCCCTGCGGAGAATTCCTTCGGCCTGTACATCGTCGCACGCCCCGCCGTCGACGACAGATAAGACAGTTTTAATTATTTTATTTTCACTACTTCGACTGGCTAGCCAGATTTATGATAATCAATAGACATTTAATAGTAGCAATATTTTACAAACATTGACTCATTTAATTTGTGCTCTAGTTCCTTTTATATCAGTAGTAATTGTAATTCTTGGTTTATTTTTTCTATTTGTTCATTAGTTTCAGTATAAACAATTTATTTTCTTTATAGAAACATTATTATTAATATTAATATCAAATTTGTTTTATTTTTAACTCAATAAACGGTTTCATAAGAATGACATGCGATCTGGTAATTGAATCACTGTTACTTCCCCAACATATTTCGGGGCCCTCATCGAAAGGTCCATTAACTATTTCGAGGTTGCTCAAACAGTCCCTTTTACATTACTAATAAATTATTACACAAAGATCTCAACACACCACTCGTGACTGAAGAAATCAAGAAAAACTACAAAAAAAAAATTGCATGCTTTTGCTCACTTGCTGGACATCCAAACTTACTGGTACAATCATTCTGACAGACACATTACCACTTAATCCGACAAGGAGACTGAAACGCCTCTGGAGCAGGGATCTACTACAGTGAGATGACCCACGCTAGGAGTGCCTTCAATGGCAGGTTTCTCCATCCACGCTTCCACGTTAATACCTTTAGAGAGGTTTTCGAAAGAAGATCGCTTATACAATATGTGCCAAATGGAATTTTTATAATCAAATAATTTCTTTATTATTATCTGCAATAGCCAGATTTGACACCGGGAAATTTGGCTTGGCAACTCTGTGCTCTACTTCGCTCACAATTATAATTTAAACTAGACCAAATGCTTGAAATTCGACTGACAATGAAAAAAAAATATGATCTAAAAAAATTAAATTAAATTAAATATGCTAATGAACAAAAAATTTAACTGGAATACGGCGCTACCCGGTAAATCGTCCTTGGACAGTTTGGCAATAAAGAAAGGAATTAAAACTGGCTTACCAAATCTTGTCGGACTTTCCTCTCTTGGCTGACGTCTCGGAGCTCACCGTGGCGTCAGTCAAATGCCGGTCCTCTCAATTTGGTATAACTTGTAAGGAAAAGGCGGTACAGGACATGCGGGACAACTATCGGGGAAAACGTGCGGCGAGGAAAAAGCGGTGACCAACAGTTTTGTGGTGAGGTAAACAATAAGACTGACCCGGGTAGGACGTTTTAATCCCTACGTTAAACTATAAACAAGCGAGCGCCCGGATCGAGAGGTAAACAAAATATCTTTATGCTAAATAAAATAAACTTCAGGAAAATTTTATGATTATACACAGAATAATAAGAAATAAATACAGAACTAAACACCAAATTTTCATTGGTTATTTTTGGAAGGATTTTTTTTCTCCATGCTTTCCATCCCCTTAGGATCTGCCACAAGCGGGAAAGTCGTTAAAAAAAAAGCAACAGCTACACTGAGGCAATTTGAATCAAAGAGGGAGAGATGAGCGCTAAAAGATAATAAAGAAGAATAAGGAAGAAACAATTTGGAATAGGCTGAGATAATAAATAAAGCCTAGAGAAAAGAAGTCGGGTTGATTCACTGCCGGTCGGTGCAAACACTAAATTTCGCCGAGAACCACTCGTAAAAATCGCCCCCTCCTCGACAAGAGTTGCTCGGGATAGCTGCTCACTACTCCATCTTCCAGCATCTTCTTCTCTCATTGATTTTTATCGTCTCTACACTCTAACACTGCGAGAATTTTATGGCTTTCCAATAATCACTAAGTTGTTAGCACTGCCTGGGATAACTGTCTATTCGAGTTTATATGAGGCATGTGGTATCAAAACCTTCTTTAAGAAATTTTCTTGAAATTTCACAGGAGACCCGTCCTGGTTTATCTTCCGTCGTGGTGCTCTACCCCCTGAGCTATCCTGTGGATGGGAGACCCAGGTTCGAATACCGACCGACCGGGTATATCTTTTATCTTCAAGATAAAAATATTTAAAATTATTTTATATAGTTTCATAGCTATCGAATCCGAACCAAACAGATCCAAACCAACGAAAACATTCAGGCGGCGTCCTACGTGAGAGATCTTGACGCGAACGCGAAGTAAAGCGATGCGGAGCGAAAAAACAAACAGTTGAAACTTATAGGAGCAGCCTATGTGACCAGCGCGGAGCGAAACGAACGCGATCAAATGGCTTAATATATTCGCGCGAACTGGATGCGGTGCTATGTGTGGTTTTATATATACATTATTATATTGTATACATATATATACTGTGTTTTTGTTATAATTTCGGAAATAGAAATTTTAATTATTGCTATCCAAGAACGTCCTATATTAGGGGTTTAAAGGAATAATAATTATCATAACCGGTTACTTTTAAATTTTTATGTGTTTATAAAAATATGATTTTTGTATTTAATTGCATTTTCTTGTGTTTAATTATACTAATAAGTTATTTAAATAATTAAAATGTTCGATTAATTCAATACTGCTAATTTTAATGATAATAGCTATTTGTAAAGTTGTTATTTTAATTAAGTTACTTACAATTTCATTTTCTTTTGTTATATTAAACTAAAAATTTCTTTGAATTTGGGTCTCCCACGTGCCCGTCGTGGTGCTTTCTTTTTAAATAAAATATTTTAAAATTATAACATCTAACAATATAAGAAAATATATAAATTATTAAAATTTCTTTGAATGATTAAAATATTCAAATAATTTTAATAATGATATATAAAATGGAGTTACTAAAATTGTGTTATTTGCAATTGAATTTTCTTTTGTTAAATTATTGACGATTCGTGTGCAGGAGAGAGCCACCACGTCGAGCACATCGCGTACAATTCGCGCTTCCACCTCTTCGCGTTCGCTTTACTTTTGAATCGCCTACGTAGGATGTAGAGTAATTAGCCTTAGATCAGACTTAAAATAAGGTGTTTCCTGATATTCGGATCTGTGCTTGAGCGACTTTATGAGATGTATGCTGTAACAGGTATGGCTGTATTGTAGTATACGTGGTATACATGTACAAGAGGTAACTTCGTGCAAAGCATTCTATAAAGTCGTACGACAAACAAAACGTCATGGCTATATAGCTTTGGACTTGAAAGCTTAGTTAGGACTCTGTTCTATGAAGGAGGAAAAAAATTATAACTGCGTCAGGAGAACTTGACGTATATTAACCATAGCCTTTTCTTCTTTATTTTTTTCTTCTTATTCTCTTTTGGTGAATTTTTTATCGTAATGAAAAAGTTCCGTTTTGTGTATTATAATAAAGAGAGGTGAGGTTCAAAGACTCCGCTTTTCCTTGTTCCTTTTGTTTCTGCGGCGACTTGTTCCCCCTCTCCTTCTCCTCTCAGCTTTTGTCCGCTGATAATTTTATGGGTGAGCTCAGCTAACCGTAGCGGACTCTTGCGGAGCCCTGTGGAACAAATGAAAAGAAACCTCGTTTTTAAGGTCGAGTTGATCCGCTTAGCAATCTCTCACACATGCGCCCTGTTTCATTAATATGCGCGAAAAGGAGAGAGATCGTCGTTTGTATGAACGAGAACTCAAACACGCACGTTTCTAGTATAATTGTAGACAATATTTCTTTAGTGCTTTTCTATACCAATCCATTAACTCGTAGCACTCTTCATATACCTACAGTCTTCTCCAATTCAAATCCTCAGTCCAGCACCACAAAACAAGATCCCCCCTTTCCGATCTCTACACTCGTACCCACAGAACCAAAGGATTCGTGCATTGCTTCCTCGCCCGCTCCACCACAGTGTGGAACTCGATCCCTCCTTTCATCCGCCATGCTTCTTCACTGACTTCATTTAAATCCTTGCTCCAACATCTTCTGGCATCCCAAAAAGATGCTCTCTTAGCAGGTCAATCATTTCCTTAAATAAATAATCGAGTCTGTTGCTTACGCGTTTTTGTTTATTTTTCTCAAAGAAAATATATATATATTATATAAAGACTTTATTGCATGCTAGTCCAATCATTTATTTTATTTAGTAACTGTTGTTATTAATATATTAATTCTCTAAAATTGGTTAAAATCCTGTTAAGATTCGTACTTTTTCCTCATTTCATTTTCATTTTTATTTTTTTTGGGCACTTAAATACTTCATGATTTGTATTATAATGTAGCCTCCTGGCCAGATATATATTATGTTTATTTTTCTGTTCATGTCTGTTATTATAAAGGGACTTGGTCCCAGGATAAAGTTTGTTTTCTATTTTATTCTAATGAGAGTTGGGGGATTCGTCGAGAATGTAATATTTATATGGAAATAAATATACATAGGTGAGATTATTGTATAGGATTTGCAGTAGGACAATTTACATTATATGCTTATATCAATTCTTTTTCATTTGTTTATTGAAACTGGCTATTTGTAAAGTATTCTCTATAAAATGATTTTTTTTTTTATAATTTATTCTAAGTAAAACGATTTTTTTTTTTTGTGTAAAAGTACATCATGAGAAAATTCAATAAAATAGCATTGTTTATTTTTGAAATGAAATACTCTGGAATAATATTACCATAGCCAAAGGATTCCGTGAAGGTTTGATATAACGATAGAACATTATTTTCTCTGTTTGTCACATTAGAACATTGTTCTCTGCCTTTGACTCCGAATAGTTTTAACTATCATACAAAGGGTCAAAGTAAACAAGAAGATAGAAGATTACGTTCATTACAAAGAATTTTAACTTTGCCGGATTTCGCTTAACCGATTCTCAACAGTTACCCGATACAAATATAATAATCAAATAAATATTTCCCAGATGTGAATATTTTTAGCATTCACTCTGTAATCATAATTAATTTACTTAATAAAACTCAAATATCACCATCATAATATACCTTGTGATTTTTGTTGCCACTTTATATATAAACTTATGTTCTGTTTCTTTATGGTCTTTTCCCCGGCTTCGTATAAGAATAATTGATAGTTATAATATGGGAGTTAGAGGTAGCTGTTCCCTCCACCAGCCCTGAAGATGGCCTGCAACCTAGGCCGAAACGTTGGCACTTACAATCAATAAGTTTGTCTTATTTAGTGTTTTTATTTTTTGACTGCACCCCCAGACTATCCAACTCCTACAATAGTTGAAGACAACTAATATTAAACTAAAAATGCCATTCAATAGAATTCTTCGTATTCTAATTACACGTTTAAAACTTAATATTTAAATATACTTTAACAAAAAGTCAAACTTATCTGGAAAAAATAAGAAAATATCATATAAGGGAGTCATTAGATCCATGATAACTTACGCATGCCCAGTCTGGAGTTTAGCTAGCAAAACACACATTAACAAAATACAGATATTTCAAAACAAATGTCTAAGAATCATAAAAAACTATCCAATATATAATAAAATCAGCACAATGCACAAAGAACTGGACATCCCAACAATACAAAAATTCATACACCAACAAACCCTCAGATTCTTCACCTCATGCCAACTTTCAGACAACACACTCATACAAGAAATAGGAAATTATACAAAAACAACAACACCAAAATACAGACACAAACGAACAAAACACATACTATTATAAATAATATGCATTTTGTATTATGTTACACATAAATTTTGTCTTAAGTAAATCCTATGTACTCTCTTTTCTGTTGGTTTTTTAAATTTTACCAACAACAAAAACATATTAATCAGTAACCGTTGTAATGTGAACTCATTTTCATTGTAAGGGATTATCCCACCAATGTTTTAAAATTTATACATATTCTAAAATAAAATAAAACAAAATATTTAAATATAATTTTTTTTCCTTACTATTTTTGGAACATGTAACTAATGCAAATCATAAATACAAACTGTTACTAAATCATAAACTGTATCCAAAATAAAAAAAATATTTCAGTCCTGATCTAAGTAAATTATATTTACTTATATAATTATATAAGTATATATAATATATATAAAATATATAATTTATATAATATATAAATAACATATTTATATAAATATATTTGAGAATATGAAGACATCGTCAAAACCCGAAGAAATAATTGATGAATGGAATCTGAATTATTCTTTATTTCAAATAATAGATATCTTATGGGATACTTAATAGACACGAGAATCGAACATGAGACATTGAGAACTAGGAGTACACTACGAAGGCGAGGCTAACGACCCGATTGGCTGCGATCCATTACCAAACACGACCGGTCGCCATTAGGGCCTTGTCACCGGATGTTTGCAGCGGCTCGCTCTAGCGGCGGCAAGTCAAATGTTTGTATAATTCTCCACCCCGACGCTTCATCTTACTCTCCACCAGTCGCGATCGGAACAACTTACGATAGCGAGAGAGAGAGAGAGATAGAGAGGGAGAGAGAGAGAGAGAGAGATTGAGGGGGCGGGGGCTATGGGCGAACAAAACTGCCAACTTGGAAGTTGGGGTGGGTGGCGAAGAGAAGCAGGTAAAGTTGAAGCCCCGAAGTTGAATAGACAAAGAGACAAGTTGGGCACTATATTCCCCCGGCGCCATTCCATAGTCCTGCCTAACTTAACAGGAAGCGGACCCAGATGGCGCGCTAGTCATCTTCCCCTAAGGGCTATAGCGATCCTTACAGGATAATACTACAAAGTCAAATGATAATAATAATATAGACGTAAATACGATATAGAAAAGTCATAAAAGTGTAATGAAATAGTATTTGTAAGAAAAAAAAAAAACAATCAGTTCCCACGCAAAGTTTCTGTAAACATTGCAGACTCGTCGACCGGAAGAGTTCGGGTCATGTAAAATAATTCCCTCTATATAGAAAGATATTAACCCAATGTGTCCGCTAGGGCGCAGTAGCGTACAGGAGTGTACTGAAAATGTTTACGCTTGTGGGCATTATTCTTTATAATGTTTGGAGTTTTTTCTTCTTCAAAAATTAGATGTTTGAATACTGGTTCTCCAGGCGGGAAGTGTCGTGATCTGACCGGAAGAAGATGAGCTCTGAAGGTAGGTGACTTTCTTTTCTAGATAGCGGCTGCAGCTAGATGGTAGTTTCAGTTGATGAAAGATCCGATCAATTGTGACAAAGTCTAAATAGGCCACAAAATAGGCGGAACAGCGAATGTTGTATTATTTTGTAGCCATCGATTCCTTCGCGATTATTATAATTATTAGAAATATTGTTACGGGCTACTGGGTATTAAAATGAATTAAACAATTCCTTAATTAAAGATACTAATATTTATTAACAAAACTGATAAGAAGGATACAATTAAACTATTATCAATTAAATTATTAAACTAATAAAAATTTATAATGACAATATTTTAAATATTATAATCTAGGCCTAACTCCTATTTAATTATTACAATAATATAAGATATTACTAATTCTAGATAGCTTAACTAGTTACAATAGTTTCTATGAATATTATAAAATTACACTAAAATTTATAACTAATAATTAACACTTACAGTTCACTAGTCCACCGACCGTAAGATTCTTCAAGTATCACAAACTGACACACAGTAACGAACAGAAACAGTTTATTACACTCGCGAGACTGTCACAGTTCACTGATACACTTATTACACGGGCCGGTTCAACACTGACTAGTTTATCACACTAACACTCACTTATCACAGATCTTGCGTGGTCTACTCTCGGGCTAAGACCGACTGGCTCGAGGTGAGGGAAGTATTTAAGTAGGCAAGGCCGAACATTCTAGAACACGGAGGGGCCAGACAATTCTGGAATATTCTTAATCCTTTTCCGACAAAACGAGACGATCTAGAACGGTCCTAATCCTATTTTAACGTCTCCCGCTGACGGACTTAAGCCGCTAATCCCCCGCTTCCGCCTTCCTTTGTGCGGCCGTAACAATATGTACATTTCAGTAATCATCAAGAAATAAACATTTCGAAGTGTATATAAATTACCGATATAAAAAGATTTCCTATAATTGTACTCGTTATCCATACTACCCCCCCCCCCAACGATAACTTGTATAATAGGAAAAAAATTAAACGAATAAAGAATTAAAACTGGGTGTAATTCAGTTCGAAGCTACAACCTGCGGAACAGATACCCAAATATTTACTTGGTCAATTTATGCTTGTTCATTCTTTTCAGATGTCAAAGAATGTCAGCCTCATCTTCCGCATAGCATCCGAGATTCTTTCCACATTCTGATATATTTCTCTGGTACTTCGAAGCCTCAAGTCTGAACTTCTGCCATGATTTTTCTAAGGGTTCTTTTTTCTAGGATCTCTAAGTAGTTTTCATTTATATCATAAATTCATATATGGCATGTATCATACATTTCACTTAACACGGACATACTTTAAAACAAGTTTAATTGCGAGCCTGATATTTTCGGGGAAAATTCCCTCTAATAACTAAGGTTACATATTTCCTGTAGAATACAATAATTCTGATCGTTAAATAAATGAATAAAGATAACAATAAGACTGACTAAGAGGAGAAATAAAGCCAGTAAGAGCCGGAAGAGGAAAAAGGAGTCGAAGAAAAAGGCCAATAATGAAGATCCGGAAGCGGAGGATCGACTAATCACGGCCATTGTCGAAGGAATCTCTTTCCTGCTTTCGGTGCTGTTTTCCTCTCGGGCTACTTATTGCCATGGAAACCAGCTGATTGCTATAGTAACCGGTTGATTTCTATGGTAACCGCTATTACATTAAGGTAAAGGCTTCAACAATGGCAAAGAGTTCAACAGCTAAAATTTAATAATACCTCTGCTAACTAATGTTTCATCGCTATCAAGTATTTTGCTCGCTCTACTTTTATATTAACTATTAAATAAATGTTGGTTACAATATTTTTTATATATTTCATTTAAACCGATGCTTTAACGCTTTTCATGTATAATAGTGTGTAATAACCTCAAGGTAAGACATATTCAGAATAATATAAAAAAAAATGTTAGATTGTAAAATATAAGGATAGAGATAGTTGGGGGTGCAGTCAATTAAAATACCATAATAAGTGCATACTTATTTATTATGTGCCGACGTTTCGACCTGCATTGTAGGTCATCTTCAGGGCTGTGAGAGAAAACAGGCAAAAAGTCTGTTTTCTGTTTTCTCTCAGCCCTGAAGATGACCTACATTGTAGGTAGAAACGTCTAATAGTTTAGATGAAATGCAATGTTTTGTGGAAAGGTTTTCTACACCCCAGAAAGAATAATTATCGTGGAATTCATAATCCCAGTACTAGTAAGGCATGAAAAACTTTATGCACCGACTTAAAAATACAGGACTACTGTATCGATTACAGAAAAAAAATAAAATAAAATAAAGAATATTTAAGAAAAATATTAGGACCAAAATTTAAAAATAATTAGGTGCATTTGGTTTCAAATTAAACTCTTAACCAGAATATTAAACCACTTCCAAATACGATCAAAAAAATGAAGAATACGTTTATCGTCATTTAGTAAGTATTTCTGAACATAGAATGACAAAAGAAATAGTCGATTCTTTTAATGTAATTGGTTCGATTTAAATGAGTTAGATATTTCAGAGAGTATAATTATAAGTACTGCACACTTAAGAGAAAGTTGCTAAAAGATATAGATAAAAGAAACCTAAGGTTAGAAGAAAAATAATAATCTCGGAATAAAGGAGAAAGGCAACAAAGGAGGGAATGAAGGTATATTAGATAAAGCATACGAAATCATCTACGAAACGAAGTAAAAATAATTTTTGAACTTATCCACAAAGTGGATGATTTCGAAAAAAGAATATTTAAAGAAATTATTCCATCCTCATTTACCTGATAAACGATACCTATATCAAAGGAAACTTAATGATAACAAAAATTGGAAATAGCCATTGCAAAATGAAACATGCTATTAAAGAAAGTAAATCAATATTCCTAATTATTTATGAACTATATTCTGTATCAAAGAGAATTATAGAGAAGTCTAGGCTTTAATTTCATAGCTATTTCATCATAAGATCCTATTTATCCTTAGCAGAGCCACTTATGACTTACTGTTGATAATCAATAATTTTTTGGACACACGAGCATTTTTTAAACTGCAACTGTCCATGGGAGTGGGATGGCACAATTCGAAGAGTGCTGAATAGCTATGGTAAAGGTTGCCGGTTTGAATCCAGCTTTGGCTGATAAATGATTTAATTTGTAAAACACCCACGTGGGGTCTGCAGGCAAATTGGGTTCTCTTAACTGTGAGAATCGTCTGGCGGATGAAAGTGATTTTGAACATACCACCTCCCTGCTCAACCATTGCCCTAGAAACACCACATTCGGTACAACTCCACCTGTAGCGGAGTGGCTCAGTGGTAGAGCACTGAGTTGCCATGCCGGAAATCCTGGTTCAAATCCCGCGGTGGGTAAGACTTTTATTTAGTCTGTTTGGTTGGTTGGTGGATCATATAGGATCTAGGACCCTCCTGGGGCTCACCTAGCCTCTATAAAATATTATAGAAAAATAGGGCACCCGACATAAGGGGGAAAATCTAACGGTTGAGCATGAACTAGGAAAAGTCATCTCCTTGCAGAACCGTTGTCCATGAAACATGAGTCTCTACCATGTACTGAACCCCAGACCCATTCACGGGTTGTATTGGTACAGGTTTTATTAAGTGAAAGATGGATTTTATAATTATTATTATTTTATATGATTTTAGTTATTATAATTCATATAAATATTTGAAACACTGGGGAATCCACTCCCAACGGTGGACCAGCCGCCACTGCACAACTGTTCATTCAATGGTACTACAGTAGATACTTAATACCCCGCTATTATTCTAGAAATCGGATTGGAGTTTAGTACTTATCTTGTACAACCCTAATGACCCTATTAAAATCACGATCGAGATCACACTTAACACTCAGGTCTCCCCCATATTAGGGGTACTTACTGACGCAGTAAGAGGCTGGGTGCGCCCTAAGGGGACCTATAAATCCCAAATTAAATAAATAATCTGGCACACCCAGTTTTGAACTCGGAATTTTCAGCAAGGCAACTCAATGCTCTACCACTGAGTAGAGTTATTTTCTGTTATTTTATCTATTGCTATGTTACTTTTAATATCATTATGATTGTACCACATTCTCCTTATATAAACTTAAAACTCATGAATATCATTTTTTTTTTTTACGCCCTTTAAAGTAAATTGGATTAATACTAAGTTTATATACTTTTTCACTTGGGGCGAGACACGAACCTGCTCAGGGGAAGCAGTTGGGACCTAGGATGTTCCTCTGGTTAGCAGTACCCTCCTCTCAGGTATAATGGGAGTACTCATCACACTATACATAAATCTCTACTGGCTCTTTGCTCCTTAGCATTCGTATAGCTCAAGCCTGGAGGATAACGTCCATAATCCATAATCCTGGACAAGTAGTCCATGGAGTCCCGGAAGGTCCCGTTGAGGAAGTCGAGAGTACATCAGGATACCTGGACCGTTTATCCCGCTCCTCTTCGTATTATCCTGGCAGTTACTCCTTTCGATTGATTTCCCTTTCCCCTCACGTCCCGCCGTCGACGAAGGGCTTTGTAAAACTTATTTCCTTAGAGGGTGTAAATCGCCGGATCAGCGAAAGAATAAAATGGCGATCGATGGAGACGGGAATGCCTGTTCAGCTAAATCTTGGATCTTACAGGCATCGCTTTTATATATTTAACTATTTACAATCCTTACAAATTATTAAATACATTTTCAAATAATAATAATGGCTTACGAACTCGAAGGTTCGATGCCGATACCACCAATCTCTAAATTCAGTTCACGGCCAACTGCCCAAACTCAAGTCCGCCACATCGCTCTTAACGCAATCTTCCCACCTACGCCTCGCTATACACCACAATGCTTATTATATTTTTAGTTATCCCTCCGTTATCAAGCGCAGCAACTTTACAAGTCCATCTTGATCTTCACGATACTATTAATTCAATAATATTAACCGGAAGTATGCTTTGCAATTCTATGAATACTTAAAGATGTTAATCCTTCAGCGTTAGCGGCCAAGTTTCACCTCCGTAAAGAAGAGTTGGATGGATGATAGTTTCCTAAATTCTGCTTTTTAGATTTCCGGACAAAAGAGCTTAGTAATGCCTAGATCTAATAATAAAAATAATTACTAATAGGCTACCCGTCTTTATTTCCTCTTGAATTGTTTTATCTAGTTACCATAGAGCCTAAGTGCATAAAGTTCTCGACTTGTCCAAACTTATTCCCTGGTATAACAATTTCTTCGAAATCTCGAATTTACTCCCAGCTCTATTTCCTTACCTGCATTCATCAACGTTTCTGTATTTAGACATTTCTAAAAAAATACCTAAACATAAAATATCATTATAATATTAATTCCCGATGTAGCATCTTAGCATTAAAATTCTCATATCTACACTTCGTATATTTTTTAGAAATGTTGAATAAACGAAAATTTCTTTCGCGAAATTTAGCGGAGAACTTATTCCTCATTTATCACCGCTTCTTCTTCTTTAAAGCTGTAATAAAATATGATAAGTCAAGGAAATGCAGAATAATCTCTAGATCCTAAGGATTTTTTATAATCTTATACATTAGTTTACAATTGTTGCATTTTTTATAATTTCACGAAATCTTTTTTAAAACCTGTACAATTATTATCTCCATACAGGTATACCTACACCTAGCCAGCTAGTTGTATTGATATCGATGGATATGAAAAAGGTAGCAGTTCAGCACGTTGTTGCTATCTTATTTTCAATAATAAGAATGGTGTCAAAATTGGAGAATTAAAATTAATCCTAACAAATCCCATCAAATTACCTTCACCCTTCGTCGTAAAGCTACAAATTCCTGCCCTACTGTATCCTTTAATAATATTCCTCTGAACCATGTCGAACAGGTACGTTACCTAGGACTCCATCTGGACAAACGTCTCACTTGGAATCCTCATACAAGACCGAAAAGAAAAGAAACTGCACGTCGTTTTCGCCTACTTCAACATTTACTGGACAAACGCTCTAAGCTCCCAATTAATTACAAAAGACTCATTCACATGACAGTTTTCAGGCCTATTTGGACATACGGAGTTGAGCTTTGGGGCTCTATTAAACCATCCTATTCATCTCGTATCCAATCCTTCCAATCCAAAATCCTTCGTAAAATCCTCAATGCTCCTTATTATGTCACAAACAAACTCATCCATCATGATCTTAATATCCCATATACTGCTGATTTGCCCCAAACTAGATACCTATCCTTCCATGACAAGCTCCATACACACTTGAATCCGCTAGTCTCTCAACTTGCTTCCCATACTATTCCTGATAACCCTCCGAGGCATATGAAAAGAAGATTGCCTCGAGACCATCTACTATAGAACGTTTTGGAGTGCTACCGATGGGTAGTTTCTCCACAAGTGTTTTTCAAGTCGTATTGTACATATAGCAGATTTACTTATTGTAATATTATTATAGTTGTAAATATCAATAAATTAAATTTAAAAAAAAATTCAATAATAGTATTAAAATATAAATTAATAAAAATTTGAAAGCTGTTGTGACTTAAAGCGACAATCTGCGGAACTGATACCTTTAACAATTATAATATGGGGAATGAGAAGATGATGATGATGATGCGCGCAGAGGTCCTGACCTAGCGGTGGTGGAAGGACACGGGGGTCCTTGGAGGGGCACTTAATTGTGGACCCAGCCTTTGAAGCGCGGTCCCCGGCCCTTGAGTAATTAAGTACACGAGGGCGACCTCAAGGGCTGGGAGGAGCTAACCTCCTTAGCCCTCTCCTCTTTGACTAATTTGTTAGCTCCTCCACTCCTGATTAGCGGGCAGGATTCTGACCTCGGGGGGCAAGGCCAAGGAACCATATATCGTCGAGTATTGTAAACAGAGTGTATGTTTCCTTTTTGTAGTTCTTCAGAAATCATTAGTTATAGTGATGGAAAATATTCCCGTAAACGATAGTTTAGTATTTTATCTATTGGTATCAGTTCCACAGGTTGTCGCTTCGTGTTAAGTCGCAACAAGGTTTAACTTGTAATTCGTTTCCTTTTTAATATTCTTGGCAATAAAATTAATCGTAAATTTTTATATGAAAAAAATTTTTGCAAGAACGTAAAACTCTTAGACTTACAAGTTCCTCTTGTACGGTGAACCCAAGCCTTATAAAAAAAAATTATTCAATATGATCTAGGTTGCCATATAGAAATTTTAAAATTACAGTAAATAAAACAAATCGTTGTCTAATGGTGACCTTAGCAACCTACTTAGCCCAAGATCGCCGGTTCGTAGCCAAGCCGTTGTGCCGTCCTTCGGAAGGGACGTTGAACGGAGTTCCCGAGTCTGTACGATGTCAGGCACTCCTTAAAAATCATAAGTAAACCTGGATATGCAAAATTCAGAGGTCCCACTGTAGCATCGTCCTATTATCCATATCAGCATTAAGTGACGTTTAATAAACAAACAAAGTGTTTGGTGATTCACTAAATGAATTGAAGATTGACTATAATAATTTCCTCCCAAGAATGGATTCTAGATTTTCATTAAAATAGAGGGTTGGTTTTTTCGTTACCATATGACAACTTTGGGTACTAATGGGCCAAGTTCCAAAACCCAAAAGAACCTTGTTGGATAAAGTTCAAAATCTAATCATTTTTGGATATAATTCAACTAAAGAAAGAGAAATGTTTTTGTTCTCGCTAAAGCCTCTAAAGAAGTGCCCTATTTGGGCCATAGACCCAGGACATCATCTATCAACTTTATCTAGCGCATTTGTCTTATCCATATCTCCTCGCCCACTTTACGGATAACCCCCGGGTTGAAAAGTGTTTTCACTACAATTTCCCCCCCCCCCCTTATTTTATATGTATTATAGAGAGAAAAAAGTTGCGAGAGAGAAAGATTTTGAATTGAGATAATTGCTGTTTATTGTGCACGATTTTTATGTTGTGGTAGAATAAATTAGTTTATATAACGAATTTTTTTTTCCATACCTTTCTATCGATCAGTATTAACATATAAAATTTATTTAAATATTATATCGATTCATATATAAAATATAAAACATAAATAGTAATTCAATAGATTTTATATAATAGAAACAAGCAAAAAATATCATTTTATGGATAATTAAAATGATTCATGTATAATCTAATGAATAATCGAGACATATGTTTTTGCACATAGTTATCTCCAATAATGTTGTATACATCTCTTGTATATAGTAAATTATTAAATTCTATTTAAACTCTTGTATAAATTCTAATTATTTAGGAACTCTTTAACCGTTCGTAGGAAATCAACAGTGATTTAAAATTCCTCGGCCGCGCCTGTTCGCTGTAAACTCAATAACTACAGCACCGATTTTCATGGGGTTTTCACCAATAGATAGAGTGATACTCCAGAAAGGTATAGGTATATAATTTGTTGAGCTTTTGTGAAAATTGGTTGGAATATAACGATAATTTCGAGAAATGTTGGAAAAAGTATAGCAGCCTGGGAGGTTTCATCGGAGACGCCGCCTAATCCCATCTAACGTGCATGTAAGTAAATTCTTATATAAAGACATTTTTTTTTTTAATATATAATTTCTATATAATAAAATACATTAGACAAACAAATGATGTAGGCATAATATGCCTTATTAATCGAGCAAAGCTGGGGTGGGTCAGTGAGCGAAAACTCTAATACGTAGATACATAAATAATGAATATATCGGATAAGATTAGATGAACTTATATATATATATATATATATATATATATATATATATAAATAATACATAGCACTACAACCCGTGAAGACTCTACTGTTTCTGCAATGAGATAACTTGACCTAGGTCACACTCAACTGCCAGATTTTTCCCCCTTATTGCTCTATCAAAAAAACAATGTCATAATTTTAAAAAAACCTAATTTTTCAATAGAGGTACTTGACAGTTCGACGCCTTGTCACAATTAAACCAGATGTTTCTTGGTCATTGAAATTATTTTATCAATCACTAGAAAAAAAATTAAAAACTTAAAACTTCTTTATTTCAACTTGTATCATAATTCCCATGAAACTTCAGATGCGACTCAAAATATGACATTATTAAAAAAAAAAAGTCGTCATATCATATCATTGAAATGGAATATCAGATATGTCGTTCCACTAATGAAAAGCTTGCTATATAAAAAATTGCTACTATAGGGAATAGGCAAGTATTGGCATTGTTGAGTCATTGTCATAGTTCTTTTGAAGGTATGGATATGATAGTGGCGTATACAGTTTATAAAAAATAATAGTAATAATTCCACAAAAACATCATAAAATACATAAATATTAATATAATAAGAATCACTCCCAAATATTCACTCCTTCTTAGCCCTTTTAAATGGTTTCACTATCTATTAAAACAAATGTACTTTGGATGTTGTAAATGCCTATCATAAATGGAACATTTATTTAATAAAAAGAACCTCTCCTCCAATGCAAAGTTAAGGCATTACAACGCTGTGATAAAGCCTGTGATTTCATGTGGGATGGAGACCAATAGTAAAAAACCCAACTTGGAAAAACTGCTGTAAATAGAAAGGAGGATCTTAAGAAAAATCTATGGGCCCAGGAAAACACAGGAAGGTTACAGGCGAAGATCTAACGAAGAGATCTACAGAGAAATCAAAGACCTGGAAATCGAGATAAGAATCAGAAGGCTGATGTTCTATGGGCACATGAAAAGGATGGTGTAGAAAAGATTGAACAAAATAATATAAAATAAAAATGATGTTACAACATGATGGAGAAATCTTTGGAAAATAAAAAAATAGATTTTTATTTTTTTTGTTATTATTTTTGTGTTTCTTAATATTTATGATTTAAGTATTATAACAATAATTATATCTGTGGCTGACAACTTTAATTTTCGAGACTCGAAGACTTTCACGGCGGCGCTTAATTTCGAAGGCCTAAAAGTTAAATTGGGTCCTTTAATGATTTTGTCATCCCGAGACAGCTCCAGAGGGAGTATCGTCTTGTAAAACTGCCATCCTGGAAATAGGAGGGGGAGGAGGAATGATCGATTAATGAGGCGAAGGTCGATTATTAATTTCCTCAGAAGAAATAATCTCGAGTTGATAAAGTTGTTGGAGACTAAGTTAGTCGAGGGACTTTGTGAATTTGTAAGGCGGTGGATGTTGAGAAGGTTGAAGGTACAAGTTGCTTCCTTACACGACGTTTCTTCTTAACAATTCGCTTCTTAATAAGATCACGAATGATCTCTGACACCACTTGCAATGTATCTGTCTCTTATCGCTCTGAATCTCTCTGATAGCTACTTACAACATAAATAAATCAAATAAGACATACGGACCTCATTAAACTTACTGAACTCTAGAACTTGGAATAGATTACACGTAATGGTATAAGGTCATGACAAGTTGAGAAACAACGAAGTCACGAGGCCATGTTCTTTTCATTGAAATGATTGGACCAATAACATAGAATTTAAATGACTCCTTCATATTGAAGAAGTACTAGTGGCTCCAATATTTATTTCATCCAAAATTATAACAGAAGGCAGTTCTATTGGACAATTGGGCACCTGTAGAATAATCAGAAAATCCTCATGTCAGTCAAGTTTTTGCATCCCATTAATTTTTTTTTAAACTCTCGGATTGATGTAATTCTTAGAGGAAGGAAGAAAAAAAAATCTATTGATTTATTATTCCTGTTATTTTTTTACTTAATCACTTACAATAACAACAATAACAAATAAATAAAAGAGAAGATTAACCATAGTGACCCACGAAGGGCCTTGGTTAGGTCCTTGATACGGTATAGGTTATATATATATATATATATATATATATATTTTTTTTTTTCTTTCTTCCTCTAAGAATTATATCAATCCGAGAGTTTAAAAAAAAATTAATGGGATGCAAAAACTTGACTGACATAAGGATTTTCTGATTATTCTGCAGGTGCCCAATTGTCCAATAGAACTGCCTTCTGTTATAATTTTGGATGAAATAAATATTTGAGCCACTAGTACTTCTTCAATATGAAGGAGTCATTTAAATTCTATGTTATATATATATATATATATATATATATATATATATATATATATATATATATATATATATATATATATATATATATATATTATGACCCTTAAACAAAACGGTTTCTGCTGGTAGTGATTTAGCTGAGATCATGATAACAGCCACATTTTTCCCCATTAAAGGTACCCACTTTTTGGATGCTTGGTGTGTCTCAGGAGAGTCTGTGGATCCCATCGGATTATTCAACAGAATTACAAATCATCTTACACAGCCTGTTTTGAAGCCGAGTCCTACAGATTATTGACACAGCGCTCTAAATAAGGAGCTACGCAACTCCTTACGGCATTATTGACAATATTAATTATCACACAATAATTGTATTGTCTATAAAATTTTCACTCTAATTTTCTATGCCTCCTATTGGCCATTTCTATGATTTCCCCTTCCAAGATCGAAGACTGTTATTCCCATTTCCGCTTTCTACTCGTACACAAACTCTTTGAAGTACGGGTAATCGTCTCGGGTCACTCCGGAAAGCCGCAGCTAGGACATAATGGGTCAATATCCCTTCCGTATGCACGAAGTTTAGCCCAAAAGCCTTCATGCCCTATGAGGAATTGCAAAATCCAGTAGTCCAGGAGAATCCATATTGCAGCTAGTCGTGACCGGACGGTGGGAAAGTATTTGCTCGACGTATTAGCACATTTTGTGGTTGTCACCCACATCCGATCCCACTCCTCAATGTTGTCTTCTCGTATTATCCCATTTTCTGGGGCTCTCTGCTTATTTTTGTACGGATGTTGTAAGGGTATACCTGCTGAGACTTTCTTTTTAAGGTTAAATTAGTATAAATCTTCAAGCAGGAGAAGATCGAAAGGAACAGCTCCTGCTAATACGTGCACCGCATCATGAGACACACTCCTGTACGCTCTCGCAGAAGAGACATCCGATGAATCGTCGCCAACCTGCGCTTTTGCCGACAAGAAAGATTTTTTACCCACGCAGGGAATGCATACCATAGGATGCCTTGAATCATTCCTTTATAAATAATGATTGTGCTTGGGAATCTGGTACCCCAAAAAGCCTGTTAATACTTGTAATCCTATCCTTGATAATAATTGTATTATTAAAAGGATTAGCATACCCGAATGCTCGTTTCCGACACTAACAATCAAAAAGTGAGATCACCTTCAGACAATTCTCCCACTAATGTTTCGGTCTAATCCACAGAAGTCTTAAAGTCGGCTTAGAGCTGATAGTTTTAAGATATCTTTCCTTACTAAGCTTAACAACGCATCTTTAATATCACCATGATATTACTTCAATTATAATACAAAAGGGGAATCCTATCTAAATAAAAATTGTTGAATAATTATAATTGTTCCTACAATACTATAGGAGATACCTCCATAATAAGTATTCAACACCTGTTATACTGTGCACTTATTATAGGGTAGATATTAGAAATATTGTGATTCCCAAGCTACTAAAACACACTATACAAATATACATGGAGCAGAAAGCCACATTGAGCGCCTGGCGCATTAGCGCATAAATATCCCCGGGACGGCACGTCATAATTATGGTGTATGTGCCAGCCTAGGGCGCGGGCTCACTAATCTTGTCTGATTTATTTGCCAGAGCAACTGTGGTCAGGATTATTCTACATCCATCTTTAGCAGAAGGAGTTACGAGCTACAAACATCAACTTGTACTGAATCTAATAATAACTATAATAAATGCGGTATCGGCTTCGTAGCTTAACCACACTGTAATAATAATGTAATAGTGGTCTAGTGGTTATTATAACAACCTTCTAAGCCCAAGATCGCGGGTTCTTAACCCGCCAGGTGACCATAGGATTTTTTAAATTGATTAAAAAGCCTTGGTTATCCCGTCCTTCAGAAGGGACGTTAAACGGGGATCTCCAGTCTGTACGATGTCAGGTTAAAAAACCTAATTAAACCTGGATAGGCAAAATTTAGAGCTCCCATTGTAGCATCGTCAAAATGAACGAAGCTACCCTAAATATGATATTAATATTTCAATAATATTTCTTGAATGAATTTTAAATAATAAATCTCATATAGATATTAGGGTTTAACAGAATTTTTGTGACACCATGTTTGCATCAGGTATTTTTTTTTTGTTTAATTTAAAGTCTCCAAAATATTCAAGAGAGTTGGGGAGATGAGAAAGGGGAGAGATAAGGAAGGAGATACATATAACCTAAGAGACGCCACAAACCCCGAGGGGGACAAGTCCTTTTATTAATGCCCTCTACCAAGAAGTTCTTTCAAAGAGTCCATCCCCCATTGAAGGACGTTCTGCGGGGGGACTTCCTTCCGGGACCTTAACCGGAAATCTAATTTACACAAGAGCTGCTCGGGTGAGGGGCGAGGGGCATTCATCTTGTCCAATCCCGTCGTTATTTCCTCTCTGTGTTCTGCCGCCGCGGACCAATCACATTTCGCCCTGAAAGGCACATTTTCGGTATTGTGCCGCCACCTCCTCGCGATAAAGGTCGGCCTAATGATTCGATTCCACGGGGCTTTTGGGAATGATTACTCCTAGCCGCTTCAAAGAGAGTAGAAGTAAAAAAAAAACAACAAAAAACCGAAACAAAACACAACAGAGAAAGAAAAACGGAACAATTATATTGATAGGTTGCTGTAGCCTTCGAGATACCATTAACGACGGATACATAAGTTTTTTTTTCCCCCAATCACACACTTTTAGAAGCATAATAGTTACTTCAACAAAGCAATAGATTTGAATCCGAGCGAAATGCATATTTAGTCTACGAGGTGCATACTATACATAAGATTTTATCTCCAAATGAAATGCAATATTCCATAATTTAAAAAAATAAAATAAAATAACACAAAGCACATACAGGAATAAATGCGTCTTCAGTTTCGATAATACATATTGAAGTTTAAATAGTAGGGAGCAGAGTGGCTCAGTGGTAGAGCACTGAGTTACCATCCTGGTTCAAATCCTGCTGCGGGCAAGACTTTTATTTAGTCTGTTTGCAGCCGGAGAAGGATCATATGGGATCTAGGACCCTCCTGGGGCTCACCCAGTCTCTATAAAATATTATAAAAATAGGGTACCCAATATAAGGGGAAAAATCTGGCGGTTGAGCGTGACCAAGGACAAGTCACCTCTTTGCAGAACCGTTGTCCATGAAACATTAGTCTCTGTTATGTACTGAACACCCGACCTGTTCACGGGTTGTAGTGGTACTGTTTTTAGTTTAAGTAGACTACGATATAATAATTAATAATGGACCTAGGTACTAAAGAATATCATTATTTCTTCAGCAATAACTTTGTGCCCGAGCCAAAGCGAAGAAATAAAATATCTTTTTACTCACAAGACAAAGCCGAATTAGCGAAATTATTGTTGGAATTAATGATATGCATAGCCTGAAAGGTGCAGACAAGATTTTATCCTTAGATGTGATATAAGAAGACAAGCTATTTTATTTAAGTTAGAGAGGAAAATTGTTAACTGGAAGATCTGATGAAGGATGTAATTAGTTGGGGGGGGGTGTGCCGACGTTTCAACCTAAGTTGTAGGCCGTCTTCAGGGCAAATTGAAGGAGAGACGGCTACGTGGACAGTACAACTATAGTTATACTGTTCACGTTGCCGCCTCTCCTTCAATTTGCCCTGAAGACGGCCTACAACGTTGGTCGAAACGTCTGCATTAATAATAAACAAATTATACTTATTCGGTGTTATTTATGACTGCATTCTACAACTAATTCCATCCTTCACTGTTTTATTTAATTTTTAATAATTTATATTTTATTTTTCAATGATTTTCAGAAATAAACAATACCATATACAGATATATATATAATATATATATATATATATATATATATATATATATATATATATATATATATATATACACAACAGATACATAGATACAGAATAAGAATAGTAAAGGTAGATGATAGTGTAGTACCACAGCCTTCCTATAAGCCATACTAGTCATAACCAAAACAGCTGAACTTAATGGCACACATTGAATAAGGTGCAGCAACCTAATCATGACCTCACCTACATGTTGGGCTACAATATTTTAGCAAAGTTGTCATCCTTGTTGCTAGTTAGAGATTATTTTCTAATTTTTAGGCTAGTTTGTAATGGATAGGGTGAAATGTAGTACTTTATTCCTAATTAATTGAGCCAAAAACACATGTTTTTGTACCAGCTGGAGATAAAAATTATTTTTTAAATATGTTTTTCACACGAATCTCGCAATTGCCCAAGCCAGCACCGCAGCCACTTATATACCGAATAGCACCTGCTGTGGCGCTGTACACTAAGAAGAAAGAGCATGGCGTGATGATAGCGATACACGTCCTGCGACAGCGCTAAATCTACTGGCGTAGAGGACTGTGTTGATGAGATAATTGGATCTGATAGGGCGCCTTCTGTCTTGTAGTCGAGTAGAGTCGGGGGTGGATTTGCTTATCTCGATGTTAACATAAAACATGGATTTATCTAGAGTGCAACAGGTTGAACAAAAAAAAAGAAAGAAAAAAAAAAGAGAGCATCGCGATACGTTCTTTATTCATTTATAGGTTATGGACGTAAATATCATACAAAACACCAATAAATGTTATATCGATGGTTTTTAAATAAATAATATGAATAAAATAGAACATGGAATTTAACAATGAAATTAATTAGGCAGTCTGTAATGGGGATTAAAATAAATAAGTGAAAACTCAAAACTCTATTTTGAATTCCTAAATATGTAAATTATTGTCTGAAATATTGGAATTTCATATTTAGTTAATTGTCATTATGAACATTAGCCTGATTTATTTATAAATCAAAACACACGAGCTCAATTAAAAATGTATATACAGCTTAATTAAAATCAACCGGCAAGAGCTGCAGGGCATGGATGTTTTGAGATTGCCTCCGTACCACTGCCAATATAACCCAATCGAATTGATATGGGCTCAAATTAATAGAGAAGTGGCCGATAAAAATAAAACTTTTAAATTTGCTGATGTGGAGAGGTTGAAGTGTGAAGCGATAGAAAATGTGACTCCTGAAGATTGGCGTAAATGTGTAGAGGATGCGGGAAATCTTCAACGTGCTGATTGGGGCAAAGGAATAGTACGGGATGAAATTATTGAACAAATATTAATAAATTTAAGTGACGAAACCACATCTGAGAGAATTTTCTGATGAACAGTAATTGTATTCTTAATTATACTTCATGATTGTTGTTAAGGCCCTTAACATTAAAATATTAGTTATTTTTAAGTTTAATTAAATTCCCTTGTTTTGTTTTTCATTACGATCTAATTAACCATTCTTGAAGTAAAGTTTTTTCTTTCTTTTGTTTATTTCGTATATTAATTATTGAAAGCAAAAATGTATAGTATTTATTTCAAAAGATATTTATCAGTTAAGCCTAGCAGAATATGATTTGTGTAAATAACATATGGTGTAAGTGAACAAACAAGTGCCTGTTGCCTACAGTGAACAACTGAAGTACGCCCTGTGATCTCGTCAGTTAGTTAAAGATAGTTAGTCAAGCTGGATGGTTGTACGCCTCTCGCTATCACCTATCGATTATCGCCACATCGATCATCCTTCGATTTTCGCCCGCATCGATCACATCGTTGATTTCGACTCCACCAGCTGCATTTGTTGACGCTCGAGGTACACGACGTCGTTATTTTCGCAATACACCTGCAGGTGATTAATATTGAACATTAATATTTTTCTTTATTTGGTATTTTAGATTCACTAATTAATATATTTAAAATTGTTACTTATAAACAGGCTTTGCAGTTTATTTTTTTTTTTATTCACCCAAATGAAATTGTTAATTATCAGGATTTTCTCAAATAGAAGCTTATAAAAATATTTAAATCATAACCTTTATGATATATTTTCTAAAGATTAATTTATTTATTTATAATTAAGGTGTTTCATTTATTTTGTATTTTGTTTGTTTAATTATTAAACCTTTTGTTTATTGTGATTGAATTAATTGTGATTTGCTTTCAAAAATTTCCTTAATATTTTATTTTTTTTATTTTTTTACATTTAACTTTTTCAGCTTGTGATTCGGATCAGCTTGAAACGGGGTTTGAGATTTGTAATTTTGTATCCAATATTGCCGCTCTCCCCATCAATTGTAAACAAAATTATTAGAAGGTTTTAATAAATTAAATTGTATAATAATCTATTTTAAATATAATGTAGTATGTTTATTAAATCTGAATCTTTATTCAAAAATAACTTTTTTGATCCTTACATTTAAATGCTGACCAATAAATATAGATGAAATATAAAAGATTCCTGGGGTGTCAGAAAGAAGGTCGATTTGGCAACACCGCATTTTCTTTGAGCCGCCTAATTTCATGTCGTCGATTATAAATTTTATTCAACATTACTTTTTTAGCGTACGATTTTCTCGATAGGTTAAAAAAAATAATCACGATATCTTAATTGAAAAACAATTAGCCATTACTGCAGACTATATAACAGTAACGTGAGATGTGCTATATATTGAGCGGCTAATCAGGCTAAGAGTGGCCGCTAGTTACCATCCCGCCTAATTGTCTCGTTGGAATCCATTCCGTACATTTCCCTCCAAATGGCCCATTCCAGTCTCCTTATCTTCCTCTATAGGCCATGTTCTCTTCCAGAATCCTCTCCAGTCTAGTCCCGGGATTAGCAGTTACTAGCAGATTAATCGTCGTAGCGAGGATTAATTTTCTAGCCGTTGTTTTTAGCGCCCCAAAGGTCGACGTGATCTGACTCGCTTCTATTTCTCTCCTAACGGGACCCGCGTAATAACAATACAGTCTGAAAGCATGCAAGTTCTTTTATAGCCTGGCCTCTCATTGCTATTTCTTTCCTCCAGGGAGTAGTGGAAAAGCGAATTGGCATCATTACTAAGTACATTGCGGTTTTCGAATCCCACTTTTTTTGCATATTATTTGGCTTTGATTTTTTTTTTTTTTTTTTTTTTTTGTTTTCTTATAGCATTCAAATAATAACATAAGGTATGACAAAACCGAAGGGTCAATGCTGATGCTACAATCGCGAATTGTAAATTTAATACTGATACGAGACTGAAAAGACATGAAACTGCTCGTCATTTTCGCCTACTTCAACATTTACTGGACAAATGCTCTAAGCTCCCAATTAATTACAAAAAGAATCAGTTAAATGACAGTTATCAGACCTATTTGGACATACGGAGTTGAGCTTTGGGGCTCTACTAAACCATCCAATTCATCTCGTATCCAAATCTACTATCTAAAATCCTTTGTAAAATCCTCAATGCTCCTTATTATGTCACAAACAAACTCATCCATCATGATCTTAATATCCCATATGTTGCTGATTTGGCCCAAACTAGATACCTATCCTTCCATGACAAGCTTCATACAAACTTGAATCCGCTAGTCTTTCAACTTGCTTCCCATACTATTCCTGATAACCCTCCGAGGCGTCTGAAAAGAAGATAGCTTCGAGACTTTCTACTATAGAACTTTATTGGAGTGCTACCGATGGGTAGTTTCTCCACAAGTGTTTTTCATGTCATATTGTACATATTAGCAGATTTACTTATTGTAATATTATTATAGTTGTAAATATCAATAAATTAAATTTTTTTAAATATATTGATGCGTGTAAATATTGATATAAATATCATTCGAGCAAATAAAGAAAAACTTCAAGTCACGATTACAGCTGATATTAATATCTAAAGCCCCACTACAATAAGTGCTTAGGTCAGATTGTATTCAAAATGATTTTTTGGTGCTTAGAGAAGCGTGTTATTTTAGGAGTGAATAAGGGGTTAAGTCAGACATTAGCTAGAAAAGGAGTTACTGCTTACATTTCAACTTTATTTCAAGCCAAAAACTAAAAGTACGACACCATTGTGCTACTCTCAATACAGTTAACTAGTTCTGGACAACACCTGACTTAACCGCTACCGGGGCTGTTGATATACCTGCTACTAAACCACTACATCCTTAATAATATTTTACTTTTTTACTTTTAGAGTAAGAATTTACTTAAAACATATTACTTTAACAGTAGTCATTCTAGAAGACTCCATATTCAATATTTGAAACTTCTTTACTATAGATTCATTTATATATTTATTGTGAATGGAACCAGAAGGATCACGCTATCGTATATCCAAAACTTCCTTCATCATTTCTCCGTCCATTTAATTCCTGGTTTCTTCAATGCTTCTTTCTCTGAGACTACTATCCACTTTTCTACTTGTATCGAATATATATACACACACACATATATATATATATTCGATACAAGTAGAAATTCCTGTATAAAAGGGTTTAGACCGAAGCGTAGGCGGGAAGATTATCCTAAGCACAATCTTCCCGCCTACGCTTCGGTCTAAACCCTCGAATGTTTATGAATAACTAACTTCTTTGTACTAGATTCGTTACTGAAGTACAAAATACAAAGTTCAAATTTATGATTCGAATGAGACAACAAAGGTGCAATATTCACAAGTTGCCCAGAGAGGGGGAGGGGAGAGCAAGGTACCAATAGCCAGTGTAATTTTGGCACCCTCTCTTCTCTTCCGAGCAGATTGGAATCGTGTTGCCAAAGGTCCTCTTGTTTATATAATAACCTGCAATGGAATATCCTTCTCGGGACGGCGGGTTCGTTACCCCCTGATTCAATTAAACGAGCCATTTCCAGCCGAGTCGTCCCACAGGCCCTCGTCTCCATTGCGCTGTGTACATCGGGACAATGAGCCGTAATAAGATTAACTAACCCTTCTGCATGAAATGCCTGCCTCCTCCCCCGGTGTTTGTCTTCGCCATCAGCCAGTGTTGGCAGGGGGGTCGTGTCAGTCTTTCTTTTAAATATCTATATGACCTTCCCGTCTAAGTAAATTAAATTCTTAATTGACAGCCATGACGAATATAGTGAAAAAGGTAAATATTATTAAGGACGCAGTGGTAACATGTTTCGTACAGTGATGATATCTTGTTTTTAGCGGAAATAGTTTGTAATATTTGAGAATTTCATATGACCATCTTCTCTATATTTGAGCTATTTATGTTCTGAGTTGCTGTGTCAAAACCTCAAGGTTCAAATCCGGTCGTGGTAGATCATTTATTTAATCTTTTTAATCTGGCTAGGAGACTCTCCTTGGGCTCATCCATTTTCTATAAAGTGAGTACCCTTAATTGGGGGGGGGGGGAAATCCTAGCGGTTTGATTTTTATTTTTTTGGAGGACCAGTAGAGAAGTATACATCTGCACTCCCAATGAATAAGACAAATTTTGTAAAAAAAATCAGTTAATTAAAGTGGAGACGCGTCATTCACGAATATACTTAGGTATTAGTTCGTTTCCTTTTTAATATTCTTTAAAATAAAAATAATCGTGAGATTTAGAACGAAAATATAAGTGTAATTACGGGAAATGCGTATGTTTCAGTAATTATTTCTCCAATAAATGAACATTTAAATAAACATTTTTAAGTATATATGATGATATGAACCTACTCAGCATGTCTATATCTCTTCTTTAACCTATATACAGTCGGTATTAGTTACCATATACTGTCCTGTGTTATACAATTATTTTATTTTCGAGAATATTGAAAAGAATACTTGGAATAAAAAAACTTGATTAACTTAACTCGAAGCGAAAATCTTCGGATCTGATAGCTGAACATTCTTTCCCAGAACTGAAGAATTCAGGGATTTGTGATGAAATAAAATCTCAAATTGTACCCTTAAGGAAGTTTTCCTAATTTCTGAACAAATAGTAATCTGTTGAAGATTATTCTGACGGACAAGGTGTGTCTGGGACTCCGTAATCCAGCTCGTTTAGTGGCTTCATGACCTGTCGTGAAAAATGTTCAAACATTGAAAGCTGTTTTAAGTAATATACATTTTTGATGCATTCTGTCAATATCTCTACAGTATAATTTGATGTGATGGCTTCACCTCGGGATAGAAAAGCGAAAATAATTATTTATAATTTCTTGTTAATTGTTTTAATATTTAAATATTTTTATTCCAGTTCCGGTTCTGGACATATATTTTCTTTTCAAATAAACATATTTAAAATTATAAAAATTAATACAAAAATAAAATAAAATAAAGTATAATAATATATAATGGCGTAAGTCAATAAGACCCTAATTAAAATAATGTTCAATGAACATTATCCCCCGTGTATACATCATTGCGAGAACACGGGGATATGGGATCAGTGAAGAGAATGGATTTGTTCGACTGAGATACGAGCCAGGATAGCTGAGGTGGCAGAGCACCATGGGAGGCCCGGGTTCGAGTACCGGTCCTGGACATATCTTTTCTTTCAAATAAAAATATTTAGAAATTAATTAATATGTGCTTGAGATCTTTAATGTCCTTAGAATAAATAGAAGATAAAACTTGTGAATATTTGTGAAAGACGACAACATAATATTAATGTTTTACTCATCTGAGTGCTAAAATATTTCTATGTATTTAAACTAAAATAATTACATTATAATATATTTAAATGTCAATGACTATTTTCCTTGAAGAAGTGTCTAATTGAGCACTCAACCCGTTAAAACAGAGATAAGGCATTTCTAGTGAAATTAAATTGCATAAAATTAGGAACTCTAATTTGAATTAGCAACAATGTAATATATCTCTTCATTATTGCGAGGGATCTTGAAGAGAGAGAGAGGCTCTTGATGGAAATGTTTATAATCTTCTTAGGGCGACTCATCCCCATTAGTGGCAAAGCGGCTTAGGGCGACTTGTTCCAGGGTCAATATGGTCGGTTTTCCACTGGTGGAATTCCACCTAATTGAAATTAGTTCCGAGGTTCGGCTTTCCCGGGTGGGAGGTAGGGATCCTGAGCAATAGGTACATGATCGAATCTCACTATGGCAGAAAAAATATAATATTAAATCTGTTCACAGCCTCAAATCGTCTACCTGCACACTCGTTGGCTTCGAAACAGTACAGTCTCTTCCATGTACCATGGTCCGCAAATGGAATTAGTGCACTTCTGTTGTACACTCTGTTTCTGTTTACAGAATGAAATTATTAATCCTATTTTGGGGGGTTTTATATACTATAACTACAATTGAAGGAACACCAAATATCAAAGGCCATCAAATATGACCAAGGAAACAAGTGATTTTCATGTAATTTTTGTTATGAGTTTCAACTTGAACTTTCGGGAGCCTAATCTGCAAGAAACATTACCAACGCGTTCGGTTTGTAACGAACGAGCCATTGGGCGTTGATTTGCAACTTATGCAATACATTTTCAAATTTATTAATAAGTTTAATAATTCATTTCTACTTTCTAACCAGAAGTGAAACCATACCGGTTATAAAAAAAGAGACGAATATATATGATACATTATATCAGTCAATGGTACAATAAAATTATACCAAACACTTATATAAAATAACAAAAAAAAAATCTAAAAGATACTTTATTTATTTTGGTAGCTATGGGTCCGTCCAACTAATGACTCACGAATGGAAATTTCCAACTGAAAAATTAAAGTGACTTCAAAAGCAGAATACTAAGGTGAGTCTAATCGCCTGAAATTTCATCGAAATCGATACATCAATATCAAATAGGAATCGATTAATAGGCGGAGTTCCGAGAAAATTAGTATCTTCGTGCTATATTCAGCATTTGAACACTTTGAAATGTTTAGAACCAATGAACCATTTGGACCAATAAAGTATAGAAATAATAGTAACGAGTATAGGACCAAAATTTGAAAAACTGGAATACAACAGCTTATTTTTAATTGAATTTATTAAATTTTTTTTTTAAATTTATTTATTGATATCTACAACTGTATTACAATAATACAACAAGTAAATAGAATGCGTGTTACATAATGACATGATAATGACAAGTAGAGAAACTACCCACTGGTAGTACTCAAATCAAAGTTCAAGTAAGGAGGTCACGTGGCCATCTTCTTTTCAGGCGCCTCGGAGGATTATCGGGAATTGAAGAGGAAGCTAGGTTTGAAACTAGAGGGTTTGAGTGGGAATGAAGTTTGTTATGAAAGGATAGATACCGGGTTCGGGCCAAATCAGCAACAAAAAGGACATTAAGGTCGTTATGGATGAGTTTATTCTTAACAAAATAAGGAGCATTGAGGATTTTACGAAGGATTTTGGACTGTAAGGATTGGATACGAGAGGAATTCGATGGCTTAGTGGAGCCCCAAAGCTCTACTCCGTAAGCCCAAATAGGTCGTATGATGGTCATGTAGATGAGTCTTTTGTAGTTAATTGGGAGCTTAGAGCGTTTGTCTAGTAAGTGCTGAAGTAACCTGAAACGTCGTGCGGTTTCTTGTCTTTTCAGTCTTGTGGCGACTTTGTTAAGTCCTGTAAGGATTAGTTGCCACGTTGCTGCTTTAGCAAACGCCCACCAGTTAATAAATGTCTATTTATAATAGTCACTCACCTCACAATCCTTGATTAATATATGTTCATATTGTTAATAAACTATAATCCTACACATTTTCAGTTGTAGCTGTTCAATTGTTCATCTATAAATGGTAACAAATGTGGAGCGTCATTAACAGTGAACTGTGTATGCGGCCATGACACTTGATACTGAATTTATTAAATATGAAAATATTTTTAAATTTTATATTTAAAAAAAAAAAGTTTATATTTCTGAAGATGGGGCATTGCGTTCAAACGATAGAAATGTGATCAGAGAGAAAAAAAATTACAGTTAAGGTATTGCTGAGTAAAATTTCATTGATGAATCTCATAAATACGTCATTGCTGTTGCTATTTCGTAGGCCATGGGCCCTTCTATCTTTAAGCTCCCTTAGACCTCTCACTTAAGACTTCTTTTCACCGCCTATCAAGTATTTGGAGGCTGAACGACCCTTTTTATTCAATAAAGTGTGAAGTAGTTAAAGTCCGGATAAAAAGCATTTTACCTCAGAAAGATCCATAACTATTAATATTAGTTTTTGAACTCAAGATATGAGAGTACAGCATTCAATAAATCTGAGGTTCGAATGAGCCTTGAAGCCTCATTGTTGTTAACGGGAGGAACTTACAAAGGGTTTCCACTAATCGTACTAACATCACAAGTGGGATCTTCGGCAACCAGGTTATACAATTATTGAAACATTGGCGAAAAAATTTTAGACACTTTTCTAATATCAAATCAACTTGAATTCAAATTTTTCAATCCTAAAACTCGTTTAGTTGAAGGTTAATTGGGCAGAAAACAAAGCGATACACGAATCTATTGGATGTATAGTTAGTAAACTCAGTGTATGGTGGCTAAGATACTGATCTGTATGTATCGGGTTCGAAGCCGGCTTTATCAGATAAAATATTCATTCAGTTATCGGCAGTGAATCGACCCTATAGTTATAGCCGGGCGCAAGCGAAAAATTACCAAATAATATACCATTCGGCCAAATTTCTTACAATCAAAAGGGCAGTGTTCTATTTTCTGAATTCATCCAAAACAAAGTACGTTTTCCTTATTTTCTATATAAGCCTGTATAAAATATTTGTAAAAAAAAGAAAATTAAAATTAGGGATTTAGCTGGAACTGATAAAGATGCAATCGCTTTCTTTCTAGAGAAAGTTATATTGGCAATGATTGCAACATGCGATCAGAATCATGAAATGAAACCGTCTTTTTCTGATGGAGTATGTTGGCGGTGCCATTTTTCAACTTGCCGCACAAAGAAGAGCGTTCACGTCCAGATTCAGTTTCCTAACATCTTTGAGATTTATTTAGTTCTGGGGCGAAGAGATGACATCAGTTAAATGGTGTAAAAACAAACAAAATATGAATATTAATCATAAATTAGAACAACTACTTTAGAGAAGTTTGTGTAGAACTATTAGCGGAAAGTAAGCAAATTAAATCGCATTTTGCATTCTTTGACAATAGAACTTTCTCTTGAAAGTAAGATACTGAATTTTTTTTTTCAGTTTTAGCTAAATCCAAAATTTTCGTCATTTTTTTACAATTAAGACTGAAGAAAAAGATGATGGTTTTTTTAAAAATTAATTCAGAGAATAGGCTACGTGGCCCCAAACATTTGCGCCCGGAAAAAGTACCCGAAATACTCTAAATTTGTGGAAATATTTGTCTGTTGATGGAGCGTATTCTTGGCGAAATCATCTTTTTGTGCAACCGTTGGGTTAGAAACAGTAACTAAATCTGTCATGTACTGAATAATAAAACTGTTCTTGAATTATATTGCTATAGTTGTTTGTTTTGTTTTTTAGCTTTTTATTATGTATAGATAAAATGGTAGTTGTTTTTCTCTCAGTAAGTGCTTGTATAAAATATTCAATTGTAGAAAAGCACTGTTATTCAATTGTTTTGTTTCTAACAATCGATTAGCCATTTTCTACTTTTGAATATTTTATATTGCCACTTAGAGAGAAAAAAACGAACGGCAATCGGTCGTCTGGTAATAAATGTATGTGTTAAGGCCAGATGGTTATTTTGATTTGCTGGAGTGGTGTTTATTTTAATCGTAAAATAAAACAATAAATATTTCGTAAAAGAACAATTTCCTTTTATTTTCACCTTTTGTAAATATAGTAATATAAATGTTTATTTTCATATTTTATTATTTTTTTATTATTATCTTTTTTGTTATTGTTTAAATAATTAATAAAATTTATTTATAAGTTTAAGAAGAAAAAAAAGACACATGCCGACGGTGGATTCGATCGGCTATTGTTTACGTCGATTTAATCCAGACAGTGTTGGCCCGAATGAGTCCATAATATAAACACAATAGTGTAGTTGTTTGGTGGACTTCAACTAGTCTAATTCGCTGCCCCAGTGCAGTTCAAGTTCAACCACAGGACAGGATCGGTGTGTCAGTCGGTTCGACCACTTCGAACCGACCCGATATTTTGACCCTCGCTCGCCCTGTTGGAGTGAGGAATTTTATGGACATTTTCTCTCGCCCTGCCGAGGAGAATTCATAGACGTTTTCGTCGCCCCGCGATGAAAATCCTATGTCGTCTCAAACACCCAGCTCGCCCTGCCGAGAATCTACTATCTACGGACATCTACTGCGACAGACAGATAAGAGTTTTTTATTTATATCGTTTCAGCTACAAAACGTGATAAACCTTTATTATTTTGTAATAGACTTTGTTTGCACATTTTTTTATTTGTAATTAATGGACTTAAATTTATTATCGTAGGATTGAATAATAAGTGTTTTCTTTTGATATTAATTACTTGTTTATAATTTGGTTAGTATTTGTAACTTCATTTTTCTCACTATAAAAACGATGAAATTGTTTTCTTGTTTTAATCATTCTTTGGATTATTTTCTATTATCAAAATTATTAGTTGCTTAATTTATAAAAGTGATTTATGTTTTTTTTTTAAATAAATGGTTACATTTAATATGACATGCGATCTGGTAATTGAATCAGTGTTATTTCCCTAACATATTTCGGGGCTCTCATCGAAAGGTCCATTAACTATTTCGAGGTTGCTCAAACAGTATGTTTATATGTATAAAAATAAACATGTATTGAAGGAAAAAGGTTACGGGTTCACGTCACCGACATGCTCTTGACGTATTGCGAGTGGCTGGCGACGCCTAGCGGCCTGTACATGATTTATGCAGTTGTTTAATCATCTTTAATTCCAATGATATAAGGATAATAATATTTTAATAAAATATCGTTTGGCAGTTGCCCTATTCATATTGCAATAATAATCTTCAAACGCTAAGAACTAGTTAAAACGTTTCGTTTTTATCAGAAAAATCCTGACTTTTTCATTTCTGGGATTGAAATTTTAATATTTGGGGGGAGGAGGAGGGGGGGGGGAATTTGATAGCACGTTGGAAAAATATATAGAAAATTAGTTTGCAGTTGATAGAGTAAGTTATTGATATTTCGTTGTGAGTTTGTGCAACCAATCATACGAGTATGTTTTGATTAATAAATGAGGCGTTGAGATGCAAAAGGGGATAAATCCAAATTTGAAAATATTTGAGTAATCACAAACATATGCATAATTTAGGTTGTCATGAAATGATTATTAATTTGAGACAATTATTTTTAGAAAAATTAGATTGGCTTTGACATGTTTAGAATGGTGAAACATGTACCACCGCATAGAGGGCGCTAAATTTGTGAAAAACATTTAAAAAAATAAAAAAATATAAAACATGGATTTATCCCTTTTTGCATCTCCACGCCCCAATGAAATAATTGAAAACGTGTATATATGTGAAAACAAGTCTAATTATAGAAATTTAATTTCATAATTACAAATTATGAAATTTAAATAATTCTGACAATAATTGATCTTTTTCCTAAGAGTTTCCTTCAATATAAAATTTCTTGTTTATCTTCCTCCCTTGTATCCATCTTTTTCGTGGCCATCCTCGCCGTTTTCTCCCTTCAGGACTCCAATTGAAAAATAAATCGGGCAATCTTCCTTCCTTCATTTTTCTGAAATGACCATACCATATCATTCCCTCTGTTCTCTATATTGTGGTTTGTTTTGATGAGTTTGCATTCACTCCTTAATTATGGCATTATTCTTTCTTTCTTGCCTGGATGCCTTAGCAGCTCTACTCCAATAGTCCATCTCAGTAGCAAGTAACTTTTTTCCTAGAGCAGCGTTTATCGTCCATGCCTCTGCTCCATGTAGCAATATTCTTTCAATTATAGGCTTATATTTGAGCTTATTGGTATCTTTCGTCGTATTATTGCTCCAAAGGACCGAGTTAAGGATACCAATTGCTTTGCGTATTGTTTCTTTGTTCATTTAAGGTCAGTTTTATGCTGCTGTGGCTGATCGGACGATGCTACAATGGGAGCTATAAATTTTGCCTATCCAGGTTTAATTAGGATAGTGATTTTTAACGAGTACCTGACATCAAACAGGCTCGGTACCCCCGTTTAACGTTCCTTCCGAAGGACGGCATAACCAGGGTTTTTTTACTCTCTTTACAAAATCCTAGGGCCACCTGCTGGGCTAGGAACCCACTATCTTGGGCTTAGTAGTTTGTTACGCTAACCACTAGACCACAGGTCGTCCCTTTGCGTTAACTTTTATTTTATCTCTTTTTCGGACCTTCCATTCCTTACCATTACAGATCCCAAATATTTAAAATTATCAACTATTTTTACTACATTCCCTTCAATAACAAGGTCTGTGGGGCATTTCTGATGACTAGCTTGATATTTAATTTTTTTTTTTATGAGGGGGACAAAACCTTCCGGAGCTATGTGGTTTGACTCTCCCCCCCAATTGAACATGCCGAAGCCAAATATCCACTAGGCCAGAGGCGCTGTAGAGTCGCAGCGGACCAGCACACAATGCCATTAGGGGGGTCAAGTTGGGGGGGTGCAGGTAAATATTTGAGGGCCGCTTTCGATTATTGAAATTTAATCCTGACTGCATCGCCCGGGCGTGCCGTTGTCGTTGCACCTTATGTAGTGTGTACTTCATCATATCCCCGATTCCTAAATTAGGATATTTTCGATGGAAATTCGCATATTTTTATTAATTTCAATTTTTTTTTCACTGAAACTGATTTAAATGAACTAATAATTCATATAACCTATTCACAGACCGGTTGATTACATTGGAATTGAAAGAGAAACCAAAAAACCTGTGAGAGATGATGGACTTTCTTGTCGATGCACACAAAATTAGAGACTATCCAATCGGATCATTGAAGAAATGGCTCCGCCCCCGGACACGTAAATCTATAAATACTGAAGTATAGAAGGACATTTTCCGTCTCAGATTAAGCCCTGAAGAAGCCAGCTCTAGGTATAGCGAAACGTTGGCAAAGTATTTGACGACACGGTCAAAACCAGAAGGAATACTTTATAATGGATAAAAAAGGGTATTTATATTGATTTTTTTTATTATAGAAACCCAGAAAGCTGTATAACAAAGTTTAACAGTTGAAGGTGTAACCAGAAACCACTCATAATAATCATGCGATCAGATTTTAACATATTACATTACCAATCAGGACAATAATAATTAGTATAGGGCTTTCATTAAAGTTTTAAAATAAAATAAAAAATATGATAAATATCTGATGAGAACAAATAATTAGTAAGTCACCTAAACTATTTATTAATACAATATTACAGAATATTATAAAACAGTCCGTAAAGATCGGAAAATGGAAAACTATCCCAATTACAACAGGTTTTCTGGCGTGTTTATTCATTTAATGGCACTTTATGCTGATACGGCTAATTGGACGAGGCTTTAACGAGTATACGATACGGTACAAGCTTGGGCCCCCATTTTACGATCCTTCCGACAAACGGATGAACCAACTACTAGGCTACTTGTTGGTGATCCAAATGTGTTGGGCATAGAAGGTTGTGATGCCACAGGTGACCCTTTTTCTGGTGTTTACAAGGGAGCGAAAACCTGGACACATGAGTTCTCACACACCCACCTTAATCTCCAGACCTATCTCCAACGGATTTCCATCTGTTCACAAATTAGGACAATTTCCATAAGGGGAAAAGTTTTGACAATGATTCTGAAATGCACTTTCTGACTTTGTTTCATCACAAAATCTTGAATTTTTTGGTTGTGGGATTGAAAATTTGATGAGACTTCAGGAAAAATGTTTAGAAACTGAGGGTGAATATTTTGAATAAAATTGATTCCATAAAGATGTGTAGTAATGTAAAACTTATTCTTGTGAATAAAGCAATATTTACACCTAGCAATGTCCCTACTCCTTCTCGACAATGCGTGCTGTGTAACAAGTAAAATCCTGAAGTGTGTAATTTGAACCGTGTCTCCGAGGAACTTATGGTAATAAAAAGTCTGTTTAGACTGCCGGAGTAACAGAAGAGGAAAGACTGTCGTGGATTTCCGTAGGAAGGAGTAAAAAGTGAGGAAATAAAAGTGCTGGGCTAAGGTTGCGAAGAGGGAGCGAGAGAGAGAGAGAGAAGAGAGAGAGAGAGAGAGAGAGAGAGAGAGAGAGAGAGAGAGAGAGAGAGAGAGAGAGAGTGAGAGAGAGGGAGCGAGAGAGAGAGAGAGAGAAGAGAGAGAGAGAGAGAGAGAGAGAGAGAGAGAGAGAGAGAGAGAGAGAGAGAGAGAGAGAGAGAGAGAGAGAGAGAGAGAGAGAGAGAGAGAGAGAGAGCGAGTGCGAGAGATGGTAGGGGTCGCAATTTGCTAGGCTGAAGTAGGCAATGTAATGCCGGTCGTTTCGTTCCACTTTCCCTGTCCGCACCAGTTGCCACTACTTCACTCTCACCTAAGGGTTTGCACCTTGGCCAGTAAAAAATATTCTCATTTCTAGCGAATAAAGTATGTTTTAACGACTAAAATAATAATAATAATAAAGGATTTCTATAGATACAAAAACCCTTTTTTTGTCCAAGTTATCATTTATTTATTTTTTCTTTAACATGTAGACGTTTCGACCCATGTGGTCATTCTCAATACATGTTTTTTATCATCATTCAGTTAGCCGAATTCAATCCGCAAAAATACATCTTATTTTTTTCTTGTTGACCAATATTTAAATGAAGAAAGAGGAAGAAGGCTGGGTGGTGTAAATAATCTTTTACTGTAAATAATCTTTTACAGTAGCTGACTATGGGTGACCCCACCCAGCCTTCTTCCTCTTTCTTCATTTAAATATTGGTCTCCAAGAAAAAAATAAGATGTATTTTTGCGGATTGAATTCAGCTATGATGATAAAAAACATGTATTGAGAATGACCACATGGGTCGAAACGTCTACATGTTGAAGAAAATATAAATAAATGATAACTTGGACAAAAAAAGGGTTTTTGTATCTATAAAACAAAAGAAAATAAAATTCAAGTACAGTACCTTAAACCATTAATATTAAAGGAGTTCTTAAAGCGAGAAAGACATAAAAATTCATTTAGTAGTGGATGTCAAGTAAGGTTGATCTTCACCGATCCGCATATCGAATGAAAAATTTAATTTTAATTAAATAAATTAGGGAGCGGAGTTGCTCAGTGGTAGAGTGCCTAGTTACCATGCCGGAAATCCTGGGTTCAAATCCCGCTGCTGGCAAGACTTTTATTTAATCTTTTAACATATATAGGTGGATGCTATGGGATCTAGTACACTTCCGGGGCTACACCCAGTCTCAATAAGGTGGGTACCCAATATAAGGGGGGAAACATATGGCGGTTGAGCGTGATCTAGGACAAATCAGCTCCCTGCACAACCGTTGTCCAAGAAACAGTATAGTTTTTACCCAGTAATGAACCCTTTTTTATGATTAATCGAAATCACTAATTTTTTTTGTTTTTAATTTCACTGATTCCAACTAAATTCCAACGGAAAGCATAAAGCATACGTAACATAGGTAACAGTCAGGATGCTATTGTCTTTTAGTCACTATTGGCTGGTTTCTAAGTATAAACAGGTACGTTTTAGTATTTATAGAAAAACAGAAACTGGAATTACTTTGCATGACTACTTGCATTTAGAGCAATTTCCCACAAAACAACCTAGTTCGCCTCTCCAAAGATAAACTCTGGATCTCTTTCTGTTCTTTTATATGGTATTAGCAAAAAGTGTGCCATTAATATCTATAATTTATTTCCATTAAAAAGTACAAATGTAGGAATTATCAACAGCTAATAAGAATTTCTTTTAAAGTTAACTACAAATACAATAATTAATATTTAAAATAATCAATCTAAGCTCCCAGTTAATTGCAAATGGCAATCATTAGACCCATCTGGACATACGGAAAAGAGCTTTGGGGCTCCACTAAACCATCGAATTCCTCTCCTATTCAATCCTTACAATCAAAATTCTCCGTAAAATCCTCAATGCTCTTTACTTTGTAATGAACAAAATAATCCTTAATGACCTCAATGTCCCTTTTTTTGCTGATTTTGCCCGAATCCGATATCAATCTTTTCATGACAAACTTCATTTCCACTCAAACACACTAGTTTCAAACCAGGCAACCTCTTCAATTCCTGATAATCCGCCGAGGCGTTTGAAAAGAAGATGGCCTCGTGACCAGTTGAACTTGTTATTAGAGTACTACCACTGGGTATAGTTTCTACTTTTCTTTCATGCTAATATTTACTAATCATTCTGTTTACTTGTTGTAGTAGTATAATACAGTTGTAAATTTCATTAAATAAATTATTTAAAAAAATGATAATAATCAATAATTAATAGTTTTCGGCATTTAAAATATTAAATATTCTTCAAGATTTAAAATATTTAATTTAAAGTATAGTGATAAATTTTGCTATGCATTAAAATTCGTGATCAATCTTCTCTACCTTAAAAAATAAATATGATTCTTTTATTCTCCTTTTGTAATTTTTCAATTTTATTCATAGTTTAAATTTGTAATAAATCTTTTATTACAAGTAACTATTGAAAACGATTTACTGTTCAGAAATAGTTAGAAAAATAGTTCGGGAGTGAGAAGAGATTGGGTTAGGGGCAATGGGCTACCTCCAGCGCAAGGCCTCACAGTCCTGCGGGTCTGGCCTGCGATTGCCCCTTAACCCAAGAGTAACATTTTGATCAGATAACCATACTTTTTAAAAGTACCCATTAAATAAAATATATTTTCATAATATTTATTTTTTATTATTTTTATTAATGTTTTATTAATTGTAATTATTTCTAATTATAATGTCAATTATATTAATATTTTAACAATTATAATAATCGTTATTATTTTAATTATATTTCTCTTCAAAACAAAAATATTTAAAAATATATTTTCATTCGGAGACCTCACGGTTAAAAAGATAAAAAAAACAGCGGTTAATAAGCAGTCATGAGAACTGCCGACAAAAGAAATTTTTTTGAATTTCTAAATCAATTATTGTCTGAATAATTTAAATTTAAATAAATAACATATTTAGATCCTTTGTACTTTCAATCATTTCATAAAACAATATATTTAAATATTGCAAATATAATCGTTTAAGGGAAATGAAAAGATGGTAGTAACCAGTTACGGATGATTTAAATTAACATGGTTTAAGTTATCAATTGCACCTGATTTAATGATGATAATTTAATGATTAAGTTATTAAGATTTAATGGTCATGGTTTAATAATAAGGTTATTATGATTAAGTTGATTGATTTAATAATTCAGTTATTAAAGTATCATGTTAACTTTAAAGTTATCAAATGCACAACTATTAACCGACCTTTTAGTAAAATATAATCATTCTCATCTCAATGGAATTGTAACCTTTAAAGTATAGTTGATACAAATAAAGAATATAATTCATACACAGGCCGCTAGGTGTCGCTAGATTCGATCATGTCCAAAGATCACACAAAGTCGCTAAATAAGCTTTTACTACAAAAACCAAATTAGTATAGACGATGAAAAAATAATGCTAATGCCAAAAGATATAGGGCTCGATGAATTATGTACCCAAAATAAGGTGGAAAATCTTGCTGATGAACGTAATCTAGGTAGATCACCTCACTGCACAAACGTTGTCCAGGAAACGATACAGTCCCTATCATGTACTGAACCTAACACCCTCCATGGAGTTCAGGTCTCTCTCTCTCTCTCTCTCTCTCTCTCTCTCTCTCTCTACATATATATATATATATATATATATATATATATATATATATATAAATATTCATACAAAGTGATGATTTCTCTATGGGTAAGTAAGTAAAATTAATTAATTTATACGATTGGAATGGATTCCATCGGATTCGGCTCAAGAGAATCTATTCCATCTCTAACCTCTAATGACTGGCTGAGCGTGTGCCGATGCAGATGCCACCCCCGCCTCTCCGATTAAGAACCACCCCCAACTACTCCCCCCTCCAAAGACGGCGGTGCTGACGCTGCAGCCGAGCGGATCTCCATTTAGCGGAACGGAACGGCAGCCTCCCAGCGATAGGCAGTTTTAACATCCTCAGCAGTACCATCTACTAATTCCTCTTCTCCCCTCAATCCCTCATTCCTCTCTATAATCCCTTCCTTAATATCTCTTCATCCAAGCCTTCATCTACGCCACTCACAGCTCATCAACTTCGCAATTACAGGGGCATTGATTGTCTCCCCAACGACGTCACTAAGGGGATAATAATAATTCTCGAGTTTAATGAACACGCCTAAGGAGTTTCATATATATACTTAAATAAACTACGCCATTGAAAAAAACTGAACCCGTGGGGTTCAGTACATGGTAGATACTGCACTGTTTCTTGGACAATGGTTGTTAAGGGAGATGAATTGTTCTAGATCACGCCCCACCATCAGATATTACATTATAGAGATATTATAAAGGCTGGGTGAGCCTCGTGAGGGTTCTAGCTGCCATAGGACCCATCTCCGGCCGCTAACAGATTAAATAATAGCCTGCCAGTGAGCGGGATTCGAACCCAGGACCAGGCATGGCAACTTAGTGCTCTACCACTGAGCCGGTCTGCTCTCAACTGCACAATTAAACCGTACTATGTATTGTTAAGAAACTTAAGAAAATTTAAATTAAAAAAAAAATGAACAGCGCAATCAAACCGTAAAAAGATTTGGGATTGGCCCAGCTGAAGAATATTTAAATTTAAAAACACGAACTGCACAATTAAGCTACAAATGTGCTGAAATAAATTTAACTTCAGAAAACTTATAATAACAAAAACAACCTCAACTCAAAACCCAATTCAAATTTTTGAATAATTAAAAATTGAAATAGGTCGGATGTATAAACTTATATTACTAAAACCAAATTAACTACGTCTATTATTTATTGGAATAATGACAAAAGTTGAAATAAAAAAAAAATCAAGCTTTTTCAATTGGTTAATAAAGGAATTTTAATACCATAATACAATTCGAATAGTTTGCTTTACCTATTATTGCCAATACTCAAATATTTATTTGTTTAACTCACATGGAACTTTAAATTAAATTTGTTAAAAAATTATATTTTTTACCTATGATATTGTTCTTTTGTAGGAGCCATATATGAAAATTAAAATGTATACACATTATTATTTACTTCCTATTAAAATTACAATTAATAAAATTATTTTTAAAAATATACCTCTACAACCCGTGAACGGGTTTGGGGCTCAGTACATGGTAGAGACTGTACTGATTCATGGACAACGGTTGTGTAAGGAGGCGATTTGTCCTAGGTCACGCTCAAACGCCAGATTTTCCCTCCTATTTTGGGTACCCACTTCTTGGAGATAGGGTGAACCTCAGGTGGGTCCTAGATCCATATGATCCATCTCCAGCCGAAGACTTGCGAATTATTCTTATAAATATAATTTATATAAGGCTTGGCTGACATACATTTCGATACTTTACGATAATATTTTATGGTCTTTATTATCACAAAACCTTGTTCCCCTCCATTCACGGATGAAGAGTGGATTTTTTTTTTTTTTAATTTACGGCATCTTAAGAAGATTATTCCCCGATAGGGAGAAAAAAAATCTCTCTCTTCCCCAACGAGCTCGTAGAACATTTTTCATTAGTCGGAATTAATTGCAGTTAATCCGGTTGTGGTGGCGGGTTCATTAGGCGAGGCTCGAACCCGGGCTTAAGTAGCCGTGGCTTTTTATAAAACCCTCGGCCCCAGAGCGAGTCTCTTTGTTCGGAGCTTAATAACTCCTCTATAGAAAGACCTTTCCTCTCCTGCCCTGAGCTCTGCCGTTCTGATTGCAACCACTTGTGTATGTATACAATGTATTTATTAATAATAACTATATTACAAAAAGGTAGAGCTGTAGTCCTCTGTGTGTAGAGCGACGTGTTGCGGAGCTGAAGGTCCTGGATTGAAATCAGGATGTGGATGATAAATTGTCTAATCTGTGAACAGAAATAGATGGACTGACTCTATGGGATCTGGAGTCACTCCTAGGGCCCAACCAGCCTGAATAAAGATTTCTCTAGTTTGGAGAAAACTTGGCGGTTGAGCCTGATAAAGGACAATTATACAGAACTCATAATCATTATTTTTTAGTGGCACAGGTTTTTTTTAAAAATAATAATAACCATATTTATTTGAGTAATCATACAAATGTCATCTGGCACACATTGTACTTAAGCAAGATTTAAGTGTAAAATAAAAACGATTTTTTTTTTATTAATACTAGCTTTTGCCCGCGACGATTTTAAATAGAAAGTTATGTTGAGTTTAAACGGAGAGTGAATTTTGAATTCCATAAAGGAACTCTATATTACAAACGATGACTTAGAGCATTTGTGAATTCAGCCAGCGTACCAATGCTTATCGCTTTGTTGACAGATTTTAATAATTGTCCAATTTAATACTAAAAGGCATAATTACAGAACTATCGATAAGTTTTCTATTGAAATCCACCATATAATATAAAAAATTGTAATATCTAGGGGTTTATTTTGCAATATCATGAATACAATTATTATTATGTAAAAATTTAAAGCCTGCTTACTTATTAACTTAACATGTTACGATTTATCGTATTTTAATCTTTTAGGGGTCGATTTTCCAAAAATAAAAACACATATTTTTTTATTTTTAATTTAGAAGCGAAATCTAAAATTTCATGATGCTCGCACTAAAAATGACTTTTTTTGTTTATTACAAACGTTTGTCACCTTTTTCACATTATTAGTGAAGATGAAAGGCCAGGTAGTAGAGGGCAACGAAGTGAATAGGTTGTGCATTCGGATGACTCATCCTTACCTGGTAACTAAGCCTTCCCTCCTTAGGACAAACTAAAAAAAAAAATTACTTCGAGTATAATTCACGAACGCCTGGACCAATTTCGATTTTTCTTGGGTATTCTCCTTTTTTGGCCGAAGACCAGTCCTAAATGGTTCGAATCATCGAAATCGGTTCAGGCTTTCTTGAGTTATTAGGTCAGTAACTAACGCCACTCTCTCTTATATATATATAGATAATTAAACATACGATAAGTAAAAAAAAAAAACAAAACACTAGAGATAATGTGAACGTTCATAGCAGCTGGTTACACTAATCTTTTAAACCGCCACATAACTCTTAAGTACCTAACTCCAAAACCATTGTACCAGAAACAGTGCAGTCTCTACAACATCATAAACCAAATAGCCATAACGGGCTGTAGTGGTACATGTTTTTTTTTTTTTTTTTATATGGACTAAAGAGTAAATATAAAGTGTTAAGCTTGAAAAGAAATCAAGAAATTAATAAGTAAAAACCAGACATTTAGCTTGCGCTCATGGCAGAAATCGTTCTATTGATGACATTATATCCTCCGAAGCGAGATATCACAGTCAACTGATCTTGTGTAAACGGTTTATTTTAATTAATATAATTTAAAGATAAAGGAAATAAACAAAAAAAAAAAGTCTTGAGAACAAGTGAATATTTATAATACAAAAAAGTATTAAATTAATCCCTTGAACTATGTTATAGCTCCTCTTCCTCCTCTAATACAATAATAAGAATTTGAATATTTCCCAAAGTAAACATAAAATATTAAATTTCATAAATGTCATGAAAACGTTCTTATAGAAAATAAACAGATTGGCATCGATAATAAAACTCTCGTCGTCCCGAAACCGGTGATAAATCCGCGAAGGCACGGAATCGTTCCATCAAAGAAAAAGGAAAAACATTTTCGTGGCAAACGCAAATCAAGTTTTCGTTATCAAAATAGGACTCACTCTATTTGAACTGAATTGCACTGTATATTATGCCTTGAATATTTTTAAAAACACACATATATATATCACTAAGGGCCATATCTACAGCCCCGGTGAATAAGTGTTCAAGTCTAATTTTCTCCAAAATGAGTTTCTTGTACTTAAGTAAGCGGAATCGAGTTATTTTCGTGGTGAATAAGGGCCTAAGTAAGGCATTGGCTTGAAAATGAGTTATTGTTTATAGTACAACTCCATTTCAAGGCAAAAACTACGAAAATGATACGATACCGGTTATCTGAAATCAGTTAACTCTCTCTGAGCAAAATCCGACTTAACCGCTTATTCATCCAGATATTATATGGGTAGTTAAAACGTTTAAAGGAAATTTCGAGTACACATTTCTTCATAATGGTTTTCTATAGCTAAAAGAAAAACCCTATTTTTTTATTGCTTAGGCCAAGCTAATAAACGGTATATGTAATCGCCGATTTTTCAAATTTTTGTCTAATTAAAAAAAAATCGTGTCAAAAAGGAAAAGATGTCTGTTTCATGACAAGTTGAAAACAATTATTGAAATTTTGGAGTTATCTTATATATTTTTTATATTTTTTTCACTACATTTAGTAATTTGAAGAAATTGGTCCGGGTAGTGGTCACTGAATGAATTTCTCGTGTAATTTGAGAAAATCTTTATTGATAGCCAACGTTTCGACCTACGTTGTAAGTCTTCTTCAGGGCTGTGGGGGGCTGGGGAGTGGGTCCTCTCTGGCTATGAAACACAGACTGAGATGGGACCCCCCCCCCACAGCCCTGAAGAAGATCTACAACGTAGGTCGAAACGTTGGCTATCAATAAAGATTTTCTCAAATTACACGAGAATTTCATTCAGTGACCTCTACCCGGACCACTTTCTTCAACATACATTATCAAGGTCAACAATTATCATTCAATATGCATTTAGTATTTTATTTTATTTGACCAATTAACTAAATAGAGATATTTTTCCTTCTACTAATTTGAAAATGGAATGAATTGGGCAGTGGGTACAGTCAATGATAACACAAAAAATAAGCAGAAATTATTTTTTAATCGTGCCAACGTTTCGGCCTTTCGGTGTAAGCCATCCTCAGGGCAAATAGCGGGTGCCTCGGCTGAGGTGACTTGTCAAACTAAACGTTACCCTAACCAATTCAATCCATCATTAGGATTATCTAGTCAACTATTTTCAAATCAATAATATTTTGCTAGTTTATCTTGATTAATTATATTAAAAATAGATATTTTATAGCATATTTATACTAGCTAATTATTGTCTTAATTTAACACCATATATCTTTTTTTTTACATTCAGTATGATTAAATTATAATTTTTTTTTTAGTATAAAAACCTTTAACAAAATATTGACTGTTAGTTGAGAAAATTAAACTAAAGCGATATAACAAAACTACGAAATGGCATCCTACCCCCCCCCCCTCACCTGCCTGTATTTCAACTATTACAACTCGCCCAATATTATACTGACTACAATTACAACAATGCATCTATTGTTTATTTCTATTATATTTTGCTTTCACCATCGTAGCGGTTTTTATGTTAACAGATCGCTTTTTGTTCTATTATTATCTATTTTTATTTTAAATTAATTTAGAAAAAAAAATGAAGTACAGAATATGAAATTCATAAAGTATTTTCCTTGTTTTTGCTGTGACGTCAAATTCTTTGCCAACGTTTCACTAGGCGTACTGCTAGCTTCCTCAGAGATTAATCTGAGCATCTGAAGCTACTTTTTAAATTTATATTGTCCCCTCTCTGTCCTGATGTGTCCTGGGTTAAGGAAATGTAAATCTTTGTGTTGTTTGTTTTAAATATTTGATGTGTATTCTGTGACTTTTTTTTCTATTAGCAGTTTTTATTTAAATTTTCCTGCTCCTCCTTGTAACCATTCTTAAGATTTAGTAATTTCACTTAAATATTGGTTGGTCTCTTACTGGAATATGAAGCTAAAATGTATTTTATGTAGGCTCATATCATAACAGCCTTTTTGATTCTTTCGTGGTTTACAAATTTCTATATTAATAAAAACTAATTTCTGATTATTCTGAAGGTTGGCTAATTAATTTAATTTCAAGATTTTATTTATAAATTCTCGTGAATAGATAAATACATAGAATTTTCTTATAATTTCTAATGGTAATCATGAATTTTCGCCTATCTCCCGTATTCGATAGACGTTAGTACATATATTTTAAGGTTTTTTTTTAATATTTAGTTATAACAATAAGAATTAATTCTGTATTTATTTACTGTTAAGTTCCTTTGGAATAATAATACAAGATATGAAATATAAACAGTAGTGTCTTAAGGTAAAATAGAATTATAATTTACTTTTTTTTTTTATTAAATAATTATTGATGCACTCATATAACATTTATTATATAACATATACATAATATTATAACATATAAATTATTAGTGGCATGGTATTGTTATTTTTACTCGACTCCACCCACTCTGCTAACAACCCCTAATTGAAGGAGGATTGGAAAGCGTAGACGTCTGTTGATCCGGATGAGTCATATTGGTGGGGAACCTACCATCCCTCTGAGGGCGAGGAACATTGGGACGAGTAGTTTGGATTCTAACGATTCAGCAAGTTTTTTCACCCTTTATTTGTTTGTGACTTGTTTTCATCAGCTTGTTTGTCCTTTTAGAATAATTAATTTTTTCTTTAAAGTTCTATAAAGTATAAATGTTAAGTGATTAAGACAATAGTAAATAGTGGGCTAAGTCAAAGAGAACTTAAGGTTATGAAATGAATATATAAACTAGTTAGCCCATGAGTTAACTTGCGTATAAGAAAGTTAGAGTTTTAACTATTGATTTACACCTCATGTGAATAAGTTGTTAAGTCTAATTTTCTCTAAAATGAGTTTCTTCTACTTAAGTAAGCGGGAATCGAGTTATTTTCGTAGTGAATAAGGGGCTAAGTAAGGCATTGGCTTGAAAAGGAGTTACTTTTCATATTACAACTCCATTTCAAGCTGAAAACTACGAGAATCACTCGATTCTCCTTTCCTCAATACAATGAACTCAGTCTGGACACGACTTAACTACTAATTAAAATCCTGTCAAATGAACTTTACCATCCGTTGAAAACCGATGGCTTTCTATCCTCCAGCATCTGTAGAACAAATCCGATATACAGGATTATATCTGGACAAACGATTAACTTGGAGTCCTCATGCTTAAATGAAACGACAAGAAACAGCTCGCCGTTTCTGGCTACTTCAACAGTTTATTAGACAAACGCTCTAAGCCCCCAAATAATTGCAAAAGACTCATATATATGACTATTATAAGACCTATCTGGACTTACGGAATAGAGCTTTGGAGTAGAATTTTCCACTAAGCAATAGAATTTGTCTCGTATCCAATCCTTACAATAAAAAATTTTCAATATTCCTTACTTTGTTAATTGTAGCGTCATTAAAATGACCTGAATATTCCATTTGTTGTCGATTTGCCCCGAACCCGATATTAGTATTTTCATGACAAGCTTCATTTCCACTCAAACTCACTAGTTTCAGATCTAGCAACCTCTTCAATTCCTGATAATCCTACGAGATATACGAAAAGAAAATGACTTCGAGACCTTCTGAATTGAATTTGTTATTTGATAACTACCAACGGCATGTTTCTCTACTCTCCTTCACCCTTGTCATTATTGTTCTATTTACTCGTTGTATTGCTACAATACATTTGTGAATTTCAATATATAAATTTAAAAACAATTAAAACAGTGATGGACCTGATGAAAGGTACTTTGATGTCTCTTCGTTAAAGGCGTGTTGGCGTATATTTTTGTGTTGCGGGATAGCTCGGTGTACTGAGGGGAAATCCACGAAACCTCCTGGTTACCTAACCTTTATAAAGTGGGTACCGTTAACAGGGGTAAGCTTGATGGTTGAGTGAGATCTTGGCTAAATCACCTTTACACCTGCTATGAACTGATGCGGGCGGCACCATGAAAGGGATGCTGAGCGGGGAAAATGTGACATGTCGGGACACATGAAAGGGATAAGTTTGGAACAAAGAACAGACCTTTTGGGTCCCTTGTGTAGTTTTATGGTCCAAGATGGTGGAGAAGGAAGGAGAGGGGGAGAGAAGAAAACTCTTGAAATACGAGGCTGAAGAAGGCACTCGAGATATAGACACAGAGAAGGAAGGAGGTACTCTGGAGATGAGCAAGGATGATACAGAAAGGAGGAGAGATCTGGCAGAAGATAGAGAATCTTGGAGGCAGCACGGCGAGGAACGACCAGTAACCCAATCTACCCCTGTCCACAGATAAGTTTAGTTTATTTCCTGTAATGTATTTTATGGCAATCCTTTTTATATATATTAAAATCTGAATCATTAACCTTGTTGAAATTGAATAAATAAACGATCCTTATTGTAATTCTTTTGGTGCTTACATACCCCAGATACACTATTTATTTATAAATAATATATTGAAGGTATAATAGATAAGTAAATTGGTAAACACAAGAATAGACCTTATAGGAATAGGAAAGGAACCAAATTAAGATTAAGGATTATAAATAATAATTTGAGTACTCATCCTAAATGAGACTCTGGCATCCCAAATATCAATATATATATTCCAGATATATTCAAGAGTAGAAACATAGCATACCTTACCGGTAGCTAAGGAACCGTATAGTCTCTAACACGTACTGAATCCAAGGCTGTCCAACTAAATCGATATAGACTAGGATATTAATAAATTAAATAAAGTATCTGCTACAGAGCAACTCAGTGCTCTACCGTGCTTATCATGTAACGCACATTTATATACATATGTGATAAATCGACACATTGATGAGGTGGGTAAAGTCGCTCGTGATACAATTTTCAGTTCCTATCAACATTTTCTCTAATTGTTAAATAATAAGGAAGCGAGAGAGAAAGAGTATACCTAACCAAGAATTATTTATGAAGAAAAGAAATTTCGAATTACGACCCCAAAGTTTGCCAAATTTTTTTAAAAATGTCTTAAAAAAGGTCCACACTATTTTTTCCACCTATTAAGAAATATGTTCCTCAAAAAGTGCTTCTGATTCATTTTAAAGTATACGTCTACGGCATCATATATTAACAAACCATCACTTATTTCTGAATACAGCATAGTCTCTACCATGTAGTGAATCCAATACCCTTCAAGAATTACAGTGGTACAGGTTTCATTGTCGGGTTATTGGAATTTGATATTTAATTTAAATTTTTCCAATAACAAAATACAATTAAAACGATTTAATGTTATTATTTCTTTGTTTTTGTTTTTTTTCCTAACCTTCTGAATAGGTTTTGGTCTGTACCATGAACCCAGGTGTAGAGCATTATCGCCAGCTGGAACGAATAGGTCGTTAAGAGTTATAGGAGAGCCCCCCCCCCCCAGGTAGTAGTGGAAGTGGTTTCCGCCGGAGTAAAAAGGTTATTCGACGGGATTCATTGATTCTCATTTTTACGGCCCATTCTTCAGAGTAATGGATATAGGCTCTGACAGTTAGGGGGCTTAAGTCCGGATTTAGGTTTGCGGGAGGAGGAATAGCTGGGAAGAGTGTAAAAGTGGCCATCGCAGTGTACGATCCGTTTTGTCGGCGTTCCAACTTAACAGTTCAGGATAGGTCCCGACTATCGTGTTGGAACGGTGACATTTATAACCTGGATCTTGTAGGAACGCGTCATTATTACACGGTCGTTTTTATTATTATTATTATTTAATTTTTTATTTGCACCTGTGCAATTGCGCATTTAGCAAATTTGAATGAAGTTTCTTTCTCTTCGTTTTTTTCCATGATCATCCAGTTATATATATATATATATATATATATATATATATATATATATATATATATCAATTGTTCAGTAGGTCTCTTGGCCAATGTCTTTTTAATCTTTTTTTATCAAGTCCAGGTAACAGGGAGTAGGAAAGCGGAAGAACGAGTGGGTTTGGGTGATATTGTGTCGATGAGTGGAATGTTATGTATTTGTTATGAATATATGATTTTATAGTGGGAATGTTCATGTCGTTGTGTATAGAGTGATTCGAAACATACCATGGTGCATTAATAATTTTTCTGAGAATTTCGGATTGTGTTATTTGTATCTTATGTATGTGAACTTTGTTTGCTGAACCCCAAAGTTCTTAAAATTTAAACCGCAAAGATTACGAAGCATTGGAAACTATCTTTTGAGAACAGCACTCGACTAATTGTGCACCTATTGAAATATTACTATAAAATATTAATTTTATTTATAATAAAAAAAAGCTTAAGCTTCGCGACAAGCAATTTATATAATTAAAGGAGCCTGTCAACAAACACGAAGATAAAAACCCTACAATACGGTCGTCAAACCCGTGATACTTTACGGAATGGAAACCGCTTCCCTCCCAGGCCTAAGGAGAATGTTAGGGATAGAACGAAGAATATTAAGAAGAATTCACGGCCCAAAGAAGACACAGGAAGGCTATAGTTGGAGGCGTAATAAGGAAATATACAAAGAAGTAAATGATTTGGAAGCGGACATAAGAATAAGAAGATTAAGGCTCTACGGACATATGGTGAGGATGCACCCGAAGAGATTAAATAGAGAAATCTTCTATAAAATGAGAGGGTACAAGAGTTCTGGGGGGTACATCAAGGAGATGAAGGAAGAAACTGAGAGACTGAAAGTAACAGACCAAGACTGTTTCGATAGGGATGAGGGAGATCTGAGAAAAGGAATAGCGTGGACCGAGGAAAGAAGGAAAGGACACTCAGGAAGAATGAGGAAAAGGTGGGAAGGAAGAAGGAAGGAGAAAAGGGCTATGGAAAGAAGTGACAATAATTATATTCGCCTGGTCTCGAAGGACGTTCCGTGAAAAAAAAAAAAAAACTTTGCCACTACAACCTATAAATGGTCTTGGTTTAAGTGCACGTTAAGTAATGTGTTTCAAGGCTGTGCAAGGAGATGATTTGTCAGAGATCACGCTTTCTCCCGATTCATGGCACAAAACTTTACAGAGGCTGGGTGAGCCCCATGAGGTTCGTAAAATCCCACAGGGGCCAACATCGGCTGTTAAGTGATTAAATTATTTATCTGCCTAAACCAGATTTGAATACGTAACCTTCATCATAGCGACTCTGAGCTAGCCCGCTTCTTATTTTTATTGAAAAATATAATCATTACACGCATAATAAAAAAAAATATTTAAAAAAACACTACAACTGGTAAAAGTTCTTCAGGGTTCAGTACATAGTAGTGACTATAGTTTTTATGCCAACGGTTCCACAGGATATATGATTTGATAGGGAGCCTTTATGCTGCTATGACTACTCGGACGATACAAAAGTGGGAGTTCTACATTTTGCCAGTTCCGGTTTGATTAAAATAAGGATTTTTAACGAGTATCTGATACCTTACAGGCTCGGCACCACCATTTTACGTCTCTTCCGAAGGTTAGCAAACCAAGGATTTTTTGCTCGCTCTAAATACCAACTGCCGGGCTGCGAACCCGCGATCTTGTTATGCAACCCCCCCGACCCGAGTTTCAATACATAAACGTTAATATAATGATATCGATGGATAAAATATTATTTTGGGTCTAGGCCTCTTAAATAAAAATAAAAAATATTAAAAACGCAGTATCTAAGAAAAATCAAAAAGTACCTACTTTTTCTTCGAGTAAACTACATCCCTTGAATAGTTTGGGTTCTATCCACAGTAGGGACTCTCTTGTTTCTAAGCCAACGGTTCTGCGGGAATCCGTTTGTTAGTTTGTTAATTTAACGTCACATAATCCTGCTATTGCTAATCGGACGATTCTACAGTGGGAGCTCTTAATTTTTCCTATCACCAGATTTAATTAGGATAGGGATTTTTTACGAGTACCTGACATCGTACAGGCTCGGGACACCGTCACTTGCGAAGGCCATTTTTGTCTCTTGAGAGTTTTTAATACTTCCAAAAATATTATTAATGCAGTCCCTAAGAAATTTCAAACTTTTTCTTGAGTATAAAAAAAAAAAAAACTGTACCATTCCGTATAGCGTATAGAGTATTTTTCAATCCATAATATGAGCTCAATATATAACCAACCTCATAAGCCAACAGTTATGCTCGGATGCGAAGCGGCTGGGATTTTATTATGAGATTTTATATCAAAAGATTATATAAATAAATGGATATTCTAGATCTAGATAATGTGAGATTTTTAAACAAATAAAGAGTAATAATGCAGTGCCTACGATATATAAAAACAGTGTCTAAATATTTCTTAGCATTTCAACAAAATACGTAAAGAAAAAATCATATATAAAGTGCATTAAAATTATTGGGTCCTGTCGACAATAGGGACTATCTTGTTTCAAAGCCAACGGTTATGTAACGTGGTGAACGCATTTAACCGTTATGTTTCTCCCTAATTAATTGTACCTACTTTATAGAGGCTGGGTGAGCCCTAGGAGGGTCTGTAGATCTCTCAAAGTCCATCTATTATTGTTATCAGATTAAATAATCTATCCCCCAGAGCCAGATTTGAACACTTATAGTACAGCTACTCAGGTACCTATAAACTGGGCTAACCCATTCCCTGGCCTAAATATAATGATTTTTTTCTCGTTACTACTTCGTTTCCAGTAGCTGGTGAAGTTCTGTACTTTACTGATATGAGATACGCCGCTAAGACTCCAGGAGTGATGTCCATATTAATCCTTCGGAGGACTTGGAAGGACTAAGCTAAGCAGGTCGAGGATGTGACGACCGGGCACTTGGCATCAACTTCACAAATATCATCAAACTTCATCCCCTCCCTCCTCCCTCCCTCTCTCTATCTCTCTCTCTCTTTCTCTCTCTTTCCCTCTTTCCCCTGCCCCGGTCCCTAAAGTTGTCCCTCCGACCCTTACTAAGCAGGTTTCCCGGAGAATATTCCTACCCTCTACTCCGCCGAGGCAGTGTCTTTCTCCCCTTTTCAATCAAAGTTCTCATTCAGTAAGAAATGAGGTGGAAAATCAAGAGGATGATCCTAGGGGAGCGCCTCACGCATGTTTCCTTGTTACAGATGTCATTGAGAATAATGTTAGAAATTTGCATTAATTACTGGAAACTCCACGACGTGGAAACGGAATGAATATTCAGTAATTTTGTAACATTTATTATTTTGTTTAAGGTATGAAGTAATAATAATAATGCTTAACGAACCCAATGGCTCGATTCCGATACGACCAATCTCTGCTAACAAGTTTCTGTCCACGGAGCACCATCCAAACTCCAATCTGTCAGATCAGAAATCCGCCACTCTTCCCACCTACCCCTCGATCAATCCTCAGGCACTTCCCAGTCGGCACAGCACTTACTAACATCTAAGGAATTCGTTCTTTACTAAGCCCAGCAACTTCGGAATCGTTTCATTCTTGTAGCCTTTGTCTTGAAATGAATTTCTTATATAAGCAATGACTCCATTTCAAACCAAGGTTTGACTTAGCCTCTTAAGCGCTACGAGTATCACACTATTCTGCATCTTTAAGACATTTTAGTCTTTTTTGAAAAAATTCGACTTAAACACTTATTCAGCAGGGATACGTATGTGCTCTGCATCTCAACCGTTGTATTTTGTACCATTTAGTGTAGTTAATACACTAGTGTTTATACACCTTGTCCAAGTTCTAGTGAAAGACTTGTTCAAGAATTTATTTCAATATTTTTTTAAACTCGATATTTGTTATTAATGAAATCGGAAACTTACGAACATACAATTGTTTGCAAGCTAGCGCATGCGCACGACTGTGAGGAGGTTTTTAGCTGTGAGAATTTCCAGGAATTGGTAAAATGGACAGGATAGGAATGTTTTTAGAGTGTGTGTAATAAAAATTGACTTTTTTCTGTTGGGTCGCGTCCAGGACTCAATATCCATTAGAAATCAAACAGAAACGAAAATTTAAACTCTCTCTTTTACAACTTCGTATTGGGAAATAACTGGACGTAAAGGTATTTCAATAAAGAAGAGCAAAAACTAAAAAAACAAAAACAAAAATAAAAGTACAGTTACCAAAATCCTGGAATCTCAAAAATAATAGAGTATGTTTGTCGGAGTAGGAATATTTTAGACAGCGTGTTGGCACCAGATAGTTAATTTTTTCCATTTATCTCGTAATAATTACATAATACTTAATACCGTTACACATATATCTGATTGGGTCACCTGTGGTGTCGTAGATAGCTTAGCAACCTTGTATAGCTCAGAGTTTTTATAAAGAGAGAAGATCATAAAAAATTGTCAATAATTATTGTCCGAAGTGAATAGTTGGCAAAATAACGGAATATAATTTCTAATAAATAACAAAATATTTTTTTTTAAATTGATTAATTTCAAAAAGTACATTTTTTTTTTAATCAAAACTGACAAATTATTGAAAATGGATGTAACCGATTTTGAAACCAAACGCCACATATTTACTTATAATACTATATATATATATATATATATATATATATATATATATAAAAAATTACATATAATACGCCATATATTTATAAAACTATTTATTAATTTTCGATTATTGATGAATGGTGTCAAAACTGGGGGATGAAAATAAATTCCCATAAATCCAGTCAAATATAATTTACAGTTCGTAGAAAACCAATGGCTTCCTGTACTTCCCATTAATAATAGCGCACTCCTGTAGAACAAATCAGATACACAGGATTACACCTCGACAGACTTTTAACTTGGAATCCGAATACTTGGCTGAAAAAAGAAACTGCTCGCCGTTTCAGGCTACTGCTGTGCCACACTGTGTGTGTGTGTGTGTGTAAGAAGATACCATGGAAATGAATAATATGAGAAATAGAGAAAAACATTGAAAAGTAATTTATAAAGTATTTTTTTAAATTAAAGTTTGAATAATAGACAATATAATTATGGTGTGATTAATACTGTCAAAACCCGTTGTCCCGTTCCGAAAGGCAAGGAAGGGTGTTTCAATAAATAAATAATTATCATTCATTATATTTATTTATTGTATGGTTAATATATAAATATAATATAATAAATATAATAAAAACTATTTATTATGATTTGATTAAATGGAAACGACTTTTTCTTTTTTAACTTTTGAGAAAATATAGAAACTCGGAGGGAGTGTTATGCCAGCCAGTAAAGAACTCGGAAACCAATCTCACCTGAGCTATTGGCGGCGAGGCTCGATAAAGCAGGTGCGAAACTTTTCCGCCACGGCAAAAAAAAAAAAAAAAAAAAAAAAAAAAAAAAAAAAAAAAAAACCAGGCAAAAAGTACATAAATTGCCGCAGGAATTTGCTTGCCACCGACACCCGATGACTTACGAGCTAAGTTTTATTCTGTAAACTTAATACCGAGAGAGAGCATAAGTTCTAGCGCGTAGCTCTGGAGGAAATACTTTTCCCGAAGGAATTTTAATATTGAAGAAGAATTAATTAATTTTCTCTTGTAACAGAGAGAGAGAGAGAGAGAGAGAGAGTGTCTCGCCATTGGTACAACACTGAGGATGTTGTAAGGATAACATTTATTATTAAATTTCAATTTTAAAAGTATTTGCTTTGTAAAATGCTTGAAATTAAAATCGTAAAAAGGGTAAATTTTAAGTGTGTTTTAATTATTATAGTGAACCATTTTACCAAAAGGCCTTGCCCAACGATAAAAATAGAACTGTATCAATTCCAAGTAATTTCAAGAAATTTCAAGTGGAAACTTCTCTCGACGGGTAGTGACTTTTGTTAGGTGAAAAACCTAGGAGTTTGCGTCGTGAAGTGTAAATTGTTATAAAGGTGTAATTTCTTAATTTAATAAGGATGGGATTTTCTCAGTCAGAATATATTCACTAACTATTATTTATACGCAGGTAAGGGAAAGTAATTATAAATTACCTCAACAATACGCACTTTAATTGTGATAAAACTGTGTACTTTTTCGTATGTGTTAGGAATTAATGTCTAAAGTTTATCCAATTAGTTTTTAAAAATGATTATCAATTTATAATAATTTAATTTGTATGTTTCCTAATTAATTTTAAATCCTACTTTGATTCAATAATGTTTTGTGGAAATATGTTTATTGTTCTTGTCGATTATGTCTTTCTGTTCATTATTTCATCGCAAACAGCTTTTATTTAAGTGAATTATTTTCAGAATCGTATTTGATATTTTTTTTTCTCTATACATTTCCTAAGAAGGTAGAACATTGAGTAGAATCTTTTATAAACGAAGTGTACACCGATCTTGTTTTCATTTGAATTTTTCATTGATTTGCTTTTTTTTTGTCCTAAAACTTTTATGCTTTTATCATAAAAATAATTGAAACGACAAATGATCGCCTTTCAAACTGTATTTTGGCTCCATTCGTGTCATCGTGTTAGCTCAATCAAAATTCAAACTCCCTCCTTCCTTGAGAAGGAACGTAAAATGAAGTCACTAGCCTAGGAGAGACAATATTTAGGAATGGACACTAGCACTGTCCGATTAGCCATAGCAGCATAAAGTGGCATTAAATATATAAACATAAAGTAACAACAATTATATTAACTATGTATCCTAAAAATCATAAAACATAAAATCAAATCTGACCAAAACATCATAGGAATAGTTTTTAATCTTATGTTAATGTTATGATTGATATATTTATTTTAGGTAAAAAAAAAATCTACCACTACAACCCATTGAGTGTCTTGGGTTCAGTACGTGGTAGAGACTGTACTGTTCTTGGACAACGGTTGTGCAGGGAGGTGTTTGTCCCAGATCATGCTCAGCCACCTGATTTTCAAAATATTAAAATTAAAATTAAAATTTTAAAAGTATTTGTCTTGAAAAGTGCTTGAAATAAAAATCGTAAATAAGTTAAATTTTAAGTGAGGTTTGAATTAGTGAACCATTTTACCAAAACGTCTGAACTAAACGGTAACAGTGACACTTTTATATCAGTTTTCATAATATTAAGAGATATGTAGTTCTGATAATGATAAAGTTAACAGTAAAATATTTTTAAAAAAAATTATTTATTGAAAATTACAACTGTTTTATAACGTTAAAAAAACCTGTATCACTACAATCCTAGAATGGTCTGGGGTTTAGCACGTGGTAGAGATAGTAATGGTTCATGGACAAAGGTTACGCGGAGACATGATTATGCTCAATCTTCTGGATTCCCCCCCCCTTATTTTGGTTATACACTTATTATAGAGACTGGATGAGTCCCCGGAACGTCATAGATCCCATAGGATCGATCTCCATCCGCTCACATACTAATTAAAATTCTATCAGCCAACAGGATTTGAACCCAGAATCTTGGGCATGGCAATTGAGCGCTCTACCACTGAGCCAATCCGCTCCCTTAGATAGGTAAATTAGTATTTATCTCTTTCGCATATACCGGTGAAATATTTATGAGTTTATGTAATATAAACGAGCGGAAGCGATTACAATTTCATAGCCTGTTCTAGGAAATGGAGGAATTGAAATTCTGAGCGTTTGCTTGATTTAGCCCTTGGATATAATGCAGTGTAATATTTAACCCGGAGCTTCAGCCGCGGACCGGTTTTATGTTAAATGTTAAAACGGAGACCTGTGGTATGTTAGATGATTCTGAATCATGTTGAAGTTAATAATATGATTTGCTCGCTCGGGTCCTGTCAAAGCTTTCCAGATTAATCTTTCAGGCCTAGCAGGAGGGAAGGGGGTTAGCGAGAACTCAGAGCAAACTGAATCATCTCCTTGTGCATGTGTGCGTAAACTGTGCCACTAAAACCCTTGAAGGGTCTTGGGTTCTATACATGATAGAGACTGTACTGTTTCTTGGACAACGGGTATCAAATGAGGCTGGGTGAGCCCGTGGAGAGTCTGCAGATTCCATAGGGACTGCAAATTCCACAGCTGGAATTGAACCCGGGATCTTGAGCACTCTACACTGGAAGCTACCCTTCTATAAGTGTTTGTGTTATCCAGGTGAGGTATTTTGAAATGACAGGTGTATCGATATACATTAAAAAAAAAACCTGTACCACTACAGCCCGTGAACAAGTCTGGGATTCAGAACATGGTAGAGACTGTAACGGGCAACGGTTCTGCAAGGAGGTGACTTGTCCTTGGTCTCGCTCAACGGCTAAATTTTTCCTCCTTATTTTGGGTACCCTGTTTTTATAATATTTTATAGAGGCTGCGTGAGCCCCAGGAGGGTCCTAGATCCTATATGGTCCATCTCCGGCTGCAAGCAGACTAAATAAATGTCTTGTCCGCCGCGGGATTTTAATCAGGATTTCCGGCATGGCAACTCGGTACTCTACCACTGAGCCACTCCACTCTCTTATTATGTAAGATATATGTCTAGTAGTATTACTAATATAATGACCTGTTATAATAATATAATATAGTCCTTAAGAAGTAATCCAGTCGCGCATCGGAGCTGACACACACACACGTTTTTTTAAATGTTTTTTTTTGGATTTTATCGCCGTTTCGGGAAACGTCTACTTTTTGTCGAGCAGAGATAGCTCAGTATGTTTTGTATGTATCAGAGACACCGATCAAAGAATACCAAGCTCGAGACCAACTGCCAAAAGATATGTTATTTATCGTGAAATAATTGTTCATTAAAATAACTTCTAGATGTTTGCTTGGAATCTGTAAAGTAGTTTCTCTTGATTGAAGAATAAATAAACGGCTTAGCGAACCCGAAGGCTCGATGCCGACACCAATTTCTACTTAAAAACCTCTGTACAGGGACCATTACCCAAACCCAAATCCTTCAGATCACTCTTAATGCAATCCTCCCACCTACGCTTCGGACTACCCCTCAGACCCTTCCCAGTCGGTACAGCGCTTATTAATTTTTTAAGAATTCGTTCCTTACTAAGCCCAGCAACTTTACAAGCCCATCTTAACCTTCGTGACTATATCACTTGAATATTATTAACCGGGTGCCTGCTTCGCAATTCCGCTTTTTGTAATCTCCAAAATTTTCCAGTGGTCTCATCCTTTGAAGAATAAATAAATCTTACTAATATTATAAATGCGAAAGTTTGTATGTTTGTCTCTCTTTCACGCAAAAATTACTGAACGGATTTGGATGAAACTTTACAGTAATATAGGTTATTCATCAGAATAACACATAGGCTATAGCAAGCGCGGATTTAGGGAGTGCGCTCCCGGGGTGAGAAGCCCCCTCCCCCGACAGTTTCTTAGGTATTGTGGAGAATCCATAATAGTACATAATCAAAGGCAAATCACATGATCATATTTGTTAAAATAACAGAAAGAACATGAGTGAAACTATTTGTTTTGATATCCTACTAATCTTACTAATATTATAAATGTGAAAGTTTGTATGTTTGTCTCTCTTTCACGCAAAAACTACTGAACGGATCTGCATGAAACTTTACAGTAATATAGGTTATACATCAAAATTACACATAGGCTGTAGCAAGCGCTGATTTAGGAGTGGGGCGCACGGGGGGGATATTAACATTTGTTTGTTACTCATTCACGCGAAAACTACTGAACGGATTTGGATGAAAATTATTGAGTAAAATAGGTTATACATCATAGGCTACATCAAGGGCAGATTTATCTGGAGGCACGGGGTCATGTGCCCTCTCCCCTTTATAGTACATAATTAAAGGCAAATCAGGAATTTAGCAGCTTGAAATTTGTAGATAGGTTCTTTGTATAGTTTAAGAAAGAAATTTGGATAATTCCACCCCAAGGGTTTCCTCTTTAATATAATAGGGATTCAAAGATTGTATAGAATCCGTCAGTTTTGCAGTTGGATATCTGAAATTTTGGATGTACGAGTAACTTATATTTAAAAAAAAATAAATTATAAATTAAAATTATTTATTTTAAATGATCTTTCACGAAACTTTATGTGGCAGGCCAAATTTCATTCAAGCGAAGCCGCGGGCATAAGCTAGTAATATTATAATTATAGAGATATCTCGGCCAAATCACGTTTTTCCAAACCGTAGGGGCACAGTATTCTTTTTGTTTTTTTTAATGTATTAGTTTCCTCCAATTACTAGAGGCGCTTTCATTTCTGATAGTGAAAAACTATATCTTGCCAGCTTATACCTTACTTCGTACAGAGGACGCTGGACTGAAATTGAATATTAAAAGCTAGCAAAGCTAGTTCATATGTGTTTTTTTTCCTTGGACAGTTATTGACTCTCCGTTTCCTATAGCAATGGCAGTTCAACATTTTCTCCTTTCATGTCAGAATCAAACGGACACGCGGCTCGAATACAGCCTAACCACAAGGAGGAAAAACGCTCCTAATGTTATTCACTTTAATTAATGGCCGCCCCTTCTAGCGAACAAACGACAGCTTTTATCTTTTGAACCGGGCCAAGAAGTAAAAGGGAAACCTTACATGCCGGAAATTACTCTGGAAGCGAGGAAGCCGGTGGAAGGCGATTGGTTCCAATGAAAAACGCTTCAGTGTATTCAAGAGAGCTCCTGGTTGGCGGGGAAGTAAGGAGTGGGGGTGGGCGAGGGGTGGGAGGGGCGGGAGGGGGGGCGATCTACTTCCTCTTTCCTTTTCTTTCTCCTTCCGTTTGCCGTGTTCGATAATTTTTGTTTCCTTTTGAAAGAGAACGATCCTTCGGGAAATAAATACATCCGCTAAAAAGGATATTACTTTATTTATTGAACTTATTTTCCACTCAAATAATAAATTGACGTTTATTATATGATTCGATCAGCGCAGAGATTTATCTTAAACGATTCCCGTGTTGCTTCTTCGTAGCTTTTTTTTTTTTTACAGAATATTGATATTTACAACTGTAATTACATCACATCAAGTAAAAAAAAGAAAAAAAAAAGCTCTCAATCAATTAAAAAAGACTCATATACATGACAATGATTAGACCCATACGGACTTACTCTCGTATTCAATCCTTACAATCCAAAATCCTTCGTAAAATCCTTAATACTTCTTACTTTGTTACGAACAAAGTCATCCACAATGACCTCATTGTCCGATTTGTTGCTGATTTGGACCGAACCTGATATCAATCTCTTCAATTCCTGATAATCCCCCGAGGCGTCTGAAAAGAAGATGGCCTCGTGACCTTCTAAGTTGAACTTGCTCTTTGAGTACTGCCACTGGGTAGTTTCCCTACTTTTCTTTATTCGTGCCAATTTGTACCATTAACTCTATTTACTTGTTGAAAAATCCAAAACGGTTGGACCGAATCCCATACAGTTTTTTATTTTTTATTTTTGGCCCGGTTAAGATTTTTAACTGTTAAAAACTCTGAAGAGGTCTGGTTCAAGAATATCATTATTTCTGTTTGTCTATATCAACTTTTGATAGATAACTGCTTATGCTCATTCTATTATTTGACTTATAATGAATACTGGTCTCTTTTAGATATTAAGATGGATTTTGCTTTCATTATTAGCCATCAACGACCCTTCAATGGGATATTGATCAAGTCCTGATTTCTGAACGCCAAAAGGTCTTCATCACATATCCCGTGAAATATCTCTTGACAAAAATCCCGGCGTTGATCATCAAAGAAATTTAATATTCTCCCTAATCCATCCTGAAGGGGGGAAAAAGGAAATTCAATTATCCTTTTTAAAAAAAGTATTAAAAATTACTAAGTGAATGGAGGAACGGCGGAATGGTAATGATTAATTCGATTCGCCTTAAACTTCTCGATCCTTTGATTATGGCAAAGTCATGATTGAAAAGAAATGGCCCTTTCAGCAATTTTGTTAATAATTGCATAGAGAGAGGGAGAGAGAGAGAGAGTGTGTGAGAGAGTGAGAGTGAGAGAGAGAGAGAGAGAGAGAGAGAGAGAGAGAGAGAGAGAGAGAGAGAGAGAGAGAGAGAGAGAGAGAACACGGTTATTATAAGGTTCCAATACGAGTAACAGTGTCTTAATTACGAAAAGGATTTGTAAATCTGTATGTACTATTATATAATTATAATATATATATATATATATATATATATATATATATATATATATAATTTGATGAGTATTGTATAAAATTAAATATATTCATCAATGGGATACATATGTACGTACGTAGTAATGGAATGTTCCTATGACCCTAGGTAGAACGGATGGTAATATTCTCGAATATTTGTACAATTTTTTTTTTCCTTTTTTTGGAAAGGCGGAGACGAGGTAAAGAAATTTGTTAGGACACGCCTAATCCGAAGGCCTTGGAGCGAGAGAGATGTTATCAGAAGAGGGACACCTCGAGATTAGACCTTCCGACGGGATATGAAATATTTTTCAGGTCCGCTAAATCCCAGGGACCTGTGTTGGTTGGCTGGGGTTAGAGGAGGTTATAGGTTTTGAAATTCAATTCTCGAAAGGCGCAGGTTATATCAACGGAATGTTGTATAGGATTGGCCCACTTTCCCCACCGTATATATCTCAAATACAGTATTGGGTAATTATTCCACAGGATGTCGGTTTGGTAGTAAGGATAACCATGTCCCGGGTTGCTGTGTATTAGCCGGTACCCATGAAACCTACCTCCTTATCTCGTGTAACCTCTTCTTACTTAAAAACACCTGTACCACTACTACCGGTGAAGGGTCTCGGTTCAGTACAATGTAGAGACTGTTCTGTTTCTTGGAAAACGATTGTGACGGGGATGATTTGTCCTAGATCAGATTTTCCACCTGGTTGTTTGAGTGCTTTATGTAGGCAATTTCTATATTTGCCTTTACATACCAGTCATTATATATCATTCATAATATTAACTTTTTTTTATTTCATACAGTTGAAAATTTCTAAAATACATTTTAAAATATAATTAATACAAAAAAAAAAAACGAAACCGAACTAACGTTTAAGTCTTTTAATGGTGTTCGCCTTAAGTTAGGGAATGTACTTATATATTTAATGTAACAAATACTTATGTTTTTAGTGAAGTAGATTATAATTATAAACAGTATGGCTACTTCCCAATACTTTCCGTACCTGGCATCTGTTCTAATTCTATTTTGTATCTAGCCATGAAGAAGGCCTGCAATGTGGGCCAATACGTTCAAATATATAGTTTGAGAAATAATAATAAATAGATCCTATTGCAGAAATTACTTCTATGACCTCCACACGGACCATTTTATCCCTCATATATTTAAGCTGAACTAATATTATTCAAGCTTAATAAAGGAGATTCACTTAAATATAGAAGATCCACTTTCACAGGTAAGTTGGATATTCATAGCATTAAACCTCTACAAGAATCGAACGGTATGTCTAAGTAGGCATGTAAGTACATTATGCACCTGAGGATGGGTAGTATACTAAGATATATTATTTTTATATAGTGTTAAATGAAAACTATTATCATTAAAAGGATATATTAAAGCATAATAAGCTTAATTCCTTTTTTTTTCTGTATACATATAGTAATACCGGAGGTTACATATATGTCATCAAGCAAGCCTTGATACTGTGAAACAATAAGACCTTCCTGGAACAAACTTCTTTGTCTCAGAGAGACACATTAGGGCAGGCTATTAGACTGGATTTAACACTCGAGTGGCATTAATGACCCCCTATTGTGATTTAACTACCGTCTCTCCTCAAGAAGGTCCTTGCTTACCACAGAAGTACAAAGAAGGAAAGAGGATGAAGGCGTACAATAAGTGGCCATCAGGAGATGTTGATGGAGCGGCGAAGACAGGATGACGAAGGAGAAGCGGTTGGTGGAAGCGGCAAGATTTATAAGGACACGATGGAGACAAATTTCTGAGCTCTGTCCGTGCCAGGAGGTCTCGCAATCTCGGCTCTCTAATCTCCTCCGATGGTCTCATCCGTTTCCTCTTCTTCGTAGAAGATTTCTGTCCACCTCTGGCCTACTCGAATGGGACTTCTGGACACCGAAGGTAAAAATAAATAAATAAATAAAATGGAAATTATCGATGAATCGAAAGAGCGGATTGGTCTTGGGTTCAAATCACGCTTGCAGACTTTTACTTAAGAGATCCCTGAGGCTCTACCAGCCTCTGTTAAGTGGGCACCCGAAATAAGAGGGAAAATCTGGTAGTTGGGAATGATCTAGGAGAAATCACTACACTGCACAACTGTTGTCCAAGAAATAGTACAGTCTGCACCATGTACTAAACACAAGACTTTCATTGCTTGTAATGGTTCTATATCAATGGAAATTATTATATTAAAATCGCCAGGAGGGCCCCCCCTCTAACCATATTATATAACCTACGATTAGGAGGATTAGGATATAGCCCCACCACGGTTAGCATAATAATCTAATATGAATAGAGTGTATGTAGCTCGGGAATTGGATTTTTTGAAAGGAAGTTAGAATCCTTATTTTACCTCCCTTCGGAGGAGACGTAAAATGGTCCTGTGCAGTGTCTGGTACTCGTTAAAGACCCCTATATTAAATACATCTGGATAGGAAAAATTTAGTCTCCGACTGTAGCATCGTCCGATAAGCCATAGCTGCATAAAGTGAAGTTAAAAGAATAAACAAATACGAACAAGCCATGTGGTTGCCTCTTAACTTATAAAATACGCCTTTTGAAGTAGTAACTATTTTATTTAATTACTATTGTTGTTTAAAATATGTTTTCATTGAGGTTATAATAAAATAAATTAAATAATATCTAATAAAATCTGTCGTTCAAAAGATAAAGTAGCAAAAAAAAAACACAGATACCTAAGATGCTCTAAAACTGATTAATATGAGTTTTTAGATTAATTAATTGATATTTGCAACTGTAATAATATTACAACAAGTAAATTTGCTAATATTCACAAATTACATGAAAAAAAACACTTGTGGAGAAACTACCCATCGGTAGCACTCCAATAAAGTTCTATAGTAGAAGGTCTCGAAGCCATCTTCTTTTCAGACGTCTCGGAAGGTTATCAGGAATAGTATGGGAAGCAAGTTGAGAGACTAGCGGATTCAAGTGTGTATGGAGCTTGTCATGGAAGGATAGGTATCTGGTTTGGGCCATATCAGCAACATATGGGATATTAAGATCATGATGGATGAGTTTGTTTGTGACATAATAAGGAGCATTGAGGATTTTAGGAAGGATTTTGGACTGTAAGGATTGGATACGAGACGAATTGGATGGTTTAGTAGAGCCCCAAAGCTCAACTCTTTATGTCCAAATAGGTCTGATAACTGTCATGTAAATGAGTCTTTTGTAATTAATTGGGAGCTTAGAGCGTTAGTCCAGTAAATGTTGAAGTAGGTAAAAACGTCGAGAAGTCTCTTGTCTTTTCAGTCTTGCATGAGGAGGCCATTAATTTAAAATTGAAAATAAAAATCTTTAGTGGAATTTGAAAATTATATGTATTTAACCTGTATTCGAAATTGTAATGAAAATGCGCAATTATTTCTGTCTGAAATTATTTTTAAAAAATAAATAAATAAAAGATTGAGAAGATTCGAAGGATCTAGAAACAATTAACACCCCCTTAGGAAAGTCTTCTACTCCTCTTGCCTTGTTAGGATGATTACATAAAAGGTGCTCCATCCATCGAGAAGGATTCATCAAGGCCCGAAGGGAGAGATCTGATGACCCCATCAAAGTCGAGGGCCGAGCAATCTGGAGATGGGAGCGCTTCATCAGGCTAAGTACATTAAGGACATTACTCCAGTTCTGGCTAATCCATCCTCCCAGATTAGCTGCTTCAAGAGATATCTCCTTTGTTCGTCCTTCTGTCCTTCTATAGGGTGACCTGGACGAGATGCATACTGAGCTGGTAGGGCAAAGGCGCGTATTTACATTTTAAAGCTGCATCCGGGATGAAGGAGTGGGGATAATCAAAGCAACGATGTCAGAAGGAGGGAGATTCAAAGAAGACAATGGGCAATCAATTTTCTAAAATCCAAAGTAGCTTAAATAAAAATATCTCTAAATCGATATTAAAATAAAATATTTGTATGATAAACCAAATACTTATATATATTTTTTAAATATAATTTAAATAGTCGTGGACTAGAAAAAGATTTTTATTCTAGAATCATATCCTTTAGAATTAATAACTTTGTAACTAAAATATTTCCTTTAAACTTTTTATAGCCACAAAAAGCTAAATAGATATATTTTTTTATTGTTTATCCGAAACAAAATAATTGTGGGTCTGGGAAAAAATTTCTATCCAGAAACATAATATTAAAATGAAGAAAATCACAAATAATATTTTTAAAAATAAATAAGGAAAATAAATGAAGCGAGACAAAAATGTATGTTAAACTAAAAACTTAGTCGCTAATATAAATTTTTACATCTCATCACAACTACATACAGGAAAAGAAAACAAATGGTCATATAAAAAAAATGAAAAATGTGCAGCGCATCTCACATCAACAGCCAAAAGAGAATCAGCAAATGGAGGCAGTAACCTTGCATCCAGGCATTCAATATTCTCGTTCATGTTTATGATTTATTGATAATGGTAAAAACAATAATAATTAAGATATATCACTAGTATACACCTATACACCTAAGATATAATGACGCGCTCTCTCACACACACACACACACACACACACGCGCGCGCGCGCACAGCGTATAGGAGGGGGGAAGAAGTGGACAGAAATCGTAAGAAAAAATCTACATTCCGATATTTTATGATGAAGAAAAAAATATCCAAAACATTATATTCATTGTCGTCCTCCGGAAGGGACATAAAATGGGGTCCCGAACTTGTACAATTTCGGGTACACGTTAAAAATCCCTATCCTAATTAAACCTGGATAGGCACCCCACTGTAGTATGCACCTCCCGTGTGCACCTCATCGTCCGATTAGCCATAGCAGCATAAAGTGACATTAAATAAACAAATAAATTCAAGAAGCAAGAAATATATTTTTAAAAATAGTTTCCGAGTTATTAGGAATAAGAAACTTTAAAGTTGGTTAAAATGTCTTCTACGTCATATATTTTCTAATAATGGTTTGATTTAGATGATTTTTTTTTGGTAGTGTCAGGGCAGGTTTTCCCGTACAGTCTAATTATTTTATTTCTGATATTACAAGCAAATAAAAATGGCAGGGATCAGCAATACTCATCTACTTAATAACGAGAGAAAGAGAACAATATGTGAAAAAAAATCATAAAATTAATTGGATTAAAACTAATGTATTGATAACCTAATATTTATAATTCTATGTAAACACTTTAATGATAGTCCATATCTAAGAATTAAATAGGTGAATTTAGGTATATTAAAAAGAACTGTCTTACATTTTTATTGATTTTTTTCACCGAAGATAATAAGTACTGTAATGAACCATAATCAGAAGGAATGATAGTAAATTGCAAAAATTGGAGTCCTTGAAATCTTCGTCAATCTTGTCCTGGCATGACAGGACAATTTACTATACCATGCTTCCAAGGCATGGTAAGGCCACTTTAGTTAATTGCAAAATTATGTTTTCTAGATAATTCCTTGTTCTTTATTTATTATTAGTTTAATCATATTATGGCAATCGTGATCGTAGTAATCATTCTTCCATTTAATGAATATTTTTCTCTCCAATCCTTACGAATAATAGGAACAAAGGATATTTTATATTCTATTGTAGTACCCACTATTGTTCAATAAATTGAGATCTAAAGAAAAAAAAACTGTACCACTGGTACAATGGTCGGTACATGGTTGAGACTGTACTGTTTCATGGACAACGGTTCTGCAAAGAAGTGAATTCTGCAAAGGCCCTATTTTTATAATATTTTATAGAGGCTGGGTGAGTCCCAGAAGGGTCCTAGATCATATATGATCCATCTCCCGCCGCAAACAGACTAAATAAAAGTAACTAAATTGGATTGTAAGGGCCCGCAGCGGGATTTGAACCAGGATTTCCGCCATGACAACTCAGTGCTCTACCACTGAGCCACTCCGCTCACTAAGGAGCCGAAGAAACAAGGACATGTTTGAGATTTTTTTTTTCTGCCGGAATGCATATATTAATAAGCTAGTGTAGACACTTTTTCTGGCTGCCAGAAATGATGATGGATATTTCATTTTGATAAGTGGTTTCGATATTTTGCAGTTATCACGGAGAAGTGATAAATAATAACTTCGGTATTATTTATCGGTTCTTAATTATTTACAAGGACATAAAATTTTAAATTTTAAAATATAAGTGAAACTGGGAGACTTAAAAATCCAACGGTTTTCGAGCAGGATTAGGCGGGCAGGGATTTATTGGTTTCGACGCGGCTATAGTAACCTAATAAATCCCTGTTTTTTATTTTAAATTATAACTAAATCTCCAAAAGTCAAACACTTGGTTAGCTTAGATTAATAAATGCTTTTAATTAATAATGTAATGTGTAATAGCATTAATACAAGATCCCACTCTGACTAAAAAGGTTTGGTAACCCATCTTGTTTGCTTTGACAGTAAATTGTAGGAACGTATGTCTTAACTCCAATAACATAATAAATACCGAGAAAAAAATTGTCTGGGTAAAGGTTAACAAATAATTTAATAAATTGTAAAACTATTTATCAGAGGTTCCTTTTTAAATACTATTATTTATTAATCATTACTGTTTTATCATTACATATATATTATTAATATAATATACATTATTATCATTTTTAACTTTTTGAGGAATAATTTGTTGACCACCTTCAATCCTCAATGCGGACCATTTTTCGTTCCATATTTATCCGGTAATAGTTGACCAGATAATATAAAAAAATAAATGATTCCTCCGTCGTAAACCAACGACTTCCTACCCTCCTGTAACGTTTAATAACATCCCACTGTACTTAGGACTACACCTTGGCAAACGCTTAACTTGGAATCCTCATACTGGACTGAAACGACAAGAAACAGCTCACCGTTACAGGCTACTTCAACATTTACTAGACAAACGCTCTAAGCTACCAATAAATTACAAAAAAACTCATATACATGACAATGATTAGACCCATCTGGACTTGCGGAATAGAACTTTGGGGCTCCACTATCGAATTACTCTCGTATTCAGTCCTTACAATCCAAAATCCTTCCTAAAATCCTCAATGCTCTTTACTTATTTACGAACAAAGTAATCCATGATGACCTTAATGTCCCGTTTGTTGCTGATTTGGCCTGAATCCGATGTCAATCTTTTCATGAAAAACTTCATTCCCACTCAAACCCTCTAGTTTCAAACCTAGCAACCTCTTCAATTCCTAATAATCCTCCGAGGCATCTGAAAAGAAGATGGCCTCGTGACCTTCTAAGTTGAACTTGTTATTCGAGTACTATCACTGGGTAGTTTCTCTACTTGTCTTTATCTCGGGACATGATTTATCTTTCATTATATTCATAATGAAATAATAATTTAATAGCCTTTTATCGTAGATCCAATAGTGCTGATGTAGAATTAATAATAAATCTTAAATTGAAACTATAATCAGCGAATTATAAATTCTAGTTTGTCATTCAATGTTCAATATTTTGAAAACATTCAACCGCATGAAAAACATTCTATTTGTATATATTATATATCGAAAAGTATTTTTTTTTATTTATTGTTTTATTTATTATTTTGATGGTGATTATTTTTAAATACTTTTATTTTGAAGAGACAAGATTTGTCCTGGCCGGGATTCAAACCCAGGTCGTCTGCATCTCTAGTGCAGTGCTTTAAACCATTGAGCTACCAGGGTTCATATCCAAGCCAGACAAATCCATTCCCTTCATCGATCCTATATCCCCTATATCAGTTTATATATGCATATAAAAATACATATATTTTTTAATATAACCAGTGCCACAGTTCTAAAACTGCGACAAATCAACTTGTGACATGAAACTGTTATTTTTATCAAGTTAATTATATTATAATAAGATACTTTATTATTTAATTAAACTACCTTCAATTTGATCGATATATCAAGAGTAATAGGCGTCATTTTTTTATACTTTTAATATTTTCAAAATCTAAATTTAAAACTTAAATAAATAAATACAAAAATCGATTGAGAGGGGAAAGAAATGTATCGAGGGGTAATGTATCTACCTCCAACGCAATGCCAAAAAGCCATGCGGGTCTGGCATCCGATTGCCCCTTAATGAACAAAAAACCTAGCCTGCAGGTGTAAACTGTTATATTAGATAATTATTGTGTATACCATTGTTTAAAAAATGTTTTCATTGGAATCGGAACAATATAAATTGAATAGTAAAAATACTGAGGAGGGTATACAAGTCATAAAACATTAGCAATTTAAATATTTTTATTTTGAATCCAAATTAAAAAAAAAATAACAATTTAAATTCGAATAGTCCGAGAGTAAATTTCTTGAAAAATAAAAATATTTATACTTTGGAGATAAACGTAAAAAGTAAAAAAAATAATATATTATTGAATATATAATATGTTATTCTATATTAAATTATTCACAGGCTTATTTGACATGTTACAATGCTAATTGAGGAATATAATTGAGGCAGCGCAAGTTCACTATCGTATCATACTAAATATAGTGGCGCTATCTGTAATATCATGACACAATTTTATTTTATTTTACATAAAAATAAAATTTTATGATTATCAATCAATTTTCTTCGTTCTGCGGAACCCATGAAACTGTTACTATTTTATGATATAATTATGGTGTTATATCATAAAATTTTCATATATATATATATATATATATATATATATATATATATATATATATGAAGATAAATACAACTTATTTTATTTTGTCCGTTGACATTTATATTATTCTATTTATCTATGAGATTCTTTTCTTTTATTTTTAATTTTATGATGCCAATAATGTCTATAGGAAATCTATGGGAAAATTAAATTATGTTTATATATGTTTAGGGGGGAGCGGAATGGCTCAGTGGTAGAGCACTGAGTTGCCATGCGGGAAATCTAGGTTCAAATCCCGCTGAGGATAAGACTTTCATTTGGTCTGTTTGGGACATTGAGGAGAATAAGGATGACTTTGTTCGTAGCAAAGAAACATTGAGGATTTTACGAAGGAGTTTGGATTGTAAGGATAGGATACGAGAGTGGGGCCCCACTAAAATCTACTCCGTAATTTGATGTCCAAAATAATGGGGAGGTAATTACTACTGTTTTTACATAAATCTTGTTTAAATTCGATATACAACTCGTTATTGATTCCAGAATCTCCGTATCAAGATGTGCCTCGCGATACAGCATCCTGCATGCAGAATGTTTTTTTTCCATTTGAGAAATAAAATGGAAGGATAAACGCCTATTCCCCCGGGGGAATGCTGAAGGTTCGCTTTGTCAGTGATGGCTCGCCTGGGGATCTTGGCGAATCCTTGGGGAACTCCCGCCAGTTACCTTGGCAACCAGGCACTTACCTCCAATGTCAACCTCAGCCTGAAATGTGCTTTCATTGCAGGAAGATTTGATTAGGCCAAGGCAATTTAGGATGTCTCACTAACTGTCAGGTGTCGCTCGGTATAATGGACAATTGACAGGTTCAATAGTCATCAGTATGGTCAGCAAAAAAAAAATCGATAAGCTGTTAATTCAATAAAGCTATCGATCTATTATCTGCGCTATAGAAGTAATTAAATAAAGTGATTAAGAAATAAATTAAATTTCATAACTCGAGATATAACATCGAAATCTCGAATCTTAATTATTTAAATATAAGAACCTGAACCACTACAAATCTTGAAGGGTCTTCGGTTAAGTAAGCGCTGAGAATGTATTGTTTCGAGAACAACGGTTGTGGAAGGAGGATTCGGACAAACCCTCTCACACTCAACCGCATGGTTTTTCCAGGTGTTGTATTCTCACTTTATAGATGTTGGATGTGATTTTTTTTACAGTTCCGAAAACATTGCAACGAACAATTTATTTCAGAGGAACAGACAGCGTGTTAAACGTAAAGGAGTAATGGAATATGTTAGATACCTCCAAAAGGGAACATAAGCAATTTGAAAATGCCGTCAAAAGTGCAGCCAAAAATCATTCAAATGAGAACGAGGCTGCCTTGAAGGCATTATATAAATATTTAAAATTTTAAATAGTAGACTTGACCAGTTTAGCAGCTGGAGAAGGGGTACAGTGAAAGCGCATGACAGAGCAGCCTAGGCCAATATGGCGGCGCCCAGTCAGCTCACCCTGTAGCATTTATATTCTCACTTATTTCTGCAAGTCTTCCGCGGTATTTGGGTGATTTGATCTGTGTATTAATGTAAATGAATTTATTTAATTTATCGTAAATGTTTTAATGTTCAATAGTAACTTTAAATAAAAACGATATGGTTTCTAATAACAAATCTCTTCAAAGACTATCAAATCAGACTATCAGTGTGTATTAATTTTAATTTTGATATATAATAATATACTTAATTATTTTTATACTCTAAGATATAATAGCTTACAATACCTGTAATGTTATTCTAAAGGGACTTGTCCCAAAATAAATAAAGACATTATTATTATTATTATCTTGTTCTTTTTATCGGTTTCTAACAGAGAATAGACCAACCCGGCCATAAGTCAAGGTTTAGGCTAGAGTCTGTATAATGATAAAATACATCAATGATATATAAAATACATCAATATATAATCATAAACAAACAATTTATTGTGAATATCCCTCTTATATAATATTGCTCTTACTTTTTAATATGCGTTTATCATCTAAATTATTGTATTAATTATGTATTCCGTACTCTAATACGCGAATTGAAATTAAATTTTATAATTGAATATTTTGTCTGCCATTGATTTCCCATTATCATTCCCATTTTTCAATAATTAAGTTATGATTAAAAACTCAATTTTAATTCCCTAAATTTCACTTGCATCGTGGTTTCATATAACCACACAACTTTTTTTTCTTGTACTCGGTTTTTGTTTTATTCTTTAAATGTTATCACTGAAAGTAATTCGCATTTTGCTGTAGAGGGATATTTTAAATGTAAATTACTTAAGCAATCGTCTGACCAGAATTAGTCTCAGAGAAGAAAAAATTAAAGTAACGAAGAGAAGGTAAAGAAATACAGGAAAAGTCTTAAAACATTAACGCTCTGACTCTCAGCAGCTTCTTCTTCCAAATACTTCTGTAACAGTCTAAAGCAATCTCATTCCCAAGTAAACGATTATGAGATTCAAGGAATTCGGATATGAAAGAAAAAAAAACTTCAATAAATGGCCTCCATTTCATTTTTTTTTTCACACTTCTCAACAATTTTAATCTCGGGATTCGGGTGCTCGCAGAGGGGGAGAGAGTGTGAAATTCCAAAGTTTACAATATGAAATATATATAGAGCTATTTCCAGAATTGGTTTGTCTTAATGTGCCTTGTTGGTTAGAATTTAAAGAGGTACTTTTCCTTTATATATATATATATATATATATATATATATATATATATATATATATATATATATCATTTCCTCGCATTTATTTTCATGTAAGTAGTTGATTACTGTAATCGTGAAAATTTTCAGATCTTAATGGATGTATTAGTTTCGACTTGAGAAAAACATTTTTCATTTTTTTTTTTTTTTTTTTTTTATGTACCAACAATAAAAACTCAACTAAAACATAAGAAATGCAATTATTTGAAACTTGCAACCAACCCCAATAATATGTCTTACTACCTGTGCATTATGCACAGTGTATTTTATATTATGTATTTTATTATGTAGATATTATAAACATAAAAACAAAACAAAATATCTTTTTATGATATATTTATAAATATAAATACATTTATTTTCATGCTCGTTAAGTTTTTGCTATAACCCATACATACGATAATCATTTAAATTATATGGTAAAAAATATTCTAATAATGCCCATGAAATGCTTAAGGTAACTAAAGTATATAAGTTGATAAGGATTAATACTGTACTCGTCTAAATAGCTTTCCAAATACCGCATTGTACGTTATCAATTTTTTAGAAGATAAAATAGGTATAGTAAGCTATCCTTAAAAGATAGATATATGCTATCACCGACTTTTTTGTAGATCTATAAAAGAAGAATATTCCATCATGCATTGTTTCGTTTTATAAAAAAGGGATTAGGCAGCGTCTTCGGTGAGACCTCCCAGGTGGCTATACTTTTTCCAACATTTCTGATAATGATCGTTATATTCCAACCGATTTACACAAATCCTCTACAAATTCTATACCTAAACCTTTCTGGTGAATCGCTCTATCTATTGGTGAAAACTGGATCAAAATCCGTGCAGTAGTTATTGACTTTATCGCAAACAGACAGACGCGGCCGAGGGCTTTGTTTTAGAATACGTAGAGATTACTGAATTTTATTGTTTATGGAAAATTTGTAATAAAAATATCTAATAATTAAATTTCTCTGTGATAAGAAACGTAAAAATCTGAATTTAACTTGATTTAAATTTAACACTTAATTTAAAATAATTACTTTTTTCACTTGCCAAATCTATTAAATCCACCGTTTACATAAATTTATAACCGTCAAGAAACGTAGAAACCGATACATATGTGTATATATATATATATATATATATATATATATATATATATATATATATATAATATGGACGCCATATTTATGTAAAATGTTATACAAGTTCAAGTAAAAAATGCTTTTGTAGTGTGTCCGACGTGTTTTACTAAAGATATTTTTTATGTAAAGAGATTTTATATTGTGTTTCAGTCACAGATCGAAAGGTAGAACAATAAATCTAATTTAATTTAAAAGTGCTGAAATACCACATCACTTGAAATTGGAGTCCATTTCACTATTTTCATGTTGGATTTGAAACCAATATGGGCCGTTCACTAGAACCCTAGATTGCTTCTCCCCTCAGCCCATTGCGATCGTATTTCACTAAAAATAGACACTTTTTTTAATACTTCTTTTAAAGACCTTTGCCCTATGGAATAGTTTCTCTTTTTACGAATAATCCATCCCTGTATTATACTAATACAACAAGTAAATGGGATGAATAGTAAATATTGGCATGGATAAAGGCGAGTAGAGAAACTACCCAGTGGCAGTACTCAAATAAAAAGTTCAACTTAGAAGGTCATGAGGCCATCTCCTTTTCAGACGCCTCGGGGGATTATCAGGAATTGAAGAGGTTGCTTGGTTTGAAACTAGTGGGTTTGAGTAGTAATCAAGTTAGTCATGAAAAGATTGATATCGGATTCGGGCCAAATCAGCAACAAATGGGACATTGAGGTCATTTAGGATTACTTTGTACGTAACAAGGTAAGGAGCATTGAGGATTTTACGAAGGATTTTGGATTGTAAGGATTGAAGGCGAGAGGAATCGATGGTTTAGTGGAGCCCCAAAGCTCTATTCCGTAAATCCAGATGGGTCTAATAAGAAATGGCGAAGAATATATAAAAATGAATTTAGTACAGAAATAGTAACTCCTAAGAGTCTTATGCCACTACAATCCATCAAGAGCCTTTGGTTCTTTCTAGGGAAAAAACTGGTTCGAAGCCAACGATTGTGCAAACCAATAATAATATTATAAAATTAATATTATCATAATATTACCATTTTATAGATTATCATTATCACAAGCTCGACTCACCATTGATAATTGATTTTTTTTTCACGAATCGGCCAGCAAGGACCACGCGAATATTAATCATAATTATAACTGAAATCTCCTTCACACTCTCCGCCTTTCTGCTCCAATACTCTCTCACCAATTGAAGTAATATTAATGTGTCAAGAACGGATTAGAACCCAGCACTTTGCGATGAGTAGCTCATCAACCTTCTATTTGATTCTTGATGTCAAAATAACTTTCCATTGCGAGTTGATTTTAAAGAGTAAAAGAAATACCAAATGAACTTTTATAACTATTTGATGAGCCGCAATTTATGATATACTCGAAAATGTTAACTGTATTTTTTTATTTTTTTTTACCGGCAGATAAGGGAGGTTCAAGAATCGTACTAAAAACTTTTCCATTCAGTTTTTTTTATTTAGTATTGTCAACTTATTATATGTGTATATATATATATATATATATATATATATATATATATATATATATATTCAAGAGAATTCCATAACATTCTGGAATGTTCGAGAACATCACAGATCACTGAGGAATATCCCAGAACACTCTCAAATGTTGTGTAATATTCTAGAACATTGTGGACCATTCGAAGACGTAACATTCTGCAATAGTGTGGAATAGTCTGGAATGTTCGGAAATATCCCAGATCATTGTGGAACATTCCAGAACACTCTCGAATATTGTGGAATAGTCAGGAACATTGTCGACCATTCGAAGACGTATTTCTATGTGTGAAGCTAACTAGTGATAGGAGCATATAAAGCAAGATCTGTCGTGGGTTCGAACGTTCTAGAACATTCAGTAATGTTGTGGAATTGTTGCAAGTACCAAGAATTCCATTACAAAGCCTTCGACTGAAAATTAAATCTGCGGCCATACTACTCAGAAATCTCAACTCACAAAAAATATGTAATGGAACAAGGATGATAGTCAAACAGCCATCGAATAACAGCATCGAAGCCGAACTCCTGACTGGGAATTCAGTATTTATCTAATGACACACAGTATTTATCTCCAGAATACCACTGATCTCTATTGAATTGCCTGCATTCAAATTTAAAAGACTGAAATTTCCTATCAAATTAGCCTATAGTTATAAAATTACAAAGGGAAAGGACAAACTTTAAAATATTGCGGCATCAACTTCAAAGACTCCAGCTTTTCTCACGATCAACTATGCTTTTTATTTTTCTCCAGTAGGAAATTCGAAAAATTTAAACATATATTTTTCCAACTACGACAAAATCTCATATCAAATATTATGAGATTTGATGAGTAATTTTTTATTCTATTATTTTATTTTTGTTTGTTTTAATAATAATAATAATAATGTCTTTATTTATTCTGGGACAAGTCCCTATATGTATTGTAAGCTATTATGTCTTAGAGTGTAAAATAATTACATTTAATTAATTATTACAAGTAATTTAGTAAGTGAGAAAGAATAAAAAAAAATGTGAACTACCTACTATAACAATATTTTAAGAACATATTAGAAGAAAATAAAGAATAAAAAATTAAAATAAGTTAACAATAATTATATAAGAGAAACAATTTATGGTTAGATGTGTATATATCATATTTATGCCAAGGAAAAAAAAAATGAAGAAAAATTAAACATATTATCAGAGATTTAAATTTCATCCATTACATTACATTAGATATACATATTTTTTTTCCTCTATGAGAACATACGTTATAGTTCATATTTAATGGGAGTATTCCTATAATGTAGCCGTTTGGCCAGAAATATTTCTATTAATTTCTGTACAATATTGTTATTCTTTAGGGACCTGGTCCCAGAATAAAATTATTTTTCTATTCTATTCTATTCTAACATAATAATAGCCAGTATATAGGCAGTTAACATTTTCCTTGTAACATCAACATCAGTAATTCGTTTATATTTAAATGGGTTTAAAATGTAGTCATATGGTTTATATATTAGATATAAAATATGTTGTAAATGTACAAGTCAGTTCACGAAAAATTTTCCCCAATCCACTAATTAATTGTTTATTTTTAAAATTATTGCTAATCATTTTTATTTTATTTTATTATATTAAATATTTGTTTCTTTTTGTTTTCCTATAACATTCGAGATAAGTAGAAACCTATATATTATCGGTTTTAGGATTTACTGTATCTGTTGCACTTTTCCATTTACCAACAAAGAGTGGTAAAGATAGAGGAAGGCCCCACGGATTTACTCCCCCTATCTGTGAGCTAGCGGACGACTGCCTGACTTGGGCTTGATAACGTGTGGATTAGTGGACTTTGTAGGAAACAAGGCAACTTTGTTAGTTCTTGTTTAGGAAATCTAACCTTCCGGCCTGTTTATTACCCTTGTCTCTTACTTTCCCCAAGTTTCCTGGACAGTAGGATGCTCCGAGGGGATGGGAACTGCGGGAGAAGTGAGGGTGTAGAACTGGCCAGAGTAGGCAGTGCGGATTACACTTCCCAAGTCCTAGCCTCTAGTTTCTTCAAGCAGTTACCTAAGTTTAAGTATACAAGTACAATAGTATAAGTACACCAGTACAATAATAATAATAATAAAAGAAAAAACCTGTAGCACTACAACCCATGAAGGGAGAATAAAACTTCAGATTCAAACAAGATACGCCTTTTTTTTTTTTCATTGAAATTTACAACTATTTGATCCTTTGAAGAAGCTATATTAATTCTGACTACCAAGAGCTTATTATATTGATGAAAACAATTTGATATAGTTAATTTTGGCTCAATATCCGCCTATTTGTATTAATTTAATATTTCCCTATTGATTGATTCGTACTGATGGTACATATTATTAGTACTTTAACATCAAAAGGCTTTATTATATGCTTAATATATTAATATATCTTCATACATATATAAGTAATGAGAGGGCTGAGTCGATTAGAACCTGCCCCGGAGGAGCCTTCATGAGGTAGACAAAGACCCGCTCCCTAGAGTTAATATTTCACCTGTGCACGCGCTCGGCTGAACTACAAAGTCTCTTAGTAATCATCTAACGAATCATAACCGTCTCTATTCGCCCTCGTTATAATTTAATGATGGGGGGGCCTTTACCCGGCTCATTTAGAGCTGAAGTTACATTCCAGCGCCCCCTCCTACGAAAAAGAAAAAAAAATCTAAAGTTTTACACTCATCCGTTAATTATGACGTATGTCTTTTATCTTATGAAGAACTAGCGTTCGCAAAGTATATTAAAGATTTAAAACTATTCTTGAAAAGTTAGCAGATAGCTCAACATATTTTGTAGAGCGCACAATAACTTTTCTTGATTCGAAACCGGCTGTCAAGTTGGAAGTTTGTGATTAACAAAAACAATAAAAGAAATATTCAAAAAATAATGGTTTAAGTTTGCAAAGTTTTAAATGTTTATTAATCATTTATTTTAATCAATTAGTCTTATCTGAATTTAAAATTAATATAACTCAGATTGTAGAGTGTTGAGGTTACTGATCTGGCTTCGAAACTGGCTGTAACATTTAAAAAAAATATTAAATTGTTAACCAAAGCTATGGAATTTTAAGACCCTAATAAGTTTCACTCGTCCTCTAAAATATGGTCACCCTTAGCAAGGGTAAAAATATTTTTAAAAAAATCATTTCTACATTATTTTAGTCATTTATTTTATTTTTATTAGGAGAAGATAAATAAGGAATCTGAACGTCTGAGGCACGGTAAATTATTTCTTCTGTTGAAAGCGGTGCCAATTCGCCCTAGTGAATTGGGATTTTCAGACCCTCCTATGGGTCATTCAGCCTCTGTAACGTGGTGAACTTTAATCAGGGAACAATGGAGTTTATGAAGTATAAATATTATATTAAATAGAACAACTCCTTTCCCCTATCTCCTCTCATAGATTTATGTTTATTAGTGGCATTTTAGTTTTTTTTATCAATAAGGCTTATTTGAATTTTTCGTTTAGAACACTTAGTTACAGACCTATAGGTCCGTAGAGCTGTCAAGGTTGTTTTTCATATATATATATAAAAATATAGATGTTTTTTAGTTACATGATTTATATTTTTAAAACCTTTCATTTTTGTTTATTTGTATATTTATTAAATTTTTTTTTCATTATACAATTTAGAATTACAAATTTAATTTTAATATTATTCTCACGTGTAAATTATCAATTTAGTCAAACTGTAAATTTTTAATTTCTTGTATTGCTAAACTATACTAAAATGTATTCTGTAATTATTAAAATCACATGTAATGGCATGTAATATGCTTACATAAGTATGGAGCATGTCCTAATATTAATAAACGGTCCCTCCATGGGGTTACCATGGGAGGAGCAAATATAAAATGTGTATGTGTATATATATATATATATATATATATATTTGTATATATATCATTTAAATTCTAAATAAGGTGTATTTTTTTACATTCATCATTCAGTTTATTATCCCTTCGCTAAAGGAATTATGAAAACAGCTGTTTGTTTAGTGTTTTGTTCTTTCATATGTTCTTCAACAGCTACATTTCAAATTAGCTGCCACCAGATTTAATTAAATCAAGAATACCTCTCAACCATACTACCTCACTGTCATGACAGTACTACCACGTAAATGTCAAAACGGCTTCATTGAATTATCTCTGTTCATAAGAGGTCATATTATAAAAGTTTGATAGCAATAGCTTTACTTTTTCATTCGGTTTTTATTTGCATTTAAGATACCCATAATGTAATAAAAGATGCATGGATAAGACATATAATTAATATATATATATATATATATATATATATATACACACACATATATACATACAGGGTGTCCCATTTCAAGTGCATCAAACAGTTTTAACTTTTAAACGAAACAAAATTCAGAAAAACGATTCAGGTAAAAGTTGTAGTTATTCAGGCCTAATTTGAAGAAATAAAACATTTTTTGTTTTCACTTTAAATGGTCAAAATCGACCTTCAAATAATGTAGTTTCCTCTTGACCCCCATTTATTTTTATTTTTCTGAAATGTACAATCCAAAAAAAATGTATGTAACAATTTTTTCTATCTTTCATAGTTTAAGTAGAAAAAGCATTTAAAGTTGACTACTTTAGTGAGCTTCAGATACTTCTTCTACTTGACCTATGAAAGATAGATAATACTGTTACATACATTTTTTCCATTATATTATATATATATATATATATATATATATATATATATATATATATATATATATATATATATATATATATATATATAATAGACGTGAAATAAAGCTGAGACATTGAGCAATTTACTCAATGTTTAAAATATGTAAAAACATGACAACAATGTATACATATGCTATTATCAATGTTTTCACATTAATTTAAATTTGATAATATTATTGCGTATTCCATTACATAGTTTGGAAAATAACGTAAGAAATCAGTAAAAAAAAAAAAATTCACAGAATGCACTTTTACTGTCCATTTCATTAAATAATATATGACACAAATTTATGTTTTTGCTTGAGCATAGGAAACTAATAAAACCCATTCCCTTTTTATGTACTCCTGTTAGAACGTTCAACCGTTACTTAGGTACCTGTTATAAAAAATGTAACGACTATTAGTAACCGGAACGAACCCTTGAAAAATAAGGAAGTAAGTATTTTTTTCCGAATGCTGCCTCGCGGGCATCACGTAGCGCTTTGATATAGTGCCTAAGGTTACTTTGGGATATGGAATTGAAGTGAGTAGCCACGCTGAATTAAACAGTATCCTTGCCCTAAACTGCCTACCTCTATCCCTTACCTCCATCTCCATCGTAAAATATTAAAAACCGAACGCGTATCGAGAAAAAAGCAACTTAGTCATACAGGGACCAAAAATGAAAAAATATATATATACAAGAAAATGTATATCAAGCAACGAGTAAAAAATTACAAACTTGTTTGAATGTGGATAGAAATATTTGGAATATGATTATTTATAAAATTGTAAGCTCGTTGTAAAGTGTACTCAGTTGCTGTACTTAAGTTCCCGGGTACAATTCCGGCTGGCACAGTTAAGTTAAATTATATAACCTTAATAACCACTAGTAGACCATGTGGGATCTTCAGCCTCTGCTTAGGGTGCACCTACATTGGATCCGATGCGATGCGACGCGATCCTATTCTATCACATAGGATGGTGGGCTGAAAAAACAAATAACTGAAATACGCAGTGAGTGCCTACACTGGATCAGATCCGACACGATTCTATTCTTTCCAATCCGATAGTGAAACTAGTCACTGCCTTCCGAATAAAATAGTATTAATTTTATTCTTTTATTTCTTATATTTTCTATATATTATAGTGAAATATAAATATATTAAAAATAATTAATAAATAATCTTAATTTTATAAATTTAAAGAACCAAATGTTATAACAATGAGGTAATATTACTATATTAGAATATTTTTGTCTTGCTGTATGACTATAAATAAATAATTTAGTTGTTTTAAAAAAAAAATAGAATTTATTGTTTTTATTATATATTCGTGTTTTATATAATGATTTAATTTTCTCGTTTGTGATAATATTTATTTCTTTTGGTATTTTGTTGTTCATCTTTGCAAACGAGTATAAAAAAAGAGCAAGCCCTTACCACCCAGAGTTGCCAACTGTTTGATAAATAAATTAAACATTACGATAATAATTTTATCAAAAGTTAATGTTTCCAATTTTATTTGACGAATTAAAATTGTATGTAGGTATATTTTTTATGTACATTTCTGATAGATATAATTTTATTCAACGGAAAAATAACCTTCGCTACTATATTTAATGGTTCGTGAAGATTAGTAATAAAATATTTTAATGAGAATTGAGAATATTTAATTTTGATTTATGACGGATATTTATATAATAGTTAATTATCAAATTACAATGTACATTTTTTAATAAACATTTTAGACAATAAAGATTAAGTTGACATACATGGTAACGGCTGGCTTATCGGATTGAAAACTAATGATTTTGAAATGTGAAAATCGCACCTGATCGTACAGTATCGCATCGGATCCAAGGTAGGCGCTTCCGTATAAATGAACTAGTTTGATCCCACGAGCGACTAAGTCGCTCGGATTAGTCTGATAAAAACGGACGGATCCAATGTAGGCGCTCTCGATATATTTCAGTCATTTGGTTTGCTTCCGAATTCTGATCGTATCGGATCGGATCCAATGTAGGTGCACCCTAAGGCAGGCGCATATTTAGGGTTGCCGGGTCGCCCAACCCAATAGCCGAACAGACCAGCCAGTTTGGCCGGACGTTAGGGTAAAAAAGCCGTACACCTTACATTATTGAGGACTTTTCTCTCAGTACTAATAGGTACGACAAAAATGTTTTATGTAGAATCAAGCTTTTTTTGAAAATTTCCATAAATCTTGTTAAATTCTGATGAAAAATAAATAAAAAGCCAAATCCCAATGGCCGGACAACGTTTATTTTGCCCGGACACACAATCAAAAAGCTTAACTATGTCCTGCTTTATCCGGACGCCTGGTAATCCTACCTATACTCATTAACCCATTCAAGACGAGGATTTTTTTCGAACACGGTCCCCAGGAGCGACATTTTTTATCCTTTATAGTGTTTTTACTGTGGAAATTACCCAATTCTTAAGTGAATTCAAAGAAATAAGATTATTCCAGAATCGGTGTGCAATATAAGGTAAAATGAAAAATACATCATTAAAAAATGTATAAACATTCATTTCAAAAATAGTTAGATAATATAAAATCGTTATTTTTCTTTCAATAATAAAGAACAGCATATAATTCAAAGAGACTTTTTTAAAAGTAGTAAAAAGTTTTAAAAAATATAAGTTTTTGGATTTTTTGGTGCACAGTAAAACTAATGCCAAAATTTGTTTTCCTGCACTTTACAGTTTCATTAGTTCAAGAAAAATCTTATTTCGACGACTAGTTTACTCATAATAACTGATAATTGCACATTACTGTTATTGCTTACAAGATATGCAGGTCGTCTTATAGCGCCACAGTGCAATCGTTCTTGAATTGGTTAAGTGGACCCCCTTAATCAGGGCTAAATCCTCGCATCATCTCAACAAATCTCCACCCTCCACAATCATTGTCCTAGAAGCAGTCTCTACCATGTACTGAGCCCAATATCCTTCATTCATTGTAGTGGTACTGTTTTTTATTATCATTATTATTATTAATAATAAATCAGATATTATAATGCGATTGGGAAAAACCACAATGCAAAGCCTTATGTTTCAAATCCAGTAATACACCCACTTACCAGTATGGTTTTTCCCAATTGCATTATAATAAATAATAGTGTTTATTTTTGAGTTTTTGGCTCTATTTTATTGATAAATCAGATATCTTCAAATTTTTATTTAAAACTAATATTTTACTCTATTGTATAAAAAAGTTTATATTGATTTAATATTTTATTGGGTTTAATATAATTATTATCGGATCGAGGTAGAACATTTTGTTTGGCTTTTATCGTGCTCGATCAGTTAAATTAATTTTTTTTTTAAATAGAAACTAAGAAACTAACACTAAAAGTAGAGTTTCGAAGTGAGCTCGAATAAGAAAAAGTGTTTGGTTAATATCAGAATCGGGAGTGATCTGGATTAAATCGATATAGGAGGGAATAATCTTGAACTTGTCTATAAATGTCTATAATCTTGAATTAGTAACTATAAAACAACGAATCGGAGTTTAGTAAAAACAAAATTCCTAAAAATTTCATGACTACTGATCCAACTGATAAACATCCAAGGTGCATACCGAGGAGTAAGTGGGAGGATTCCATATAAAGATAGACGATAAACATAAGTTTGTAAGAGGAGATTGGTGAAATCGGAAATGAACCTTCGGGCTCGCTAAGCCTTATTAATATAATGGAATATTCTGTAACTACAAAATATTCTGGATTAAATTATTGTTAAATAGATGTTCATTTAAATTTAACTGTATTTCCACTTGGTCTGTTTAAATGATAAAATCAGGTTAGGTCTCAGTGAATCAATTAAAATATTGAATAATTAAAGTATTGAATCATTAAACAATACATAACAATAAAATGCATATTAAATGACCAATTTGTACACAGTTATAGGCTATTTTAGTATTTTTATTTAAAAAGTATTACGAGGTATATCCAAATTAATATTTCTTATCATGGACAGTTATGCCTGTTATTTGTTCGGTCTTTTAATTAATAAATATTCTATATTTGTAATTAAATCGCAACAGACAATGTTCTATTTTATAATGTATGATTGGTAAACAATACGTACTGTCATTTTGATTATTAAATATTTGAACTTCAAATTTCATTGAAAATGAATATTTCTTTCATTATTTGTTTTAATTATTTTTTATAGGATTTATGTCAATACCCAGTTGTAATTAAGTATTTTAATTAAACTAGTATAAAATCTAAAGTGTTCTGTATATTTTCTTAAATAAATACTAATTCATAATCGGCTTTAGTTTGGTTAAATTTATTGTTATGTAATGTTTGAACCTTATTTTTTCCTTAAGAAGAACATTAATGAAATATAAGATAAAAATTTTTTAAAGAAATCATAACAGAAAACAGTACCGCCGAGAAAACGGTCATAAGACCGATATTATATGACCCCATAACCTATAATTTTGTATGACGTCATGACATGATATAATACATAGATAATACCAAAGAAATAAGCCCCGTTCCATTCACTTAAAGTGGTTTTGAATTAGTAGCAGAAAGCAATAATAATTAAGAAAAAAAAACCGGTAAGGACCTGATTTCAATTGAAAAGGGGTTGATACCAGTTGATCAAAAGGAAGACCATATCAATAATACTGTTAAACATTATGTAATTAAAGAAGTAATCATTCAAAGTAATAATAATATACAAGAGAATGTATAATAGTTATTATAAAATGCACTAGAGATCGCTATTATATTAAAATTATATTTATTATTTAAATTAACGGATAATGTTTATATAAATAAGAATATAATTATTTTTAATAAGTTTAAACTTATTAGACGCCTAATTAAAGAATATTTCTTTTATCTATAATAGAATTTGTAGAAGCATGTATTTAGATAATGAAGTATACGTTTCTATATGTATATATACATATATAATATATGTAATACTTTAAATTATATAGCAGACCTAGTAATAGTTAAATAATAACCAATTTAATATGTAATTACTTTTAAAAAATCTCATGAATTTACTGGGAAGCAATGTTTGTACTAAATTGTAAAATATGAATAATATAATGTAAAAATGTTTTTAATTATGAAATATTCTATTTATAGAAAAGATTTAATGAAATATGATTTTGTTTTTTAATGTATAAATAGAGGATTAATTATTTTAGAATATTTATTCTAATAAATGATTAATATCTAATGATTATATTAATTTAAACAAAAGTAAGAATAAAAAAGAAATATTTTATACAAATAACTATCTAAATAAATGAATGAAATATAAAATTTAAAAAAATTTTAAGTTGGTAATTATATAATAATAAGTATTACGGCTATTGTAATTAATAGTAAAAATATTAATAATAAAGCATATAATATTTAAACTTTAAAATATACAATATGGATAAATTATATGAAATAGTATTACTATTATCCATTATAATAAATTTCAATGTTTGTATTAAAAAAATAGATATAACATATTTCGACCTGCAATAATAATTTTATGTTAATATGTACCTTATGAGTATTTAAATTTTTAAGAAAAGGTTCAAAATAATGTTGAAATATTCTATATTAATGATATCTAAAAAAAAAATATTCATAAGAAAATAAATCTATTTAAGTAGAGAATTAATAATAATTATTTCATACAAAGTCTAATAATTAAAACAAATTAAACATATTCACTTTTTATAATTTTGAATTAAAATATAATTCAAAAATAAATTAGGCATAGTCGTTATGATTTTATTGAATTTTAATTAAGAACATAACTAAAATGTAGATAGATATATATTAATCAACCATATTATTAAATGAAAAATAATAAATAGAAAATAGAAAAAGATATACCAGAAGAAAAAAGGTTCATTGAATCCGCCATGATGGATTTCTGAACACTATTCACTTGTACAATTAAAATTTAACACTTCAATTTCCAACACTTCACACAGAACTCACAATGACACAGAGAAGCACCCAAACACAAACCACTCCACATTTCGATTCGAAACACTAATAATAATTAAAATAAAATGATTATTATAAAAATTAAAAAAAATGATCCGCACTCACCCGAAGTTGAAATGAAACTGAGGAAAAAGTCGAAATGACAGTGTCGCCATCTAACATCTGTATTAAAAAAAAATCAAAACTAATAATATAATTTTAGAATCAGTGTTGCTGGGTTTTTTCCCTTGTAAAAGATACATCTGCAATTATATTTAAACATTCAAAAGAATTAAGTTATCTAAATATAGGAAGAAACAAATTGAAATCTATTTATACAAACTGCAAATGCGCGGGAAGCCAATAATCTAATGTACTGCATCCGTATTATCTAGGGACAACACGCCTGCCTCAAACTAACTCGAATCACTTGAATTCATTTTAAACGATTTAAACTGTTTTATAGGCATGACAATATGTAAAATTCATTATTAAAATAAGAATTTTATAATACTAAATATCAAGGACAAATAAAAGTTAATGATTTTAAAATAATCTAATTTTTAAATTGCTAAGAAAATGTTTTTTTTCCATAATGGGTATTCTTCAAAGGCACCTAAACTTATATATGTATATAATATATATATATATATATATATATATATATATATATATATATATATGTTTTATTTATTTATTGTTCTTTTTGATTATTTAAATATACATATTTAGTAACTCGGGTTCCGATCCCGGCCAAGATATAATCTTTTCTCTTAAAAAAAAATATATATAATGCTTTTTATATTAAATAAATAAATACGTTAAAAGAAAATTTTTATCCATATTTAATTTTAATTATAAAATGATTTAAGCAGTTACAATAATGACAATAATTAAAATTAATAGAATAAAAATGTTATAATAGTAAATAATAAGGAAAAATAAAAGGCAGGTATTGATTTTAATTTACAAAGGATTTAATTTACAACTTCATAAAAAAAAAAAAATGTTTCGGTATTAGGTAATCTAAGAAGGTACCTAAACGTATGTGTGTGTATATATATAATGTTTTTTTATGTTAAATGAATAAATACGCTAAAAGAAAAATTATTCAACATTTCATTTAATTTTTCTACAGTAGGTACTGAAATACTACTATTTAGTAATTATTTTTTATACCCCTCCCCCTCCCTCCTCCTATTTAGCCTGTTAAAATATTATTAGCCACATAAGAATTGTTTTTGCATTAAATAAAATAATTATTTTGATTTTAGGTTTGTTTTGCAGATATAAAAAAAATATTAGTTATTAGAAAAATGTTATATAACAGTCCTAATCTCGAAATATTGGAATAAGGTTTTTTTTTAAATCGATGCATTCCGTTTTTATTATAAAAATAGGGCTTCATTTGGTGTGGCTCGAAGATTTGCCAATTTTTAAAATTCATAATTTAACTGATCGATTTATTATTTAAAATATACTTTTATTTAAAATATAAATAATAGCTGCTAATAAAATTATACTTACATAAGTATTCTTAATAAATATTTTATTTTTTATTTGCAAAAAAGTATAAAACCTGTACCACTACAACCCGATTAGTGAGCCCTGGTTTCAGTACATTGTAGGGACTATACTGTTTCTAGCTAACGGTAGTACTTATCCATTTTATATAAGCTGAGCGAGCCCTAGAAGGGTCAATAGATTTCACAGAGTCCATCCGTGGTTGTAAATAGATTAAATAATTTATTTGCCACATCCGGATTCGAATCAGGTAATTTATCATATAAACTCATCACTCTACATAGTGAGCAATCCCATTACTGTTATATCTATCTACTAGAATAATATATAAATATAAATCTATAAAAAACTATTAGATTAATGTTAATATTATTAATATTTGAATCTAATAGTTATATAAAAATCGAATAATAATCTAGATATGGAAAAAGTGATCTTAAATTATAAGTCTGCTTGTACAGCATCAAATATTACTAAATTATCACTTACAGTTCATTAAGTAATAGTAGAAAAAATATGGCGGGCGGAATAGTTCATTGGTAGAGCGCTGAATTGCCGTCCAGATGGTCTTGGGTTCAAATCTGACAGGCTTTATTTAACCGTTTAGCGGGGGGGGGGATGGATTCCCTTGGGGCTCATTCAGCCCCCTGTAAAGTGGGTACCCAAAATAGGGGCGGAATCTGTCGGTTGAGCGCGGTACAACCGTTGTCTATGAAACAGTACAGTATCTACCACGTACTAAACCCAAGGCCCTACAGTGGTACAGTTTTTTTTTTTTTAGTTTTTTGTATACTAGAAACTACATTTTAAACTAAACCAATTTTTCTTATTTCTTCTTTATCGTTTAGTTTATATAAATGTAAAGGCTGTTTCCTAAAAAAAAAAATGATTCCTCAAAAAATAGAAAGAAAATGATAGAAAAAAGGATTTAATAATGTTCTAATTATATTAAATTTAAATTATTATTTAAATATTTTTATTTTGAAGAGAAAAGGTTTGTCCTGGCCGGGATTTGAACATTTTCGGTCTTCCGCATCTCTAGCGCGGCACTCTTTCAACTGAGCTATAAAAATAAATAAAATATAATTTATTTTTTATTATATAAGAGGCATATCGAATTTTTGATCCAATCGTTAAATAGAATCAGAGATTAGAAATTGTATTTTTTTTTTTTTTTCGTTTCTTGAAAAACCTAAAGAATTTGGCATGTGCTGTTTTAGTTATTCAAATGTAATTTCGCTTTTGAAATCAGAATTCATTTATTTTCTTCTCATCCTGGCCGGTTGTTTTCCGGAATATTTTTTTTTTCCACCAATTGAAAATATTTTTCCTGATGAAGGTGGCAATAAAGAGAAAGAGAGAAAGACATTTCCAAAAAGAGATAAAAGAGTAACAATCGGGGAGTTATCGATCGGCCCAGTTTATGTCACGAAGAAACAGGACAATAGCCTTCATTGTGGGCATCAGTTGTGACAGAAGCTGTCGTGATAGCTTCTGTGGCAGTACTGTCATGGCGGCATCTCTATCTATTTTCTTTTTCCATTGCCATTTTTCTTCGATCATTTAGATACAGTAACATTTAAATAATAGTTTAAAAAATAGGCCCCATGTCAGTCCATGTATTTTGTTATTGTCAATAAAATTTGATACATGGATTAAGGTCTCTATTGTATCTACAGCGCCGGTGAATGAGTAGCAAAGTCAAATTTTATCAAGAGAGAGTTAACTGCTTTCAGATAACAGAAAATCTTATCATTCTCGTAGTTTTTGGCTTGAAATGGGTTGTAATATAAACAATAACTCCTTTTCAAGCCAAGCCTTACTTAGCCACTTCTTCACTACGAAAATAACTCGATTCCGCTTACTTAAGTACAAGAAACTCATTTTGGATAAAATTATTTTATTGGAGTTGCTTAGCAACCGATCCAGGAACTAATTTTGTTTCTTTCTGTCGTGCTGGATCAGTTAAATTATGAATAATTTAAAAAATTGGCGAACAGCGAAGCCAATTTTGCTGACTTTTTTAAAATTCTGCCGTTTTGAAATTTAATATGAGTGGATTGAATTTTAAAAAAAACCTGAATCAGTACAACCCGTGAACGGGTCTGGGGTTCAGTACCTACTAGAGACTGTACTTTTTCATGGAGAAAGGTTCTGAAAAGAGCTTACTTATCCTAGGTCGCATAGTTTTAGTCCTAGGTTTATTTAATTGCAAATAGCAATTCTCCAGCAAAATTGTTTTGGTGATATTAAACGAATTGAACAAAGTTCAGATTGGTTGTTTCAGTAATTTCTACATTTATACATATGTATATTTATATATATACATTTTTTTTGTAATGGCATTTTCAGTTGTTCTTTGTCAGAATTGAAATGTATATAATATTTTTTTATTATTATTTTTCCTTCCTCTTTCCCTTTTTTCCCTCCCATCCTTTCCCAAAATATGTCAATATTCCCTGAAAGAGGCCACAGGAGCCTTTAATTTCCTGCTGTCGGCGTTCACGTTCACAAACAAATAAACGTTTGCCTTCGTTCACCCCCCCCCCTCACCACCTCCCTCTCTCTCTCCCTCTTTCTCTCTCTTTTTCTCCCTCCTTGATTCCCTGGGTAATTGTCTCGTTTCCCAGGGATAATGTTATTTCACAACTTATTAAACAGGCAATATAAAAAATAATATGGGATATAAAAATGAATTCATGGCTGAAATCATGGAGAAACTCCTTGTGAGAGTCAACATTTTAAGAAATATAACAACTATGTACAACTAAGAACCATCAAGGGTCTTGGATTTAGTACATAGTGGAGACTGAACAATTCCTAAGCCAAAGATTTTGTAGCGGTGGTGATTTGGCGAAATTTTCCACCAATTAAGAACACCTCATTAAGGTTATCAATCCTAATGCAATCGCTATAGGTCGAAAACGAAAACAACTAATAGTAACTGATATGTTACTATTAGATAGGATTGGTTTTTTTTTGTTGGTAAATTTGCGATTATTGCGCAGAAGGATGTATAAAAAACATTGATAATTACTAAAGGAAATATATTTTTTCCATTTCATAATATACTGGCAATTAATAGGCGATACCTTAGGAGCTAGGGGCCTGACCAAGCAATCAACAGAGAGATAACATAAAGTCTCCTGGGGGACGGACGAGCCTGATTCTAATTGGGGGGGGGTACCAGAAGACCCTCGTTAGTGATATCGATCCAGGGGGGGGGGTCCGCAAGGTCTGTTATTACTTTGTAATAGTAATTTGTGATTTTTAATTGGATATAAAATTACTTTGTAATTATTGAGTAATTATAATTTGAGACAATTAATCTCAATTCCATTGTTTTTCGCGTCGGAGCTCTATAGAAAGTTTGTTTATAAATCATTAATTGTCCTAAGAAATATCAACAAGTATCTACTTTTTATTTCAGAGTTTCTTTCAATTCAACGAATTAATATTTTAACAAAAGTGTATCACAACCCATGAAGTGTCTTGAGATCAGTACATGGTAGAGACTATACTTGTTTTGAGCCAATATTAAGGTGTTAAGGCCAAGATCACTAATGGTGTACATTTTATAAAGGCTGGATGAACCCTAGGAGGATCTGTATACCTACAAATTTTTTTTTAAATTTCCATTTCCTGTTCTAAAGTATTCCAGGTATTCCTTTGAGGAACTGCTCACCGTTTCTGGCTATTAAAACATTTACCAGGCAAACGACATAAGCTTCCAATTAATTATAAAAACTTACATGGATGACTATAATTAGGCCTTTTTGGATTTAAAGAGTAGTGCTTTGGTGCTCCACTAAGCCATCCAATTTCACTCTTATCCAATCCTTACAATCCAAATTCCTTCGTAAAATCCACAATACATCTTATTTTGTTACATATAAAATCATCCATCGCCCTTACTGTCTTATTTGTTACTGCTTTGGCCCGAACCCGATATCAATTCTTTTATGACGGAGTTTATTTCCACCCAAACACACTATTTTCAAACCTAGCTTCCTCTTCAATTCCCGATAATCCTCCAAGACATCTGAAAAGAAGATGGTCCCGTAAAATTCTATGATAAAATTTGTTATTTTAGTAATAGCAGTGGCTTAAATCCATAATTATTCTTAGATCTACAGGGACTTAGGATCCACTAAGCCATTAATTTCCTTTAAAATTCAATCTTTGAAATCTTTCTGAATATCTCACTGCTCCTTATTTTCTCTGATATAGTTCCATGAAAAACCTTCAGAACCTTTTAACTTAAATTGCAGTACCACCAGTAGGTAGTTTCTCTACTTGTATTTTTGTATCATTATTCATCCATTTGTTTACATATTTACAACTTTATTATATAGTTGTAAAATTTCGATCAAAAGATTTTTTAAGAATAATTTATTGATATTTACAACTGTATATTACATTAAGTAAATCTGCTGTATGAAGAAAGGACATGAAAAAAAAAACACTTGTGGAGAAACTACCCATTGATAGCACTCCAATAAAGTTCTATAGTAGAAGGTCTCGAGGCCATCTTCTTTTCAGACGCCTCGGAGGGTTATCAGGAATATTATGGGAAGCAAGTTGAGAGACTAGCGGATTCAATTGTGTATGAAGCTTGTCATGGAAGGATAGGTATCTAGTTTGGGCCAAATCAGCAACATATGGGATATTAAGGTCATGATGAATGAGTTTGTGACATAAGAAGGAGCATTGAGGATTTTACGAAGGATTTTGGATTGTAAGGATTGGATACGAGATGAATTGGATGATTTAGTAGAGCCCCAAAGCTCAATTCCGTATGTCCAAATAGGTCTGATAATTGTCATGTAAATGAGTCTTTTGTAATTAATTTGGAGCTTAGAGCGTTTGTCCAGTAAATGTTGAAGTAGGCAAAAACGTCGAGCAGTTTCTTGTCTTTTCAGTCTTGTATGAACATTTTTAAATATATATTCTTCTTTTTAATTTTTTTTTATTATTGCGATAATACGTTTCCGTAAAAATAGAAACGCATAAGGTTAAAACGAAAACCCGAAAGAAGTTGGATATTTCGGATTGGTTTGCCGGAAGGTCAATGCGGTGATGTTTGTTCACATCGCTAGTCCGACATGCATTAGATTGCCCGCTGCCTTGTTTAAATAGTATCTACATTTCCATGCGCATCGGTTGGAATTAGTATGAGTATTGTTTTAGGAGGAAGCTACTTATCCCGTTGATGCTTTTCAGTTTGAATGGGATGGGATGCAATAAATAAACATAATTAATTTGATCTAATAATTAATAATAAAAATAGTATTAATCACTTAAAAATTAAAACAATATGAGTTAAAAACATTCTTTCAAATACTTATGTTAATTGAGTTTCTTAAATATCATAGATTCGTGCTTTAATAATGGCCAGATAAGTCCGACTCTGTTTACAATTAGTTGTTGGTTTCTTTTGTTTAACGAGACTTTTTTGCAGCAATGGCTGATCGTACGATGTTATAGAGGAATCCCTAAATTTTGCCCTTCGCACATGCTCGGGAGCCCCATTTTACATTCCTTCCGAAGGACGACAAAATCAAGTTTTTCTCCCTTTGAAAAAGCCTATGACCACCTGACAGAGTGCGAACCCGCGATCTTTAGGAGGTTGTTATGCGAACCCCTAGACTGCAGTTGTATATATGTAATATGTTGCATACTTTTAATAAAACTATGTAATCCTGTAGAATATTTCAGAACCTGACTTATGTAAACTGTTAGACCGCTTTCACACTGAGGCGATCTAAAATAAGAAATATATTGCTAGAAAGGTCCAATTAGATAAATCGGCGCGACCAGGTCGTTAAAAATATTTCAATCCATGAGCTAGATTAATGAATGTAATTACCGATTTATCTTCCCGTGATTTTGAGTTAGAAATATCGTATGATACAAATGACTGAGGAGATCAAAAAGTGAAATCTCCATTTAGAATTCATGGAACTGTCTGTACGTATCGAGTATCGTACATTGCTCAGATATATCGCCTATCGTATATCTCTAGCGATATATCGCGTATCGTATAGACCTGGTGATATATCTCCTATCACATATTTCTTGCGATATATCACTTATCGTACATTGCTTCCGATATATATCTCTCGGGACATATAGCCTCATTATGAACGGGACGTAATCTCTAAATATAGTGTGAATGAGCTCTATAAACAATATTCTTAATTTTATAAGTCGATAAAAGTTAATTAAAAATAAATATTTAGGCGTATTTCTTTTATGCCATTTTCCTTTTCGCTCTCTCTTAAACTTCTAAGTATTTTATATACATATTACTACTATATAAAATATGTATGTAAAGTAACAAATATATATATGTATATACATTTGTATACTTTAGTTTCTGAAATTTTGTTTCTAAAAATATCATTAGCCATTTATAACCTCGTTCCGGATCGTTATTTTCCAATTCTTAATAGCGGTTCCTGTAACTGCTTAGCCATTAATAATAGGCTAATATGTATGAAGACGTGAAATTGTTACTCGGCCGAGAAGGGAGGAATCGATTGCCCCAGTTGAGCAACATTATCTGAAATAAGTTATTATTCAATAGGAGCGGTTATCGATTCTCGATGAAGTTCCTAGTATCTCGTTCCTAGACATCTCGATCTAGTTACTGGAACAACCTTACTAAGGAGCGGTTAAAATTTCATACCGTCATTATTAGAGTTATCTCAATTAAGTTATAAAGTCACGTGATTTATATCTGAGTAACTATAAGTTCGATTTCCCTTAATTGAGACGCTTCTTATAAACGATAGATAGAAATAATCGGTTATATAGACCTCAGAAAAGCAATTAAAAAAATAACAGTAAGCAGATTAGATATCTTAAAAAATACATATTTGCATACAGATTCTATTTGTAATTCAGAAGAATGTTTAACTTTTAGACGATTGCTAAAACAATAGTTTACTTTTAATCACATGTAACAGAGTAGAGTAATGTACTTGGGAGATAAAAGCAGAAACATTTAACTTACTTAAAACATTTAGCATAGAATAAATGTATCTTTCCATGTATGTATTTCTTATAAAGTAACAATATTATAACCTTCCCTTCTAATTGAACATATGTTAGGTAACTAAACTAAATTATGAATATAATTTATTTTTATATATATAAACTCGTATGTAAAATACATTCTACAAATGTCTTTTATTTGAATGTTACCATAGTAACAGCAGTGATATAAAAACCGGTGATTTTATTGATTATTTTGATTTGTGTTTTTTTTTATTGAACAATTTAAAGAAATTATTGTTAATCGTAAATGAAATATTAGCGTTAAATGTCATTTCCTATATTTACATGTAAGACTGATTGGTATAATGTGTTGGGAAATCATTTACAGGAAAATATTGTTATAATAAAAATAATTTTACAGAGAATCTCAGTTTAGTTTATTTTTTTTTTCGATATCCCACATTTAGTGTTTGATTCTAAATTATTCTTTTCAACTTTTTGCTATGGCTTCATCATGAAGTTCACCAAAACAAAGATCGCATTGACGAAGGTCCAGTCATATCAACAGATTCGCAGCAACCTAAGTTAAATATTAAAATCCACAAAGAGCCTTAGGAAGATATTATAAGTTACGTTTTTATCCCACAGCTACTCACTTTAATAATCTGGGTGAGCCCCAGGAAGGTCTGCAAATCCTCAGATTTTTATGTAGCATCTTATAAAAAAATCGATACATATAAAAATATTATATACTATATCCATATAGCAATTGTTGTTTCTAGAAGAGTGTAAAATGCTTATGTTTCGACCTATTTTTTTAGGCCATCTTCAGGGCCTTCAATTCCGAGAATTGAAGAATCACAGAACAGAAAATTCTTTTATTTTTTTATATTTACATTTATTTATATCTAATTATGTTTCTTATAAAAAGATATGATATGATATGATAATAAGAAATGATACTTATTCTGTTTATTTTTCTATTGCTTCGTAAATTACTCACTATTTTAATTTAAAATCCTGTTTTATTGCTATAAATAACTTTATTAGTAGCCTAACTCTAGAATGGTCTCCTCTGTTGTAGCCTCTCATTGAATTTTTAATCATTTAAATGGTGAGGAAATCTCTCTAGTGTCTATTTAATTTCTTTTCCTGGAAAAGGAAATTTCACATTACTAACGAAAAAGGAGGTATTTTTAAAATAATTCTGTTCAAAGGAAGTAGCTCATTTTTTAAAATTATAGTGAACAGTTTTAATTTGGCCTTAGTGATACTTATACTGAATTTAATTTTGTTTCCTTGTTCCTTTATTTATTATTTGTGCTTATTTAACTCCGAGTGCCTCTGGAGGGCTTGTTCCTTAATAACCTTAATGGTAAAAATAAGGTAATTATATAAATAATAAAAAAATAACTCTGAAGAAACTTATTAAACTTTTATCCATCGGAGTTCATTTAATTTATTACTTTTGGATATTACAATAATACTTGATATTATTTGTTAATTGTTAACAACCGAAGCGTAGATGGGAGGATTTCTTAAAGAGTGGTGTTTTGAATTTTTGTATATTGGTAAATATATATTTATGTAGACATGGAAATTTGAACTGATAATGCGTATTTTCTTTATTAATTTCATGTTTAATTATGTATAACAGTTATAGGTTATCTGAAGCTTTTTATATGTTTAGTTATGTAGAATAGTTAATCTGAGGATGAGGATGTGTATATATATATATATATATATATATATATATATATATATATATATATACATATATATATTTATTATTATTATTTATATGTTAAGAACCTCATTTACTTCTTTTTATTATTCCTGATTTTTAATACTTAATGCATAATTTGTTTTATCGAATAATATCAATTTATGTTTTCCTAAGTTTTATTTATTTTTACCTGCATTTTATCTGCATGCCTATATTTACTATATTTTGTAATCTGTTATCTTATTTTATATATCTTTAATACTATATACCATCTATATATTTGTACAATGTATGTACATAACTTTAATATATATCGGAGAATGGAGATAGTTGGGGGGTGCAGTAAAAAAAAATAATACCAAATAAGTAAAAGACTTATATTTAATGTGTGCCGACGTTTCGACCTACCTTGTAGGTCATCTTCAGGGCTATGAGAGAGAAACAAACAGAACAAAAGATATATAAAAAACGTTACAGTAACAAGGAAATAGTGACTTGTAATGTAGAAAATTAAAATAGTGACAGATATAATAATTAAAGATAACAAACAGAAATTAAAATAGTGACAGATATAATAATTGAAGATAACGAATATAAAATACAGAAGAAATGTACAGAAAGGACAATAATGAAAACATAATATAAAGGGAAAAACAAATGAGAAGGTAAACAGAAAGATACAAAATGAAAAGATTGAAATATAAGAAAAAGGTAGGATATAATGGATTTAGAAAAAAACTAGTTTAATTACAGATATAAATTGTATGATAATAGACTCCTAGAGGTTACACAAGTAAAATGTATGAAAAATAATACCAAATATGATGCCAAAGAATAATTACAGAAGAAATATGTAGAAAGAAATGAATAGGAATCTCGTAGAATGACAGAAATTTAATATATATCTATTACATAACTATTGTTTTATATACATATCTATAATTGTGTATTTACTGATTGTAATGCATATTCGGTATAGTTTACAACGTAAGGGCAAAAATAGAAAAATGTAAATGTATGTATATAATCATAGTAAAAAATAACCTACGGGTAGGCCAAAGCGTAGGTGGGAGGATGTTTTAGGTGTGAATTTGCAATTAAGAGTTCGTATTTTGGCAGTGAACAGTGAACGAAAGTTTGTAATCAGTGTTTAGTGGTGTCGGTGTCGAACCTTCAGGTTCGATAAGTCAATTATTATTATTATTAATTAATGTAAATAATTTAAATTTCCTGAACAATTATTATAAATTGCAAAATAAAAAGAGGAATTAGATTTGAGCAGAATACGACCGAAGACATATGGGGTATTTAAACTGAAGAGTATTGGAATATTTTTAGATAGAACTTATCTTGGAAATAAAATTCTACAATAGCTAGTTTAGCGGGAAACATAGTGGGGAGATATGGCAACATGGGAGGGAAGGTGGCGGGAGCTGGAGAAGGCGCGAATCCTCGACCAATGAGATGGCTCCATTCTCCACAACTGCATTATCAAGTCCTCACGGCACATCAAATTCACTTTTTTAGATTTAGTTCTCGACTAGCTTCGGCCCGGTTCAGGCTGTCTGTCTCAGTCACCGCGATTAACTGTTTTCAATTATATTTTTAGTGTTTCAGTGTTATATTGTGTTGTGTTGTTAAAATTATGTGTTTGTTTTTTTATTTTTTTATATTCTATTAGTGATGTGATTATATGAACATAAGTGAAGTGATTTAAAATATTTCAGAATCCAGTTTTATAAGAAAGAAAAGGAGAAATTGCTATTATCTTTGGATATTCTGCTGTGAATTATAAATTATTAATCAGGTTATTATTTATTTGTAATGTCCATTATTTTTATTGCACTTACACTTTTATAATAGTTAATATTAACAGTTATGGTTTAGGCTTTAATTAAAAGAAAGTATAAATTAAAAAAGAAATATTTTAAATTATTATTTTTTCAAGTATAGAGTATTCGTTATTAAATTTATATAGTTCTCTCATATTTTGATACATAGGTATATATTTGGTAGTTAATTTCTCATTTAAATCACATTTCTATTTACGGTTTCAGTATACTTAAGCATTTGTAACATTAAAATAATCAATTCATTTTTAAATATATACATTTCTCTTATATTTAGAAACATAGTTATATATTTGCTAAGTACTTTCTCATTTAAATTCAAATATCTATTTATGATATGAGACACAATACATCTAAACTCATATTTAAACAATTAATTTAGAATTTTATTTTTAAAATCCTTAATATTTATTGAAATGTTACGTTTTTTATAGAAACAAATATTATGGCAAAATCAAAACTCCTAATGATTTATTTTTTATTTTAAATAGGTACATATTTGCTAATCCGATTTCTTATTTAAATTTTAACATTATGTTTAAACATTTAATAAGGAATTTTATTTTTTATAAAACTGAAAATTTTAGCTTCATAATATTTATTTCAATGTTATAAAAGTTTTTATTAAAACCAACATTTCAATTATTATCTCTTCATTAAAATCATTCTTTAATTTTCTTTCATTTTTTTCATATGTAAATATTTTCTAATCTAATTATTATCTTATTTATTTAAATTCACACTTTTATTTATACTTTAAAAATTAATGGTAAATGTTCATATAATTTTTAAAATGTTAGAAAATGGATTGATATTTTATTTAGGTCATACTGAGACACTTATAATAATCATTTAATTAATAGAAAGAACCAAGTATAATATTTATAAATAAATTCTTCAATGATTTATTTTAATGTCATACAATTTTTGTCCAAACCAATATTTCAAAAATTGTCACAGCATTAAAACCATTCGTAATTTTTTTTCATTTTGTACATAGTTACATATCTTCTAATCTATTATTTGAACTGATACACCTATGTTTAATTTTAAATACATTTTTGATAGTAAATGTTTAAAAATGGTTTGGAATAGTTATTAATTGGCTAAATATTTTATTTAGAACATACTCAGACACTTTACATAAAAAAACTATATTTTATTAATTAAATAAAAGTTCTAAGTATAATTTTTTTTTTAAATAGCTTCTTCAGTGATTTATTGAAAAGTTTTAATGGTTTCATTTTATTACATGTTTTATTAAAATCAATGTTTCAAATATTAAAATAGCAATAAAATTATTCTTTAAATTGAAAAATTCCCAATGATTTTTCTTATTTTACATAGATGCATATTTTCTAATTTAAATTCACACATCTCTTCAGGATTTTAACATTGACTGTAGATGTAAAAATAACTTTATAAGTCTTATATCTTAAATTATTAGCAAACAATTGTTTCAGGATAAATGCTTTGTTTTGAACAATCATCTTAATCATTACATATAGGCCTATAGTTAGAAAAATATATTTATCTTTTTATTATATTTATTTTAATAAAACACTTATTCTAAGTATTATCGATACATAAATAAGTTAATATTTTATATTGTAAAATGATTCTCTGAAATGAAAAGTTCATAATTAAACATTTATTGTATTTTTTTATATTATTTTATTGCTACATTGCCAATTAGTTTCTATTTTTAATTCATACTTTTATTTATGATGTTAAAGTTGGCAGTTTAAATTTAAATTTAAATGTTTAAATAGCTTTCCATATCTTATTTTATAAATTTACCCATCATATTTTTATTTCAATCACTTACTTTGAATTTTTCAATACATTTCCAGAATTTAGGGTTAAAATAAATGTTAAATAGTTAAATCTTGTTACTCGACCTTGTGCCTGAAAACTTAATTCAACATTTTAATTTTTTCTTTCCTTTTTAAATAATTAATTCATTTCATCAGAATGATTCATGATTCATGCAAAAATTAGATGGCCTGAGTGGTCATAAAACAATATCAAATGTTATACAAATATTTATTTGTCGTATATGTTTCGATCCATATTGCAAATCTTCACCAGGGTTCTATATCCTCAAGGACATTAAGGACAAGATAATATTCAGGGTTTCAAATGTTTTTCGATGATTAAGTTTGGTTATGGTTAGTTAATAAGTATCGAATATTAAAGCAAAAAATCAACATCGAAGGAAGTTTTAAATATACAAGGGATATTGAGTAGAACCTGAACTTAATTTTGTTTAGCTTTAATTAATATTTTATTAATTTATTAAACCCTAATATGTGATTATTATTATTGTGGATGATTTACTAAGTAATTTGACTTTACACTAATAATCATGAAAATAAATGTAACCGTTTAAATTATAGGCCTTCACTATATATCATTCTGTTATGCAAATAACTATAGACATTTTTTTGCTTCTGAAATGGAAATTACTATCAAATTGAACTATGTCACCTGTCATCGAAAAACTTCAAATTAAAATAGTTTAATAAATAGAATCCCAAATAATGAAAATTTAGCTTTTGGAACAAATATTCAAATTGGTTAACAATAAATAACAATTAACAATAAGAAAAACCTAATGTGAATCTGGGTTACAAAAATATATTATAGTTTCTCTATAATCTTCTCGATTTCTACACTCAAAATACTGTTTCGTCCCAACTTTTTCTTCAAGAAAAAAAAATCGGCTTCCAGTCAACTCCTTTATTGTTTTATATGACAAAACGTTTCGACAATTATGGTGTCATTTTCAATTATTTATTTTTCTGCATTCCTTAACTGGAAAGTCAATATTTTTTAAAAATCATTTTTAAGGAGATCTTTAGTCCTCCATAGTTAAACTTAAATAAGTTTGACTATGGAGGACTAAAGATCTCCTTAAAAATGATTTTTAAAAAATATTGACTTTCCAGTTAAGGAATGCAGAAAAATAAATAATTGAAAATGACACCATAATTGTCGAAACGTTTTGTCATATAAAACAATAAAGGAGTTGACTGGAAGCCGATTTTTTTTTCTTGAAGATGAAATTCAAATAAATCCAGTTTTAAAAAAAAGGAAAAAATTATAAGAATGCCCAATTTTTTCTTACATCTGCATCAAATTCTGTCTTGCAGTTGATTTTGATATCACAACCTGATGATTAATGAGCTATATATTTGTACCCCCAAAGGTAAAGGATACCATATTTGTTCCAAAGAGCCAATTTTTCATAACTTTAAAATTTGTTTCTTTATTACTTATTGAAACAGTTTCAAGAAAATTTTTCACATTGTTCTTATCATTGATAAGTAATTGGAAGTATTGATCATAGAATTTATTTATGAAAATTTTCCTAAAATAATACCTATTTTATGCAGATAGTGTCCTTTACCTCTAGGGCACAAATGTAATGACAATAAAATACAATACTTAATTTTTTTAAATAAAAATTTTGATCATATTTTGTATAAAATAATTATTTTATAATAACATAAAAATTTATTTACTGGTAAAATATTTTTCATAAATTTAATGCTATATTTTATTTTGTTTAATTGGTGTTTTTTATTTCAAAATAAATTTTCCACTCTAAAATATTTAATAATTAATTTTTAAAAATAAAATATTATGTTTCTAAACCTTCCTGTTAAATATTGAATACTGCATCAATGTTTGTTTTCCTTGTTTGTATCAATTTAATCCATTTTGTAATATAATGAAAATGTCATTACATAATACAACAATATTTTAGCTTTCAGGTTTAATTACAGAATTCAGGACTCAATGTTATACTAAAATAAAATTGGGCCATAGACTTTTGAGCTGTCTTCAATTTTAATCTTTTATAATTAATTTGTGATTTTGGATTGTTTTACGATAATGTTTTTATAGCTAATTGTTGAATAAATTAGTAGTTAGGTTTTAAAATAAATTAAAAGTTAGGTTCCTTTTTTAAAAAATTTAAATGTTAAAATAAACAATTTCTTTTAGGATGTTTAATAAATAACCTTTCATGAAGGTTATATAACAAGCAAAGTTATTAAATTAAGTTAATATGTTTTCATAACAATACGGCAAAATGAGAATTATTTGAATTAGGAGTTTAAATATAAAAATAGAGTGATTTTTTAAATTGTTCTATGAAATAGTTTTCACTTTATTTGTTTCTGATTTTTACATTAGTAAAATACAGAGAGTTTGGTGAGTGAGTTACAAAAATAATAGTGCATGCAGTAATATAATTAGATAATTATAGTTCTGAACATAGCAATGAAAGATACAATTAAAATTATAGCTATGAGTTAATACCACAGTATTAGTATTGTAGTAAAAAAACTAGTATGCAGGGAAATGAAAACTTATATAATTCAAAGGCCTTATTGTGTACCTGTTTTCACTTTAATTATTTATATATATATATATATATATATATATATATATATATATATATATATATATATATATATATATAACATTTTTAGTTAGAATAAACATGGGGAAATCACAAATACAATTTTTTGCCACTTTGAAATCTAGACTGAAGATTACAGAAATTCTTTAAAGACATTTTGTTCAATTTTTTTTTTTTTTTTTTCCCCCATTTTTTTCTATTAAATATTTTATTTCCCTTTTTGAGCTTTTCGTTTTCTACGAGTATATGTTTAATAATTAAAACAATATTTATTACTGCGGTTATATAATATGAATTAAAGATACGATATTTATTTACCTCCCTTATTACTCAGTGAAATAAATATTTTTTTGGTAATTGTTCCGCAGATTTTCGCTTCGAGTTGATTCGCAACACGTTTTAACTTTTTATTCGTTTCTCTTTTAATATTTTCCAATAATACACGCCATAGTGAGCTTTAATATGGAAAAGAAAATGTAACTATTTGAAATTTGTGTACTTCGGTAATTTTTTCATTTATAAATGAACGTTTCAACAAAGATATATCATCTATACTTCAAAATATTAGTTGAAACTTTTATTTCAGGATGAAATGATTACCGAAATATAATCATTGCCCATAACTTATATTTTTTCCATACTAAAGCTCAGGATAAATTGCATTTTTGGAAAATATTAAAACAGGAAACGAATAAACAGTTAAAACTTGTGAATCAAATCAAAGCGACAACCTGCGGAACAGATATTAAAATTTATTTCTGGAGTTGTGGGTTAGTGGGTTGTTGCGATTTTTTTCTTTTGCTAAAGAAATGTACAGGAAATGTCAATTCTATACTGACATTCAGATTTTTTTTTCGTTTTATCAAAGAAATGTACAGGAAAACTTATATATAGAAAACTCCCAAAGCATTGGAAAGATTTTCCCATTCGTCTTTTGAAGCTAAATTCAAAAAAGCAGAGGAGGAAAGAAGGTCTGCTCGTATAAAGTAACCCCGAAGGCTTTGAGATTAGGAATCAGTTTGGCTGCAAAATAACCCGAACTTGTGTTACTTTACTTTTTAAAACTCAAACATTTAAGCTCGAGTTACGAGTACATTGCTTAGGAACTTTGAGGAAATGGCTTTGAAATTGTTGGAGATTTAAGTCCTCCCCCTAACACACAAACGAAGATTAACTGGAATTCGTAACTCGTATTTAATTGGTAGATCGTTTCAGGTACAACTGAGTCCATCCGGCCCTCTGTTTCAATTTACATAATTTAAACTAAGCGTGAATTCTTTACAAATTAATTATATTATTATATGTATAAAGTATTATATATATATATATATATATATATATATATATATATATATTTATATATTAATATTAATTAATAAGTAATTAGTATATATATATACTATTTATTTATAATTAATAGTTTATTAATAAACTATTAATTATAAATAAATATATATGTATATATATATATATATATATATATATATATATATATATATATATATATATATATATATATATATATATATATACATATATATTAAGACCGTGGAAAAATTCCAACGAAAAGCCCTTAAATCTCCAAACTAAAACAGAAATTAAAATTATCTGTCCAATATTTTACCCATTTAGGCATCCTCAGGGTAGAAAGAGAATTACTGCAAAACAAAACATGAATAATGCAACCAAGAAACATCCCACCACCTCCAAGGCTCAAATGCAAGTAATGAATCTAATATATTGGACAGATATTTTCAATTTCTGTTTTAGTTTGGAGACTTAAGGGCTTTTCGTTGGAATTTTTCCACGGTCTTAACGTTTATGTAAGGTCTCTTTTTACTTTTATATATATATATATATATATATATATATATATATATATATATACATATATATATATATGCATGTAAAAGACGTAAACACTAAACGTCTTCCGTTTGAATGCGACTGATACGGTTACCACGGTAACAGCTGTGAGTGAAGAACCGGGGAGGTTAGTTTCAAGAAAACAGTTTTGTTAATAGTGTGGATATGTTTGCTTTAAATTTTGTCTATTTTTTTTACAGGTAAGACTGTACAGTATAATGAGTTTGTTAATCAGTTACAGGAAATTATTGTTATAATAAAAATAAATTTACTTTTTTTTTTACAAAGAGAGAAAAAGTAAATTTATCGCGCAATCGCGTAAATGTCGCGCGCGACTGTAGACTTGGCTATTTTTTTCAGAACTATTAAAGAGAAGTATCAATAGACCATAGCCTGCCATGTTGCTGACCTTAATACCTGCCTTCCTTAGTGTGTAATTCAACCTGTAGAATGCGTTACCGTTTGTCATAAAAAGTTATAATAAAATATTTATTATCTTCATGGTATTAACTTTTATTACTTATTAAAATATACGGCAAAATACTTGCAATATATTAGTTGCAATTACTAAAGAAAAATATAATATAATATATAAATATATATTATGACTCCTGATATAATCCTATAACTCGTATAGAATGTGACAAAAAATAAACGGTTGAAAACTTTGAAATAAGGAAAACATACTTATGGTAATAATCAATTACACATTGATTTGATATATAACTAAAATAATACAAAAAAAGTTAAATAATGTTAGAGAAGAGTTGGTCGACTGTATCTTCTAATTCAAGGAAGAAATAGTTGGGGGTGCAGTCAATGAAAACATCAAAATAAGGATAACTTATTTATTATGTGCCGACGTTTCTATGACTTGTCTCTGAGCGGCCTAACCTGCAAGTTGTTTTATTCGCCCTGAAGATGGCCTACATTGTAGGCCGAAACGTCGGCACATAATAAATAAGTTATCCTTATTTTGATGTTTTCATTGACTGCACCCCCAACTATTTCTTCCTTGAAGTTAAATAATGTTTTGTTTTCATAGTATACTAATTATAATATAGTTGTAAAGAACAAATCCTGTTCCAATACAATCCATGGAGGGTTTCGGATCAAGTACGTGGTAGAGACTGTACTGTTTCTTGGACAACGGTTGTACAGGGAGGTGATTTGGCCGCTGAATGATTAACTAAAATTCTGCCAGTGAGTGGGATTCGAATCCAGGACCATTCTGCACGGCTATTCAGCGCTTTTAATTATAAATACTAAAATTAAATTTAAAATATTCTATATGACCCAATTTACACGTACAAATAATGGATCGTAAAATTATCACAAAATTTAAGATTACCTTTCACTATTTTTACATCTCTGCTTTTACGGTTTTCTTATGTCCCTTAATAAAAGCCGTGTCGTAAACAGTTCTTATCCATTATAGTCCCTCTTATTCTAAAACATTTTATAGGTACTGAAAAATACTTACTAGCACTGAAGAAATATTTACTGGGCTGTATTTTTCAGAAAGATTGCTCGGGATAGAAAATTTATATTTACAACCCAATACCATCATCACGTTTTTTTTTATCTTCGTTGTTCGCAGTAAAGGGAGACTCGTAATAGCGAAAATTTTGGTTTAAAAGATTTCGATGGTTGGATATATCCATTTTATTCGTTCCTGAATCATTTTTGGTTCAATATTGGCAGGTTTTTTTTTGTTTTTTTTATAAGAAAAATTCTCATATCCTAAAAAAATAATTAGTTATAGATATAATATTTTTTCGCTGTAATGACCTCATGAGAACCGCGCCTACATCATTTCTTTGTTTTCCTCTCAACCTATATTCTCTTCTCTTTGATCTATTTCCTTCGCTCGCCTGTCCATCTTTTCCCGTCTTTCCTCTGCTTTTCCAGTTCAAGGCCTTTATGTATTTTCTGGTATTCTTTTTCTGCAAAAACAAGTCTTGTTATTTCCTCTTTCACCTGACTTGGGAATCCTCTGGTGTTTTTTAGTTCTATCTCTTCGTTGAATACCTGTTTTCCTTCTTTCTATTTATGTTAACCAAAAAAAATTTAATCTACTTTTCCCTATTGGTATTTCAGAGTCCCTCAGTTCCTCTTAGAGATTCATGAGTATTCTTTTGTCCGTGAATACTTCTTAGGAATTTTTCTTTCATTTTTTAATTTCTTCAATCTAGTAAACTCAAAAAGAGGTATTAACGAAAGATTTATCCAAATTGGCAATTACTCTTTCGAACAGGTTGATGAGTTTGTATACCTCGGATCTCAGGTCAATTCCATCAATGACGTCTCGGCAGAAATAAAGAGGCGAATAGCATCGGCCAATAGGTGCTATTTTGGACTGCGTCGCCACTTAGGAAGTAGCTCGTTATCAAGATCTACAAAAACAAGATTATATAAGACGCTAATTCGACCAGTACTAACCTACGCATCAGAAACTTGGGTACTTACGAAGTCTGATGAAAAGGATCTCCAAACATTTGAGAGAAAGATATTCAGACGCATCTACGGCTCAGTAAAGGATGGTTTAGCTTGGAATAGACGCACTAACAGGGAAGTATACTCGTTGATTGGTGGGCCTGAAGTCGGAAAAATTGTGAGGATTGGTAGGCTGCGCTGGGCAGGCCATGTAGCAAGGGTGGGAACTGATGAGGTCCCAAATAAACTGCTTAATGAGCGCCTACACGGAACAAGGCCGAGAGGCCGCCCTAGGCTGCGATGGTTGGATAGTGTTGAAGAAGATGCAAGGACCCTGCTCGGAGTACGGAATTGGAGAGCAGCTGCACTTGACCGGTTAAGCTGGCGGAAGCTGCTTGAGGAGGCCAGGACCCAGTAATGGGTTGTCGCGCCGATTGAAGAAGAAGCAGAAGTAAACTCCAATATTTCCGACAAGTATCACGGGTCTTACTACTGTATCCAATTTTACTTAGATTTTCTATATTGTTTCAAATTTGTCATTTATTTTTTATTAAGGCTTCTTCGACAATTACTGGACAAACGCTCCAAGCTGGAATTGGAGAATATATCATAAAGATGAGTGTGCATTGGAGTGTTGTAGATACATCTATAAAATTACCTCTAGCTGTGGGCGAACTGAGGACCTCTCAAAAGCCAGCAGACTTTACCATCGATCCTATAGCACTATCGACTTGTTACCTGCCCATAATCGATATATTAGTTCTAGAAGTTAGGGGGGAGGGGAGTAGAGGAGATGACTCAGGGGAAGTGCCCTTTCCTTTACGACCACGTTGGCCGGAAGTTGCTGGTCCTCCGGTGCACTAAAGAGATCCTATTTCACCCATAATGCTTGTTAGTCTATCTAGCGCATTATCACTGCCATCTTGTTCAAGGCCTTGTAATATATATATATATATATTGGCAATTAATATATACAATATGCAATGATATAATAATATAATTTACAAGGGCTAAAAATAATAACATTCGGGATTTATAAAATAGTGACTAAACTGAACTTTAATTTCTAGAAAAATATCAGGATACATCTACTGACAAAATAATACCATTAAATTAACAGGTGTATAATCTGTAAAACAGGGATGACGAGCCATCAGATGGTTAGGGAGGTCCTTCCGTAGCGAAACTAAAGGATCAGGAGACGCTTCTCGGATTCACCCAGCCTCTATGACAGTGGTTCCCAACCTATTTGTACCACGCCTTTTCTGTTCAGATTAAAACTTTCCACGCCCCCCCTGTTCCAATGAAATTTTTCCTACGGCCCATTGAACGATAACTTTTATGGGGATGTGGAATAAAAAAATCAAAAAAACATTTAGTTTTACAGTCACAAGATGCAACATTATAAATTTCAATTTAAGACGAAGAAGTACTGTTAAGAGAAACATAACTAAAATTAAGTCAGAATTTTTACATTTTCAGCTGGTCTCACCCCCCCCCCTCCCTCCTGATATTGTAGAGTGGGGAAAAACCTGTCTGTGTAGTGTTATTTCGGCTATATCACCTCCCTGCACGACCTTTGGAAGGAACCATATTCTGAACCTAATGAGCTATTGTGGTACATTTTTTTTCCTGTATAAATAAATTTTAAATCCTGATATCTGCTGTTGTTGGAGGCCAAATGCCTCATTGACATTTCTACACGCCCTCAAAAACGCATAATTAATCACAAATTCCAATTAAATAGTAAATATTGGGTTTATTTGATGATTGCAGATATCAACTTCCTCGGATCACTAAGATGTTTGAACGAGCTAGCACTAGACAGTTCAAGCCAACTTGCTGATTCAGAGGACATCTGCTACGAAGCCATAGAGATAGGCTAATTGAAGGAACAACAAAGGCTGTTATTGCAGCGTGTTATTGCTGCCTGCTATTGCAGTCTGTTAGTGTTAGCGTAGGCTACAATAACAACGGTTCGGTCAACCGCCGCTAAAGCGATTATAGCATTAGTTGACAATAACTTTAAGTGAGCTTCCGAACTGTAGGAGAGCTCCTGTGGGGAGATTTCCCACGTCCAAACAAAAGGTAGTAAGCCTCTGTAAACATGTCGAAATCAGTCAAAGTTGTAATAATAATAATAATAATAAAATATTGTACAAATTTATACATTAATAACATAATGTTGTTAGTTCAAATACTCTTTTTAGTGTGTTAGGTTTTAGTAATTTCCTCTAACTGATTTGCATCTCATTGTTCTATACAGTCTTACCTGTAAAAATATCAACAATATTTAAAGTTAACATTTCACACACCTTTTACAAAACTAAATAACAAGACACATATAGGAATAACCTCCTCGGTTCTGTATATATTAAAACACCAATATATTTCATTCGATTTGACATATGCGTATGCATATATACGTATAGGTGTATGTGGGTATATAAATTTATATATATATATATATATATATATATATATATATATATATATATATATATATATATATTTACAGTCCCTGGTCATATTAATGTGACCACTGGATAGATTCGATCTTGTTACATGTTTGCATTATCTTTTTGTAAGCGCAATGATTTAAATCGAGTTTAAATATTAGTTTTATGGGTAAGTTAGTTATCTGATAATAATATGTAATTGAACAAAATAGTTTCGAAAATAAATATTTATTTTTTTAAAATATTTTGTGGTGTCACCCTTTTTACACCCTATTTTACATATTGATGAAAAAAAACTATCTAAATAGTTAAAATATATGATACAAATAATAAATCAATAATAAAATTACCGAATCCGACTTGTATTTAATGAAAAAGAAACAATAAATCCACAAAAGTTTCAAACACAAATTATGCACGCCGTCACTCGTAAAACGAAATGGCTGTACTAAAACCAATGCCTCCATAACTAAAAAAAAAATACTTTAAAAAACTTATAACAGTGTTGCCATTACTTAAAACAGCAATTTATTAAGACACGCGAAAGTATATAAAAAAAATTAGGACAAAAAAATAAAGGAAATAATCTTTCTTGGTGGTCACATTAATATGGCCAGGGACTCTATATGTATGTATGTAATACTTTGCAACAATATTTCAATTATTCATTAATTACACAAGCATGCATATATGTATAAGCTATGCATATGCATAAGAAAATACCTATTAATATGTATAACGTTTTATTTTAATATAAATAACTTTAAATAAGTATTTATCTTTCTATTATATGTTTAATATAGAATAGTATATTAATATTTTAATATGTAACAAATTTTTATTGAGTGCTAATGAAACAAGAATGTATATATGTAATTATGTAGGTAATGTAGATAAATATGTCTATGTATATTCTCTAGAGGTGAGGGCAATAATAACCATTTGTAGTTGTTTGCCCTTAAAATAATACAACAACCTTAAATCAAAATATTGGTATAAGAAGTCTTGTTTTGTTTTATAATACAATAAAATAGTAAATAATAAAATATAGAAATAACAGCCATAAAATCGATAAACTGGAATAATAAGATATAGCTTATTTTATTTTTTAAATCAATGCATTGAAAATTGTTAACATTTGAATTGAACGATACTATATTTTGTGTAATAGTTATAAGAAGTGAGAAACAGTGGTTTTGTGATTTGCCAATTTTTAATTGTGTTTATAATTTGACTGAGTGACTACAACTAAAAGATGTTACTCAATCCATTGCTAGGCAATGCAGACAAAATATTATATCAATAAAATTTGTTTTATGCAATAGAGGCTATAGGAGCGGAGTGGCTCAGTGGTAGAGCACTGAGTTGCAATGCCGGAAATCCTGGTTCGAATCTCACTGCGAGCAAGACTTTTATTTAGTATATTTGCAGCTGGAGATGGTTCGTATAGGATCTAGGACTCTCCTGGGGTTAACCCAGCCTCTATAAAATGTTGTAGTCAACTCCTTGCAGAATCGTTGTCTATGAAGCAGTACAGTCTCTACCATGTACTGAACCCCAGACCCGTTCACGGGTTGTGGTATAGGTTTTTTTTTCTAATAGGGGCTATACTGTATTGTATATATTTTTCCCCACTAAATTTGGTGTTTTATCCGTATGGTGCATGTTTACATTTTTCCACATGGGAAACTTCTTTGTCTCGCTTCCGTGTGGGTTTTCATGATTTTAAAGGATTTGTTGACTTCTAGGACCTCTAGAACATACAAAATTTTACTGTTACTGAAACAAAGTACAATATCAGTACAACATGTTATGTTATGGTAAATTTTTTTGGCACCTTAAATTTACCTCACATTGTTATCCTATTTATTCTTGATGAAGGTCTGAACATTAACGATATAAAATAAATTCTACTTACATTTTTTATCTGAATTCATGTACTTATAAAAACTTTTAATCAGTGGCACAAAAAGGAAAACAAAATATGATTAAAATGAAAGCATTGGTATGTAGTCCATTGGAAAATATATTTATTTTTTTATGTTGTTAAATTTAATTTTTGATGTTTAATGTTTAATATAGTTGAATATTTGATGTACGTTTATAGCGGCTAGGTTCTACTTATCTTCACTCAGTACTGATATTGTGGGCTGCTTTGAGCGTGTAAAATTTAATAAGGTGAAAATAATTACATACATATTCTACCTATTCTCATTACAAATTCCAACGCCTTATTAACAAATTTTATTGATGTATTATTTTTTCGGCATTGCCGGATTGAGCAATATATTTATGTTCAGTTTTTGTTGTAGTCAATCAGTCAAATTATAAACACTATTAAAAATCGACAATTCACGAAGCCACTGTTTCTTTTACTTGTTACACAAAATACAGCACTGTTCAATTCTTTTATATGTTCTACAGTTTATCTATTTTATGATTGTTATTTCAATACAGAAAATGCAGTGAAATTAGATTTTTTTTTCTAAATCTAAATTTTTGTTTTAAAGCTATAAAACAAAATTAAAATAGAAAAAAATGTTAATTTATTTAATGCATAATTCTCAACATCTCAAAACTTATATTTTAATAAGTACTAAATTGAACTTTAATCACAAGAATAATATTGTGGAGTCTTTACTAAAACGTACTTTAAATTGGACTATTAATTTTAATTATTCCTTTATCATTTTTTTTTGTTTTTGCAATATAGCGTCATGTCTTAAAAGGTAGAATCCTCTTTGCTCAGGAAATGTTTCCTCGCTGGAATGCTGTCTTGAAATTTTCTTTAAACATTTAAGGTTTCAACAGAATTAACTCTGTATATTGTGAAAAGAGTGAACAAATATCCTTGCTAAATTAAAAGTAAAGGAGTCAACGATGTTGTATTTTTCCAGTCTTTAATTTCCTCTGAGTAGTTCGTGCTAGGAGGCCATATTCTTGGACAAGCGAGGTCTTAGTTTGGGTTTTTGTTACTTCGATCTGAAATCCCCAAGTTAATTATTTAATTTGTTTAAATGTTTAATAAAAACATTTTATTTACTAATTTTTCATTTTTTTATATATTCATTTTGGTTTTCTTATACAAGCTTAGAGCGTTTGTCTTGTAAATGTTGAAGTAGGCGAGCAGTTTCTTGTATTTTCAGTCTAGTATGAGGATTCCAAGTTAATCTATTGATATCATAATATACAAAACCTATTTTTTCCATCAAAATTTATCCTGGTAAGTGTACAGAGGTTGTTTTTGTTTATTTAGAACGATCCACACTTTCAAAATTCCCTCTCTTTCATTTTTATTTCTTCTTTTTTTCATTTTTTTTCTCGATTCCATTCAATTTTATGAAAACATACGAAATGTCAATCCCGGAGGTTCGTAGAAAATGAAACAACAACAAACTTCAACAATGTTAGTTTTATTCAAAATAACTTCCATTGGCTTGAATACATTTCTACACAGAAAACTTTCTGTCCTTTTTTCTGATTGAAAAGAAAAACTTTTTGTTTTTTTAATCGAATTAATGGATAATTGAGCGATTTTATTTATATTTCAAATTGCATGTGGTAGTTCGAAGATTAAATTATTTTGTTAAAGTAATAATATATATGCAGTCAAATATATGCAGATCAAATCCTTTAATTGTCACACCAACAGCTGGAAAAAAAATCTAGCTACTAGAAATGTTTATACTATTGATTAAACATGTGTTATATTTTGGCGGTATATATCTACAGCATTGGTGGATAACTGGTTATGTCTAATTTTCTTGTACTTCAGTAAGCGGAATCAAGTTATTTCCCTAGTGAATAAGGGTTTAAGTAAGGCATTGGCTTGAAAAGGAGTTATTGCTAATATTACAAGTTGTAATATAAACAATAACTCCTTTTCAATCCATTGACTGACTTAAACCCTTATTCACTAGGGAAATAACCCTTTTCTGCTCCGTTAAGTACAAGAAACTTATTTTGGATGACTTAACTATTTATAGACCGATGCTGCAGATATAACATTCACCATTCTTTCTGCTTTATTATTCAGGACCCAACTTCCACAATCAAATGTCGCTATTGGCCTTACAATTATATAAATATAATGTGATTTTTGCCCTTTTTGACATCCAGTGGTAGTCTGCCGTCATCTTGACATCCAGTGGTAGTCTGTCATCAACTTGACATCCAGTGGTAGTCTGCCATCATCTTGACATTCCACCGACCTTTTTATCTGCGCTCCATTTCTTTTATATCTTGATGGAAACGTTCTCCTTGTCCCTCGCTTACCACCAAGATTTTCTGGAAAGTAGAACAGATGTGAGGGAAGGAAATGAACTTTGACGCTCATGTTGCCGCCAACATTTTGTAGTTTTGTAACAATTCAGCAACCAAAGTTTTGTAGTTTGGTCTTTTTTGTTTCCAAGATATGAAGTTTAAATGAATTCCAGTTATTTTTTTCTTCCATTTCCATTTAAGTGACAAAGCTTTCATCTTTTAAAAATTTTCTGAAGTAAAACGAAGGCTCCATCTTTCAGCTTAGCATCGGATATACCAGGAAACTGTTCACAAGGATACTTGAAGCACTCTCTTGCTTTCACAGACTGTTTCATTAGCCCCAAAGTGGTGGAAGTAAGGTCTTTTTAGGATCCACTAAACTTTGTCTTTCAACATTTTTAACTCCAGGAATAAGAGCCTTTCTGATTAGCCCCGCTTGGCATAGTGTTGTTTCCTGCCACGGCTAGCTCATTCACATGGAAGCTTTGTGTAACCACTTTGTTAACCTAATAACATGGAAATAGCTTTCAAATCCCCACAAATGGTCCATTTATAGACAGTGTAGCCGAGCTTAATTAGAACAAACTCAAGATTTTCGTAGTATTCTTTCAAATGGTCCGAGTGTCTAACAGGCACCGAAGCATATCGGTTACCATTGTGAAGAAGTACAGCTTTCAAATTCCTTTTCGTTGAATCAAATACGAAATTTTCAGGTAAATTTGTGACTTATCTAGGGGTGATGGAATTTGTTCACTATTTTTTTCCATATTCAGCACAAAAAAAACTGTTAAACCCACTAGTTAAATATGCTACAATTTTTTCTTATAATGAATTTTAGAAAATAAGTCGTATTCAATATCTCGAATTGTAATTTTCCTTTTACCCTGGGCTTATTTGACCGAACGATTTTGAAAAGATATATTTTTTAAAAAAAATTAATGATGATAATAAAATATTTTGATCTTTTAGTTTACACTTCACACACTGTGACAGATGTGTTGGAGATATTAGTCGAGAACAGGAGACTAAGTGTGTGAGTTGTGTGCCAACACTCTGCTCTAGGACCCAGTCCTCTGATTAATCGTTTCCGCTCAATATTCCTATTTTTTTCAACCTGGGTCACTAGAAAAATAAGAAACCCGTTGATTTGCATCCGTAATATTTAATATTTAATATAAATTACTTCCCTACGTTTTGTTTAACCACAATTTATTGATGAAAATTTATGACACATCGGTTATTATCAGATGTCAGTTAAAGTACTGAAACTATAACAGAAAGGGTTATGCTATACATAATATACAATACATGATTATGCATATATATACATATACAAACAAACTACTGTTTCTAACTTCTTTAAGTCGTTATACAATGAATAGAACTGTTTTTTATTTGAAATAGAACTACTGGAATGCATCTTTTTAAAAAATAAAAAGCTGCATCTTATTCCAATATTTCGATTTTACGACTGTAATTTCAATACAAAGAATGCTGTGAAATAAGGCTTATGAGGGGTGTAGGTGCAAAACTCACATTCTCAACTTTTCTTAACTTTCGGTAAAACGATAAAAACCGATTCTGTTATAAATGTATGAGCAACAGCAGCCTCTTCTCTTAATAGTGTCTGACTCATTTATCTCATAAAATCTCTATCTCTCTCTTTATATATATATATATATATATATATATATATATATATATATATATATATTTTTTTTTTTTTTTTTTTTTTTTTTAATTTGTTCCCCCCATGGTAACCCCATGGAGGAGGGACCGTTTATTAATATTAGGACATGCTCCATACTTAAGTAAGCATATTACATGTCATTACATGTGATGTTAAAAATTACAGATCAATTTGGTATCATAATTACAGAATACATTTTAGTATAATAACAATACAAGAAATTCAAAATTTATAGTTTGACTACATTGATAATTTCTGAGAATAAAATTAAAATTAAACTTGTAATCCTAAATTATGTAATGAAAAAATAAATAAATTTAACAAATATACAAATAAACAAAAATGAAAGGTTTTATGAGATAAATGATTTAACTAAAAAAAAAATCAATTCATGAGTTATACATTACGATTAGCGACAGTACTTAATAAAAATGTATACACATATATTTATACTCATAACAGTTACAATTAAAAATGAAAAACCAGGTATCTGGTGAATTGCCCTTCTTATGTCCTAGAGCTGATCAAAATTTATGTCTTTTATATCAAAATTTATATATATATATATATATATATATATATATATATATATATATATATATATATATATTCAAATAAAACATGATTTATTTATTTAACAATTTTAAATATATATATTTTTTCTGATGATTATTTAATATTTATTTTTATCATTTCATAAAAATTTCCACCTTCATTTTGACCTAGCTTTTTCCAACAGGCAACCGGTTTTTCAGAGCTTTCTTTTTTTTAAAAAAATATGCAAAGACTAAAATTTATTATATCTAAAAAAAAATATTAAAATATATTTTTGTTATTATTTTGAAATCCCTTTGCTTCTAGACGTAGAGGTTTAAGAAGCACTAGAAATGCCTGTCATCACTATTGATAAGTCTTCTTTCTTCCTTCAAGTTCTTTACATCGCTTCTTTCGTTTTAAACTTGTACCATTAATTGCTTCCTACCAATAATTACCTGGTATAATTAAATTATAATTCTGGTATTTATGAAAATTATTTAGTACCACCACATCTTTATGGAAGATTTCTAATGCAGATAATTTTACGAAGGGGACTTATTTTCTGCAATCATTAATTTTATAGATAACACTTCATGATATTAGGATGTTGTTCTTAAAGTAGCTAAGATAGGAGATACACTGTCAACTATCAGTGGAGTCAGCTTGTGTATATCCAATATCCACCCTATTACCTACGACTTGTAGCTGAAAATGTGGAAGTTAAAAGTCTATTTGTATTTGTACAAGTATTTCGTAAAGATATTCCATCTCTATTACCAGGCGTTTTTTAATACTACTATTTTATATTCGACTCTAGGAATTGTGGATCTAGCCATTTTGAGGCAATTGAAGATATACTTTCAATACAATACTTCATACTTTAGAGTTCATAGTTATAAACACTATTTTCAATTTTTAATTTTTGAAATTTATCAATCTTTTCTTTCTATATATGCTTGTATTATTACATTTTACCTATGTAACCCCTCATGTCTGGTATCATATCCATATCTATAATTAAACTAGTTTTTTCTAAATCCTTCATACTCCACCCCCCCTTTTTCTATATTTTAATCTTCTCATTTTGTACCTTTCCGTTTACCTCCTCATTTTTCTTTCCCTTTATATTATTGTTTACATTTTATCCTTTCTTGACATGTATTTTTTCTATTTTATATTCGTATTCTTTTATTATTATATATGTCACTATTAGAATTTCTGTTCATCATCTACAATTTTATTTTTATCTATCACTATTTTAACTTTATTATATTCTGTAACCACTCTTATATTCATTCTTTATTTATCATATATCTATTCACTATTTCATCATATCTAGTCACTATTTTAATTTCCACTCTTGTACCACTTTATATATTCTTGTTACTGCTACGTTTTTATATATTTCTGTTTGATTCTCTCTCTTAGCCCTGAAGATGGCCGAAACGTCGGCACACAATGAATAAGTTACACTTATTTAGGTGTTTTTATTGACTGCACCCCCAACTATTTCTTCCTTATATTAGAAGATACAGTCGACCAATTCTTCTCTAACTAAAAAAAAAAATAGATGTGTTCGTGTTGAAAAACGTCCATGTGACAGTATAGTTTCGAACACATTTTACTGTTAAAAAAAAATGTAACATTTAACTATAATTACTAGGGGTACGAACCCCCTGTACGCCTAGCGCCAGACCAACCCTCATTTTAAATTATGTATCGGTTCATAATCGCACTGCTCTTTGCTAAAAAAAAAAAATACAACAAAATTTGGCAGTATACCATTATTTAATTTATAGTTTATAATTATTAATTATAGTTATAATTTAAAAATAAAATATTTTTATTTGAAGAGAAAAGATTTGTCCTGGCCGGGATTCGAACCCGGGTACTCCGCATCTCTAGCGGGGTGCTCTACCAACTGAGCTACCAGGCTCGTAACCAGGCCAGGCAAATCCATTCTCTTCACCAATCCTATATCCCCAGACGTCATTTTTTTTCATTGAACATTACTTTAATTAGCATTTGGTTGCCGTACGTCAATTTTACATTTTTAATTTTTTTTTTTTGTATTGAGATTATTTAAATATTTTGATTTTGAAGAGAAATAAAATCGTGTGGCCTGGTTACGAGCCCTGGTAGCTCAGTTGGTAGAGCACCGCGCTAGAGATGCGGAGGACCCGGGTTCGAATCCCGGCCAGGACAAATCTTTTCTCTTCAAAATAAAAATATTTAAAAATAATTACCAGGAAAATAACAATTCTTCCCTTGGCTATTATTAACTACCCTAAAACTGATGGTGACATCAACAAACCGTTGGAACCGTCTTAACACTTGAATATTATACTTGTCTTTTTTAATTTTTTTTTTATTAATTATTCATTGCATGTTCATGTGGTATAAATGTTTTCGATTCCTATTAAAAGTATTTATGACATTACAATTATCTGTTATTTATTATCTATCTATACATATTATAAAACAAAGTCCTCGGCCGCGTTTGTTCGCGGTAAACTCAATAACTACTGGACGGATTTTCATGCAGTTTTCAGCAATAGATACAGTGAATAACCAAAAGCCTAAACCTTTATATAATTTGTCGAGGTTTTATGTAAACGGGTTTGAATATCGATGGGTTTAATCGAAGACACTGCTTGCCTAATCCCGTTTAATTATCTAACGTGCAAGATAATAAATGTATATAAAGAAATATTTTGGTTTTGTTTTTATTTTTATAATTTCTATATAATAAAGTACATTAGCTGAGATGGGAAGAAAGAAAAACAAGACTCCCAAAGAAGCCTAACCAATGATATTCACCTGGTCCTTAGTGGTCGGTACGTGATAAAAAAAAAAGTATTACACTGACAAATTATGTAGGCATAATATGCCTTATTACCCGAGTAATTGTATGGTGGGTCGCTAGTTATTGATATAATATTATAACAATATGAACTTATTATAATAGTAAATATAATAAAATGTTTAGAGTAATTTATTGATATTTACAACTGTAATAACATTACAACAAGCAATTTGCTAATATGAACAAATGATATGAAAACAAAAAACACTTGTGGAGAAACTACCCATCGGTAGCACTCCAATAAAGTTCTATAGTAGAAGGTCTCGAGGCCATCTTCTTTTCAGACGCCTCGGAGGGTTATCAGGAAATGATTTAAGTGAGGCTTTTGTAATTAATTGGGAGCTTAGAGCGTTTTTCCAGTAAATGTTGAAGTAGGCGAAAACGTCGAGCAGTTTCTTGTCTTTTCAGTCTTGTATGAGGATATAATAATATTAAATTTATGAATAATAATTTAAACAATTTCAAGTTGGCATGCAATGTTATCCGAGAGTTCTCAATAGAGGAGGAGTCCTCACCTAACATTATAAAATTATCTGCAGATATTATTATATTATTTTTACGTAATATAAATAATTAATATTATTATCGATACTAATAACCTATTTATTATTTGGTTCTTATGCCGTGTCTTTACTGACTAAATATTATCAAACTTTTTTTTAAGAGTAAAATGTTTTTTTAATTTAATGATTCAATTTTTATAAAATCATAATAATAAACCTAATGAAAACGAATTAATATCTCCATTCATCCCGTTTATTGACTCAAAGCCAACAAGTTCCTTGGCTATTTCGGAGTTAGGAGAAATGTATTTAAATCAGCGGAAGTTATTTTAGAATGAAATTATAGTTTGTTTTTCTTTAATTTGGTTAGGAGACTCAGGCTGACGTTTCATATGTTACGACCCTCTTTTACCAAAATAAAGGTTTAAAATATTGTTCTGATTAGATATACTTTTTTAAAAATATGAGTTAATAAATATATGACTACTTGTTTCGTTTTTTCACATTTGTTAACGATTTATTTTAATTCAGGGGGCGGAGTGGCTGAGTGGTAGAGCACTGAGTTGCCATGTCGAAAATCCTTATTCAAATCCCGCAGCGGGCAAGACTTTTATTTAGTCTCTTATCACCCGGAGATGGGTCATATAGGATCTAGGACCCTCCTGGGGCTAGCCGACACTAAAAGTGGGTACCCATAATAAGGGGGGAAATCTGGAGGTTGAGCGTGTTCTAGGACAAATCACCTCCCAGCATAACCGTTGTACATGAAACAGTACAGTCTCATGTACTGAAGCCCAGACCCTTCACCGGTTGTAGTGATACAGGTTAAAAAATGGTTATTTTAATACAGTTATATTCTTATATAATACAAAATTAAGATGATATTCTTGTTGTGACACTCACAGTTGACTTGTCATCCCAGTGTTGGTCAGAAGGTTGGCATTTTATTGGACAGATATCAATAGAATCGATATATCCTGTCCAGTCCAAGGAGCTAGGAGATGGAACGGACATGAACTATTTTCGTCATTTTATATCTTTTATTTTATTCTATATGAGTGTTTGTATATTTAGTTAATTTTAATATTTATTATATATCAAGTAATATTCATAAATCTCATGAACAAGTATATACAATTAAGTTTGAGTGGAAAATAGTTTACTGGATAATTCTAATGATGGATTGAATCGGTGAGGGGGTGCAGTCAGAGCTAACACAAAATTAGTGAAACTTATTTTTTAATCGTGGCAACGTAACGGCCTACGATTTTGGCTATTCCTACCACAAACTAGAAATATTCGCCCTGAAGATAGCCAAAATCGTAGGCCGAAACGTTGCCCCGATTAAAAAATAAGTTTCACTTATTTTGTGTTATCTCTGACTGCACAACTGCACCCCCTGACCAATTCAATCCATAATTATAAAACAATTAAATATACCTGGTAGGTACCCTTCGCCTACCTGGCGGTTAACCAGCTCCCATTTTACTCAGCGAATCAGTGGCTTAGTGACTTGCCAATTTAAAAAAAAAAAATATTTATAATTTCGAGAACCTGGATGGGGGATCTAAATGATAGGGAATTAAATGAAGCATCGGGAGAGGTATCGCTAGGCAATGTTTTTCTTGATGACCCTCAAATAATTATCTTTTATTTTACTGTCAGCCAATCTCCTGAGTGTCATTTGTTTGTATTTCAAAGGTGTTTATACAAATATAAAGATTAAAAAGATATATAATTTCGAGTTATCGAACAATCACAAAAGACATAGAATGCAAATTTTGAGATGGCCTTTTAATGTCGTTGGGCTTAGTGACGAAAGTCCCTGGTTCGCGTCTGGTTGTAGCAGTGATTATTTAATCAGTTTCAAGTCGGAGATGGATCCTTTGGGATCTGGTACAACTTTGGGGCTCTCCAGCCTATATAAAATAAGTGTTCGAAATATTAAAAAAATCTGGCGGTTGAACGTGATTTTTAAGAAAACCACCTCCCTGCCCAACCGTTGTCCAAGATACAATGTAGTCCTTACCAAGTACTTAACCCAAGACTCTTCATGGTTTGTAGTGATACAGGTTTTTTTTATCTATTTTTCTTCAATGCTAATAAAGTAAGCTTTACTTTTAATCTATCTTTAGATTTCGTTTCGAGACTGTACTTTATATATTTATTTTTACATATTATATGCTTATATTTCTTATATAGATATAATATATATATATATATATATATATATATATATAATTCTTCTGTTCGTGTAAACGTCACTGAATTCTTCCTGAATGGTTAGGCCTATTTCGATGATATTTTTTGTGAATATCCAAGTGGGTTCGAGTATGATTTAGGTTTGTTTTTTTATTGTTTGTTGTTTTTAATAATATAATGAAAATGTATTTTATTACACTGGATCGGGCTGATAGCGGTATCGAGTGGCTTTTATTACCATATTATTACTATCTCATAGTTATGTAACTATACTTTCAGTTATGTTGGTGATGCTCCTGTTGTGTTCATATTCATAAAGTTACCTAAATTAATTCGTTATTAATTTATAACAGAAAAATGCTATTACTTGTGTTAATTCTTTTATGCTATTTATAAAAACCGTTTTATTTAATAAATATATTGATACTTAACAAACAATATTGATAATTAAGCAACAGACATATTCACACGCAGTTAATAGATCAAGTTTTGATAAACAGTTATCTATATACCATCACGTCAGATATTTTAACGATTAGATGTATATTCACTATAAGCGGTTTAAATAATTACAATCTATTTAAAAAATGTTATAATCTTCGGATTTAAGTTAATATGTGTTAAAGTCGAATTGTGTCTGGATGTAGTTAATTGTATTGAGGGAAGGCGAATTCTCATAGTTTTTGTCTTGAAATGGAGTTGTAATATAAGCAATAACTCCACTTCAAGCCAATGCCTTACTTATCCCCTTATGCACTAAGAAAATAAGTCGATTGCGCTTACTTAAGTACAAAAATACTTATTTTGAAGAAAATTCGACTTACAACTTTTTCACTGGGGCTGTATTTATATTATTGAGAACTGTTTTTCGTCTTTGTGGATTTTTTTAATATAAATTATACGTTTTTCTCAAGGTTACTGTGCCGGACTCGAACCCTCACTTGAGGCTTCCTATCACATACTCTGCGAGGACAGTCAACATCGGGGTCCCTCCGAAGGGAGAGAGAGTCGAAAATCAATCGGGCGGGTTTCATAAACGGCGTAATGAACTGTAGGGGTTGTTGGAAGCCGAACATTCCCGAACGATTCCGAACATTACCGAAGATCCCCGAACGGGGGTTGCTCTCGTTGCGTAGAGCGCCAGTTGGTCATCAGCCGCGCGCGTGTGTTGTTGCGTTCGTACGTCCGTGTTTGTTGTCTTGTACGTCGTGTTTGTCGTGTCGATATCTGTGTACGTCCGTCTGTGTCCATCGAACTGTACCTTGGACCTTCGAGAGGGCTTTGTAAGGATATACCGAACTAGCGAAGCGTGGAAAGTGCAAATTTCGATTTTTTAAATTTATTTTATTTAAAAAAATATATATATATCATATATATTTGAGGAAAAATAATAAAAATTATAAAGTCTCTTGTCATTCATGGTGAGTATAAAAATAATCGTATTCCTACTTTTACCCGATAACCCCATATTTTTCATATTTTTTAAATTACAAAAATATTATTTTTCATTAAAATAGTATTCTTAAATTATATATTTTACATAGAATGTAAGCTTTGGAAATAAATTGCCTAAATTACTTGCTAATATTTTTAAAACATATTGACTTGGAACATACGATTTACTTTATAAAAGAAATCTAGCTGTCTCGTTACACTTTTAGTTTTTATTTACAAAATTATACTATTTCATATTATTATAAAATATACTACACAATTATAATAGTAACAAATAAAGTTGTAATTGACTATTTTAATCATTGACAGGTTCAATGATTAAAATAGTATATTAAAATATTAAATAGATTAAATAATATATATGAATTTATTATTTAATTACAAATATAGGATATTGAAAAATATATATATAGTAAATGGTCAAAGGTAGGTATACTATGTGCTTTTTAAATATACATATGTATATCTATCTTCTTTATAAACGAATTTTAAATTTTAATCATTGTTGCATTTATAACTTGTAATATTGAAACAATAGTCTGTTGATAAAAATTACCATTTCATTTTAAATTAATTAATTAATTCGATATTGTTAAGAAGAAAAAATCTACATTACGCGAAGGAGGGAATCAAAATAAATAGGTTCGAAATTACTAAGACTCGCTTAAAAAAACAAAAAAAAATCGTAAATTTAATTTATAATTACTTCGAAATATTTTATTAATAATTAAAACCGATTAATTTTTATTTTATTTTTAAATAATGAATTCACTCGAGTGAATGTCACATATTTCAGTCTCTCATTAAAATGTACTTTATAAATTCAACAATAAAGTGCATCGAAACTAGAGATGTTATATTTACTTATTAATAAAAATTAAATTTTATTTTTAATTGACTTGTATGCTTATTAATTGTATCGAATTTTAAATAATAAAAAAAATAGAATTCCGATTGGTTTATGACGTAGATCCGTATGTCTGTCTCACGCATAATTTGACTCGATAGATAATATATTATGTATTCGTGTTAGTTAAATTATTTACTATTATTACTATTTATTGCTTTAAATCCTGAATATCGCTTGGTCAAATTAATAAATATTAACTCCCTTCAAGGATTTATCATTCCATATTCTGTTATGCCTCATCTGATACGGTGTTGATAAAAATATGATTGCCGCGTAAAAAGTTATCATATGATTGCTCCATTCCATGTCGGACCTCCCAATCTTCCCGATAAACAGATAAGACGCTCGTGTAATTGGGTTACGTAACAACTTCCAAATCACGAAACTCGGAGGAGGAACAACTGAGCTTCTAGGGAACATTTAGTAGATTCTCTGTCGGAACTCAAACTCAAATACGATACATTTTTATATACACAAACATTTACAAAAAGAATAAATAAACATTAATGCATAAATATGTCGTTTCTACCACATAACCATCTTACAGAATCAAGAATTTTATTATTCAATGTGAACTATGGCTTGACAAATGGGATATTATAGTCTTGTATTATTGTCTTTATATATTAATTATTATTATATTATAGTTTTAACAGCGCCGCAAAAGAGTTTGATTATTATTTTCATTTTCATGGCTCGCGGCCTTTCTTGCATAGGGCAGTAATTTTTTATGCTATTATTTGAATATAGAAAATTTTATATAAGAAAAAAATATAAAAATATTGAATTAATTTTATCTGTAAATATGTCATGAATTTCTCTCTATTATATAGACAAGTTTTTATTGGTTAAATATATAAAACGGATCGAGCAACTAAATTCTTTTGTTTGGTGAGTAAAATTATGAATATTTAAAAATGGGCAAATTACAAAGCAATTGTTTCTAACTTCTTTATGCCGTTACACAAAAGATTGCACTTTTTTCTTTTTTAATTTAAAGGGAAAAAATAAAATGCATTCGATTTGAAGAATAAAAAAAGCTTATCTTATTCTAATATTTTGATTATTGGATTGCTATTTCAATATAAGGAATGCCGTGAAATAAGTTTAAGACAATTTTCTTACAGACTAGCATATATATATATATATATATATATATATATATATATATATATATATATATATATATATATATATATATATAAAACAAACCTTAAATAAATAAAAAAATATTCATTATTTTATTAAATACAAAATACTCAGTATCTCAGAACAATCCATCCTGGGTTTCTAATATTTGAATAGGCTAATTAGAAGGGTTGAAAATAAATCTAAAAATGAACTCCAATTTATAGAAAAATGTCAGGATTCTTCTTCTGAAATCGTTAATTACCTTCTGTAATAATTAAATGAACAATTTCATAATATGTAAAATGGGAGCTGGTCCGCCGTTAGGGTATTCCGCTAGTAAGGAATAAAATATATTACACTTTTATATTATCTTTGTAATATAAACAATTTTCCATAAGAGAAATGTTAATCTGAATTATGAATAAGTATACCCTTAATAAAGAAAAAAAATATTAGACAGAAGCATGATTAAACATTGACTAGCAGAATAAGAGAGACCCAGGCCGCTTTACCACATTCATTCAAGAATGTATTTAGATTTACACTAAATAAATAATCACATGTATGTGTGTGAGTATATAAATTATACTTTATTTCATTAAATTTTATTGACAATGAGCAGCGATAGCGGTATCGAGTGGTATTAATTAGCTAGCATATTATAATTATCTCATAGTTATGAAACTATACTTTTAGTTATGTTGGTGATGCTCCTGTTGTGTTCAGATTAAAAAAAAACCTACCACTACAATCCGTGAACGGGTCTGGGTTTCAGTACATGGTGGAGACTGTACTGTTTCATGGACAACGGTTCTGCGAGGAGGTGACTTGTCGTAGGACACGCTCAACCGCCAGATTTTCCCCCCTAAATTTGGGTACCCTATTTTTATAATATTTTATAGAGGCTGGGTGAGCCCCCGGAGGGTCATAGATGCTATATGATCCATCTTCGGTTGCAAACAGGCTAAATAAAAGTCTGTCTTGCGGCGGAATTAGAACCAGGATTACAGGCTTAGCAACTCAGTGCTACGACTTGTGTTAATTCTTTCATGCAGTTAATAAAAAGATTTTATTTAATGAATATATTGATGCTTAACACATTTAACCAACAGATATACTCACACGCAGTAATAGGTCCAAAATTTTGATAAACAGCTATACACCATCACGCCAGATATTTTGATGGTTTTACATATATTTTCAATAAAACGGTTTAAATAATTACAATCTATTTAAAAAATGTTATAATCTTCGGATTTAAGTTAATGTGTGGTGAAGTCGAATTTGGTCTAGAGTTTGCTACTTGTATTGAGGGAAGGCGAATTCTCGTATTTTTTTGGCTAGAAATGGAGTTGTTATATAAGCAAAAACTCTACCTCAGCCCTGACTTAGCCACATATTCACTAGGAGAATGAAATGATTCCTCTTCCCGCAGTACAATTAACTAATTTTGGGACAAAATTCGACTTTCGGCGCTATTGGATCAAGTGCTGTGTACAAATGTAATTGTGTATACTCCGAGAATATTCAAAAACAATGTTATTATTTATTATGCTGCTATTGAACCTGAGTTCGATAGCTTCCATTTATTACTGAATACAATTTAATAATATCCTGTGATTATTAAATATATATAGCTCAACCGTCAATTTTTTTTTTCATTTTATTTATTGAAAACAAATAAACAAAATAAAATAAAAAAAAGCCGAAATGGCAACATGTTTCCGTTACGCGGTTTGATTTCCAACCAGGAAGTATTAATAACTAATCAAATTTATTCTGCTTTTTAATTAAATTTCTCTCGCTGTATCGTTTCGGATCTTCGTTTATTAGCTTTTGAACACGACACACATTTTTGGTATTGAGTCGAATTAATTTTAACAGATTGGTTTTTATAACGACTTTCATCCCCCTAACGTTTCGAGTGAATTGCTTATGATTTTTTTAAATATATATATATATATTTTTTTTTTTTTTTTTTTAATTTGTTCCCCCCATGGTAACCCCATGGAGGGACCGTTTATTAATATTAGGACATGCTCCATACTTAAGTAAGCATATTACATGTCATTACATGTGATGTTAATAATTACAGATCAATTTGGTATCATAATTACAGAATACATTTTAGTAAAATTTAACAATACAAGAAATTCAAAATTTATAGTTTGACTAAATTGATAATTTCTGAGAATAAAATTAAAATTAAACTTGTAAACCTAAATTATGTAATGAAAAATAAATAAATTTAACAAATATACAAATAAACAAAAATGAAAGGTTTTATGATATAAATGATGTAACTAAAAAAAAAATCAATTCATGAGTTATACATTACGATTAGCGATAGTACTTAATAAAAATGTATACACATATATTTATACTCATAACAGTTACAATTAAAAATGAAAAACCAGGTATCTGGTGAATTGCCCTTCTTATGTCCTAGAGCTGATCAAAATTTATGTCTTTTATAAATGATAATATATAAATGATTGATAATATATATCAATGTATATATATATTATATAAATTGAGTTTTTTTAATTCCTTTCATGGTAATGACCTTAATTGACGTCTTTGTTATTTGTCAGTTTTTTTTAAATATTTATTTATTATTATACTGATGGAGCAAGATTTAACAAAAAGTATTTCCTGGATCCGTTACTGGGCAACCCCGATAAAATATTACATCACTAATCTCTTTTTTATATAATAGAGAAGTTGCTATTCTTTTTTTTACTAACCTGTGCTAATAAATGTTTAATAATCCTTGTTTATATTAGGAGTTCAGTACATAGTAAAGACTGTATGTGGACAACGATTCTGCAGGGAGGTGACTTGTCCTAGGTTACGCTCAACCGCCAGATTTTTCCCCCTTATTTTGGGTACTATATTTTTATAATATTTTATAGAGGCTGGGTGATCTACAGAAGGTTTCTAGATCATATATGATCACATCTTCAGCCGCAAACAGACTAAACAGAAGTCTTGCCCGCAGCGGGATTTGAACCTGGATTTCCGGCATGGCAACTCAGTGCTCTACCACTGAGCCACTCCGCATCCTATATTTATTTATATACTTGTAAATAATTATGTTATCAACTAAGGTGTAATTTTTATTTTAATTACCTCTTATTGAAAAAAATAATTAATTTTAAAAATAATATTTACTGCTTTCATAGAATAACAATCTGGATTAAATTTTGGATATAAATATCAATTTAATTTTTCATACCGATATTTTAAATTAATTCCGGATTACTTTTTGACCTTTCGCTTTGTAGTTTAAGAGGCATAGTAATGAAGTCTAGATATTTTCTTCAGATGTTACACCTACTATTTTTATTATTTTTTTTTTTTGCAGTATTCTATAATGTCTAATAAGTGATAATTAAGTAAAATGTTTAATTTTAATTTGATTCACTTTCTGTGCTGCCGATTAGTATATTGGTAGAACAATGATGAACATTCCACAGTACGGTATATTTTTGTGTAAACAAAATAAATTTAATATTAGGATGATTTGATAAACAAAATGACAAGTACATTTAAATGCTTCGTTATATCGATTCGGTTGGTTAGGTTTTCTTTATGTGTGTATTGTATAGCGAATGGAATATTTTGAAATACATATCCACATGTTGATGCGTAAGAAAGTCATATTTTTTATCAGTAATTTCAAAAATAGGATTGTATAAAACTAACTGACTCATCAATCTTTTCCTACGCCATTATTTATCAATAGTAATATTGATAGTGTATGTAGATAAATGCCAAGATAATTTAAAAAAAAAAAATATATGGAAAAACTAGCTATTTCTGCCTATTTCTTCAATTAGTAATTTAATACAGAGCAACAATCTTTCCAGAAGATTAATAGAACATTAGATGAGCTTGTTATCTATTTTTTGTTTTATCTTGTATGAGTGATAGTTTAACCAGGGTTTAGTATTTCAATATTCAATATTGCGTCATGGAAGAATTGACATTACTCTTTTTAAAGTGAAGTAATATACATCATTTTTTATTTTTGTCAAAGATTTGTCCTAGCCGGGATTCAAACCCGGGTCCATCCTCCAAACCTTTTCTCTTCAAAATAAAAAATATCTTAGTCAATCATTCGAGTGAGGAAAATAAAACCTTTTTCCAGTCATATATATATATATATATATATATATATATATATATATATATATATATATATATATATATTTTTCCCTTTATTTAAAAACGTTACAACATTAATATGTCATTCTCAATTTACATTTTTTTTATGAGTCCTTTAACGTTATTTAATTTAAAAATATTCTCTAAATTTTTTTTTTTTTTTATAAATTTGTACATTTTCAACCTAAAATAAAAGACAAATCAGAAAATACATAATTTTACATAAATAAATAACGTTAAAGGACTCATAAAAAAAAATGTAAATTGAGAATGACATATTAATGTTGGAACGTTTTTAAATAAAGGAAAAAAAAAAAAAATATATATATATATATATATATATATATATAAGTATATGACTGGAAAAAGGTTTTATTTTACTCACTTGAATGATTGACTAAGAAAGATGTACTCCAGTAACAAAAACAAGATAATTAAAATAAAAAATATATAAATATCACAATTAAAAAAAAAAAAATATATATATATATATATATATATATATATATATATATATATATATAAATGCATAAAATTGACGTATGTCCACCAGATGAAGAATGAACATTCATCCCCACATATACATTGCAAAAGTTGCGAGTGCTGGGGATATAGGATCGGCGAAGAGACCGGATATGCCTGGCCTGGATAAAATGAGTTTTTCCTCGGCCAAATCACCTCCAGTTCAGAAAGAGTACAGTCTCTACAATGTATTAAATCCAATATTAATTAGATATAATAATTACTATATGATTATAATTATTATAACATAATTATAATTATATGATAATTGTAATGTAATCACATAATTATTCACAAATACATAAGTAAGTTTAGGGAGCGGAGTGGTTCAGTGGTAGAGCACTGAGTTGTCGTGCCGGAAATCCTGGTTCAAATCCCGCTGCAGGCATTGCTTTAATTTAGTCTGTTTGCGGAGGGAAACGGATCGTATGGGATCTAGGACCCTCCTGGGGTTCACCTAGCATCTATAAAATATTAGAACAATAGAGTACCCAATATTAAGAGGGCAAATCTGGCGGTTGAGCGTGACCTGGGACAAGTCTCCCCCTTGCAGAACCGTTGTCCATGACACAGTACAGTCTCTACCATGTACTGAACTCCAGACCCGTTCACAGGTCGTAGTGGTACAGGGTTATTTATTAAACATGCATTTAGTAGTGCATTTTTTTTTCTTCTGTTATAATTATGCATTCTTAAGTTAAACTGGTAATTAATGAAGTGGATAAGAAATCTCTTCCATTTTTTTTTTTATTACCATTTGAATTAACCACATAGATAATAATTCATTGAGGTAAACCCAAACCTAGTTAAATTGTTACAATCGCAGAACTGACTAGTCATAAGTGGCTGAGACGTCCTGTCAAAGTTTAAATCTATTTATTCATGTTGCTCAACAGTTTAGAACTTTTAACTTTATTTTTGCCTATCTTTGCTTTGAAGTTAATTAAACTTGATCCACTTCCTCTCTATTGTTTCAAACTCAAACGTTCGCTTCTTGTTGTTTATATTAATTATTATTTCAACAATGGAAGATTAATTCTGACCCGTTTACAGCTTATTGCGGATTTGAATATTGCCTGAACGGAGACATTGATTATGCTGAAAGTCATCGTAGTGGCCTCTTATAAATACACGTACATATATACATATATGTGTGTGTGTGTGTGTGTGTTATTATAGTAAATAAGAAGTATAATAATCTTATCCATATCTATAATTAAACTGTTTTTTCTAAATCCTTCATACTCAACCCCCCTTTTTCTAAATTTTAATCTTCTCTTTTTGTATCTTTCCGTTTACCTCCTCATTTTTCTTTCCCTTTATATTATTGTTTACAGTTTATCCTTTCTTGACATGTATTTTTTCTATTTTCTATTCTTATTCTTGTATTATTTTATCTGTCACTATTAGAATTTCTGTTCATCATCTACAATTTTATTTTTATCTATCACTATTTTAAGTTTATTATATTCTGTAACCAGTCTTATATTCATTCTTATTTATCATATATCTATTCACTATTTCATCATATCTAATCACTTTTTTTATTTTCACTCCTGTACCACTTTATATATTCTTGTTGCTGCTACGTTTTTATATATTTCTGTTTGTTTCTCTCTCTTAGCCCTGAAGATGGCCTACATTGTAGGCCGAAACGTCGGCACATAATATATAAGTTATGCTTATTTTGGTGTTTTTATTGACTGCACCCCCAACTATTTCTTCCTTAAATTAGAAGATACAGTCGACCAATTCTTCTCTAACATAAATAAGAAGTAATCTCAGTTAAACATGCTAATGTATGAAAATTTTTTAAACATTACAAAACGTCAGTAACAAATAACAAAAATTAATATAAGATGTGTGTATAACTATCTGGTAAATATTTTTTATTATATTAAACCAACGGAATAGCAATACTTTTCATCAGGTCTGAACTGCTAATATGTTTTAATTAGATGGAAATTATTCACCTGTAAGAGATAACTGAATCACTGAATTTTACGAGCCTAGATTTGATAGGCAGTATAAGTGCACATAATGATTTGAGATAGCTAAATATAATTCGTCTGGAATCCGTTGTGTAAGCTGAATTTAAATGTAGCGATAAGTTACAAGCTCATTAACATCACCTCCGGGTTAATTTTAATTGAATCAATAACGGCTATGATACGAGTAGCTGTTTTCAGCGATGGAAATATTAATGATTCGATGCAATATCAATTCTATAGTTTTCAATATTTATACAGCTGTATAATGCTCATTCAGGGAGCGGAGTGGCTCAGTGGTAGAGCACTGAGTTGCCATGCCGTAAATCCTTGTTCAAATCCCGCTGTTTGCAAGACTTTTATTTTTATTTATTTTTTTATATTTTTTATATTTTTATCTAATTCATATGTTCACCCAGAGGGCTTACCCAGCCTCTATAAAAAATAGGGTACCCAAAATAAGACGGAAAATATTTCGGTTGAGCGTGATCTACGACAAATCATCTCCTTGCAGATCAGTTGTCCATGAAACAGTGCAGTCTTTACCATTTACTGAACACCAGGTTCGTTCACGGGTTGTAATAGCACGTGTTCTTTTATTCATATAATGGCCATCCACGAAAAAGGTCAAATCAAACAAAATATTCAAATAACGATTCCTAAAAACAAAATCAAGCTTAATTGTTTTGACTCAATTAAGGATGTAATAATACGATACCTCAACAGCGATTCATCGGGATTATTCATTTATTAATTATTAATTTAATTAATAAAAAACATTTTTGGCATGGCTGAATCGTATTGCTTTTCGGGGAAAGCAATAATGACTTTATTTAATTTATTTGGGAAATTGAGTTTTTGATTTATTTGAATAAAACAGTGAAGCATTTTTTCATTCTGTAACTAAACTTTGTTTATTTCATCTAACGTCACTTTCTGGCTAATCAGGCGATGCTACAACAGGAGTCCTAAACTTTTCTTGTACCGGTAAAATTAGGGTTGTGATCTTTAACGAATACTTGACTCCGTACAGACACAGGACCCCATTTTACCTTCCAGTCAGGAGACGCCATAACCAAGGATGTTTCACTACCTTTGAAAAATCCTAAAGATGTGAACCCACGACCTAGGTCATATGTGGCCAACAACCTTGATCCGGCCCTCGAGACATTTTTAAAAACCCAATTAAATTTAATTGATTATTTAAACCTATTGAGAATTCTTTACGTCTTTTTATCAGTGGAATTATTCCAAACATGGATGGATTAGTTTCCCAAATTCAAGCTCAAGTGTCTCATTAATTTTGGTGTCGTTATTTAACTTTCGTATTTTGTTACAATTCCAAATAAAACGATTTAATTACAATGTTGTACCTATTTTTTTCATTTCATTTTGCTATTTTAATAAATTGTATTATAGTAAAATTGTCGTATCATTTCATGTCTCATAACTATCGCTAAAAATTATTAAAACTACTTTAATATGCACTACATTTAAACGCGGCCCGCGAACGTATTTGCACATTAAAGTTATATAGGTACGCGAAGGTATTGCACATTAAAGGCCCGAAATATGTCAATCACCTGATCTAGGTTAGTAGGCATAGTAGGTTGTTATCCTAACGATTACACCACAGGTGACCCATCTTTATAGTTTGTGACCTATCTTAAAAACAGTAAATCTTAAATTTCCTTCATTGATATACATAAATAGTTTTTAAAAGTATGTTAAATATAATATAATATTTACTAATCAACTCTGATTCTGAGCATTGATTAGTAGAGATATATACATTATATATATATATATATATATATATATATATATATATATATATATATATATATATATATTATGTAAAACATGATAATTTTGAACAGATAAACTAGCGACCCACCCCAGCTTTGCTCGGGTGATAAGGCATATTATGCCTACATAATTTGTCTATGTAATGGTTTTTTTTATCACGTAGCGCCCACTAAGGTACACGCGAATATCGTTGGTTAGGCTTCTTTGGGAGTCTTGATTTTCTTTCTTCCCATCTCAGCTAATGTACTTTATTATATAGAAATTATAAAAACAAAAACAAAACCAAATATTTCTTTATATACGAATTTATTATCTTGCACGGGATTAGGCAGCCTCTTCGGTGAAACCCATCGATATTCCAAATTATAGAACCTATAATAGCCTGGACAAATTATAGACCTAAACCTTCCTGGTGAATCATCCCATCTATTGGTGAAAACCGCATGAAAATCCGTTCAGTAGTTATTGAGTTTACCGCGAACTAACGCGGCCGAGGACTTTGTTTTATAACAATGTTTTTTGTTACATAAACAATTTAGTGGAGCAACATAGTTCGTAATGACTAAGTTTAAATAAAAATATTACTAAATAAGGGATTAATTTATCCAACTCGTTAATAACACTTCAATTTAACAATAAAATTATAGCAACCGTTTCATATTAGTAGTATTAAAATTTATAATAACTTCACACTTTTAAAGAAAGGTTATGCCTCTAGTCAATACGATTCTATAGTTATAGGCAATCACGAAATTAGGTGACTCAGTGGTAGAGCACTGAGTTGCCATGCCGGAAATCCTGGTTCAGACTTTTATTTAGTCTGTTTGCAGCCGGAGATGGATCATATAGGATCTAGGACCCTCCTGGGGCTCACCCAGCCTCTATAAAATATTATAAAAATATGGTACCCAAATTAGGGAGGGAAATATTTCGGTTGAACGTGATCTAGGACAAACACCTCCCACCACAACTGTTTTCCAAGAAACAGTACTGTCTCTACCATGTACTGAACCCCAGACCCTTCACGGTTTGTTGTGGTACAGTTTATTTTTTACTATTATTTTATAAATACACCGTGTTTACCCGACGAACAATTTCATTACGGAGCAGCCTTAGAACCGTTCCAACCCCATCAGTTTTTTACAATCACGACAGGAGGTTGATTAGATTTTGGCGTGATAGAGTTTGGATCGATAGAATTCCTACTCGAAAATCTTCCAGGATTTCACGTCTACCGCGTCCATTTGGAGTGATAGGATTGGAATGAAGATATCTAAGGTAATCTTCACAACAAACGTCTTATATTATTCTTAAATCGCGTTTAATGTCTCATCAAATTGTAATGGAATAATATTGCGTTCTTAACAATTGTTGTAAAGTCAATCTGAGTACAATATTTCTAATGATCGGATAGAGATAGTTGGGGGTGAAGTCAATTGAAATACCAAATAAGTGCATACTTATTTATTGTGCGCCGACGTTTCGACCTACTTTGTAGGTCATCTTCAGGGCAAATATATCGAGCGGCTGCAAGGAAAGGTAACTGAGTTACCGCTCCGTATATACAATATTTAGAGTGGAAATAGTTTTGTCATTAAAATATTTATGTCGGATTTGGGCCAAATCAGCAACAAACGGGACATTAATGCCATTAATTTGTACATTGTTCGTATCAAAGTAAGGAGCATTGAGGATTTTATGAAGGATTTTGGATTGTAAGGATTGGATACGAGAGGAATTCGATGGCTTAGTGGAGCCCCAAAGCTCTACTCCGTAAGTCCAAATGGGTCTAATGATTGTCATGTATATGAGTCTTCTGTAATTAATTGGGAGCTTAGAGCGTTTGTCTATTAAATGTTGAAGTAGCCTGAAACGGCGAGCTGTTTCATGTTGTTTCAGTCTAGTATGATGATTCAAAGTTAAGCGTTTGTCAAAGTGTATTCCTAAGAATATGTGTTTAAGTCGAATATTTTTCCAAAATGAGTTAATTGTACTAAGGGGTGCGGAATCGTGTCATTCTCGTTGTGCACAAGTCAGACCATTGCTTATATTATAGCATTTCAAGTCACTTATTACAACAAGCTAACTCTTACGCAATCTGACTTAACCAATTATTCACTGGGGGAGGGGGGGTGGAGATATATCAAATGGAAGGGTGGTATCTTTCGACTAATTATAAAAGTTCCTCTTTTTGAATCAGTTTCAGAAATAAAAAATAATTAAAAATTTTATATCATAAATTAGGATTTGTTGAGGATGAAATGATCTGATACGAGAGAGTAAAGATATTTATTTTGTTTCGGAAGTCGCAGACTTTTCGACTTAATGAGCCTGTCCGATGGTGACTTTAACAGCGATCCTCCTCCGAGGGAGATTTCCCCACCCCTCCCTCCCTTCTCCCGACAAATTAGGGAATTTATAATGTAATTTTCCCCTCCCGGCTCTGTTATAATTTCTTTGGCCGGATTCAATGCCCACTTATTGTATTTTATTCCCTCCCTAATTCCCTAATTTTCTCTCCTTCCCTTCAGAGCTCCACGGTACCGCTAAATTAAAACGTTTTAAACAGTTTGCTTGTGATCGTTAACAATTTAACAGGTTCATCTTAAACCAATTAAGATAACCCCATCTAATCTATAATGGATCATCAAATATCTATAAAGGGTGTTTAAGGGCTAAGCAGTCAAACTGAAAATCAGAACTGGGAAACTCAAAACAAGAAATAAATTTTCTATAGAGATATATCGTCCCTGCCATCCCAAAGTATCGATTGTGAAAAAACATTCGTGTGAAAAAAACACAGTTTTCGTTTTCGACTTATAGCAGTTGCTTTAGGATTGATAATTGAAATAAAATTCAAATGGGGGCATCTACCAGTCACAAAAACAATGTAAAACGAATGTCATTAGTTAGATTATAGTCACTCATTTTTATTGAACCTTGAAACTCCTAACAGATTGTGCGTTTTGTTAATTCTCCTCAAAAGTACCGATTTTCACATTCGATAGTTGGAAGTAGCAGGGACGATATATCTATAGGGTTTGTTTAGGAGATATTCACATATAAAGATTTTCATTTTCATGAATTATTTAGCCATACTAAATATATAAAACTTTATTCGTTAAGCGTAAGCATTAAAGGTCGTATTAAACGTTGTTCAAAGTGATTTTCTTGAGTGTTAAGACAGTCTCGGCAGCAGTGTCGGAACGAAACTGAAATTAAAATGTGTTATTGTTTCACAAGATTTAATTTTCTTCTATCTAAAGTTTCAGTTTAATGGGTGGTTGAGGATTATAGACAATATTTTAATAGGTCTGCATTTCTTATCACATTACCTTTCTTCAACAGCAGCAGTGGACACAATGCGGACACATTTTTGGAATTTCTTAATTATGATTAATATGATTTAGTTTAAGATATTCCACCACAACTGAAAAGGTACATGTAGTTAAAATTAGATCGTTGTCCTGCACATCACGGAAGAGATGCTCGACAATGGCTAAATGTTAATATCCCAATCAATGGATTGGTCGTGCAGAGCCAGTGGCTTGCTATGTGTTATTATTTGGCAAGATTCAATTATCCTTCTTCGTAATCGATTAAGAGCACTGGCGTTTTTTTTAATGTTACCCCAAACAAAAAGAATCAGGTCTGTACAGCGTGCCGGCCAAGCCACTGGTCCTGCGCGGCCAATCATCAACCACCATCTAATCGAAACCACATGCTCCTTCTCTGCTGTATCGGTATATCTTCAGCTAAATCAAAGAAATCCAAAAATGTGTCCTCATTGAGTCGAGGTAATAAGAAATGTGGACCAATTAAAATATTGTCCTTTATTCCCAGTCACACCTGTGAAATAATAGCCCATATCCAGTGCCGTTCTGCCGCTGCTGCTGTTGAAGAAAGATGCCGAGCTTGTCGTAATGCTCAAGGAAATCACTTTGAAAAACATTTAATGTGAATATTATTGTTTACATTTAATGAATAAGGTAGTTGGAACAAATAAAAAAAGTTTTAATTACTTACTATGGTTAAATAATTCATAAAAATAATAATCTTTAGATGTTAATATCTCCCGAACAAAGCGTTTGCGGATATATCTTCATAGGAATTTTTTTCTTGTTTTGAAGGCTAGTTTAAATTTTTAGTTTCGCTGCTTAGCCCTATATACTATATACTATATATAAGTATATGTCATTCATAATAATTACTTGTATTTCTATTTTTTATGGTCTTAAATATATTTTAAATATTCGAATTGATTTTGGGATGCCAGATTAATCATTTAAGATAATTACTCAAATTATTATTTCTAACTTTAATCTTAATTGGATTCTTTTCCAGAGGTTGGTTGTGTGATTACCAATTTACTAATTAATTAAACCATCAATGCATTATTCATAAGGATATAGTGCTTTATTTATGTATTAATACATTTTGAAATACACTTAATAACTCATATATAATGTAGGATTGTCATAAAATACATACAGAACTTAAATTTCGACTTATCTGTGAAGCAGGGGTAGATTAAGTCTGTAGGTAAGTCTTCGAGTTCTCCTGCGCCATCGCCAGCTCCTTCCTCGTCAGGATCTTCTCAGAGTGTCTTTTCAAAGGTGGAGTTTTGGACCCCTCCACTTTTGGTAGTTCTTCACCCACCTTGACCATGTGGGTAAACCATTCTACCTGATCCACCTATTTCTTATTATACCGCCCGCTACGATACATAGCATTATTATTTAATAAAGTTGAAAATTTGATTAAATACATTTTTTTTTTAAATAACTTGGGGCTTGGAATGAAAGATATTAGAAGTTTAAAAAATTCATTTAATTAAAAATTTTAATCATTGAATATCAGTATTCTAAATAATCCTCCCCTTGTTCGTTCACCTGATTAGAGTTTCTAAAGCTTTCCGATATAATTGATGTTTATTGAAAGGAAGATGATAATAAAAAAAATATAATGAAATAAAATCAATACACTTTGAAATAATTAGCTGAATCGTTAGTGGGAAGCTTTTCAAGAGAAGTGAACTCAGCTCCAAGTGGCCATTGTGGAGTGGCTGCCTCCCTCGAGCGATGGGGCTTTGCAAACAATTAATTATTGAAGGCTTACCTTACTCTATTGTTGTATATTTTTTTAATAATTTTTTTTTAATTGTATTATATAAAATGCCTTATATCTATACATATTATAAAACAAAATCCTCGGCCACGTTTGTTCGCAGTAAACTCAATAACTACTGCACGGATTTTCATGCGGTTTTCACCAATAGATAGAGTGATTCACTAGGAAGGTTTAGGTATATAATTTGTCCAGGTTTTGTGTAAATGTATTGGGAATATAACGATAATTGTCAGAAATGTTGGAAAAAGAATAACCTCCCGGGAGGTTTCATCGAAGACGCTGCCTAATCCCTTCGACATATAACGAAACAATGCATGGCGGTGTATTCCTCTTTTATAGATCTACAAAAAGTCAGAGATAGCATATATCTATTTTTTTTTAGGATAGCTTACTATATCTATTTTATCTTCATAAAAATTGCTAACGTACAATGCGGTATTTGGAAAGCTATTTAGACGAGTACTGTATTAATATTTTATACCATATAATTTAAATGAGTATCTTATGGGTTATCGCAAAAAATTAACGCGCATGTAAATAAATTCGTATGTAACGAAATATTTTGTTTCGTTTTTATGTTTATAATATCTATTTATAATAAAAAAAATTAGACAGACAAAACATGTAGGCATAATATGCCTTATTACACCTGAAATTGTCGGGGGGGCACGTCGCTAGTATTAAAATAAATAAATAATTAAAATAAACGAGAAGAAAAATATATTTGAAGAAGGAGGTACGAAAACAGGGATTTATTTGAGCAGATCCTGAAGAATATTGTGGATTTTTTTCCTCCAAACTGAAAATGTATTTTTATATTTTTATTGGTTATTTGTTGTTTTTTAAATTATAAATAAATACAAACATATGTTCTTTATTTATATTAAGTTATAGCAGTTATCAATAAAAGTAACTGATGGAGGTCTTCTAGAAAAGACCCGGGATGAGTTGCTAATCTGCTTCAAATTCCTAAATCTAATAGTTACAGGGTCAATTCAAGTGAATTGACCATTGAGACCGGTCATTTTTGAGTACAGGGTATTCGGGGTAAGAAACAATGTTTTTAAAAGAGGCGTTTTTTAAAAACAATCATTTCAATTGTAATGTTGTAACACTGCAGAGATAACCAAATTAATGTCGATGTCTCAAAATTGAAAAACTTTCGTGCACTACAAATAAAACGGCCGCCCTTCAGTTTAAACCTATCAATTATGTGGTAATTGCAAATCACCTCCCTGCAGAACCGTTGTCCATTGAACAGTACAGTCTATACCATGTACTGAACCATAGACCCCATCACGGGTTGTAGTGGTACAGTTTATTTATTTAATTATGTAGTAATTATAAATTAAAATATAAATTTATTTAAAAGTGATGAGTCAACTCCCATACAGAAATGACTTCATGTGGATTAAAATAAATTTTATTTTAAAATAATAATCATTAAAATTATTTAAAATAGTAAATGAGTTTTTTTTTAGATCCTAAAGGACTTTCTTAATAAAACTGATGATTTAATAGAAGGATAGATGATTTAATATTTCCATTAGAATTAAAAAAGAAACACTTGAGTAGTGACCTGTGGCCTACTGGTTACCATAGCGACCTATGTACCATGCCCAAGATCGCGGCTTAGTAGCCCTAAAGAAGGCTTCTAAGGTCCTTCTTTAAAAGAAAGTATAAATACTTAGTTATTCCGTCCTACGGAAGGGACGTAACACGCGGGTCCCGAGCCTCGTTCTCGTTAAAGATCCTTACTCTAATTGTACCTGGTTAGGCAAAATTTATAGCTCTCAAAGTAGCATATTACGATTAGCTATAGCAGCATAAAGTGACGATAAAAATAATTATTCATAAATCGCCTGATGTTTAATTAAAACTTATTAATTTATTTTTAAAAATAATTTAGCACTTATTGAGTTAGATAACTCGAATGAGAATGGAAGCTGGGAGTGATCTTGAGACAAGGACAAGTTCCTTAGGTTTGCGCTATCTCCAAGTGGAATCTGCTGATCCCGCGATCTCTAGCCTCGATGGCGATCCTGGAGAGCTCTCGAGGGAATGTTGTGTCATATTTTATCGTCACCGATTCTCCAGCTGGGTATCTACGTCGCTTTTTTATCACAATGGGAGTCCTCCTCATTACATATTTTTCATATAGTACTTCTACGAAATGATATTTTTAATATTGTAAATAACATAAAATCTGTAATTGTTCCGCAGATTGTCGCTTCGAGTTGATTCACAACACGTTTTAATTTTCATTTGTTTCATTTTTGATACTTTCCAAAAAATACAAGTTATCGTGATCTTTAGTATGGAAAAGAGAATGTAATTATGGGAAATGTGTATACTTATCTAGTTATCATTTCATCTTGTAATGCACGTTTCATCTATATTACGAAATGCTAGTTGAAACTTTTATTTATTGATATGATCACTCATTAATTTATTGATTGAAATCTACTCATTAACCATTTTCTTTTCCGTACACAATAACACAGATAAACATAGCTCACAATAACTTTCGAATTTTTGGAACATATTTGTTACATAAACTGTTGTAACTCGAAGCGGCAACCTGCGGAACAGATACCCTTAAATCTTATATCTGTATATAAATATTTATTCACTAATATTAATAAACTCATAATTTTTACTAGTAACTCTCTTTCTGCCGGTGTTCCGCTGTTTTTCAAAACCCGTTCATATTCAGTTAACATTAATCTTTTACCATTCATTTTTTTTATTTAATTTCACTTTTTATGTTTATAAATATATTACCAAGAGATTTGGAGAACTTTTTTTTAAAAATTATTTTATTGAATTGTACAATTATAATATATACATCTAGTACAATGGCTATGTAGATCTAGTAGGACATGTAGAGACACTACCCACTGGCAGCACTCTAATAAAGTTCTATAATAGAAGGTCCCGAAGCCATCTTCTCTTCAGGTGCCTAGGAGGATTGTCCGGGATGGAATTGGATGCAAGGATGGAAACTAGTGGGTTTGGATGGGCCTGGAGTTTATTATGATAGGTATCTGGAATGGGCTAAATCGGTGACGGAACGTTAAGGTCATTATGGATGGTTTTATTTGTGACAAAATAAGGAGCGTTTAGGATTCAGCGAAGGATTTTGGATTGCAAGGATTGGATACGAGAGGAATTCGATGGTTTGGTGGAGCCCCACAGTTCAATTCTGTAAGTCCATATAGGTCTTATAACAGTCACATAAATAAGTCTTTTGTAATTGATCTGAAGCTTTGAGCGCTTATCCAGTATTTGTTGAAGTAGTCGAAAACGTCTAGCTGTTTCTTGTCTTTTCAGTCTTGTGTGAGGGTTCCAGGAGAAATTAAAATTCAAAATCATGAATAACTTGGCTAGCATAGCCTTCTTTGCCCAAGGTCGCAAGTTCTTGATAATGTTGTACATTATAAACCTTTTAATCGTTGTCAAATTGAATAAAATTTTTTTGCTTCTAGTTTGAATTGTTCTCCATGGTCATTCTTAAAACTTATGTAACTTAAAACTTAAGTTTTAAGAATGACCGTGGAGAACATTTTAAAATTTATTTAATTGACAACTATTAAACGGTTCATAATTTACAGATTTATGAGTAAAATTATTCAAATATTAATAGACTTATAAGTATTAAGAATATATTAATGAAAAGAAAATTGAAAATGACTTAAATCGAAATGTTTTAAAATAAAGAAAAATTTTGACTGGAAAAAAGCTTTCAATCACTTTAATGAATATTTTATAACATGATAAACATATTTTTAATATGTTTTTCACTGATAATGCAGGCAAGAATATGAATTTAATAACATGAAAAGCCATCTATTTTTTTTCTTTTGTTTTTGTGCTTCGCATATTCATACTCATATATATTATGTATATTTATAAGTATTAATTTGAAATTAAACAACAATATTACTTTCGTGCCTTTTTCCTAGGTAATGTAATAATATATAAAAGAACTTATTTCCTGACAGTTAAAGGAGATGGATATTTTCCTAAAATAGATCTCTGTTATATAATATCCGCATTCAAATTCTTTTTAATATACTCTGGTGACATTTGAGATTGAAATTTCCTTTTATTTATTTTTTTCAAATGTATAAAACGTATCCCGATATTCGAAAATTCCATTTAAAATTGTAGCAGACCCAGAGGCAGATAGTCGCTCGGGAGAGATGGAGGAAGGACTGAACATCGGAGACACTCGGCAAACAAACGGAGTGACATTGTAATAAAAATACCATCTGGAGCTTTTAGCTTATTTCCCCATAACAATGCTTTGGGCCTTAAGATATTTACAACAAAGAATCAATATCCATTAACACTGAACTTAGACGCTATAGAACAGTTATCCGCCTAGTGGCACTTTATGCGGTAGAATATTTGAGAAAAAGAATGTTTGTAGAATTCTGAATAAGAGTGTTGATGTAGACCATTATAGACGACACGATGACCAAGGAACACACACATAGATAAAATTACAGCTTAGGAATCACAAAATAAGTAATAAAGGGCAAAGACAAATTCAAAAAACTTACTATAGAGGATTTTCAGAATGAAGAAAATCCTGTCCGCATAGAAATGGACAAAATAATGGAAGAAGGAGTTTGCGCAAGATGATTATTGAGGACCATCAACTACCAAAAAACTCAAATTTTCCCTGATAAAACATATACACATTGACATGCATATAAACATATAAACATTGAAGCTGGTTGAGCCCCAGGATCCAGGAGCCCAATACCCTGACTTTAGTAGCACAACGTCTTCCGCATCGAGACAAGTATTTTAGGCATGTTCCGACAATCTCAAGTGATCAGTGACTTAGAATAGGCTTAGAACCAAGGAGACTTATCAGTACTTAGAGAAAATAAAAGAAACTAACATTAATAGCAGTATCCTTTAAATTTTATTTTACATACATATGACTTTCTGTTCAATAAATATTCCACCGCGTTAGCTGCTAAAACGAAAGGAAAATAAAAATTCTCCAATTTTTCATAATTTTAGTATTGAATATATGGGTGAGAAAATGAGCATAGTGTTTACATAATTGAAATTTTTATTTATTTGCGTTAGATTCAAGAATTGGTAATTATTATTATTTTTTTTGGGGGGGGGGGGAGCGGAGTGTCTCAGTGGTAGAGCACTGAGTTCCCATACCGAAAATCCTGGTTCAAATCCCGCTGTAGGCGAGACTTTTATTTAGTCTGTTACCAGCTGGAGATGGATCATATAGGATCTCACCCAGCCACGCTCCACAACCGTTACCCATGAAACAGTACTGTCTCTATCATGTACTGAATCCCAGACCGAGTCGTCAGCGGGAATACGCAGTGTGGTCGTGGACTATTTTCGTTGTTAAGCCTCTGTCATTTATCTTGTGCAAATGTTTCATAAATGTCAGCTGTTAGTTAAATATATTCAGAATTCACAAAGAAAACCTTTTATAAATAAAGTATGAGTTTATAAAAAATAATATTATAAATAATAAATATTGCAGTTTTATTTTCAGAAGTTGTCAGTTAGAAATCATAAACTCGTTTGATTTATGCCATGTTTGCAGAAGTGCGTGGCATAGTTCAACTAAGCTGATATAAATAACTTTATTACATGTCTCATTTGTTGTAAGATTTTTTTTTTGCTTTATAATATTTAATAATATATATACACATATATATATACATATATATATATATATATATATATATATATATATATATATATATATATATATGTATATATATATATGTATGTATACATATATATATATATATATATATATATATATATATATATATATATATATATATATATATATTTCCTTTTTAATCTTCGCTTAATGACTTTTAGTGTCTCACATACTAGTTTGTGACCATTCCGGAATAAATATTTTTGCCATTTTATTATTAATTTATCCCACAGACAGACAAAGTATAATACCTGGGACTAACATTTGTTAGCTGAATTACATGGGGACCTCACATTAAAAAAAAACGCCAATCACTAAATCTCAAACTGAACTTAATGTATTGTCTATTCAGGAAAAATTCCAAATTAGTACCAAGACAGAAATTTAACATACACATTTACTTACTAAAACCAGTTTGGACATACGCATTACAAATTTACGACATCGCTAAACAGACTCACAGAAAACGACTACAAACTTTCCAATCAAAAGTACTCAGACTTGTCACAAAAGCACCCAAGTATGTCAATAACAAAACTCTACATACTGACTTAAAAATACCAACTGTTGACGAACACATACGAACATACTACAAACGCATTCAAGGAAAACTACTCAGACATTCTAACCCATTAATAGAACAAATGGTCACTACTCTCATGCCAGAGAACTCTAGGAGGAGATTAAAAAGAAGGTGGACGAGGGATCTGTTATCAGAGGAAATTGAACCAAGCCAAGGGAGAGGTAGCTGTTGGCTACTGTTCTTCTTCATGCCTCTCATGACATTGTACTTTACCTTACTGTCAGCCAATCTGCTGATTGTCAGTGTTTTGTTTGACAGGTGTGGATGCAAATATGAAGAGAAAAACAAAATATTTATTTCCATTATTTTATTCTACGTGGTATTTTCACTAGTCTCTTTTAATTTAACTATTAATTAATCTATCTTTGTATTTGTATTGTTATTATATTAATCTTTTTTATATTGAAAATTAAAAAGAGACCTTACATAAATGTTAAGACCGTGGAAAAAAATCCAACGAAAAACCCTTAAGTCTCCAAACTAATCTTTTTTATTTAAATTATTTTTATGTTTGTTGTATGTGTTTATTCTTTTAACGTCACTTTATACTGCTATGGCTAATCGGACGATGCTACAGTGGGAGCTCTAAATTTTGCCTATCTAGGTTTAATTCATTTGTTTCTCTTGTAGTTCATCCCAAACATTGATCAATTCTACCTCTCTGTTTATAATTTTCTACTGAACAATCATAATATATATTACAATAAGAATATATTATATTTTAAACATTTGTCATAAGACCACTAAATCTAGAGTTCCAGAGTGGTTCTTGTAGTTATTGCAGAGTTATTCTGTAAACAATCGTAGATCGATCCTGCACGATCTTCAGACCAAATGGCTCATCCATTATATTCTAGGGCACACCAAGCCTGTATAATTAAATTAATTATCTTCCTCTGATGCCATTGCTAGCGTCGAGGAAAAAAATTAATTATATTATATATAATTAAATATTGTTATTATTGGAGCTAACTCGAAATTTATTTTCATTTATTTTTAATTTTCTTTTTCATTTATTCATTAAGTTGTAATTATTAATTTATTGTAATTATGTTCTAATCTAAGACAAAATACTAAAATAGAGCCAAAAACTCAAAAAGAAACACCACTACTTACTATAATGCAATTGGGAAAAACCACAATGCAAAGCCTTATGTTTCAAAAATACACCAATTGTTGCAGAAAAGAATGTATCAGCATCAATATGATTGTAAAAATATTGATGGCAAGGAACCTAACACAGCATTGGCCCAGCATACCAAAACTTGTAAGCATCAGTTTGATTTTGAGAATGCTAAAGTTGTTTGCAAAGAGAGTGATGGCTCTAGAAGGAAGTTGTTCGAGGCCATGCAGATTGCACAAAAGATTGACATTTCGGTAAATTATAAAACAGATTGCAGAAATTTGAACCAATATTATTCGGAAACGTTAAATATTTTAAAAGAAAAATTTGGCTAACTTTGCTAATATGTATGAATTTTTATAGGTTAATATTACTTGATATGTTTTGTGGATCAGCTGATTCTATAACCTTCCCAGCTGGTTGCGTATTACTTTCGTTCAGTTGTATGTTGAACGTCTTGGTGGTGGGGTGCTGTCTCATGTTTAGAGCCTGTTTGGGCTGTTGATCGTTGGGATGTATTGCACCCTTTTCTTCGAGATGTGATTCACATAACCCCCTTTTTTGTTTTTGGTGTCTTGATAATGCCTGAATAGGCGAAACGTCGACTGGTAAGTGGGTGTATTTTTGAAACATGAGGCTTTGCATTGTGGTTTTTCCCAATTGCATTAACTAAGACAAAATAGTTTATACAGTATTATTTTTGTTGTATATTCTAAAAGGAATTATGTACCAGAATTAATAAAGATTTTATTATTATTATTATTATTATTCTGTTTCTTCGGCCTAATCACCTTCATGCCCAACCGTTGGCTTGGTAATCGTTCCGATCCTTACCATGTTCTGAATCTAATATCCTTCATGGGTTGTATATGTTTAGTATTTTTTATTTATTTTTTTTATGTTAAGAAGTTGTCTGCATATCTTTTAAGGCTATGTTAGGGTTAATTAAGCTGATGTACATAAGCATTAAAGTTCTTAACGAGATTCTAGGCAAAAGTGGATGTAGGCTGGTAAGTGTGGAGGAACACGAGGCGCCTCGAAGTTTCCTGAATTATAAAAGGAAACTTAGAACATGCTTTTGGTGAAGTAGCTGCTTCATCATGAGCAAAATTCTCATCCCTCTAATCTAAAATTAGCAACATTAGTTAAATATTATTTTATATATATATATATATATATATATATATATATATATATATATATATATATATATATGTCTAGATATTGTTCCTTTAAAAGAACGTCATAACTCAAAAAACTACCCTGTACGATGTCCGGTACTCGTTAAAAATCCCTATCCTAATTAAACCTGGGTAGGCAAAATTTAGAGCTCCCAATGGAGTATCGTCCGATTAGCCATAGCAGCAAAAAGTGACTTTAAATGAACATGTGGTCTAGTGGTTAGCGTAACAAACTACTAAGCCCAAGATCGCGGGTTCGTAGCCCGGCAGGTGGCCCTAGGATTTTTTAAGGGAGTAAAAAATCCTTAGTTACGCCGTCCTTCGGAAGGGACGTTAAACGGGGGTCCCGAGCCTGTACGATGACAGGTACTCGTTAAAAATCCCTACCCTAGTTTAGTGCTCCCACTGTAGCATCGTCCGATTAGCCATAGCAGTATAAAGTGACGTTAAATCAACAACAACTATAATAACTATAATTTATATAAAATGAAAAAAAAACTATTTTCAATTTAAACTAATAGGATATAATATATATATATATATATATATATATATATATATATATATATATATATATATATATATATATATATATATATATATATATATATATATACAAATGAATTTCAGATATAAATGATATAAACAATAATGATATAAACAACCGTTAACTATAGTTTCTTCTATTTCACTGCGTACTCATAAATCTCATGTGTAGTTTAAAGTATATATTCCTAAACTTCTTTTATTATTGGCCCATATATAGCTCCATTAAGGGGACGATGTAATAACTCAAAAAACCTAATTATTCTATCTGAATGTCCTATGTGAGTTCAAAAAATAAAAGTAGATATTGGTAAGGCAAAGAATTCCGATTATAATGATGCTTTTTAAAATTTTAGATGCTAAAAACTTTATTTATTTTAACTTATGTAATTATTACCATAAAACTTGAAGTTCAAACATGGTACAACTCACAATATGAGTTTATGAATAAAGATATGTTGGAAATGGAATATCAGATATGTCTTTCTAGAATTAAATGTTTCAACCAATGCAATTGCTACTGAAGGCTTAAATAAAAAAAGGCCACTTTTTGAAATATGTGGTTCTTTTAATGGAGCGATATGTCTAACAAAATCAGTAGATTGTCTGTCTAATTCAGATGTATATGAAGTGTTAACCTCAACCTTTACTAATACAACCCATGAAGGGGTTTCAGTACATGACAGAGACTGTTTTTAAGCCAACGGTTCTGCAGAGAGGTGATACAATATATTAATTATAATAACAGAATGTCTCTTATCCAAGACCATTTCAGCCTTCTCATCAACATTATGTTAGCAACGGCCATTCTTCATATTAGGGGATTGTTATGTCCATGAAACTCGTAAGGTAATCGATTCTATTGAATCCGTGCGTATTCGATTATAGTTGGCATGGTTAAGTCAGTATTTTCAGTTGTGTTAGAAATTGTTGATGAGTATAAACATTTCATTTTTTATTCTTTTGATGGTGATTATTTTTAAATAATTTTATTTTGAAGAGAAAAGATTTGTCCTGGCCGGAATTGGAACACGGGTCCTCCGCATCTCTAGCGCGGTGCTCTACCAACCTGAGCTACCAGGGCTCGTAACCAGGCCAGGCGATTCGAATCCCGGCCAGGACAAATCTTTTCTCTTCAAAATAAAATTATTTAAATATTTCCTATTGAAAGGGTTTGAGTTTTGTATTTACATAAGTAAAAATTTTACTTTTAAATCTGATTGGTTTGAATGAGTACTCGTAAAATGTGTTTTAATTTTAATATTGATCAAATTTTACTGATTTGATTGAACGATTTGAACTTTTTTCTCAACATAACTAAATCAATCTCCTATCAACAGGTTATTGCTAGATATATTATTTAGTCTGTTGGAGTTATTTGTTTAATATCCAAGTAAACGGGTTAGAAGGGATGTTCGATGTAATATTTATCATTTTTACAATTTTTGGCGGTTCAGCCGTTTTGAAAAATGTTTCAACTTTTTTGTACCAATCTATTTTTGTAATATACGGGTGAATCGTGATGTCTCGCTAATACGATATGTGGAATATTGGGAATGACTCGTGCGTTGTACTTTTTTGTAATATATATTAGTGGTAAAAGAAACCTTGAGGTACTCCTGCTATTTCTTGTCGAATCGACATAATTTCTCAGACCTGAATGCCTTTTTTTTTTTATACACTTTATTGAAACATTATTACAATCTGCCACTTGTAGGCACTACGTAATAGCGCTACAATCATACAATATAAAAAATAATAATAAAATAAAAATATATACATGGGGATAATAAAAACAAAATAAATACTTACTATAGTAAAAATAAAATAATTGTTCAAATTCATACCATAATTACACTATTTACAATTTGCCTGGGATCCCCCCCCCTCGAACTAAGCTTCTTTCCCAGAGTCCTGAATAACTAAGGAAACTCTATTGAAGAGGTCCTTAAACGTTATTTGTTCTGGTCCTGCATCAAGAATACAGCTGTTGTATACAACTTTTTCTCTAGTTCTGTCTAAAAGAAGTCATACTGAATGATCCCAAGGCTACAAAATATTGACGGCTCATTTTTTTTTTAGTTTTCTTATATCACTCACTATATTTACTCTTTTAATAATTTTAATTTATCTAATTTTCATAATTTCTATGAATAAAAAATTGTACAATTCAAAGGAATTACTTAATGCTCGTCTTTTCTGTACAAACGTATCTTTAATTTATCTATATAATGATATTTCATTTATTCAATGATAATTTAACTGGAGATGACAGTAACACTTAATGAATAAATGCCTGAAAAACGAAAACAAATACTAATAGTTTTTTTTTTTAAGTTTTTTTTTCTCAGCCAGCCAATATAAGACTAGGCGGTTGAGATTGCTCTCGCTTGTAAAACAGTTTGAATGGAGGGAGGGTAAAGCTAGCCATTTCTTTAGCAGAGCTGGCTAAATATTTTCCCTCGCCTTTGAAGAAATACCTTCTTAGTTTATGTTCCTCCTTTGCTGCTCCGCGGGAGGCCACATATCTCCGCAATTTCGTATCGCTCAAGTTGCTTCTTTAGTCATCAACTATCATCTATCAACTTTATCAAATATATATACCTATATTGGTAAAGAAAACTGCGTCAACTAATATACAAACGCTTTTCTTAATTTTTTATCTGTCCTGATACTGTCACAGCCTACTTGATAAAACAGCTGGCAAAATTAAAAACACATGAGAGGTAACAGTTTTAATGTACGGTTATAATTTGTTTAAATAATATTTTGAGTTGAGTACAGTACAAATAATTTCCTGAAAGATATAAAGAAACACCAAATAAAGGCTTTAAATGCTGTGTCTTTTGTGTTTTTCATTTGAGTGAATGTTTTTTTAGAAATAATTTTAATTATTTAAGGCTTGTAAATATGTATTGTAAATGAATGTTTTGTTTCTTCAGGGAAATACAATTCAGTATTTATTTCCTTATCGAAAGGCATACAAATATTATTTATATATAACTGTTTGAGAGTATTTGCATACAATATAACATATATAATTCTTGAAATTCATTGGTTAATTGTAAAACAATCGATTAGGCTGTTTTGTGACTTTAACTGAATTACACTAAATCAGAGGTTAGTCAATCATAAATTAGTCTTGAAAATTATTTACAGATAAATATTAACAAATTACTGATAAATCGAGTAATGTAGTGAAACACGTTTTGTCATAGATTTTTATGTACAATTTATGTATTCAAATTGTCTTTTTTATCATAAAACTATAAATTTCGTGTTCATACTACTGTATGTTTTTTTTTTTAAACTTTTATGACAGCCTCTATGGACTAGGTTTTTGTTTCAAATGCCATTAATATAATTCTGTGAAAGTTTTTTTCACTGTTACGATATTAATAAGAAAACAATAGAGGCTCGAAACGTCGCCAAAAGAAGACTCAATTATAAAATCCTGAAAAGCTAAAACTATAAATATTCGAGAAAAATTTATATGATTAATTCCTCATCCTTGGCCAATAATTCGAAATTTCTCCTAAATGAGTTAATTGTAATGAGCTAAGAGGAATATCATTATAATAATAAAGTCTTTAATTATTCTAGGACAAGTCAAAGTATATACATATCTATAGATACTGTCGAACCTCGATATAGCGAATTCCTTGATAAATCGAAGTTTTTCTATTCCCCTTGAATCTGCCTATCTTTTCTACGTTATTTTTACCTCTACATATCGAAGGATTGGTTTAGAAGACCTGATATATCGAATTTTCCAAGATTCCTTAGCTTACACCGCACCTCTACAAAACGAAGTTTTCGTAGGAAAACCTCTGCATATCGAAGTCAATTCGTTAAATATGAACCGTTTAGCCTCAACAGCTCGTTCTGAGAAGCATTGTCATTATCAGAACGGCCTTTTTTCTCAAGTAATCCTGTAACTCCCCAACTCACATTTGTTTCAGTTTCTGCTAACACTTGTGCAATAGGTTTCGTTTTCTGTCGTACTAGGTTCAGTATTGGACGATGCATTGGATAAAGTGTTTCAAGTATACAAACAACAATTTCTGATTTTTTTCAAAGCTCAGCTTATTTTTTTTTCACAAATTCAATATGTATCTGTTTTTTTAGTCTATTGTTTTATTGTTAAATAATGACGAAGTATGGTTTTTATTCTAATTGCGTATTTTTTTTTATAACTGCTTTTAGTTATACTTGTCATAAAAATTCTTCATTTCAATATTCAAAAATAGCTTACATCTTAAGCAATGTAATTGGCGTAAATTGTATTGTTGTACATATATGTAAAATATTTTAATAAAACGGTACATTTTTTCTATATTACATTGAGTATGCACATATTTTATTATGAACCTCTACCTCTATATATCGAAGTCAGTCAGAAATCACCTCAATAAATCGAACCTCGCTATATCGAAATCCTCGATAATTCGAAGTTTTCTCGCTCCCCCTGAGCTTCGATATACCAAGGTTCGACTGTAGTTTGTTTCGGTCCGTCTTGGAATCAGAACAGGGGGGAAGTTGACTGTTGTTAGTTGCCAGTAATCAAGGATCGATAGCCCCTTGAGGAGCTATCAAACTTGTGATTAACGGACACCCTCAACGGAGCGGGACACCCTCCCCCTAGCCAGGTCGATTGTTACTCCCACCTGATTGACTCGTTGATTATCCGGAACCGCGGCACCTCCTCACCAAACTGTTGCTCGAGGGAATATATCACCTCTGTCAGCCACTCTTAGTTCTTCCATCCATCTCCCTTCATCTCCGACCATCCTCTTCATTAATAATGGCCACGAGGCGGATGGTGGATGGATGTGGAGGGTGGAAGGCGAGGTTTAACATTCGATTCCGGGCTAGATTGGCACCGAACGGATAGCCCTTGTGGTAATGAGTTTCAATTGTTGTACCTCCTCATGATGGAGCTTAAATACTTAATATAACTTTTATATTGTTATTATTGCACTATTTGATGGTCTACTGTGCATTATTATTTATTCCGCTTGTAAATTATAGATACGAATAATTATATTTGCCAATTTACTTGGTGCCGTGAGTTAAATTGTGCATTTTAGACAAGGATATTTAAGTTAAACGGGTACAAATGAGGGGAAAACAATTATAAAATACGAAATTCCTTCCTTTGTCAAGCTTTATATTCTAAAATTCCCGAATACGTTTACAGGTCACCGAAGCTGAATAGAATATTATTTACTTCATTTCATTTGTACCGGCCGGCCTTTGTATAAGAACCTCCCCGGGGCCATCTTAAAAGCTACTTTGACACCGGAGAGGAGAGATCTCTCTCTTTGAGAAAGCGATATTTGAAGATGGTGTTGCGAGGGAGTGAGAGAGAGGGAGGGAGAGAGAGAGGGAGGGAGAAGACGTTATTAGAGTTTGGCGTAGTTTCCTTCTCCGAAACAGTCCTTCCAACTAAGTCCCCCTTCGGACACATCTAATCAGTTGTGAAAGAACTTCGCTCCGAAAATTTATACACAAAAATTTCAAAATTAAATATTATAAATTGGAGAATTGCAATTTTATGCGGAGATGGATCATACGGGATCTAGGAATCTCTTGATGCTCCCCTAGCTTCTATAAAGTGGGGGTATAGCACTCAATTAGGGGGGAAATCTGGAGGTTGAGCGTGAACAGCTGTCGTCCAAGAAACAGTACAGCCTCAACCATTAACTTAACCCTAGAGCCTTCACGGGTTGTAGAGGTACAGGATATAATTTTATCTGAGACCAATCTTTTGACCCACATTTCGGTTCTTCATCAGTACTTACCCAATATTTAGGTTATATTATCAAAATAGTTATAGTTTTGTCTTAAATATATTTTTAGGAATTACAGAATAAAAAATATAACCAAAAATATAAATAGTATTTTATTTTTTTATTAATTGTTATAATTTTTAAATATTTTTATTTCGAAGAGAAAATATTTGTCCAGGGCTGGGATTCGAACCCGGGTCGCCAGCGTCCCTAGCGTGGTGCTCTAACCTATCTCCTTACACGGCCAGATAAATCCATTCTCTTCATCGATCCTATATCCCCGTGTTCTCACAATTTTGCGATGTATACAAGGGGAAGAATGTTCATTGAACATTACTTTAATTATGATCTTGTTGACTTACTTTATTATATTATTTATAATTTATTTTATTTTATTAATTGTAATAATTAAAACTATTAAATAACGTAGTTATTACTTGAACTGAATTAATTCAACATAAGCCCTCCAATTTTTGCCCGACTTGATTCAACTACCTTAATTGGGCTTTTCCATTGAAATTTGCTTTCAATTGTGATATTTTGTTTGTGCTGCTGAAATGAGCAGAGGAGATGATAAGCAGAGAGAGATAAGAAAATAAGATCAGGTGTTATCATTTGTTATCAGTTATCACTTCTCTATGATCGCTGAATAATCATTATTATTGATACTTTGGCGAATCTCTTCGTTAAATTCGTTTGATTATTGTTACTTTCTTTTTTCTGTGGCATTAACATAACGTTTGTATTTAAAGTAACACTTATTACTTTGAATACAAACGTTATGTTACTGAGCATCAAAGTCATTTTTAAGTATTTTTTTTTTTTTTTTATAAATCCCCACAGAACCGGAAGAATTGGAACTCCTCAATACGAATTCATTTTTTTTTTTTTGTCTGTCGTTAAAAAAATAATGTAATTTTGTAGAGATTAACATAACAATAATTTCCGAAATTAACAATTCGATTGGACAATATCTCTTAACATGTGTTACACGTTTATAATGGTCTAATTTGATTAACCTGACTCCAACACTCGCCATTAAAAAATATACAAAAGTTATTCTGACGGCTACTTCCTTTTTTTTTTTTTGCTTTTTGTAATTATATATAGAAGCAACATCGCATAAAAAACAAACCAAAACGTCATTCATTTCGTATCAAATATAGGATCATCCTATTATCCAGGCAAAATATATTTTTTTGCTTCGCTATTTATTATTTAATCGTTCTCTCTTGTCTGTTCTCTGTTGTTTCATTAATTATTTAAGAGTATAAAAAAAAAAAATAATGAGGTTTTTTTAATCTTTTTTTCAAACTCTTACAGCAGCCGTTTTTGTTTTAAAAAATATACTATTTCTTGTTTATTCATTTAGCGACAAATTATGATACTATGGCTATTAGGGCGATGCTACAGGGAGAGTCATAATTTTTTTCTATAACTAGATATAATCAGGATCTTTAGCGAGTAGTTAATTCCGCACATGCCCGAGATCCCCATTTTATGTATATTCTAAAGGACGAAATAACCAAGGATTTTTTATTTATTCCCTTTAAAAATTCTAGGCCAACTGCCGGGATGCAAATCCGCATTTTTTTTTAAGAGTGTTAAGCTAACCACTACTCCACATGTGACCCTTCCATATTGTTTTTTGCTTTACTAGAGATTTACGTTAAAGTATATTATTTCGAACTAGTATAACTTAGATTTACGGAGACAAACTCCATTTTATTATTTATACTGCCTAAATTTTATGTTGAATTGTTTGATGAATTATGTTTGTGTGTTGTCGAAATTCAATCGAAATATGAAATTAAAATTGATATTATGTTATATTATAGATATTTAAACATCTATATAATAATACATAAAATTATCAACAGAATAATATTTATTTTGTTTATTCATTTTTATTTTTATTTTTTTAATGTGAAAAGTTCTTTTTAGTAATTATTTTTATTTTCTTTAGGTTCTATTTCATTATCATCAGAAGTTATTTTTTTATTTATTATTATTTAATCAGATTTATAGATTGACTTTTCTGCTTGTTTTTTTTCTTTGTACTCTAAGGCTCTAAAGCCCACAATAATGTACAGTTATGTTATTCTAAAGGGATTTGTCCCAGAATAAATAAAGAATTTATTATTATTATTATTATTAGGTAAACATAAAAATTAACCCTTAGATTTTTTAAATATTTTAAGCGATGTTTTTTTATTGACAATTTAAAAAAAATCCAAACTTTAAAATGTCGCGCCTCTGTTAGTAGGAATTTTAGAAATCAAATAATCCATTTTTGTGCGCGATAGTTTTTACATTTCATGTTTGATTGTTATCTATAATTTAAGTTTTCATTGCTCACCCAGCCTCTCTATAATGTAGGGTCTATTAATTTGGCGGAAAACCTTGCAGTTATGCGTAATCTCAGCCAATGAGCATTTGGAACCGTCTCTACCACGTAGTGAACTCAAGACACTTACCGATTGTAGTGCTAGACGTCTTTTATTTTTATTTAATCGTTTACCCTAAATCATAACTATTTAGGTAAGTAATTTAGGTAAGTTCCGCTTTCTATTGTCGTAACCAAGAGGCTGTTAGGTAACTTGGTAATTGTGTTTGGAGTTTGGAGTTGCTCAGAACATTGTGTTGTGTATTGGACAATTAGCCTTAGGTATAACAGCGTCTCGCCTAGATCTCTCTCTCTCTGGCGACTGTCTTGAGTATTGCGTACTCAGTGCTTTCAGAGACCTAGTGTACAATAAACAATAAACACAGCTGTTGCCTTGAGCCTCCTGCTTGTCTAAGCTTTCGAGCTAGATACCCAATATTTTATATTGAAACCATAAGGTATATTAACGAAACTCCATTATTGATTGAAAGAAATATATTATTTATTCAATACAGTTTATTTGTCTGTTTAACAACTAATTCTAGTATTTTAAATACTATTGGATTCATCACCTAAAGAATAAAAAATGTTCATAATGTAGGTTCGAAACATAACTTTCCTTTAATAGAGCAATGTCATAACTCAAAAAAACTTATTTTCCAGTAGAGGTATTTGAAAGTTCCATGTGAGTTTTAAAAAAATGGATTTTGGTAAAGCAAAGCATTTCTATTGTAATGATGGTATTGAAATTATTTTATTAACCATTTTAAAAATGTATATAAGCTTGAAACTTTTTTTATTAATTAATCATTCCCATAAAACTTTAACTTTATACATGATATAACTTAAAAATTAAAAAAAAATTAATTTATTGATATTTACAACTGTAATAATATTAAAACAAGTAAATCTGCAAATAAATTACATGAAAAAAAACTTGGGGAGAAACTACCCATCGGTAGCACTCCAATAAAGTTCTATAGTAAAAGGCCTCGAGGCCATCTTCTTTTGAGACGCCTCGGAGGGTCATCAAGTTGAGAGACTATCGGATTCAAGTGTGTATGGAGCTTGTCATGGAAGGATAGGTATCTAGTTTAGGCCAAATCAGCAACATATGGGATATTAAGGTCATGATGGATGAGTTTGTTTGTGACATAATAAGGAGCATTGAGGATTTTACGAAGGATTTTGGATTGCAAGGATTGGATGGTTTAGTAGAGCCCCAAAGCTCAACTCCGTATGTCCAAATAGACCTGATAACTGTCATGTAAATGAGTCTTTTGTAATTAATTGGGATCTTTGAAGTGTTGTCCAGTAAATTTTGAAGTAGGCGAAAACGTCGAGCAGCTTCTTGTATTTTCAGTAACTTAAAACATGAATTCATTTTTAAAAAATGTTGGAAATGAAATATCAGATTAGCGACCCCCCCCCGACAATTGCACGGATAGTAAGGCATCTTATGCCCACATGTTTTGCCTGTCTAATGAATTTTATTATGTAGATATTATAAACAAAAAACAAAACAAAATAAGTCTTTTTAATCAAATTTACATTCTTACGCGCTAAATTTTTGTGATAACCCATGAGATACTTTTTTAAATTATATGGTACAAAATAATCTAATAAAGCTCATGAAATGCTTAAGGTAACTAAAGTATATAAGATGATAAGGATTAATACTGTACTCGTCTAAATAGCTTTCCAAATACCGCATTGTACGTTATAAATTTTTAGAAGATAAAATAGATATAGTAAGCTATCCTTAACAGATATATGCTATCACTGACTTTTTTGTAGATCTATAAAAGAGGAATATTCCACCATGCATTGTTTCGTTATATGTCTAAGGGATTAGGCGGCGTCTTCGAAGAAACCTCCCAGGAGGCTATACTTTTTCCAACATTTCCCCTAATTATCGTTATATTCCAACCAATTTTCACAAAACCTGGACAAATTATATACCTAAACCTTCCTGGTGAATCACTCTATATATTGGTGAAAACCGCATGAAAATCCGAGCTGGAGATCGAGTGCAGTAAATTGAGTTTTCCGCGAACAAACGCGGCCGAGGTCTTTGTTTTATAATATGCATAGATATCGTTCCTTAATAAAAAAGCTTCAAACAATATAAGTTTACTAAGAGAAGTGGAATCTCTCAGTGTCTAGAGTTATGAGTTACTATGCTGAAGGTTCTAATTCCGCTGTGAGTGGTAAATTATTTATTCTGTTAACAGCTACGAATGGACACTACTTGGGCTAACCCAGCCTCAATGAAGTAGATCTCGAACAAGTCATGCCTCTGTAGAACCGTTGTCCCAGAAAAAGCACTGTCTCTACCGTGTAGTGAATCCGAGACCCTTCATAAGTTGAAGTAGTAAAATTATTTTTGTCTGTGGAAGAAAGTGGTCCGGGTAGAGGTCACAATGAAATTCTCGTAGAATTGGAGAAAAACTTTATTGAGTAGCCAACGTTTCGGCCTACTTTGTAGGTCTTCTTCAGGGCTATATGCAAAATACAGACAATATAAGAATAAAAATGGTACAAATATATTAAAACATGTTAAATATAAATAAACAAAAGTAAGGTGAATACAGGCAATAAAAATGATAAAGATGTACAGTAAGGTAAATATGAAAGTTAAAATGTATGAGTGTATACTATAAACAACGAAGTGCCAAAAAGGTAGTAACCCACATCATGAAGAAAATAATAATGAAACAGAAATTGTTGAAAAGTAAAAAAATATGGTAATACTGATAAAAAATAAAAACTGAATATAAAATAGGAATGTGAAATGATAAAAATGATATGGATAAATGTAGAAAGTGATAAGAATTACGAACTAAAAATTGTAGGTAATAAAAAGTAAGAAATTTTTACTTTTCCCCCTCATCATTTTTATTATTTCACATTCCTATTTTATATTTATTTTTTATCTGTATTACCATATTTTTTTACTTTTCAACACTTTCTGTTTCATTATTATTTTCTTCATGATGTGGGTTACTACCTTTTTGGCACTTCGTTGTTTATAATATACACTCATACATTTTAACTTTCATATTTACATTGCTGTACATCTTTATCATTTTTATTGCCTGTATTCACCTTACTTTTGTTTATTTATATTTAATGTATTTGTACCATTTTTATTCTTATATTGTCTGTATTTTGCATATAGCCCTGAAGAAGACCTACAAAGTTGGTCGAAACGTTGGCTAATCAATAAAGTTTTTCTCCAATTCTACGAGAAATTCATTGTGACCTCTACCCGGACCACTTTCTTACACATATATTATCAAGTTCAACAATTATCATTCAATTTATTTTTCATTAGATTATTCGGATCACTTTTATTTTTAAAAAAAATTGAACTGTAACAATTATTTTCTAGAAGTAATATTGATATTTAGAATAATATAAAATTGTCTCTTTTTAGTCAGCATGCTTCTTTTGTTTTATGAGTTTCCATGACAACGGCAAGCAATACATCACGTGGCACTAAATCTTGGGATATAAAAAAAAAAGAATGTATTTTACTTCTGATACCGAAACTTAATGATTCTGTTAGAAATGTATTTGATTTTTTATTTATATTATTTTTTTGGGTTACTGCTTAAATCGAAGTAACGTTCAAGTGGGATTCCAACTAAACTCATTTTTGAAATATACTCAGAGGATTCACATATTATTCGCATAGGTAAAATGCTCTCTCCCCGGCCAGAGCGTACTTTAACTAAACTAAACTCATGTAAATATTTTCCCAAACTCTTAACATGTTTATGTTTATACTATTTGAGGCATTTCTGTTTCCGTTATGTAAATATTCTGTGTATTGTCTTTAGCCGACCCTTCTCGGCGCTGCTATCGGTTCGTTCGTCGAGTGTTTGCAAGTCAATATAAATTAACTGATTCGCTTTGACGTAGAGGTGAATTACGTTAAGTTTTATTGATTTTATCATTCACTAATTATAAGTCCAATAAATATAAATTAAATTAAGACATGTAAGGATAAATTTCAAACTATAACCTTAATTTTCTTTTTAAAAAAACACGAAACAGGAAACAGAAAACAAAAACACCTGTTATTCTTAACGGGACTAAATATACTGGCAAGTTATTTTTGATTCCTGTTTCTTGAATTTAACAAGTATTTTAAGTATGTTTTGAGCTTTTGCTCTTCTACACTATGATTATTTCAAGTTTTTATTTTTTTAAATCTTTTCCTGTACCCCTACAAAATATTAGTTCGGTATGACTGTACTGTTTCTTGGGCAACGATTGCGCAGGGAGGTAGTTTGTTAATTATTATGGTTACTCTTGATGGAGGCTAGGTGGTCCCCAGGAGGGTCACGTGTCCTACTGAGCCCATCTCAGACAAAAATTATCTGTCACAGTGGGATTTAAGTCCAGCACGGCAATTGAGTGCTCTACCACTGAGCTTTCTCACAGCCATTTTATTTTCTGTTACTTAAAAAATAAATATCATATATATTTTTTTAATTGTTGTAAATTATTTTTTTTATTCATGCACAACTCAGAAAATGGAATATGAACTTTAATAATGCCTTAGAGTAAAAATCCGAAGAAAAGTAGAACAAGTACATTTTATTTTTGTGTTAATATTAAGACAATTGTATGATTAGGGGGGACCTGTGGTCTAGTGGTTAGCATAACAAACTGCTAAGCCCTAGGTTATTTTAAAGGGAGTGAAAAGTGAAAAGTTATGCCGTCCTTCGGAAGGGACGTTAAACGGTTGTCCCGTCCCTGTTCTATGTAAGACACTCGTTAAAAATCCCTAACCTAATTAAACCTGGATAGGCAAAATTTAGGGCTCCCACGGTTGCATCGTCCGATTAGCCATATCAGCATAAACTGACATATAATATTATATGCAATACATTAATAATTATTTAATTAAATAAAAATAAAGCATGAGATAAAAGAGATATATGAAATACATAAAAGATGAAAATCAGTTAGGAATAATTACACAAATGTAAAATTGGCTTGAGAGAAAGCAAGTGTAATGTGATAACATATATGGATGCGTGGAATCTTCGACACTTTAGGAGCTTACTTAGCTTTTGTAAATTGGGGGAAAATTGGGCGTTTATTGTCTCTGTGCCCATCCAATTAAAGTAGTCCTTAGCAAAGCTGATATTATATTGCATCACTATATAATCATTTGTATATAGTCGAGAGACGATTCACAGATCGCAAAACTTGCTCAGAGGAGGTAACAGGTATTGCCACATCAGATCAAAGTGGTCTTACAGTCGAGTTGGGCATCCTCCAAGAAGTGCAATTACTGACTTCTCTCCCGCCACCGAAATAGTCATCTGTCACACTCAATGAGAGTTGTTGGCTGTAATATACTCTCTAGTGTGTCCCCGGTCCAAGTTAATTATATTTATTATTAGTGTAATTATGCACTACATAAAATAGTTATTAGATATATATTTTAGCACCCTCTAATAAGGACCACGCTACATCTATTTAAAAAATATATTTTTAGTCCTGTTGAGCGATTTTCAGTAGGATAAAAACTTGTGGCTATGCGTCAACGGCATGCTAATGCACAAGTCTGGTAACGCCTAGCGGCCTGTCTATGAGTTATACTATATATTTTAATCAACTATAGTTTAAAGGTTAGGAATTCCATTAATACAAGGCTCTTAATAACACCAGTAGGATACAGGTTGAAATCCAACAAAGAAATTTAATGTGAAATCTGTGACTTGGAAACAGAAATTAGGGTAAGAAGGCTCAGATTTTATGGTCACATGAAGAGGATGAACAAGATGACTAATGATGACTAATAAAAAAATTTCACCTAAATTATAGGCAACAAATTCAAACAAGGATACAACAGAACAAATAAAACAAGAAACACGGGATTACTCAAGATTTATTAGAAAACATAACGGAATACCGAAAAATTCCTGAAAAATGCGGTTCTTATGGCAGACAAAAAACATTTCCGTCCTGGTCAAGGAGGTAAGAAGAAAAAATTTCAGTGAAATCATGAGGGAAAGATTGGTCGAGAAAAAACTAAAAAACAAAAAAAAAACGCTGCATCATAGTCGCATTGTCTTTCAAGACTGTTTCGCGTGAAATAAGAATAACAATATTTAACTAAAAGGTCGTTTAATAGTTGTGCACCAATAATAACCTTTTTTTTTTAAGAATAATTTATTGATATTTACAACTGTAATTATATTACATTATGTAAATCTGCTGTATGAACAAAGGCCATGAAAAAAAAAACTTGTGGAGAAACTAACCATTGGTAGCACTCCAATAAAGTTCTATACTAGAAGATCTCTAAGCCATCTTCTTTTCAGACGCCTCGGAGGGTCATATCAGGAATAGTATGGGAATCAAGTTGAGAGACTAGCGGATTCAAGTGTGTATGGAGCTTGTCATGGAAGGATAGGTATCTAGTTTGGGCCAAATCAGCAACATATGGGATATTAAGATCATGATGGATGAGTTTGTTTGTGACATAATAAGGAGCATTGAGGACTTAACGAAGGATTTTGGATTGTAAGGATTGGATACGAGATGAATTGTATGGTTTAGTAGAGCCCCAAAGCTCAACTCCGTAAGTCCAAATAGGTCTGATAACTGTCATGTAAATGAGTCTTTTGTAATTAATTGGGAGCTTTGAAGGATTGTCCAGTAAATGTTGAAGTAGGCGAAAACGTCGAGCAATTTCTTGTCTTTTCAGTCTTGATAATAACTTAACTATCAATAATATTGTTATAATAAAGTTGTAAATTTCAATGAATAAATAAATGAAATAATGTAGATTGTAATTGGTTCAGAATTTAAAAAAAGAACACCAAAGTTTCGAGTTTTCACTTCCATCTGCAGTCTTCATCGCTGCCTATTTTAATTTATTCTTTACATTATTACTGTCATTTATGTGCACCGAAGGTAAAATACATCATGTACATACATTTTAGGTAAATCATAAAAAATAAATGTTATGATTAACTTTAATTTTCTGTAACATTTTCTCAGACTTTGGCTATTTTTCTCTTGTAAATGTGAGCGTACTCTCAAAAACAGAAGATTTTCTTTCTTTTTTCACTACAGAGAGACTATTAGGCCGTATTACTGAATGAAGAATACGTGTTGCCTCTCTTGCATCTTCTTCAACTTGCAGTTCACAGCAACTTTATCTATCCAGTGTAGAACCTTAAGTATTTGAAGCTTCCAACAGATTTACATACTTTGCCATCAATACATATATCTTTATTTTCGCACCTCCAATAACATTTTATGAACTCATTTATAAAAATATGAATAATTTTAAGATAGCATTTATTAAATATTTATTTTTGTTTTAATTAATTATACTTTCATATTATATATTAATTCATACAGCAAATATTAATACTGAGAAATTGCATTGACCTCTGTCGCTCTGCTTCAAAGAACGTTGTTTAATTAGTTTAATTGACTGATTATTTTATAAAAGTATTATTTATTATCGAATGGTTCCATATTGAATAGTAAAATTAATTACATATTAAATTTTAAATAAGTAATTTGGTAGAAATTTAAAAAATATATTAATCATTAAACCGGATTTCCTTATACTGTTTATTAAACTGTGTTTTTTGATGTATTATTTGAAAGCAATAAATTTAATTGGTAATATAATAATTCAGGCAATAACTAAATTGGACTATCACAGATTAACTTTTATAATAGAATATATATATTTTATCTGCATTCCATTGAATTTTAACTTTATTTTTTTTATAATTTTCGGCTTTATACAATATTAGTATAGATATAAATATACATTACTCAGTATTTATAAATTTTAATAATATTGAATCAATTTATGTTTGATGCATTAATAGCTTCTTAATTCTTCTTAGTTTTGAAGATATTTTATAATAATATCATGAATCAATAATTTTTTTTACAGTTTTTTATTTATTAAACTTGGAATGGGGTTGCCAGTTTGTAGGGCAGTGAGTTTCTGAGCTGAATGTTTCCCCATTTTAAGTCCAGCAGCGGCAAATAAATAATTTAGAATGTTAACAGTCACGAACGGATCCTGTGAGATCTACAGACCCTGTTAAGGCCCCAAGCCTCAATAAAGTGGGTGTCCTTAATTGGTGGAGAAACCTAGCGGTTGAGCGAGATCTAGGAAAAGCCACCTTCCTACACGACTTATGCCCAAGAAACAGTACAGTTTCTATCACTTACTGAATCCCAGTCAGTTCATGGGTTGTACAAGTTTTTTTGTTGGTTTTTTATACCCAGCTAGTCATATTCTGAGGAAGGCAAATAGTTATTAGGTTCTAGTTAAAGAAATATTTAAAATTGGTTTTACAACAGGTCAATGTGTATTTATATATATGTAAGGAATAGTGTAGTCTCTACCATTTATTGGGTCATAGACGTACTGTTTTTTTTTTTTAATTTAATTATCAGGGGTGTGAAATTCCGTCCCTTACCTACAGCCTTAAAAAGTAAAGGGTAAAATGGTATTTGTTTGTAATTAAATAAGAAATAGCTAAAAAAAAAAAAGAGTTGTTAGTTACCGCAGTAAGCTTAAAATTACATTTTTTTTTTTAATGGCTCAGATATCAGGGTGAATCTTATAACACTGTATCGATTCTAAATTGCTTTGGATCATTTTAGTTTATTTGTTTATTAATTTTACGCAACTTTATGCTGCTAAGGCTAATAGAATGATTGTACAGGGGGAATCTTAAATATTGACTATTCAGACAAAATTAGGATAGGAATCTATAACGAGTAGCTGACATCGCAAATGCTAGAATCATCTATTTTATGTCCCTTCCGAAGGACGGCATACCTAAGGATTTTTTACTCCATTTAAAAGTTCCTGAGGTCATCTGCCGGGCTACAATCACGCGATCTTGTGCTAAGTAGGTTGTTATCCTAACCCAAATGCCACAGGTGACCCCTGGATCGTTTTAGTAAAAATTATAAATATTTTATTAATATTTTTTTCTCTTATCGACTTAAATTACTAAAAGAGTTAAGTGAAGGTTTCTGACAAGGTCTTGTTGGTTGAGATGAGGAGACTCTTGGAAGCTTGGCTCGCGCCCGGCGATGGCTGAAATACCGGGAATGGTTTGCTTTCTTTTAATACCGAATTCTTCATGGTCGCTTTCAAAGCGCTTTTTTTTCAACGCATACCTTTACTGCCCATCCTCTACATTCACCTGACATGGACGACTGAAAAAGAATTGGATGAAGGATCGTCACTGACCACAACCATCACAGGATGTCACTGGATATTATTATTAATATTATTTAATTTCCTTTTACAATGTTGCTGTTTTTAATTCAATGGTTGTCAACATTATTGTTATCAGATAGAGTGCAAAAATGTTATCTTAACTTGTTAACTCACTCCTCTAATACAAATAATTTTTATTCTTATATAAAAAAAAATCTGTAACACAACAACCCGTGAACTGGTCGGGGGCTCAATACATGGTAGAGACTGTACTGTTTCATGGACAACGGTCCTGCAAGGAAGTGACTTGTCCTAGGCCACGCTCGACCGCCAGATTTTTCTCCCTCATTTTGGGTACCCTATTTTTATAATATTTTATAGAGGGCTCACCCCAGGAGGATCCAAGATCCTATGTGATCCACCTCCGGCTGCATACAGACTAGGCCCATAAAATATTACATCGCTAAAAGATTTTTTATATTCTAGAGAGATAAATTGTAATTATTTTAAAATCAAACAATACCTCTTTTCTAATTTTATGGTTTCTTCTTCGTTCCTTAAACAATTGTTTTAATAATTTTCACATCTATATAATAATATTCTTAATGATTTGGAAGATCTTGAAACAGTCATCAGGACCAGGAAACTAAGGTTCTACTGCCACATGGTCAGAATGAACAATAAGATTCTGAAAAAAAAATTCGATAAAGTCTTAAGCTATAAGAGTGTGGGTGGGTATGTGAAACAAATAAAAGAGGAATTGGATAGAGTAAAAATCAAGGACTGCTTGGATAGAGAGCTTTTCGGGAAAAAACTAAAAAGAAGTTGGGGTTCTTGCAGGAAGGAAGGATAGACGAGGGAGAAAATGGACTAAGGAAGAGCGAGAGGAACAGTCCAGGAAGATGAGAGAGTATTGGAGTAGAAGGAAGGCCGAGAGTGTGGAGAAGATTATTAAGTGATATTCCTGTGATCGATTGCTGAGCGATTCGTGTAAAAAAAAAAATTCTTAATACGTCAGATTAACAGTACCTTTGATTACTGTGACTAAATTCTCACAACTGCGAGGTATTGCGTGTACCGTATCACCTACCCCGTGTTTCTGTCTGTTATATTAATAGAAAAATAAGGAATATATGTTATTGGGCATAAATAATTACTATTTAATTGTAACCGTTATTACTTTAATTGTCAATCAATTTAATTAAATCAGTACTAATGGTTTACGCCGAAAATTTTGTACGAACCTTAGATATTGATTTTAATGCATTAGTTTTTCGCTCCAACTTTAAATATTTATATTCACTACTTTTCTCAAATCATTTAATAAGTAACATCTTATTTTGTAACACATTTGTAAATAAATTAAATGTACTGTCAAATATGGAACCAACCTAGGATCTTATAGTGTAATATTGATCTTTTCAGCTCAAACAGTAAGATAGTGAATTTAAGTGAAGGATATTAACTAACTTTTTAAATGTTATGCTTAACAATACCATACATATATATACTTAAAAATACCATTAAATACAATGATCATGAATGGAGGCTAGAAATAAACTTAATTTAAGGAAGAAATAGTTGGGGGTGCAGTCAATCAAAACACCTAAATAAGCGTAACTTATTTATTATGTGCCGACGTTTCGGCCTACAATGTAGGCCATCTTAAGGGCTAAGAGAGAGAAACAAACAGAAATATATAACAACGTTGCAGTAACAAGAATATATAAAGTGGTACAAGAGTGGAAATTAAAATAGTGACTAGATATGATGAAATAGTGAATAGATATATGATATACAAAGATAATGAATATAAGAGTGGTTACAGAATATAATAAACTTAAAATAGTGATAGATAAAAATAAAATTGTAGATTATGAACAGAAATTCTAATAGTGACAGATATAATAATAAAAGAATACGAATATAAAATAGAAAAAATACATGTCAAGAAAGGATAAAATGTAAACAATAATATAAAGGGAAAGAAAAATGAGAAGGTAAACGGAAAGATAGAAAATGAGAAGATTAAAATATAGAAAAAGGGGTTGAGTATGAAGGATTTAGAAAAAACTAGTTTAATTATAGATATGGATAAGATACCAGACATGAGGGGTTACATAGGTAAAATGTAATAATACAAGCATATATAGAAAGAAAAGATTGATAAATTTCAAAAATTACATGCATTTTGACACGTAATATCTGATAATCGACATATAACATAAATTTTCACTTGCTTAAATTGCCTTCAATTCTGTACCACTTCAAATTATGAAAGGTCTGGGGTTCAATATATTGTTGAGATTGTACTGTTTCTAAAAAAAGGAGATTTCAGCAAAGAGAGTGATCAGCTATTTATTTGAAATGGACGTATTGATCCATATTGCAGGTGTTCTCTGGGGCTGGATAGGCAAGATACAAACATTTTGTAACTTGTTAACTTAGTAACCATTTTCTTTCTCACATACGGGTGGGCCATAAGCGTGTTGGCGGTTTCAATATTCAATTAAAAAAGAACTAATAAACATTTTTAAAAAATATTTGTATTTTTAAAAAGTAAAAACATGGGAATATTTAAGACCTAAGAATAATGTTGTCCAAATGACTTCCCTCGGCTGCTTGGCGCTCTTGGAACCGGAAATGGGAACGCGTGGCGCCGGGCGTGGAGGGGGGTGTGTTGTGGTGTGTGTGTGTGTGGGGGGGGGAGTGATGCGGATTACGAAAAAAAATAAATCAGTGATTACTGCATGAGGTTTGTATCGACAAGAACTTGAAGGCAATAACTCGAGGATGTGGTCTCAAAAAGATGGGGCCGCATGTAATACGGCTAGGGTTTCCATAGAGCTGCTGAAAAACGTTAATCCCGGACAACTTATTTCGAAAAAGGGGGGATATTGAATGGCCGCCACGTAGATGTCGATCTCTCTCCATGCGATTATTTCCTATGGGGTTACCTCAAATCGGTGGTCTACGAGAATGCACCGATCAATTTAGTGCAGCTGAAGAGGAATATTATTCAGGGGAGTAACAATAAACCGAGAACAACTTTTCAACAAGTTTTCCAAAATCTGCAGCTTCGGTTCCAAGAGCGCCAAGCAGCCGAGGGAAGTCATTTGGACATTATTTTTAAGTCTTAAAAATTCATGTTTTTACTAATGTTTTTTAATGTTTCGTATTTCTTTTTTAATTGAATATTGAAACCGCCAACACCCATATGGCCCACCCTGTATTTAAGATCAACTAATATTATTCGAGGTAAATTTTGTAGGATATTTAGGTTATTAATAATAATGTAATAAGATTTTTGTAGAATAGTTTACTAAAAGCTCGTTTTTCAGATGAATCTCCCTCTCTCACAATAATTTATAATATAACTAGCTTTTGCCACCGGCTTCGCTCGCGTGGAATTTGGTCTGCCACATAAAGTTTCGATACAGATAATTTTAAATAAATAATTTATTTTTTTTTAAACTATAAGTTACTCGTACATCCGAAATTTCAGATGTCTAACTCCAAAACTGACGGATTCCATACAATCTTTGAACCCCTATTATATAAAGGGGGAAACCCTTAGGGGTGAAATTATCCAAATTTCTTTCTTAAATTATACAAAGAACCTATCTGCAAATTTCAAGATGTTAAGTTCCTGATTTGCCTTTAATTATACACTATAATGGATTCTCCACAGTACTTAAAAAACTGTCTTGGGGGGGCAAGTGACACGGTGCCCCTCCAAATCCGCCCTTGATGTGGCCTATGTGTTATTCTGATGTATAACCTATATTACTGTAAAGTTTCATCCAAAACCGTTCAGTAGTTTTCTAGTGAAAGAGAGACAAACATACAAACTTTCGCATTTATAATATTACTAAGATCGTTCATAATATTTTTTGTTTCTTTATGTAATTTTTTTTAAAATAAACTCATGAGAATCCTTTTCAAAGGGCCTCATTCCCTTCTGATATTGCAGATGCACTTAAAATTAGAATAGTAGAAGTTATAAATTACTAAGCTGTGCTAGTTTGTTGGTAAATATTTGGTCTCTTCTAAAGCGGCCTGGTGTTTATGCAGTAACCTTTTAAATGGTTCCAAATTTCTTTATTTACGCTCAGAAATCTCTCTCTCTCTCTCTCTCTCTCTCTCTCTCTCTCTCTCTCTCTCTCTCTCTCTCTCTCTCTCTCTCTCTCTCTTCTTCCGCCACGTGTTTGAACTTCGCGGCTATCCTTTACATAATATATTAGTTTCGCCTTCAGACCTTCTCGAAAGAAATACTCTCAAAACTTTTTTATACGGTAGCTAGAGCTAAGATGGATATTAAAAAAAATCATTTAATAAACTTCAACATCAGAAGAATATTTATGTTAGAGTTTACAACACGATTACTTTTAAGTATATATTGATGTTTTGTTTTTTTACAACATAGAAAAAATAAATGATATAACTGTAATATAATATAATTTACTATTTTATAACAGTAATAAGGCTTAGTGAACCCGCCGATACCACCGATCTCTGCTTACAAACTTCCATACACGGACCACTACCCTAACCCTAATCCGCCAGATCATTCTAAATGCAAAACTCCCACCTACGCTTCGGCCTATCACTCAGAAGTTTATCAGTAGGCACGGCGTTTATTAATATTTTAGGAATTCGTTCGTTACTAAGACCAGAGACTTACAAGCTTAATCCTCGGAATACTTCGCCTTCAATAATATTAACCGGGCTCCGAAATTCCACGCTGTATAATAATCTACAAAAATCTCCAATGGTCTCATACTTTTTTAGAGCGGATATTCTACTCAGCACTTTATTTTATGAGATTATTATTAGTTTTATAGATTTAGAAAAAATGTTTACAAATTTAAATTGTTTAAACAATAAAGTAGTTTATCAGTCACTGGTACTAAGATGGTGGAGTAGTTTACGCGATCATCCCACCTACGCTTTGTTCTACCCCACAGACAGTCTTCAAAACGCTTATTAACTTTCTTATTGTTTTTTTATTATAGTTTATATCAGTAGGTTGTAAAATAATCGTACAGAAAACGTAGTAATGCTAAATAAGGAATTCAAAACTATAAAGCTAAATATGACAACATTGATTGAAAAAGGATTTGACAAAGACCAAAAATGGTTTGCAGTAGAAACATTAGTGATTTTTATGTTTTGAACAAAGTAGTGATATTTTTCTGCTGGTTGGTTGTTTTTTTCCAAATTTAAAAATCAGAATTTATATTACGATAGGCTTACAATTGTTCGATATGGGTACACAACCTGGCCGCTAACTATAAAGGATGAACATCTTAAGGCATTCGAAAATATGCGGTTGCGTCACATAGCTTAAAAATAAGTCCGCTTGTGTATCAAGGAGGTTTAGCAGAATTTGTCCACGCGAAATTAATATAATCGAAGTCATATTATCGCGGATTGAGAATCCTCATACAAGACTGAAAAGACAAGAAACTGCTCGACGTTTTCGCCTACTTCAACGTTTACTGGACAAACGTTCAAAGCTTCCAATTAATTACAAAAGACTCATTTACATGACAGTTATCAGACCTATTTGGACATACGGAGTTGAGCTTTGGGGCTCTACTAAACCATCCAATTCATCTCGTATCCAATCCTTACAATCCAAAACCTTCGTAAAATCCTCAATACTCCTTATTATGTCACAAACAAACACATCCATCATGATCTCAATATCCCGTATGTTGCTGATTTGGCCCAAACTAGATACCTATCCTTCCATGACAAGCTCCATACACACTTGAATCCGCTAGTCTCTCAACTTGCTTCCCATACTATTCCTGATAACACTCCGAGGCGTCTGAAAAGAAGATGGTCTCGAGACCTTCTACTATAGAACTTTATTGGAGTGCTATCAATGGGTAGTTTCTTCACAAGTGTTCTTTTTTTTCATGTCCTTTGTTAATACAGCAGATTTACTTGATGTAATGTAATTACAGTTGTAAATATCAATAAATTATTCTTTAAAAAAATTGAGGATTTGTGTTCAAATAATTTTTATATAGACTAAAGTTTGCACAGAGCTATTCGGGTTCGCTAAACCTTTCATTATTATAGCATTGTTTTATAATGTGAATTATTTAAGTGCTTCCTTTGATTTCTCCAAAGTAATAAACTTCATTAATAAATAAAAGTAAGAATCAAAAATGTTTCCCAATACTGTGACTTACAATAAATAAACCTATTTACTCAAAATGTTATTTTGACTTTTCCCGGATCTTTTTTGCCCTTCATAGGCCTTTCAAATTCAAATAGATTTACATATATCTTGAGAAAACCAAGTAGTTACTATAGTAAGACAGATTGCATTTATCTTTCCAAAATACATTTTTAAGATATAGATTTTTTTTTTAGTTAGTTCGTCAGTAAATTCTTGAAGTTTAAACTTGAATAAAACAAAATGGTAGAGAATAAACCTATTTTATTTTCAAATATATATTGTAACATTTAATATTGTAATATACCTTTTTTCTGTATTTTTATATACTCTAAATTTTTTTTTTTTTTTTACAGATTATCTTCTACTCTACTGTCTGCGTATGAAACAAAAAGGTAAACTTTACCTTTTTATTATGATCTAAATTAATATGAAAATTTTTAATTGCTTTAGGTTTCACTATTGATATTTTAACTATATATTTTTTATTTTGTTTTGATTGAGATTTTAATCCTATAAATTTATTTTAATATCTACTTTTATAAACCTGATTTCTTTAAGATTGATAAATGGCCATTATGAGCGGAAGGAACTTCGCCGCTCGTTGTGATGCAGTTTGGAGCTCACCCCCACCTCATATCTGCCATGCTTCTTCCTTATCCACATTCAAATCCCCAAGTAGATGCTCTCTAATCAATTATAATCATCTATTGCTCATATTCATCAGAAGTAATGGATCAATTACTGTGAATTTTCCTGACTTATATCGATACAATTTTTATGATAATATGAGCTTTCATTTTTCTCTCTCTCTCTGTCAGCTTAGTTCTAGTTATTTTTGATTTTTATTCTATTTCTTTTTCTTTACCAGAACATACCTTTTATATTATTATAATTATTATGTTGGCAATACGGTCCTGGAAGAACTCGTGCCTCCACCATTTTCCTCCATTCTTGTACATACTCCCAGCAGCTCCAAGTCCTCCTCTGCTTCGTTTGCCGTCTGGTTTCTCATTCTCTTTGGTATCCTGCGTTCTGACATTCCTTCCACATGTCGCATCTTTCTAATTCTGGCATTCTTTGTCAACGCCACCCTGTCAACCTTCCCGTATAGCTCCATCATCTCCTCATTCTTTCTTCTCCTCCATACACTATTTTCAGCCACTCCGCCCCAGATTCTTCTTAATATTTTCCTTTCCCTTGAGTTGACCATAAGTTCTAATCTTTTGTTCAGAGGCCATGTCTCGCGCCGATAGTCTTAGTATGGTCTTGTATATTTGTATTTGCATTCTTTTTAGAGAGCGATTTAAACTCAAATTTTCTTTGTAGTGAGTGATAACACTCCTATTTCCTGCTGCTATTCTGGATTGTATTTCGCTGAATTTAGTTTTAAAAAATTAAATTGTATTCGCTAAATTCGCCTTGTAAGAGCGAAATAACTTTTAATTAATTTATATTGATTTTCAAGTACTTATGTAAATACTGTAGCATTCTTATAATGTATTCTTTGCCAAATATGTATTCGATCAAGTTATTGTTAAGTGCCCTGATGCCAGAATAAAATTATTTTTCTCTTTTATTTGTATATGGCCACTTGTATATTGCTATATAGAATAAAATTTTGTTATCAATCCTAATTTACCATTAAGCATTCACCAAATTATTTCCATTATATACTTTTTTCTCGTATTGGCCTTCTAAGTACCACGTCATTTTAACTTCTTGACATGGTGTTGCTCTCTTCTTTCTTCTGCCAATCTCTTTCTCGTCCTCAGCTTGGGCTTTTCTTGAAAACCCCAATACGAGTGTATAGTTTCATCCTGAGACGGTTGCTTTCAAAAACATCCTCTCATCTAATCCCCATCTCCTGTAAATCTCTTTCTACCTCTTCGAACCAGCCAGGTTTGGTCTTATTTTCATTTAAATGTGTAAAAGTACGCTTCGCCAGTCATGTAGGTTTCATTCTTAACAAGTGGTCATAGAATGAAACAATTAATTGAATAATTATTATGAAATTAATTTCCATTAATTATTACTGTTGTGTAAAGGTTAAGATATACAGTGTTAATTGAAATTGTTGCCAACGAAATGTTGTCTTCATTGACATTATCAGTGAAATCGCACTTTAATAATGCTCCGGCCACATGCTGAGGTTTGGTCGAGGACCGAGAACGACCACAGACCACATCAAAGAGGTCTTCTGTCCTAGCTCCCTCTCGTTGCAAATGATCAAGTTCCCATCGCTCCGATAGTTACTCTGTTGAAACTTAATATACTTGTTTAGTTTTTTAACCTAAAAACTATTTAAAAATCTGATGTATGTAAAAAAACAAATAGATACAACAACAAACTATGTGCAGAATATTGGTTTCGACAAATAATGTACCTCATGAATCACTCTATCTATTGGTGAAAACCGTATGAAAATCCGTACATTAGTTTTGGAGTTTACCGTGAACAAACCGACAGACTTGGCGGAGAACTTTTTTTTTATAATAAGTATGATCTGCCATACTATCACTATAAGCCAGAAAAACTATTATGCGATAATGAAGTAAAAATATATTGAAATTAACCGTAGGTGGGAGAATTTTCTAATTGGTTTCATATTACAGATATGGCCTTTGGACTGGAATGCCTTTAGGGAAGTTTATTGAAATGTGATAGGTAATATTTCCATGGAAACCGTAATTGATAACAATTATTTTCCTGGAATGAATGACCCACGACAATTTTTAGTAAAAATCATAATCTTCGGTCTTAGCTGGGCAGAACTTTCTAGGAGTAACTAATTTTCTACTGAAATATTTTTTTTTTTTTAGCTTTTCTTTTCAAATTAGGATCTAGGACCTCCTTGGGCTCACCGAACCTCTATAAAATGTTATAAAAAATGGAGTACCCAAAATAAGGGGGGAAATCTGGCGATTGAGCGTGATTTAGGGCAAATCACCTCCCTGCAAAACCGTTGTCTATGAAACAGTACAGTCTCTACCATTTACTGGATCCCAGACCCGTTCACGGGTTTAGTGGTAAAGATTCAAAGTAACCCTTTTGAAGGACTGTTATTTCTAAGCACGTTCATACATAAAGATACTATTTATCCTATAAATGTTTATTCACAATATATTACGTTAACATAGTCCATGATCGCAAATGTATATATCATATTATATTTTTAAAAAAATCTCCCGATGGTTTTATGAATATATAAGTTTGAACAAAACAGAAATGTTTCATAAAATATTCATCTTGACTGAAGAAATTTTTTTAATTTTCCAAGAACGCGTTTTTAAGAATAAACTCTTCTTTCCGTAATATTAAAATTTACAAAGTATTACTAATTTATATAAAAATTAAAAATGCAAGTTCCAGAAATATAATACAATAATCTATACATATTATAAAACAAAGTCCACCGCCGCGTCTGTCTGTCTGTTCGCAATAAATTCAAAAACTGCTTCCATTCGTTTTTCCCCAATAGATAGACTGATTCATGAGGAAGGTTTAGTTATATATAATTTGTCAAGGTTTTGTGTAAATTTTTCGGAATATAAGGATAATTGTAAGTGTTGGAAAAGGTCAAGGCATTGAGATATAACAAAGCTACGCATGGTGAAATATTCAACTTATACAGGTCTACAAAAAATTCTGCAATATCATATATCAATATTTTAAGGCTTACTAAACCCATTTTATCTTCTAAAAAATTGGTTATGTACATTGCGGTAATTGAAAAGCTATTTAGACGAGTACAGTATTAATCCTTATCAACTTATATACTTTAGTTATCTTAACCATTTCATGGGCATTATTAGAGTATTTTATACCATATAATTTAAATGAATATCTTAGGAGTTATCGCAAAAAATTAACAGGCGAGAAATAAATTCATATATAAAGAAATATTTTAGTTTGATTTGTTAGTTGTTTTGACCTACTTTGTAGGTCTTCTTCAGGGCTATATGCAAAATAGACAACATTGTCTGTATTTTGCATATAGCCCTGAAGAAGACCTACAAAGTAGTTCGAAACGTTGGCTACTCAATAAAGTTTTCTCCAATTCCAAGAGAAATTCATTGACCTCTACCCGGACCACTTTCTTCCACATAAATTATAAAATACTTTAAAATACTTCATGTAGTGTAGGCTTTGTACTACATTTAAATCTAATCCACATATTCGACGCATCAAACTGATGCGATCCTAAGACAGACAAAACATCTAGAACCCTTCTAGGGCTCACTCAGCTTATATAAAGTAGGTACCCAAAATAAGGGGGGGAATCTGGCGGTTGAGCGTTATCTAGGACAATTCATCTCCCAGCACAACCGTTGTCCAAGAAACAGTACAGTCTCTACCACATACTGAACTTGAGACTCTCCATGGGTTGTAATGGTACAGTTTTTTCTTTATTGAATTTGTAACTGCTTGACTGGTAACCGGTTTTTTTTTCTACGCTTCGTTACAGTTTCTTTCAGTTGGGCCGGGAAGAAGTTATAACCAACTCTGGATCTATCAGGAACTGCTGACACGGTTCCGCCCTTACCTTAGGCCCATCTAACTTCATCCTCTACTCTCCTTTTCCTTATCGCTCCTAAGTTTTCGAGTTTGCCTCTTGTTTAACTAAATCGAAACCAGCTTAAAATTTAACTTAAACGGCCCTCTCTTCGCCCGAAGCCGAGACTTTTACCGAAGTCGGTAAACTGCGAGCTCCAATAACCGCCTACTGCCCCCCCCCCTCTCGGTTGCTAATTAAATTAAATTGATATAATTACTTAGCCCTAACTTTTGGGGAGGGCACAAAGGCGATCTAGTTTGCGAACTTGTTGCACTGATGGGCCAAACTAGTTGGGACTTGGGAGGGAGAGAGAGAGGCTGAGTGCCGCATCTTGGGTTTATATCCTACTAGTGTGTAGTCGTTTTGTCCAGTCCTAATCAAGGATTTAATAAGTACGGCTTTACGATTCTATAATAATAATAATAAGGCTGAGTGAACCCGACGATCATCCCAAATCCAAATCCGCTAGATATAACTCAATCCTCCCAATTACGCCTCGGTCTACATCTCAGGCGTTTACCAGTAATAATAATAATGTCTTTATTTATTCTGGGACAAGTCCCTATAGAATAAAAATACAGGCATTGTAAGCTATTATGCCTTAGAGTGTAAAATAATTACATTTAATTAATTATTACAATTAATTTAATAAGTCAGAAAGAATAAAAAAATGAACAAAAAAAATGTGAATTACCTACAATAACAGTATTTTAAGAACAGATTAGAAGAAAAGAAAGGAAAAAAATTAAAATAAGTTAACAATAATTATATAAGAGAAACAAATTTATGGTCACATATATATCAAATTTATGCCAAGAAAAAAAAAATGAAGAAAAATTAAACCATATTATCCGAGATTTCCATTTCATCCCTTTTTGTATTTTTTAATATCTATCTATATGACATTAATAATACATATGTACGTGGTTTAAATTTCACACACTCATATATATATGAATACATAATAACACACACAAATTTACATCAAAAAACATCATTCATCGAATAAAGAGACCATTAAGTCAAAACTGATCCCCTACTATTTTCGATTTTTGGGAATTGTAGGGATAATAGGTGCCGGAATATACGGGATTTGAAGGCTGGAAGATTATTGGAACGTTGAATGGAAGAAGGTATAGAGTTCCAAAGGGAGGAGGATCGGATAAGGAAAGCTCTGTCAAAAGCTGCTGTTCGGTGGGATGCTGTATATAGATCAGAGAGCCGAGAACGGGTGTTACGGGAGTGGATCGAGGTTATAAATTTAAGGAGATCGGAGATGTAAGATGGTCAGCGGGATTGGATAACTTGGTAAAGGGAAGATGCTAGGACGAACTTGCGGCGGTAGGAAGGGTAGAGCCATTTCAATTCTTCGAAATATCGCGTCACCGGGGCATCAGTAGGCAGAAGAAGTTCGTACTGAGCCTAACAACTTTACAAGCTTATCTTAATCTTCGCTACGGTATTACTTAAATATTATCAAACGGATAAATGTTCCGCAATACCGCGTTGTGTAATCTCCTAAATTCTCCAGTGGTAATTCATAGGATTCTAAAAACTATGACATAAATAACAAAAAGAAATAAAAAAAAAAAAAACCATTCACTTGTCATATTTGTTTGGCTCTTTCATTAACTGAAACTAACACCTGGCTACTACCCGAATCTAGTTTACAGAGAAATAGTGATTCCTACCGAGACAGTTCACCTTTCTTCCGGTCAGATCCCGACCCTCCTCGTCCTCTCGGCCTTCGAACTCGGCCTTGTTGGGAAAACTCCGCTCTTAAAAAGGTTTATTGCCGCTAGCGTGAACATTTTAAATTTTCTCCCGTAAGAAGCTGCGCCCTAGCGGCCAGATTTGGCCAATCCCTTTCTTTCCGGTGGGAATGATGTACAATTTCCGGCCCAGAAGTCAGCAAAGATTACAGAACATGGCCGTGGGAAGTGATTGGGTAGCACGTCTCGACCAAGGATGAGAACCATAACAATATAGTTTATTACACTAATTATAAACTTCATTATTTTGTTTATTACAAATATATATTGATGAAGACCAGAAAATAGGATCGAAACTTTCCTTCCTAATAAACAGTCCCTTACTGCTTGAGAATTTATTTCCTCCTCTACCGGAAGCAGATACTCCTCCGTACAATGTATGTATATGGTAATTATTTAAGTTAATTCATGGTTGGTTAAACAGAGGTTTCCTAGCGGATTATTTATGCGTTCGTAACTTGACTAATTGCTTTACTTAATTACCGATGAATTATGTCTATATTTACTTCATTCCTTCGCAGTGAAGGAAGTCGGTATTTTAATCGCGAATAATTTTGTATTTTGGATTTCACAGGAAATACCAATTTTGACTGTCTCGAATCCATTAAAGCGTGTTATTTGTTAGTTTTTAGAAATTTGGAATTAGATAAGTATTTTTATATTTTAAGGAAGAAATAGTTGGGGGTGCAGTCAATGAAAACATCAAAATAAGCATAACTTATTTATTATGTGCCGACGTTTCGGCCTACAATGTAGGCCATCTTCAGGGCGAAAAAACAAGTTGCAGGTTAGGGAGCTCAGAGACAAGTCAAAAGAAACGTCGGCACATAATAAATAAGTTATGCTTATTTTGATGTTTTCATTGACTGCACCCCCAACTATTTCTTCCTTAAATTAGAAGATACAGTCGACCAACTCTTCTCTAACAATTTTTATATTTTGTTTATTATAAATAAAACATATGTTATAAAAAGCTTGTACTTCACTAGCTGGTTGTAGCTTGCATTATTACTCTTACATAGCTTAGCTATTTATAGACTATTTTACATACATATATATATATATATATATATATATATATATATATATGTGTGTGTGGATTATAGAATATCCACCTCCATTCTTATTCAGTACATGATATCAAGGACAGATATTTTACCTGGTTATCCTAAAAATAAAAATAAATAACATTGTTAATTGGCAGAATAAAATATTTAAAACTTCTTATGCATCAAGTGATATCTTAGGGGTTATAATGTTGTTATGGAAAATTAGCGTTATGTTTTCATATTACTCTGTGATATAATTTTATTCTGGTTTATATTGTTTTACTTTAGTAGGATTGTAAAAACAATACATTTTCAGAGTACTAGGTCTTATAAATTTATGGAGCTGCGCGAATTTTAACCATTATATATTTAGCAGTAAATAGCTACTCTGAGTATAACTGTAAAATCCTTATTATTAAAATTATTGCCGCTTTTATTTGATATAATTTAAAATTATTATTCGGATTATAACGATCGCACAAAAGATAAACAGAATCTTACGAGTTGTTTTAATTAGTCACGTCTTTAGTCTGATTTTAATCATTTTTATAATTGACTCAAAGTTGCCAATTTGTACTTAATGCAGTCGCGAAAGATATATATTTATTTCTTGTATAATTTGCTACAATTCACAAAATTACATGCAGTACCAAATAGACCAGTCTCAAATTAAAAACAATTGTACAACTTTAAACATATCTGTGCAGAATTATAATTTACAATGAAAGAAAAACTGGATAAAAAAACTTCCAACAAAGAAAAATTTATTGCACACGTAAACAGTGTGGAAAGTAAAAGTTAACCTTTTGTCCATATTAAGTCCCAAATATTTAATCTGCCTCGTCCTTACTGTACCACTAGAGCCCATGATAGGTCCTGGGTTCAGTACATTGTAGAGACTATACTGTTTCAAGGAAAACGGTTTTTTCCGAGTTCATGCCTATCTCAGAGTGGGTGAGCCAAAGGCCACAGGGCCCATTATATAATTTATCTTCCTCAGATATAATTATAATTTTAACAGAGAACCCTCAGCCTGGCAACTCAGCTCTCTACACACTGAGCTAGCTCACTGACAATTAAAAGTTAAAATGATTCTGGTCGAGCCGTGGACCGGTCTGGGGTTCAATACATGGTAGAGACTGTACTGTTTCATGGACAACGGTTCTGAAAGGTGACTTGTCCTAGGTCAGCCGCTCAACCGCCAGAATTCCCCCCCCTTATTTTGGGTACCCTATTTTTATAACATTTTATAGAGGCTGGGTGAGCCCCAGGAAGGTCCTAGATCGTCAATAAAACATAATATTCAATCTAAATTTATTTTTTTTATCGTAATCGTTATTGATGTACACTAACCTCTGCCACCTTAACCCATGAAGGTTCTTGCATTCAACACATAGCAGTGATAGTAATTATTCTAAGCCAACGGTCAAATGGCAAGTTTTCCACCAATTAGTAGTCATAAGCCTTTTTATTTATAAGCTTTTCACCTTTTTATTTTATTCATAAGCTTTTATATTTATTTAATCTTTTAGCGAACGCAGATGCATACTATGTTATCTAGGAACCTTCTGGTCAGTCTATATAAAGTAGGTACCCAAAGTATGGGGGGAAATTTTGGTGGTTGAGCTTGATCTAGGACAAATCACTTCCCTACACCACCCTTGTCTATGAAACAGTACAGTCTCAACGATGTACTGAACTCGTTCCCTACATGAATAGTTAACTTTTATATATATATATATATATATATATGTGTGTGTGTATTATTAGTATCGATGCGTTCACTGCACCAGATCTATCAAGATATCTTCGGCTACTATTCGCTTGACGTTCCTGCCACGGAATTAGTGAACGGACACCAAGTCCAGGAATAGAAGCTGCCGCCGTGACCTTTGAGAGGATCTCCTTCTTGGCAAGAGGCGGCTGATATCTGGCCAAGGAAGGGAGAGAGAGATCTCTCTAAATCAATTGGCCCCGTTTGATTTAAGTTGCTGGCCGGCCTTTCATCTGCCCATCTACTAATTGCTCCTAGTAGCCTCTAGTAGTTGCTAGTGGCTCTAGTAGTCGCCCTAGTAATGGGCGCCGTTCTGGCCTCAGACCGTGGCGAATCTCTCTCCTCCATTCATCCCTCTCTTGTCCTTTGATCTCTCTCTCTCTCCCTCTCACCTCTCCGCCTCTCTCTCTCACTCTCGCTCTATTCTTGGGCTAATGTTGCTTTGAGTATTTCCTGGGAAAGACCTAAACATATGCAAGTAGACAATTAATTTTTTTTTTTATTTGTATTTCTTTGTAAGCGTAAAGGAAAGTATTTTAATCGCTAAATCGATGAGACCTCTGCATTTTCATATCATCATCACTCCCTCCAATTGGGGGAAAAGATAATTCTCAAGCATATCGAGGTGTGTTACCCCTGTAACAATGTTCTCAGCAAAGGAAAAAGGACCGTACACCTTTTCCCGCGAAACCGAACAAAACACAGTAAATTTTGGAGAGTCTCTCTCATTTTGCACCATTTCATGTGTTTTTTCTGTACTCCATAGTATAACGTTATGGCGGTTCACCTTTCTATTTAAATGGAAAGCTGCCTCCTCGCTAAACACTATGCGCGATACAAAATGTTCATCGTCCATAATCTTACCAAGAATGAAGGTACAAAAGTACACGCGTCGTTCTTTGACACCCTCAAGAAGAGCTTGCATTCGACGCAACACACGTCAGACGGGCATCGAAGGCATGTTGAACTGTCGAGCAGCGTGGCGAAAAGATGTCAGCGGGCTGCGTGTGAAACAGTGGCGGACTGTGATCTGCCTTTACACAGACAGCCTGTTTCTCGTAATTGTTCATACCATTGTCTAGTGCTGTGTGATGTATGAGGATCAACAGCATACCTTTTATGAAAGTCACGCTGAACAATTATTACAGACTCACACTGCGAAAAACTTTGAACACAAAACGCTTTTTGTGACGCCATTTTCACTAGAACTGAAGTGGGCGTTCACCCCAGCGCGAGCCATGTAATACTTGACAGTTTCCTCTTTCCAACAGAACCTTGTTGGCGTATTTAGCTCAAAAAACAGAACAGTTATAATTTTATGAAATCGGATGATTCTTTTTGATACTCCCTGTTCTTTGTAATCGGTAATATAATATATTTTAGTTATTGCAAGTTTTAATTAAGTTATTAATTTAATTTAATTGAGTTTTTAACTTGAATAATACCTAATGTATATGTATATATATATATATATATATATATATATATATATATATATATATATATATTTATTTATTTTTAATTTGAGATAGCATTTTGAGTAGCCATCTTGTATCAAATCTTGTATTAATTAATATTTTATTTTACTTTTCTAGATATTTTTCGGCTTATCAGCTTCATTATCATTTTTGGCATAAATTTCTATGGTATAGGATGTTCCCAGATATTTCAAATATTCATTGCTAAAACCTAATATTGGCTTTGGAACAAATTTATCTTGGGATTTAGATCCTCCTTCTACACCACCCCCCTTGATGAAGTGCCGCTCCCCCCCTCCCCCACCGCCGATAGAATGATAACAAATTAATTTCGACTGCGTACTTTGCGATCCGATGGTGGGCACCTAATCACCTGGCCCTAGGAAACAACACCGCGCCCTACACCACCAGGGCCGGCTGTAATTGGGGCCAATAAATCTGGAGATAAAAGCGGCAGATACCCCCCCCCCCTTCCAACTCGGGAAGATTTATTTTCACTTGGCTCGGGGAGCCGAAAGGGGCACCGCCATGGCGGGTCTCGAATACTGATTCATCTCAGTTATAGTCCATTTAGGAGCTAATTTATCTGTGAGGGGGTAAATAACAAATTAGCAGAAGTCCTGGGGGGAGGATATATTTCGGTTTGGAACGGACATCTGGCTACTGCGAGATGTGATGTTGATGTAAGCAAGCTGGAATGTATTTTTTTTTTAACTAGGAGAAATATATCGCGGTTCTAAAGCCAAATAGTTATGTCTGAATGTTGTGCAACTGGGAAAGTTTGATTTAACTAAAGTCATCATATAGTAAGGATGTAAATATGGAAACCAAAGTTCAGTATATTAGATATAGTAGTATACTATATTAGATATGGATGACTACATACGTATACATATAACGTATAATCTGGGTTCACCCAGCCTCTATAATGGAGCCAATACACTTATTTAGGTGGAATCCGTGAGGTTAAGCGTGTTATGGCCAAATCACCTCCATACATAACCGTTGGCCTAGAAAGATTACAGTCACTGTGTTGTTGTTGTTTTTGTCTTTCCTTATATAGCTGATGAGTCGGATCCATGGGAATTTGTTTCTCTCACTGAGAATTCATTTTCACTTCTACGCGAACCATTTTCTTCTCAGTACAATTTACTTGGTAAAAAAATAATTATTTAATTTAATTCTTGGTCATAGTTGGGTCCAGAGCTGGATAGCACAATGGTTAGAGCGCTGGGTCGTTGTCCTGATGATCCCGGGTTCGAATTCAGCTGCGACAGATAAATTATTTGATCTGCTTACCCTGCGGGATTTGCCGGATATTTTGGTGCTCATCCAACATCCCCAAAAACTGGCGATTGAGATTCTCTGCCTTTGGCCTAAAAACAGTAGGACAGTCTCTACTATGTACTTAACCAGGACGGCACTTCCTGTGTTGTAGTTGAACAGGTTATTTTTTCTGTTTTTTGTGCCAATAAATTTTTTTCTTAATATTTCTTATGTCTCTGATTCATGAGGAAACCGGGCAGTGGGTAGTTCTGTGGAGTAGTGCACTGAGCTGCTCTGCTAAGAGTTTTAGGTTTAAATCCTATTATTACCCGCATTACTTACATATATATATGTCATTTTATGTATATATATAATGCCGTACTCCGCACCACATACTTTCCTGATTCCTGGAAAAAACACCAGAACGTTCAAACGTTCAAAGCTCCCAATTAATTACAAAAGACCCATTTACATGACAGTTATCAGGCCTATTTGGTCATACGGAGTTGAGCTTTGGGGCTCTACTAAAACATCCAATTCATCTCTTATCCAATCCTTACAATCCAAAATCCTTCGTAAAATCCTCAATGCTCCTTATTATGTCACAAACAAACTCATCCATCATGATCTTAATATCCCATATGTTGCTGATTTGGCCCAAACTAGATACCTATCCTTCCATGACAAGCTCCATACACACTTTAATCCTCTAGTCTCTCAACTCGTTTCCCATAATATTCCTGATAACCCTCCGAGGCGTCTGAATAGAAGATGGCCTCGAGACCTTCTACTATAGAACTTTATTGGAGTGCTATCAATGGGTAGTTTCTCCACAAGTGTTTTTTTTCATGTCCATTGTTCATACAGCATATTTACTTGATGCAATATAATTACAGTTGTAAATATCAATAAATTATTCTAAAAAAAAAAAAAGATTGAGAAGGTCATGTAAAGTAGTTGACATGCTGGTAATAAAGACAAAATAAATACTGGTTGTTAAGTGAAAAGTATTACATTAACATTAACATTAACATAGCCAACTCGAGGTGTTGCAATATAATGTAATATTGTAATATAATGTAATATCGTACACTAAGTTACTCACTGGATAGCCCCAGATCGTTACTCTCCCAAAAGACGGATGAATCCACTTTTCATAGTTTGGCTCAGGTCCAGAATTTGGACCCGGGGTTCAAAATTAGACGTATTAAATATATAATTTTTCACGGAGGACGAAGGAATGAGTCTTGCTCTGAAATAGAGCGTTCAACTTATTCCTGCCCCGAAGAGGGACGAGACAATAAATACGAAGCGAGCAGCGATAGCTCTTCCGAAATAGAAGTCAGGATCCTTTGAGGAATGGGTACGATGCACGTTGGCTACGTCTTCTCTCTTTATTATATCCAAAGTTAGGAATCCTTTATCGTCCTTCCTCACCAGTTTAGTTGCTCAGGGAATGTTATTGTTTAAAAAAAAAAAAAAAAAACATCAGAAAGTCCTATTTGTGATGGAATGGGAGGGGGTACGACAATATTCCTTTTCTGCAATTCCTTTTTATATATCTACAAAATTGATAACCATGTTTCGAAAAAAAAAAAATTTTAATTTTATTTATTGGTATTTAAAACTATAATAATATTACAATAAGTAAATCTGCTAATATGTACAATATGACCTGAACAACACTTGTGGAGAAACTACCCATCTGTAGCACTCCAATAAAGTTCTATAGTAGAAGGTCTCGAGGCCATCCTCTTTTCAGACGCCTCGGAGGGTTATCAGGAATATTATGGGAAGCAAGTTGAGAGACTAGCGGATTCAAGTGTTTATGGAGCTTGTCATGGAAGGATAGGTATCTAGTTTGGGCCAAATCAGCAACATGTGGTTTAAGATTTAAGATCACGATGGATGAGTTTGTGACATAATAAGGAGCATTGAGGATTTTACGAAGGATTTTGGATTGTAAGGATTGGATACGAGATAAATTGGATCGTTTAGTAGAGCCCCAAAGCTCAACTCCGTATGTCCAAATAGGCCTGATAACTGTCATGTAAATGAGTCTTTTGTAATTTATTGGGAGCTTAGAGCGTTTGTCCAGTAAATATTGAAGTAGGCGAAAACGAGGAGCAGTTTCTTGTCTTCTCAGTCTTGTATGAGGATTCCAAGTGAGACATTTGTCCAGATGGAGTCCTAGGTAACGTATCTGTTCGACGGGGTTCAGTGGAATATTATTAAAGGATACTTCGAAAATTTATAAAAATAATAAAAGAAAGGAAATGGTCCCTCCCGGGTGAGGGTAGAAAAATTTATCTTATACAGGGAGAACTGCTTAATTTAAAGCCGAAGTCTTCTTCAGGGTTAAATATACAATATAGAAATAAATTAAAATAAAAAATGGTAATGAATAACAGTATATGTTTTATATTAATAGAATAATATTATGTGTAGTAAGTAGAAATAAGAACGAGTGGGGACTGAATTATATAATGACAAACAGCTACTATATATTACAAAAGAAGTACTGTTTAAATTCAGCAAAACAACAATTGAAAAATAGAACGGAATTATAATAAGTAAAAGTTAAAAAATAGATTAAATTATTAATTTTAGACACATATAGACATTTCTTATGTGTCTACAATTCTATATAACTTACTGTCTAATTTTCTGTAATCCAATTCGCTCTGGTTCTTACTTCTTCAACTTACTACACTTAATATTATTCTATTAATATAAAACATATACTGTTATTGTTTATCATACATTATTGCAATTTATTTGTATATTGTATATTTAGCCCTGAAGAAGACCTGCAATGTAGGTCGAAACTTTGGCTTTCCAATAAACCTTTCTCCCTATTTACGACATTTTTTTTTTACCTGATTTTGCCGCTATTACTGACACCCTATTAAGATTATTTATTATTAAGAATGGTTACCTGTGTTGTATTCGTTAATGATCACAACATTTATGACTCCCATTGTAGGATCTTCCAAATAATCGTAGTAGCATAAAATGACGTTTAAATAAACAAACAAATTAACAATCATTAAGGAATTAATCATCAACGACTTTCGCTTATGTATACTTGAAATATGTTTTTGATGTTTTTAAACGCCGGTGCCTAGCAGCAGATCGTGATACAACTTTTTCTTTAATATTTTGTCATGCTCGTTCTGCTAAGTTATAAATAGTTTTTTTTTTAAATTGACAAATCACTAAGCTACTGTTCTTGACTTCCTTAAGCCTTTAAACAAAATATAATACTATTTATCAATGTAAACAGAATTCATCATTTTAAAAAATATAAAACAACGCAGTAGAGCTTTGGGGCTCCACTAAGGCATCGAATTCCTCTCGTATCCAATCCTTACAGTCCAAAATCCTTCGTAAATTCCTCAACGCTCCCTGTTTTGTTAAGAATAAAGTCATCCATAACGACCTTAATGTCCCTTTTGTTGCTGATTTGGCCCGAACCCGGTATCTATCCTTTCATAGCAAACTTCATTCCCACTCAAACCCTCTAGTTTCAAACCTAGCTCCCTCTTCAATACCCGATAATCCTCCGAGGCGTCTGAAAAGAAGATGGCCACGTGACCTTCTTAGTTGAACTTTGATTTGAGCACTACCAGTGGTTAGTTTCTCTACTTGTCATTATCATGTCATTATGTATCACGTATCCTATTTACTTGTTGTATTATTGTAATACAGTTGTAAATATCAATAAATAAATTTTAAATATATATATATATATATATATATATATATATATATATATATATATATATATATATACATATAAGTAAGCTATAACTTATTCCAATATTTCGATTTAAGGACTGCTTTATAAAATGGAGAATAAATTAAAGAGGGGGTGAAATAAGATTATGATATTTTTCTTATTAACTATAAATTATTTTTATCTATAAAACAATACTTAATGAGTACTCATTGCTTAATAGGTTTATTTGTGGGTTGGGGCTTTCAACAAACAACTCATTTCAGTTGATCAGAACTGCAATAGAACTTTGATGTGATATGTGTAGCACTTTCTGCTGTTGTGATTTTTTTTTTCGGTGTTCGTCCTATTGATATCTAATCTGAAGAAACGATAACTATTTAGTTTTTTTCCTATGATTTAGGGACTCGAGGTTTTGCTTCTTTAAGATTCTTCATATTGTTTTTATTTTCCTTTCTTGTCTAAAAAACATATAGCCTTTACGTTTTAAATCTTTATTATAATTCAGAAGTTTTAACTTTTTCTTTAACTGCTTATTCAGCGTTTTAAAAACGAATGTGCCATGAAACTAAAAAAAAATATATAAAAAAAAATAAAGGACGCAGGAAATGTTGCTAAGTTGGCTAGGCCTCGCTAACTCACGACACTCTTTTCTAACTCGCCCTTCTCAAACTTTAATTAATACTCTACCTCAAGCGTCGAGTTTTCTTTTTTTTTTTCTTTTCTTTATACCTTAAGACAAGTTTTAATCTCGGCATTAGGGGATAGCTTTAATCAAAATTAGTCTTGTGTTTATCGGAATAACTTCATATAAAAATTTTTTTCAAATATTTTACACAGTGTATAAATTTTCATGTATTGTAGGATAATTATATTTTATTTATTAATAATAATATTTATGAATGTCTCCCTAACCTAGAAATGTTACTGAAAATAGCGAGAAGGTTACTGAGGAGAATCTATGGGCCCAAGATCCGACCTGGAAATATGCAGGGAGATGAAAGGCATGGAAACCGGGATTCGAACCCGGTTCGTCCGCCTCTCTGTGAGAGCACTCTACCATTTGAGCTACCAGGGTGAGGCGGTAGAGTGCCGCGCTAGAGATGCAGACGACCTGGGTTCGAATCCCGGCCTAGGCAAATCTTTTCTCTTCAAAATAAAAATATTTGAAAAGTATTGATATTCGTGGGGTCTTAACAGGCTGTTTCATGAAAAATATAGATACATTAATAGATTATGTATGTCAATACTACATTTTTTCTTGTGTAATTTATTAGTAAATTGCAAAATATACAATTGTAATAAGTAAAATTATGAAAAGGGAGTAGCTCTTCGTGTTGATCACTGCGTTAATGAGCTGAAGCTCCGGTTGAGAGAAATGTTGAGAGAAAAGTGAAAAGAAGATCTGATTTATGAAAATGATCTCCATATTTTATATAAATATTTTCATATTTATGTATTAATTTAAAATAATCTCTCACCCGTCGAATTTTATGTACAGTGACGAGAAACGCATCATTAATTTAAATGATTGCTCTCTTCAAAAAGATACTTCATATTTTATTTCTTGTGAGATAAATGTTTCCATGAAAATTAAATATAAAATGTTTATATAACTGAAAAGCAGCTATCAAGACTGCTAAAAAAATATACTAATAAATCGATTTAACTATTTATGTAATAAAATATGCGTATTTTTCTTGAATAATATTAATTGACCTTGTATATATATATATATATATATATATATATATATATATATATATATATATATATATATATATATATATATATATATATAAAGGAGAAAATGGTCCGGGTTGAGGTAAAAAAATTGCTCTTATGAATGGAGAACTGGACATTGGTGAACCAACGTTTCGTCACGCATTGCAGGTCTTCATCAGGACTGTCGGTGGGGGGGGGGCGATGTGGATAACAACAATTGTCACGTGAAGAGTTGCTAAGCCACATCGACTCCTCACTTCCCCCCCCCCCAGGCCGACAGCCCTGAAGAAGATTTGTGTGTGCAATGTGGGACGAAACGTAAACACTGCTCCCTATTTAACATAAACTTTTTGACCTCCACCCGAACCAGTTTTTCATCTTAACGTCCTAAATAGTTATAAATTTTTAGTTGTAGTTATATGACTAATATTTATGAATTAAAGTTATTTTAACTTATCACGCATAAAAGCATTGAAAGTAATTGAGACTAACGGAAAAAAAGCAGTTTTTGTCTGAATTGATTTTGTATTTATTATTTATTGCGAGGGTGCTGAGTTATCGACCACTAGATTTGCAGCTCTACATATCTACACAGCAGCTCTATATTTTTGAAAATAATTTCCTGAATTCTAATGTGAATTCCATATTTTATGTATTATATCTATTATATTTCCATCTTTATGAATTAATGTGAAATAATCTCGCACTTACTAAACCTTCGAAGGTCATTGAGATTGACATGAGAACAAGCGCAGGGTAGCTTGTGATACAGGATATTATTTATAAAAAAAAAAATCTCATGGTAGCTAAAAGCATAACTTTCGTATTAATTTTAAGTATAATAGAATGGTACTTGAAGACTATGTAATGCGCGCACCTCACCGTTCTTTTAGTGATGGTTTGATCGTGTTAAACATATGCAACGACCCACAAGTGAGGCTTGGAGTTGACAAGACACAGGGCCTAATAGGGCGGCAGGTAGCCTCTGATGATGGACTCCACAGGTGGCAGCATCCGCTCCGCATAAATTCCTCCGGGTTGATGATGGCTGCCTTCATCATCCGCGATGATGTGATGACGGGGATGTGATGCGGAACATGAAGGTTGTGTAGGAGCCGTTGGCCATGGCTTATCGAATCTGTACTTCTCGACTCTTGGTCGTCAATTTGTGTAGTAACAAGTTTATTTATTTCAAATCACTTTATGCTACTATGTCTAATCGGACAATCCTCCAGGGGGAGTCCTAATTTTTATCCATCCAGGTAGGATTAGGATATGGATTAGGATAACGAGTACCGGACACCATTCGGGTTCAGGACAGTTATTTCAAGTTCCACCCGAAGGACAAAGGGGCGGAGGATTTTTTACTCCGTTTAAAAATCCTAGGGTCACCTGGACTGCGAATGTTGGTCCTAGTAGGCCGTTACTCTAACCACTACACCACAGGTGACCACTACACCCAACACTCTTCATGAGTAGTAAGTGCTACAGGTTTTAGCTGTCCCATTGCTGAACTGCACCTTGCTTAGTATGGTTATTTTATTATTTATTTAGTAGAAATGTGCCGTAAAGGTGTTTTCCTTTTATTACTATCCTTTTTTTGTTTTAATTAATTATTTAGGATACATAATTCCTTTATTGCGTCTCCAAATAGAGTAACTGATTTTCAAGTTACTTGGTTAGAATTTGGAAAGAGTGCTTTTCTTTCTCATATCTCTTCTATTTTATTATTTTTATTTTTAAATATTTTTTTTGTTTTGAAGAGAATAGATTTTCCCTGGATTCGAACCCGGGTCGTCTGTTTCTCTTTAGCAGTTCTCTAAATCACTGAGCTACCAGGGCTCGTATCCCAGTCGGACAAATCCGTTTTCTTCATTAATTATAATTTTTATTTGTTATTAATTGATCGGTGAAGAGAACGGATTTGTCTGGCTTGGATACGACCCCTGGTAGCTCAGTGGTTTAGAGCACTGCACGACCCGGTTTCGAATCCCAGCAAATCCCTTCAATTTTAGTACTTTAAAAGTTCTTTTGTTATTTTCTTATTAGCCCCCAAAATTAATCTGAATTTCAAGAACGTAATCCTAATTCCTCCTGTGGCTACTTCTCTAATATTTTTACTAATATTATTATTTTCTTTTTTTTTTTTACTACCCTGGAATGATCCTCTAAATTTGGGAATTATATGATTCAGATATCCAACATGCCCCATACCTATGTTTATTAAAGATATATGTTTTACATAGGCTTAGCTGTGTGTCTGACACAGTCAAAATTGAACCCTTTGATCATTTCTCATTTCTTTTCTTTAGACTATAATCGATATTAAAATATACACACACACAGTTATAAATTATCTACTGTTCCATAGAAAATGATAATAATTATAAAGTAAACAAAACTTTTAAAATACATCAGTCAAGCCCTAGTCGATAATAAGACAGTTTGAATGATCTGTAGTTGTTGTGTGAATTGAATGAAGAAAACGGCAAACGCGTGAGGATAGGCTAAGAATGATTAAGTGGGCCCTCGACATTGGTGAAGAAAGCCAGGGTTAATCTAAAATTTATGAGCTCGCGAGGATTGTGATTGTGATTGAGGACTCCTGTACCAAAAAGTACATTAATGACTTGATTGATGAGGCCAGTCTTTACCTTTATCCGTTCCTACCTTCTCTACTCGCTTGGGTAAATAGTATTAGTGCTAAACCTGCTTTATATTAATTCTTATCTGATAATAAAAGATTGTAAAGAAAAAACAAAAATAAAATAATCTTTCTTAGTGGTCACATTAATATGGCCAGGGACTGAATGTTGCCTTCTTGCCAGATGTATGTGTGTGTATGTCTTCTTTTTCTGTTCATGTTTCTTATTCTGAATTAACTTAGTCCCAGAATTTAGTTACTTCTTTTCTATTATATAGCAAAAATGTTCAGTTACAGCTTACAAAAAAATTTTTTAAGCCTATTTTTAGTTATTAAAAAGACAATTTTTAAAAAAATCTGCTCTCAAAATTAATATTTTTACAATCTTTTTGGTATTTAAAAGTAAAGTAACCAACAAAAAAAATCGTAACACATAAACCCATGAAGATTCTTGGGTTCAGTACGTGATAAAGACTGTACTGTTTCTAGGAAAACAGTTTTGCAGGGAGGTGTTTTGTCTTAGATCATGCTCAACCGCCATATTTCCCCCAAATTAAGGGTATCCATTTTATAGCGGTTGGATGAGCCCCATGAGAGTCACCAATCACTCAATCCCCGGATGTTGTAAATAAACAAATTATGTAAATCATTTGCCATAGTCGAATTTGAAAAATTAAAAGTAAACAAGAGAAAAAAAATCGGGCATTATAGGACCTTCTTCTAACTCTAACGATAACTGTTTTTCAAAAATAATAGTTTTAAGAAATGAAGACAGGAGTTGAAAAAATATTCAGTCACGATAAAAAAATTGACATTTTATCAAGAAGAAAAGTATATTTTTTTCTGAATGATAAAAAAAAAAATATTTGAATTTATTCCCCAAAAGTTTCTTCAGGTTTCGACCGCGTCGCTAAATTCTTCGGGAACGTTTCGCTAGGCATGCTACTAGCTTCCTCTGGGGTTGATCTGAGACTAATAGTGTCCTTCTATCCTTCAGTATTTATACCTGTTCGGATCCGGAGGCGGAGCCTATTCTTCCAGTGATCTGATTGGCTGGGTTTCGAACTGGCTGAATCAGTCCTGGGTGGATCCTAAATTAATTAGTACTAAATACTGGATTTTTTTGTTAGCATTTATTTTTTTGTAAAGAAGACATACATTATATAAAGAAATTCTAATCATAGATAAATTTAATGGAAATTATTATAAATTTTATCACGTGTGGTAATTTTTATTTTAAAATTCATTTACTTTTTTTTTTCACTTTTTGGCTTGTATTATCTACAGTCCCTGGCCATATTAATGTGACCACTGGATAGATTCGTTCTTGTTACATGTTTGCATTATATTTTTGTATTACGCATACAAATCTACAATATAAATCGAGTTTAAATATTGGTTTTATGGGTAAGTTAGTTATCTGATAATAATATGAAATTGAAAAAAATAGTTTTGAAAATAAATCTTTATTTTTTGTAATATTTTATGGTGTCACCCTATTTACACCTTATTTTAATCCCGGCAGGTGGCCCTAGGATTTTTTTAAGGGAGTAAAAAATCCTTAGTTACGCCGTCCTTCGGAAGGGACGTTAAACGGGGGTCCCGAGCCTGTACGATGTCAGGTACTCGTTAAAAATCCCTATCCTAAATAAACCTGGATAGGCAAAATTTAGAGCACCCACTGTAGCATCGTCCGATTAGCCATAGCAGCATAAAGTGACGTTAAATGAACAAACAAACAAACACCTTATTTTACATATTGATGGAAAAAAAACTATCAAAATAGTTAAAATATATGATACAAATAATAAATCAATAATAAACTTACCGAATCCGACTTGTATTTAATGAAAAAGAAACAATAAATCCACAATCATTTCAAACACAAATTATGCACGTCGTCACTCGTAAAACAAAATGGATGTACTAAAACCAATGCTGCCATTACTAAAAAAAAATACTTTAAAAAACTTATAACAGTGTTGCCATTACTTAAAACGGCAGACACGCGAAAGTATATAAACAAATTAGGAAAAAACAAAAAGAAAAAATAATCTTTCTTGGTGGTCACATTAATATGGCCAGGTACTGTATGTTGCCTTCTTGCCAGATGTATGTGTGTGTATGTCTTCTTTTTCTGCTCATGTTTCTTATTCTGAATCAACTTAGTCCCAGAATGTAGTTACTTCTTTTCTATTATATAGCAAAGATGTTCAGTTACAGCTTACAAAAAAAATTTTTAAGCCTATTTTTAGTTATTAAAAAGACAATTTAAAAAAAAATCTGCTCTCAAAGTTAATATTTTTAGAATTATTTACAATGAATTTATTTGTTTTCATATTGCTTTATATAGTTGTTTGCTCATTGATTTAATATCACTTTATGTTGCAAATGCTAATTGGACGATGCTGCTGTGATAGCCCGAAATTTTGCCTGTCCATGTATAATTAGGATTGGGATATTTAACGATTAACGGACTCCATTCCTGTCTTCTGGACTAGATCTTATGTAACCGTTGGTTTTGGAACAGTACAGTGTCTACAGTTTATTGATCCTATGACGTTTAGAGGTTGCAAATCAAAAATGAAAGAAATAATATCTGAAATTTATCGTTTTAAACTTTTATCTTGAACTTCATTTTTTTTTTTACTTTAACGACCGACTTACTAGAGCTTGCGTCACCCGAATCGATAATTTACAAAATCGATAGCGATTGCGATATAAATGTTTAAAAACTCGAAGCAATTGTCGTCCCTTGAATGAATATTTCAATGATTAATTCCATTAGATTATTTCCTCAGTGATATAATTAATTCACGTAGCGTTGCCATGGATGCACAAAGGACACAGAGGACTATCTAAATATTTCATCAAACTAAATGTATTATTCCTTGGAACTGACCCAGACTTGGGGTATTCTCCCCACTCCCAATCGATCTAGGTACATCATTTTTAATGATATTAATATAATAGTAAATGAAAATGATTACAGAGATAATTTATGGAAATCAGAAATTATAAAGAAACTTTTGTCTTAACGTAATTATTTATTTAATTAGGAATACAATAGTCCGGGCGGAAGTCAGGAAAATATTGCTAGGCCTACGTTTCGACCCACATTCCAAGTCTTCTTCAGGGCTAGTTTGATCGGCGGTTAGTCTTGCCAATAAAAAGTTCCCTCTACAGAAGAGGATTTTATTGACCTCTATCCGGACTATTTTCTTCCTCATGCATGCAGGATCGAATAATATTATTCAACATATTTTTTTTAAATAATGGTATGAAATATTCAGGGAATGCAGTCAATTATTAGACAAAATAAGAAAGAGTTATTTTATTTTGCCAACGATTCGGCCTAAGGTGTGGGCCATGTTCAGGTCAGCGAAGTGCCCAGGTGAATAGTCAAACATTCCACTTAAATACTATTCGAAATACAATATAATAATGAGTCATCAATCACTAGGGCTATCTAGTGGAATCCTTGTCAACTAACTGCATTGTATTCAACTTTAAATTACTCTCTATCACGGTTATTAAGATGGCACTTGTTTAATTAGATGCTATTTAAACCTATAGTTGCTGTTCACTTCCATTGATTGGCTAAGTTGTACATCATTTGGAATCATCTATGTAGTACTTCTGTAATTAAATAAGGCTCATTTATGTCAATTAATTCACGTTGACGTTTTATAATCTCCGTCGTAAGTCAACGACTTCCTGCCCTCCCTTATCGTTTAATAACATCCCACTGATCCCTGTAGAACAGGTCCGGTACTTAGGACTACACCTTGACAAACGCTTAACTTGGAATCCTCATACTAGACTGAAACAACATGAAACAGCTCGCCGTTTCAGGCTACTTCAGCATTTACTAGACAAACGCTCTAAGCTCCCAATTAGTTACAAAACTCATATCCATGACTATCATTAGACCTATCTGGACGTACGGAGTAGAGCTTTGGGGCTCCACTAAGTCATCGAATCCCTCTCGTATTCGATCTTTACAATCCAAAATGCTTCGTAAAATGCTCCCAGTAGTTTGAAACCTAGCTGCTTCTTCGATTCCTGATAATCCTCCGAGGCGCCTGAAAAGAAGATGGCCTCGTGACCTTCTAAGTTGAAATTATTATTTGAGTACTGCCACCGGGTAGTCTCTACTTCCCTTTATCTCGGGAAATTATTTATCTTTCATTATATTTACTAGATGTATTCAATATACAGTTGTAAATTTCAATAAATATATTTTTTTTAAAACTTTTATAATACGTTGATTTATTATTATCACCCATTTTAAATTTATTATAGCTTCCTTAAAGAGAAAATAACTTTTTTCATAATTAACCTAAAATATATTTTTTTCATTTCATTGAACAATATCACTATAACCTGTTATCGTTTTGGCTGGTTTCTTTAAATAAAATAGTCTCACAAATTTTCCAACTTTAAAAAAAAATAATATCGGTTTTTCGTTTATTTTCCCTACTGATACTAGCTCAGCTTTATAAGGTATATTATTAACATAAAGAAAACCTAAAAATGAACCTAGGTTTAAAAAAATGCATTAGTTATAAGAAACATTTTTGACAATTTTACACTCATAAAAATAAATAAAACTTAATTTACTTTTCACTCATTTCTGAGGAACATGTCACAGATTATTTAGTTAATTTCATATTAGCCATTAAATGTATAACTTTATTATAATGCGTTATAACTTTGATATCCTTTAAAAAAATGTTTATTTTAATTTTGTTAAACTACCAAAAAAATAATTGAGCACACATCTCTTGAAGTTGCTTGATCGACCGGCTTGCTCGTACTGAGGATGTCTCATACTTTTATTATGAACCTTTGCCATAAGAGTCCATAAGTGACACCTCTGCGCCCTCGACGGTTGACCCTACAGTAGAAACAATAGAGCGAACAGCTCATAAACTCTCGTTCCCCCTCAGGATGACCCTCCAAGAAGAAGAACAATATAAGAAGAAGATATGAAGGCCCTCGAGAAGGAGGACTCGTAGGGAGCAGATAAATACACAATCAAAGCCACAATCCGCAATCTCGTCTATTGTTCATACACTCCCTATATTGCTCTCTCAACCATCTCCTTTTCTCTCTGTTATATCTTTGTAATTCTGCCTCAATATATATATATATCCATTCTTCTATGTTGTTATTATTTTACAGCCCCGCTTAATAATAGTACCAAAACGAATTATCCACTCCAGATTTTCCCAAGTATTTTCTTCAAGGAACAATCTTTTATACTCTTTCGAAACTCTTTATACTTGTACCGTTCTACTTGTACTGCTAGCTTCCGGTGATGTTGTGAAATTGGAATTTCAAAGAAGAGGATTAAGATAAGATTGATTGTCGAGTAAACTGTTAATATCAAAACCACATGCTCTCATTGAAGACGGTTTGATAAATATTTACGCTTGTAGTTTTGACTTTGAAGAGAATTGAACATGTGGCAACAGACTGGCTGTCAGTAGATTGATCTGGCTTTACCAGGGAGGACATGCGAGCTATAAACTGTCTATAATAAAAACGGACAATCTTTATACACAGAGAAAAATTAAAAAGTTTGACTTTTAGGAACAGTAGAAGTGTTAAAACCACACAACTAGTTTACTCAAATATCAAAACAGAAACCAGGCAGGAAGCCAGTTGAATTTTCTTTTAATAAATGGTACTTGTGTATTAGCTGGTCTCCATGAAACCTACCTTCTTGTCTCGTGTAACTTTTTATTATTACTGGTCTCATTTGAGTTATTAAATTATTTTCAGTATTGTTTTTTAGTGTTTTTGCCATTATAATTTTGTTTAGTGCCTATTCAAATTTAACAGAATAGCATTGTCCGTCAATCAGCAAGTAAGCAATAGCCGTCTTTAAATAAATTAAATGTAATTTATTAAGGAGATGAGAAATACTTCCAGAAGTTCTGAATAATTCCAAAGATTAAATTATGAGAAACTGGTCATCAAATGGATTTTTACTAAGACAGGAATGGATATGTCTTCGTTGAAAATGTAGGAAAAGCATAATTATAAAATTAATGTGGCTAGAGGGGTATAGAATTAGAACTTTGTTATTACATTTTATATATTTCAATCTCCATTAAGATGATGTTGATGATGTTTCTATATCCATGAGAAGATAGGTGTTGTGAACTATCAGTGTTCAGTTTATTAAAAGTAGTGGATAAAAGTCCCTGGAGACCGGTTAATACACATGTACAAAAATGTTAATGCTTATTATGCTTTTTTAGTTTTGTTCTTGAGATTGAGTCGTATATAATATACGTTTTACTTTATTTTCGCGACGTTTCGAGACTACTTTGTTCTCAAAATCATGTGAAATTGATGATGAAATGTTTACTAGTACATCCTGGTGGTGGGAGGGAAATATAGCGGTCGAGCGTGATCTAGGACAAATCACTTCTCTGCACAACTGTTGTCCAAGAAACGATACAGTCTCTACCACTTACTGAACCCAAGACCCTTTATGGTTTTTAGTGGTACATGTTTTTTATTTTATTAACCAACAACCCCAATATCGGCCGAATATGTAATCAATTATTTCCCTTAATCACTTTAAAATTGATTTTTTAATATTGTTATAACGGCAACTTCTCTCAAGAACAAATAAAATTATTAACGATATCCATCAATTCCTTCCACTACACTAATCACGGATTCCATCGCTGAGCTGAGCGGATGGTGGCAGCGAGATCTAACTGTCAAGACTCGCTGGGCGTGGCGATATCTGCCGCAGTAATCATGACAGTTGATGGATCCCAGTAGCTATCATCAATATGCAGACGTGGCCATGTGCTCAACCATGTGCCCTACACACCAGCCACCGGAGCATTGTCACCGTTCAATTTATCTTACATCCTCTGGGACAGTACGCCCCAAAACATAAATATATCAAATGATACTGAACGCAAGGTTCTCATAAAGCAAATTAACAAAAATTCACATGTAATATTAAGATAAAAAAAAAAAATATATATATATATATATATATTTTAATTTTGAAGAGAAAAGATTATGTCTTGGCCGGGATTCGAACCCGGGTCGCCCGCGTTTCTAGCGCGGTGCTCTAACCACTGAGCTACCAAGGCACGCATTCCAGCTAGACAAATCCTTTCTCTTCACTGATCCTATATCCCTGTGATCTCGCAATTTTTCGAGGTATACACGGGGAAGTATGTTCAGTGAACATTACTTTAATCGGGATCTCGGTGACTTACGTCAAATTTATATTCATAATTTATTTTTTATTTATGGTTCTTTTTTAATTATTTAATTTTTTTTTTAATGTAATGCTATTATGATTAAAGTAATGTTCAATGAACATACTTCCCCGTGTATACATAAAGACATAATCTTTTCGTAATCATTACTTTAATCATAATAACATTACTTTAAAAAAAAAAAATTAAATAATTAAAAAAGAACCATAAATAAATAAATAAATATATATATATATATATATATATATATATATATATATATATATATATATATATATATTGAACTATAAGGTCATTTAATGGTTGTGCAATTTTTACTACTAAGATAGGATTTGAACCAGGATTTCCGGCTAGGCAACTCAGTGTATATATTTTTGTTTGGAATGACAAGTTATGTGAATGCAGAGTAATTTAAATTTATGACTATTTAAGTGACGTACAGATAAAGCCCGTACCAATAATAGGCATGAAGGGTTTAAGATTCATTATGAGGTCGAGACTATCGTTTCTAGGACAGCAGTCCGAGATCACGCTCAGCCCCATGGTTATACCCACAATTGAGGGTACCCATTTTATAAAGCATTTATTCGGTAAGTCTATAAATTCCAAAGGGTCCATCTGTCTAATCCAAATAATTATATAATTTATCTTCCTCAGCTCGATTCGAACCTAAGACCTCGAACATACCAACTCTATATACAGGACTCTATATGCTTAGCTAACTCACTTTCCATATTGATTTATCATACATTTAAACTATATGTCATTATTATGTTTAAACCTTGTGCATATTTCATAAGCTAACGAACATACACTCTCCTCTATCGTTGCATAGATCTAATGTTCATTAATAATGCACACAATATTGGCATATATAATAAACTAGCTGGGGTGTCCGGCTTCGCTCAGGAAGCTTCAGGAAGGAAATGAGATTGTGTGGTAGTTGGAATAAAAAGAATAAACTTTAAAAAATATGAGATAAAAATTTTCTATTGAAAATATATTCTAACTAAAATACTTCTATTTACAATACCATCATCGGTTTGTGTGCCCTCCTAGTGTGGTTTTGGGTATTTTTTTTTTGTATAGGAGTATTCATATGATGCATACATACATACATACATATGATATGTACATTTATACATGTATGATATGTAAATTTTCCGTCACTCATACATGGCGTATTGGGGTTTAATGGCCCGCATGGAATAACAGATAATCCAACGATGGTAACTAATGGCAAGTCTCCACCACACCTACCAAAAGGCCGTTTTATTAACTGCCGGACTTTAAAAAAACAAAACAAAATACATGTCGATATGGAGAATCGAAGGCATATCCATGATTATACTCCTCATTCTTCGCCGAGACGTACTCCCATACGCCCGCAGATCGGGAAACGTAACCCGAGATAGCTTCCTCGGCTCTAGTAATCTTCCTATTTATACTAGGATGAGATGATAGCGGCCGGCTATCGATGAATCATGTTTTTACAACTATGTTTTGCAGCTCCGGATTTTCTTCTCGGATTAATTAATATGAACATTCCGAAATGTTCTGGAACGTTCGAACCCACGACAGTTCTTGCATTATATACTCAATATTGTGGACCATTCCACAATAGAGAGTGTTCTGGAAAGCTCCACAATGATCTGGGGTATTCCCGAACATTCCGGACTATCCCCAAACATTCCACAACATTCCAGAATGTTCTAGAACGTTCCGACTCACGACAGGTCTTGTTTTATATACTCCTATCAATAGGTAACTTCAGCCATAAAAATAAGTCTTCGAATGGTCACCAATGTTCCACATCATTCCAGAGTGTTTTGGAATATCTTAGAATGCTCTCGAATGTTCTGGACTGTTCTAGAAATTTCTAGAGTGAGAAACTTCTAGCCTTATATCTTCAAAAATACGCCCTTCAGGCAAAAACTGGAACCTTCTTCACAGGCGGGAGATAGAGCGCTACCACACCATGTAACTCCCTTGATCGTACCGGGACTCATTTCTGAGTTTTAGCGGCACACACATTGTCCACGTTCTTATATATTATATATTGGTTATATATTATATATTTAAATTACTATAATAATTATAATTAAAAGTATATATAATAAAACTATTGCTATTTTCGTCATCTGATACTCGTGTACTTCAGGACCGGATCAGAGCTCCTGGCTTGAAGGCTACTTTGAATTCATACCCCACCAGTTGCGGTCAAAAAATTTGCATACAAATGGTTGCCCACTCTTCCGGTTTGAGAGCACCCCTAGGTCCCTTTTTTATTATTATTTTTATTTACCTTTTTTTTTTGTTAGAAGTTAACCAGGTAATGTTTATCACGGCCGCTTTAGTATTCGTGGTATCTTGACCTGATTTTTAACGTGATAAGCCAAGTCATTACTTTATCACTTCATGAACTTTCCTTCCTTTAAGCATTTTCTTTACTTCGACCAAATTTTAAAATAGACTATTTTTTTTTGTAGTTCTCTGAATAAAAAATTAGTTAAAGGTGAAAAGTTAAGAATGGAGATAACAGGGCTGTTAAAGTTTACAGAAGTCTTGTTGGTCTTAGTTTATTAGTCAATAAATTTTTTATTGTTTATCGATCGTAAAATCTTCAATTCTTCTTACTTGGTTACGAACAAAGTAATCCATAATGACCTTAATATCCCATTTGTTGCTGATTAGGCCCAATTCGATATCAATCTTTTCATGACGAACTTCAGTTCCACTCAAACCCACTAGTTTCAAACCTCGCATCCTCTTCAATTCCTGATAATCCTCCGAGGCGTCTGAAAAGAAGATGGCCTCATGGCCTTCTAAGTTGAACTTGTTATTTAAGTACTACCATTGGGTATTTTCTCTACTTGTCTTTATTCGTGCCACTATGTACAATTCATCCTATTTACTTGTTTTATTAGTATAATACAGTTGTAAATTTCATTGAATAAACTATTTTAAAAAAAAATTGTTTATCGAGAAGAAAGTTGTCGAGAAGGCCTTGAAAGGTTCTAAATAGAAATTATAGCCGCTTACAATCAAACGGAATCTAAACAGAAATTAAAAAAAAAAAAATATTGTAGCACAGATAAAATAAAAGTTCTTACTGTTACAACATTTATTACATATGTATATATTTTGCATTTATTGATATAATTAATTATATCTTAGGTTCTGAACAGTTTGGGTAGTGGTTCGTGGAGGGAATTTTGTATGCAGAGATTGCTGGTATCGGCATTGAGCCTTCGAGTTCTTTAAGATTTATTATTATTAGAAGTTCAGTACATGTTATGGACTGTACTTTTTCTAAGACTGTATTCCCCCAATTTATTGTACCCACTTTATAGAGGCTGAGTGAACCCAAGGAATGGATGCAGATCCCGCAGGGATCGTCCGTGGCTGTTGATATCTTAAATATTTATCTGGCACAGCTGGATTTGAACACAGGGCCGCTAGATTTCGCTTCGCTTTCTACAACCTTAACTACCTCGATTCTTAATTACATATAAAATCAATTAAAGTTATAACATAAAAAAGTGAAATAGCTACATTAAAAATAAAAGAAAAATTGCCATATCGTAAACCGTCCAACTTGTTTATGTATTTATATGTTTTTCTATTTTTCTTTGTTTTTTTCATAATCCTTTTTACAGGTTAATGCTGACATTTTGCAATTTCGTAAAACATATTTGAGCAATAAATTTTACCAAAGCACCATAATTTTACTAAAATGCAATGTAAAAGAACATTCTATGATCTTAATATCCCATATGTTACTGATTTGGCCCAAACTAGATACCTATCCTTCCATGACAAGCTCCATACACACTTGAATCCTCTAGTCTCTCAACTTGCTTCCCATACCATTTCTCATAACCCTCCGAGGCGTCTGAAAAGAAGATGGCCTCGAGGCCTTTTACCATAGAACTTTATTGGAGTGCTAACGATGGTTAGTTTCTCAACAAGTGTTTTTCATGTCATATTGTACATTTAGCAGATTTACTTATTGTAATATTATTATCAATAAAATAGAGCCAAAAACTCGAAAAGAAACACTATTATTTATTATAATTCAATTGGGAAAAACCACAAGGCTTTGCATTGTGGTTTTTCTCAATTGCATTATAAGTAATATTATTATAGTTGTAAATTTCAATAAATTAAAAAAATAAAAAAAAAGAACTTTCTAAATAAATACAACATTGTGTTGAGTCCATGACTGGTAAGTGGGTGTATTACTGGATTTGAAACATAAGGCTTTGCATTGTGGTTTTTCTCAATTGAATTATAAGTAATATTATTATAGTTGTAAATTTCAATAAATTTAAAAAAAAGAACATTCTTAATAAATACAACATTGTGTTGATCATTCCAACATATCCAACTTGAGGAAATAACTTGATAAAAACGGGGGTTTTATTCTTGTATTTTTAGAGTGTGATGATCAATAATGTGCAAATAAGAATGGACTTAATGCTTTAGAATGAGTAGGTTACTGCATCACTAAACAATCTTGGCACTAAGTTCATTGAGCAACATTTATACTTGGCATCATGGAACTGGCCTTGCGAGCCTTTAAGTTTTATTTCAGTGAGGATTAAAAATAAAATTAAACACAACTTATTCATTTATTTTCACGTATATGTAAACTGGAAAATATTTGAGAAACAATACAATACATTTGATTTTGTATTTTTGTGTTTTGGTAAGTTTTTTGTTAATTTCAGCCTGTGGTGCAATTGTTAATCGGATTATGCTTTGTGTGGGTTTTAAATTTTAACCAGGTATAACTAGGATAGGGTTCTTTGACGAGTGCATGACACTTTACAGGCCCACGATCACCATTACACGTCCCCTCTGAAGGACGGTCCCTTTTAATAACCGTATGGGCCACTTGGCGGGCTGCGAACCCGCAATCTCGGCTACAGTTGGTTGCTATGCTAACCACTAGAACACATTTGATACCCGCATGTTTTTTTGTGTGTTGTTACGTTATTATAGTATTCTTTCATTTTAGAAATGACCTGTGCAAATGTCGTATGTGATCTGCCGCGCATATAGAAGCCTCCCTCTACTACCTGGCTCGCTTCATTCTTTGTCCTCATCATGTTGTAATGTACATCTCATTGATATTGATGGCATTGACCTGTGGTCTAGTGGTCAGCATAACAAACTACTAAGCCCAAGATCGCGGGTTCGTAGCAGGAGTAAAAAATCCTTGGTTATGCCGCCTTTCGGAATGGAGATTAAACGGGGGTCCCGAGGCTGTACGATGTCAGGTACTCGTTAAAAATCCTTATCCTAATAAAACTTGGATTGGCAAAATTTAGGGCTCACACTGTAGCATCGTCCGATTAGCCATAGCAGCATAAAGTGACGTTAAATGAACAAACAATGATACAGGGATATAACCTGGATAACAGATAATCCATTATAGCGATGGTAACGAATGGCAAGTCTTCACCACACCTACCCAGCTCCGCATCCGAGTACGCAAAAGGTCGTTTTCTTAATTGTCGGTTTATAAAAACATGTCGATATGAAGATGGAAGGCACGTCTGTGACTATACTCATCTTCGCCAGGAAATACTTCCTCACCCCCGTAGATCGGGAAACGTAACCCGAGATCGTCTCCTAGTCTTCCTATTTATACCAGGATGAGATGATAGCGGCCGACTCCAGCGACGCTAAGAATAGAAGCCATCTCCTCGCCTTGTCCACTCTCGTTGACGCCCGCAGCTGCTTCACCACTTTCATGAATGGTTTACCGTTCCAACTATCTGTCAGGTTCTTAATCATCACTTAAACCAAGATGTACTTTTACTATCTTAATGGAATCTCTTAATCTATCTCTTATTTATAGTAATGGTATCCCCCCCCCCCCCCGGGGGAGCAAGTAGAACGTCCAGTTGCTGTCCTGAAGGTTTCAGAATCAAATCTTACTGTGACAGATAAATTATTAAATATGTCATCAGTAATGGGTGGGACCTGAGGAACCTATAAAGTCACTACCCAAAACTGGTTAACAATATTTAAGCGGGAAAAACATGGCGGTTGAGTGTGATCTCGGATAAATCACCTCCCAGTACAACCGTTATCCAAGAAACAGTATAGGCAGTTACTATGAGACATACCGTACTTATCACACATTATATGTTGCATATGTTTTTCATGCAATGAGTTGTATGTGGAGCGTTTTGGAGCAATCTGTCTCTGTATTTGAGTCTTTTTGGACTGTTATTATTTTTTCCTATTTATCTATATCTATACAATATTATAAAACAAAGTCCTCGGCCGCCTCGGGGTAAACTCAATAACTACTGCACGGATTTCCATGCGGTTTTCACCAACAGATAGAGTGATTCACCAGGAAGGTTTAGGTATGTAATTTGTCGAGGTTTTATGTTAATGGGATGGAATATCAACGGTTTTCAACGAAGACGCTGCCTAATCCCATGCAATTATCTAACGTGCAGGATAATAAATCCATATATAAAGAAATATTTTATTTTTATAATTTCTATATAATAAAGTACATTAGCTGAGATGGGAAGAAAGAAAAACAAGACTCCCAAAGAAGCCTAACCAATGATATTCACCTGGTCCTTAGTGGACGCTACGTGATAAAAAAATCATTAAACATACAAATTATGTAGGCATAATATGCCTTATTACCCGAGCAATTGTATGGTGGGTCGCTAGTAAATTATATATTATAAATTATGCCTCTTTGATATTTTGCTCACTTCTACAGATATGTCTTTTTCTTTCACTTTATTTTCCTGTTTATAACTTTTTCTTTTAGTTAATAAATCCTTTATACTGTGATTTCTTCAACGTCTTCTTTCTTGGTGATTCTTAACCTCTCCAACATCGTACTCCTTCCTATCTCTATGTACAGCTCTGCAGAATCGTGATGCCAAGAGTGCGTACAGAGTGCCTGCTCTCTCTCCTTTTCGAGCCCGTTTCCTCAACTTTAAGCCTTTTCGTAATTTAAGAGAACAAATGTACATAAAGAAGTTATGTCGAAACTATTCACAAAAGTATACACCCACTATCGAATATCTCTTTGTTTATATAAATTGTTATATCCAGTATCATGAGGTAGTAGTGTAGCTCCGTTGTTTGGGTCAGATAAATTATTTATTCTTTTTTTTGCGAATAAAATAATTTATTGATATTTACTACTGTAATTATATTACATCAAGTAAATCTGCTGTATGAACAAAGGGCATGAAAACAAAAAAAAACACTTGTGGAAAAACTATCCGTTGATAGCACTCCAATAAAGTTCTATAGTAGAAGGTCTCGAGGCCATCTTATTTTCAGACGCCTCGGAGGGTTATCAGGAATATTATGGGAAGCAAGTTGAGAGACTAGCGGATTCAAGTGTGTATGGGGCTTGTCATGGAAGGATAGGTATCTAGTTTGGGCCAAATCAGCAACATATGGGATATTAAGATCATGATGGATTAGTTTAAGTAGGCGAAAACTCTTCCTTCTTGAGCGTGATCTCGCACAAATCACCCCCCCCCCCTGCAAAACCGCAGCACTAGAAACAGCAGTCTCTACCATGTACTGCCGCTAAGACCCTTAATGGGTTTTATATACAATATAATACAGTCCTTTCTACACATCGCAAAGTAATAATTACCCTTATTTACGGTTATGCTTATAGTATTTAATTAATTATCTTTTTTTTTTGTAGGTATATAATATAGACATATATCATTGTCATTTCGTGATAATGCCCTCCCGTTGTAGAGAATACATCGGCCAGTCACAAATGGCTATCGCCGCTGATAGTGAATCATTGCCTGATGAAAAAGGCTTAGCGAGGTCATAGCCGTTTTAAGGCCGAATGAAGATAGAATTTGATGAGGGTTCGTGTTTTTGGGGATCTCTCTCTCTCTCTCTCTCTCTCTCTCTCTCTCTCTCTCTCTCTCTCTCTCTCTCTCTCTCTCTCTCTCTGAACCATAACCATTAGTAGGGACCATGGAGGATGCAAGAACTACAGGAGTCGTCTAAAAACAATAATAACACGGTTATTAGTGCCAGGTAGAAACCGGGGGGCTGGAGATTGGTGGTCAGTCTCTGATCTGAATCTGTAAACAGTCCTTATCTTTTAATTAGTAGCTTGTTTCTTTGTATATTATAAGATATTTCCATGTTCTAATTATTTAAATTGTACAATTTATGCGCAGTAGTTTAGTATGTGGGATGTAATGAAATTATTTATTCAAAAAACCAATTTTGGTTTCTCGTGACCCTACTGTGGCTCAACCAGCCTCTTTAAAATTCTCACCCTTAATTAGACGTAAACCTAGGTGTTATTATCAACCCTAGGAGGATCTTGATCTCGGCTAAATAACCTCTTTGCACAACCGTTGATTAGGAAACAGTATAGGCATTATCATGTACTGAAGCCAAGAGCTTTGTACAATACGGTTTGTATTGGTACATGTTTATTATTATTATTATTTCTAAGCTTTTATTTAAGCTAGTTATTTAAACTTCTTATTCAACAAAAAGCTTAAACATGTGAGACGAAAGGTTTTATGATTAACAATTAATAGGTTTTAGTTGTGGAGTTTTTGTTTCTTTTAAGCAATACTTTCCATCATTATTTAAAAATGGAAGCTATACACATTCCGTTTCTGGATTTTATTTCATTTGAGGTAGTTTTAAATAAAAATGTCGTAGTAACAATGTAAACTCAATATCCCTTCATTTTATTAATATTTAAAAAATACTAAAATTTTTTTTTTTATATAATACTACTTTTCGAAAAAAAATCTAAAATATTTAATATAATAATAATAATAATAAATTCTTTATTTATTCTGGGTCCTCAAGGTAGTATCCTTGGCCCAATCCTTTATACAGTTTATACAGCTGACATCCCAACTCATCCTAATACTATCCTTACCACGTATGCTGATGAAACATGTGTATTATCACTCAACACCAATCCAGTTATTGCATCCCAAAGCCTCCAATCCCATATCACTGATCTTGAAGAATGGTTTCAAAACTGGAGAATTAAAATAAATTCTCAAAAATCGCATCAAATCACTTTTACCTTACGTCGTAAACCAATGACTTCCTACCCTTCAGTATGCTTTAATAATATCCCACTGGTGCCTGTAGAACAGATCCGATACTTAGGGTTGCACCTTGGCAAACGATTAACCTGGAATCCTCATACAAGACTGAAAAGACAAGAAACCGCTCGAAGTTTCAGGCTACTTCAACACTTACTAGACAAACGCTCTAAGCTCCCAATTAACTACAAAAGACTCATCTATATGACCATCATACGACCTATTTGGACTTAAGGAGTAGAGCTTTGGGGCTCCACTAAGCCATCGAATTCCTCTCGTATCCAATCCCTACAATCCAAAATCCTCCGTAAAATCCTCAATGCTCCTTATTTTGTTAAGAATAAACTCATCCATAACGACCTTAATGTCCCTTTTGTTGCTGATTTGGCCCGAACCCGGTATCTATCCTTTCATAACAAACTTCATTACCACTCAAACCCTCAAGTTTCAAACCTAGCTTCCCCTTCAATCCCCGATAATCCTCCGACGAGTCTGAAAAGAAGATGGTCACGTGACCTTCTTAATTTAATTTTGAGTACTACCAGTGGGTAGTTTCTCTACTTGTCATTCTCATGCCATTATGTAACACGCATTATCTATTTACTTGTTGTATTATTGTAATACAGTTGTAAATATCAATAAATAAATAATAAAAAAACATTGATTGCTTCAAAACGCATATTAATATTGCAGTGTCTAATTAAAAATTGTTTATATCCAATTTTGATAAATATAAAAAACTACCATAACCTAGCTTTGATAATCAAGAATGTAGGAATCTGATCAGGCATTGGCGTTCACTAAATGCCTTGCATAGTAGTTAAATTATGACCACTCTGTTATGTGCAGCCGATGCTCCGTGGTGCATTCTTCCATATATCCTGAACCATTAGATATCTAAAAGAAGTTTCATTTTATTTTTTATTAATAAACAATATTCAAATACACGAGATACAAATAATTTTATGTATTATTTTAATTTATTATTCATGCATTATTTTAATTTTATTTGTATCTTTTATATTTAGTCCTGAAGAAGACCTGCAATCTTGGTCAAAACGTTCACTTAATAACAAACAGTTCTCCCAAAATGTAGTGACTTTTCTTGATCTCCACCCGGACCATTTTCTTCCTCGAAAGTAAAGGTAATATTTTTAGAAGAAAGGTTTGTCAATTGAGATCAGGTTTGTTTGTTTATAGACACGTGTGAGTGTATATATTTTTTCGTTTATGTGATGTGTACATAATGAATATAGCAACTTGAAGAATATATTTCGAACTCCATTAAATAATAGTCTTCCCTCATCTTGAGACATATCAGCATATGCAGATTCGGAAGATGACGGGGGGGGGAAGGGGATTGGGAGACATGGCGGAAGAGAGGTGCGAATTGGATGTTGACGTGAGATGTAATGTAAGGCGGGAACTTCATGTAAATCAGACCGCCGGAGAATGTACAAACAATAATAGCGCCCTGGAATTAGACAATTTCCTAAAGCAAATAGAATCTCTGTTCCTGAACCAACTTCTATTGGAGTTGCTTGAGTTCGGTGTTGTAGCGTCCGGAATTATTGTATCTCGAGTCTCCTTAAGGACTATGTTATGCTTTTCAATTACAATTATGTTAGGTAACTTCTTTTTTATATTATATATACATTAAAACTTAAACACGTTTATATTTAATTTCATTCGAACATGTAACTGCTGTGTGCTGAGTTTAGCGAGCTATAATGAATCTATAACAAGCTCCAACCACCACTTATTATAATTGATTTGTTTATTTTATTACTATAAATTATTTTATAATATTTATCTATTGCATTTTATCTACATTTATTATAAAACAAAGTACTCCGGGTCAGTCTTTCTGTTCGTGTAAACTCAAAAACTACTCCACGTGGTTTTCATGAGGTTTTCACCAATAGATGGAGTAATTCATGAGGAAGGTGTAGGTATAGAATTTGTCAAGGTTTTGTGTAAGTTTGTTGGAATCTAAGAATAATTGTTAAAATTGTTGGAAAAATTCAAGCTGCCTAGGAGGTTTCATCGAAGACACTGCCTAATGCCTTCTTTTTATCTATTTATACATATTATAAAACAAAGTCCTCCGTCGCGTCTGTCTGTCTGTTCGCGATAAACTCAAAAACTACTGCACGGATTTCATCGAAGATGCCGCATAATCCTGCATAACATAAGAATGCATTTTGGAATATTCCTCTTTTATAGATCTACAAAAAAGTCAGTGATAGCATATATCTGTCTTTTAAGGAAAGCTTACTATGCCTATTTTATCTTCTAAAAAATTGATAACGTACAATGCGGTATTTGGAAAGCTATTTAGACGAGTACAGTATTAATCCTTATCAACTTATATACTTTAGTTACCTTAGGCATTTCATGGGCATTATTAGAATATTTTATACCATATAATTTAAAAAAGTATCTCATGGGTTATCGCAAAAAAAACTTAACGCTCATGAAAATAAATTCATATATAAAGAAATATTTTATTGCGTTTTTATTTTTATAATATCTACACAATAAAATAGATTAATTTAGTGCAGACGATGTACGATGTATCAAATTGATTCGATCCTAGGACAGACATGACATATATATTATATATTATATATATATATATATATATATATATATATATATATATATATATATATATATACACATATATATAACCGGGACGGATCGCTAGTCTTAAATTAACAGAAAGCCATTATATCAGATTAGGCAAACTTAGAATCTGTCGCAAGTCAGTCGAGTCCGAGATATATTTAGCAACGTGTATCAAAGAAAGGGGTTTTATTTTTGTCCGAATTACAGTGACTGATTCACCTGGAATTGAAATTAAAATTCTCTCAGAAAATTCGAATTGAAGACTTTCTATTTTCTTTAAGCCCGAACATTATCTCATAAAATAAAATACTGTTCCGTGATAGAATGCCTTCTCTTCGGACGAGTAAGAACGTAAATTACTGAGGAAATAACAAGGTGTTTTAAAAAGGGGACGAGAGAGGGAGAAAGATTTAAAAGGAGGGACTCGTGCAGTAAATAAAAACCTAATTGTGAAATTCCAACATCTATCATCTCCTGGAGATCCAGGGCATTAAATATTCGCGCGTGTCCTGTAATAAAAATTAATATCTATCATTAAAATTCTTTTACCTCATAAAAAAACATATTACATTTTTACGTCTAACATAAACACCTAAATCACTAAAATAGAGCCAAAACTCAAAAAGAAACACTATTATTTATTATAATGCAATTGGGAAAAACCACAATGCAAAGCCTTATGTTTCAAAAATACACCTACTTACCAGTCAACGTTTCGCCTATATCAAGACACCAAAATCAAAAAGGGGGTTATGTGAATCACATCTCGAAGAAAAAGGTGCAATACATCCCAACGATCAACAGCCCAAACAGGCTCCAAACATGAGACAGCACCCCACCACCAAGACGTTCAACATACAACTGAACGAAAGTAATACGCAACCAGCTGGGAAGGTTATAGAATCAGCTGATCCACAAAACATATCAAGTAATATTTGATAATGATCGTTGGGATGTATTGCACCTTTTTCTTCGAGATGCGATTCACATAACCCCCTTTTTGATTTTGGTGTCTTGATAATGCCTGAATAGGCGAAACGTCGACTGGTAAGTGTGTGTATTACTAGATTTGAAACATAAGGATTTGCATTGTGGTTTTTCCCAATTGCATTATAATAAACACCTAAAAAGATGTGCTCAACATAAATGTCTAAACTTTTAAAAACAGAAACAAAAAAATTTTAATAGTTTAAATTAAATCGAGTTTCCTTGTAAATTCCATTTAATTTTAATTGAAATATTTAAATACCATATATATTTTTATGTTTTATATACATATTATAAAAGAAAGTCCTCGGCCGCATCTGTCCAAGGTAAACCTACTCCATGGATTTTCATCTGGTTTTCACGAATAGTTAGAGTGATTCACCAGGAAGGTTTAGGTATAGAATTTGTCGAGGTTTTGTGCAAATGGGTTGGAATATCGACGGGTTTCACCGAAGACGCTACTTGCCTAATCCCCTGCAATTATCTAACGTGCAAAATAATAAATTCGTATATAAAGAAATATTTGGTTTATTTTTATTTTTATAAATTCTATATAATAAAGTACTCCTTAGTGGCTGGTACATTAAAAAAAATACATAATATGCCTTATTACCCGAGAAAAGCTTGAGTGGGTATGATTATGTAACAACTTCAATTATAACGATTTTTTTTAATCTTTTCCGACCCGACTTAGAACTTCTCTGTTTGTTATGAAATTCGGAGGATGCGATGGTACCCCATATCATATCAAATAATAGCATTTTCTTCATGGGTTTTTCAGCCATTGTCCAAGTTCCTGCGCCATACATCAGTTCAGGGAATAGATAGTATTTCACCAGTTTTACAAAGTTGTTATCGTCTAACATATTTAGCCTATGCCCTAATACATTATTACGGGTATTTATAGATGGCTTTATGATTTTTCCTTATAAATTATCAATCCTAAAGCAATCGTTATTGGTCGAAAACGATAAAAGTGTTTTGTTTTTTCTGTTTTGCTAAGTTATATAGCAATGACCCCCCAGTAAATTGTTTATAAAATGGATTTATAACAAGGAAGTTCCATCAAAGCCATCTTCTCTTATATTTATACAAGCTCTAAGATATACAATAGAGATTAGAGAGGAGATGGTACGGCTAGGCTATAATACAAGTGTGTCACTAACAGTAGCCAATAAGCTACACTGTTCCTAGGTAGTTAATAACTCTACTTGGATAGCCTATCGCTCCTTCAAAAGAAAATATACATAACTCAAAAATGCCAATTTATCAATTTTATTAAAACGCTTAAGTATTAAAATGCCAATGTAGCAATTGTATTGGTTGCAGCTTTTTAATTCAGGAACGACACGTATTCCAATCATATTCCATTTCCAACATTTTTTTGTTATAAAATCATATTTTGAGTTGTATGGGCTTCAAGTTTTTTGGGAAAAGTGACATACTTACCATCATTACTTTATTAGTTCATTAGAAAGCCAACGTTTCGAGCCACATTGCAGGTCCTCCTCAGGGCTAGTACCGTCAGGGTTTGACACTAGAATGGCTAATTTTTTATTTTTGTTTAACTCATAAAGAACTTTCTTTATAAGGTTATTTTGAAGGAGCGTTATTTATGAAAGTATATTTATGTAATATCTTTCAAAGTCACAATAACGCTATTTTTTCTTACAAGTTGTCTACCGTTTGTTAACTGCTACTTGTAATTTTTTTCGACGTTATATTCGTAATTGAATTTCTATCTTTTCTTTCGTATTTCCTGTAAGGATAGGAAAATTATTTGTTTTGTAAAATCTATCCTTAGTTCCTGGTGAAGGTGAAATAAAACGGACAAGAAGGTGGCTCCCTCGCCTCAGTTGCTCCTTTATAAGATCGCTGCGATGGCTGACAAACAATTTTCCGGACAAGATGCCACAGAGCGAACCCACCCAAGCTCTATCTCACGGTTCGATGCCCGCGCAGTGAGCTCTCTGTATCTCCCCCCTCTCTTCTCCGGGGAGTTAATAGACGTACCTTCCACCGCAGGGTAGCGACTGAACTGACTTTGGAATGCTTCGGTAGTCGTTTATCCTGGACCTTCATGAAACCTTTTTTTTTTTTCTATTTAGTCTTTTAGCCTAAAAAAAATAAAAAATAAATCAGGAAATAATACAAACATGTTAGAAGCAAAATATCGTACAATAATAAAAGGCAGATGGTTGGTAACATACTGTTACGGGCTACTGGGTATTAAAATGAATTAAACAATTCCTTAATTAAAGATACTAATATTTATTAACAAAACTGATAAGAAGGATACAATTAAACTATTAACAATTAAATTATTAAACTAATATAAATTTATAATAACAATATTCTAAATATTTATTGTCTAGGCCTAACTCCTATTTAATTATTACAATAATATAAGATATTACTAATTCTAGATAGCTTAACTAGTTACAATAGTTTCTATGACTACAATTTATAACTAATAATTAACACTTACAGTTCACTAGTCCACCGACCGTAAGATTCTTCAAGTATCACAAACTGACACACAGTAACAAACAGAAACAGTTTATTACACTCGCGAGACTGTCACAGTTCACTGATACACTTATTACACTGGCCGGTTCAACACTGACTAGTTTATCACACTGACACTCACTTATCACAGATCTTCACCGTTCAACTCTCAGGCTAAGACTCACTCGCTCGAGGTGAGGGAAGTATTTAAGTAGGCAAGGCCGAACATTCTAGAACACGGAGGGGCCAGAAAATTCTGGAATCTTCTTAATCCTTTGCCGACAAAAGGAGACGATCTAGAACGGTCCTAATCCTATTTCAACTTCTCCCGCCGACGGATTTAAGCCGCTAATCCACTTGCTTCCGTCTTCCTGCCGGCCCCGTAACAATACTTAATAATATTTTTCTCCAATCATCAAAAAGCTCTTGTATACATAAAGCATAACCTATCAAAAGAACCTCACAATATTGTTTCTAATATCCAATACTCACACTATGCAATAGTTTTAAAATATTTAAATAAAAAAAATAAAAACAGATTAATATAAACTATAAATAAAACAATTTAAAAATAATTAGCTCATTTGTATGGTTAAACTTTTAAAAAGTTTATATATATATATATTTTTTTAAGTTAAAATAGTATCGAGGTATAAATAAAATATATTATTACAGTCCAAAGTCTATTCATAAGATTTGAGATTGACCATGGAGAATAATGAAACTCCAAGTAAGAAATATTTTAAAATTATGGACATCCATATAAAGGTATCTGTACTTAATTTTAGTCTTTCAGAATATATTTTTATAACTGTTGTATTTATTGTATCTTTGTTGTTTTTTAATATTATTTATGTTGTTAAATTAAAAAATTGGTAGAATGACAATTCTAATATTGACTTGTAAGTGGTAAAAGTAATGCTTATGAAAAAAAAAAAAAAAGGAAAAATTGAAAATGACTCCTCCTGAGTCGATTTGACTTGAAAATGGTTTTACCAAATTAATGAAATAATTACAAATATATAGTCCAGTTGCATCCAAATTAAAAATTAAAACAGCGCTTGTATTTGTAAAGTGACACAAATCAAAAATCGATGTTTTTTTTTTTTTTGGTGGTGATTTATGACCACGGATGAAATGATTTGATATGTTTTAAACATCAAAACTGTATCGAACTGGCTCCAGGGCTTATCTTCCAGAGAACACTTGTGCCACTCTCAATGTCCTGATGCTATTCCAAGCTCACTAATAGTTTTCCCGTTTTTCCCCAAAAATCTAGCTTTTTGACTTGAGTCACTTTAGAAATACTAGTGCGAAATGTTTTTGAAAAATACTCGAGCACTACAACCCACGATAATAGTAATGCAGGGAAGAGATCTCACCTGAACTAGGTGTTCTGCTCTCAACCGCCAGTGCTCACCCTTAATAACACTTCGTAGGTGTTGATTGAGCGAATGGTCTGTTGTTCCCGCAGGGTACATCCGTGGCTGTAAAACAATTAAATAATTTATCGGTCACATCTGGAATCGAACTCAGAGCCTTCAGCTTAGAAATTCAGTATTCTATACACTGTAATTATCAAATTTTACTTGGTCAGTCCACGTATGATAATACATTTTTAACTTGACTTAAAAAAACTGCACGACTTCCATTAAAGAATGAAATAAAAAGAATTATCAGTGCTGCCCATCAACATCAAGTAAATGCTACTGTTTCCAAGCCAACAGTAGTGCAAGAAAGATAAAGACATTAAATATAATATTTAATTTTTTTTTAAAGTATTATTCTAAAGAGACTGTTTCCAGAATAAATAAATTATTTATTAATTATTATCAACATTAGTAATTATTTAAATGCATAATATGTAATTATTTTTGTCTTGCACTGCTCTGGAGGACTCCATAGCAGAAGGAAGGATGGACTCCATGTTAGCTACCTCTATTGCCCGAGGATCGAATCCTGATTGGTCAAGATCGCCTCACCTTTTCTCAGGTAGGAGGGCTTACCTGTCTTAGGAGGGGGAGGTCTCTGCCCCTTCCATCGTCATGTCTTCTCCATGTCTCCTTGAGTCTCGAAGAAGATGGCATATATTACACTCGTATATTATGTTGAAATAATATATCAACGTACAAAAGGTTCGATATATATATAACGGCATCGACTTACTTATAGTGTTTAGAATTTTTTCTTATAAAGTAGGAGTTCATAATGCGCAAGAATCCTTAATATAATAAAAATTATAGATATAGTTATATTTAATTATATTACATTAACGTACATTGAATGTCTTTCATTTGAATGTAACTGATAAGGTTACCATGGTCACAGATGTGAGAAAAGAACCGGGCATGTTATTCCTATTTGTATATTGTTATTGAAACTGAAACGACAACCAACAGCATCATGTTACTTCAACATTTACTAGACAAACGCTCTAAGCTCCCAATTAATTACAAAAGACTATACATGTCATATACATGACAATAATTAGACGGAATGCAGCTTTGTGGCTCCAATAAGATGTCGAATTCCTCTCGTACTCAATCCAAAATCCTTCGTAAAATCCTCAATGCTTTGTTACGAACAAAGTAATCCATAATGACCATAAAGTTCCGTTTGTTGCTGATTTGGCCCGACTCCGATATCAATCTGTTCATGACAAACTACATTTCCACTCAAACCCACTAGTTTCAAACCTCGCAACCTCTTCAATTCCTGATAATCCTCCGAGGCGACTGAAAAGAAGATGGCCACGTGTCCTTCTATGCTGAAATTTTTATTTTAATAATATCACTGGGTAGTTTCTCTACTTGCCTTTGTCTCTGGACATGATTTATCTTTCATTGTTTTTACTTGATGTATTGAGTAAATAGTTGTAAATTTCAATAAATATATTTTTTTTTTGAAAAGTGGTTATTAGTATCAATTGGACAACCTTTTAGTTAAATGTTATTATTTTTATATTAATCGAATTCTAACTTTTAAATTAAAAATGATTAAGACAAATCTTATAACTCACTCACAAACAAAGCATGCCGCTCATGATACTGAAGTGAACCCAATTGGTTTTTCCCTAACCAAAAACGTGGCTAAAGTTTCAACTTCAAAAATTAAATAAATAACTCATTGCATTTCCCAACTTCTCTTATCGTATTATTAATATATTTGGATCAATTATAATAAAGAAATATAAATAATCAATAAACTCCTATATTCAGTAAAGCTCTGATATAAACTTTTTTACGGATTTTTAAAGTGCCTTTTGAGTTTTTACTTCGTGACTTATCTACTGAAAAGTTGAAAGCATTTGACTTTATGCTAACGAGTACATTTAACATATTCTCTACTAGTTAAATTCAGTTTGAGATATAACTTAGTAAGTTAGGACTTGAGTAAGTTCTCTTCTTCTGCTGCTTGATTCTATTCATCACAATTCGAGATTTCAGAGAAGGTTTATTCACTTGAGAGGATCTTACTATGAGTAACAGTGATGTGATTAGCAAAGCAAATTTTTAGTTCTATTGTTGAAACTTTTCTAAATTATTCATTGTAAGCTGTGATTTATACAGGAAGAACTACTGTCATGAACACTTCTTTCAACTCGAAATCTGTATCTTTTAATTTTTCCATTGCCGCTATCTGTAATCATTGTGATACTGTAATGTTTTGAATATTTTAAATAATAGGACACTTACCAATCGATTTACCATGTATTTTTTTAATGTCAATTGAATGAATATAAATATTTTACAATATCTCTCCATTATATCTATCGTAGAAGAAATGATTTTTGTTTAGTCTTTTGTCGTTAGTGGGAAAAATCTGGCGGTTGAGGATGATCTAGTACAAATCACCTACCTGCATAACCGTTGTCCATGAAACAGTACAATCCCTACCTATTGAACCTATAGGTACCCTTCATGAATTGTAGTGGTACAGGTTTTAAGTCATCTACTTTCAGATTTTTTTTTTTTATTTTTGATCTTAAGGAAATAAAGAACATACAATTTTATTTTTAAAATCGACCAAAATATATATTTTTTTAAATCTTCTAGATTACCAATCTCTTAAGATATTTTTCCTTCTTCTCTTCTTAGTACCATCGGAGAGATCATCCTTCTTCTTCCCTGGAGAAAGCTAAGATAGGCCGATATCCTTCCGCCCTCCAGGGGCCGACCCATCGCACCTTCCTTAAATCTCTCTTTCCTCGATGGCCAATCCTTACCTATCCTTACCGATTTCCAGGTGATATTTCCTTTTAATACTTGCTATTTCCCATTGTAGGGCAGGTACTGGGTCATACGATTCAGAAATAATACATTATAAAAGTTTTGTTGTTTTAATGTCTTAAAATATTACATAATTATACTATAGACACCGAATTGTACTGTATCTTTGAGGAAACAAAACAATCGTTTATATAAATAGGTCTGATAAAATATACTTTGATTCACTCATACCTATTCTGGCTTAATTAAAGTGACTCCATTTTGTCAACCAATTTTTAAGAAAAATCAATTGTAGTTATCGTCGATACTAAGTCTTGAATGTTGGGTTGATCGTCGATATAAAATTTATATTGAGACATCAATAAGACACACACATATAAAAATTTAATGATGAAAGTAATGTAGGTTAGATGAAAATACGAACTGATTTTTAATTAATCTTGCTTTTTTAATACTTTATTGAATTATTAAAATCTGCTTGTGGGCAATCAGTATTAGTGCTAAGTAGGTACACAATCATTCCATAAAAACGAAACAAAAATGAAATAAATAAAGGTAATAAAAATATATATGTGCATGCGGTAATAAAACAAAATATGTGATAATATATGATAACAAAAATAAATTCTAATAATAAAATACCAATTAATCTCGTAACGATTTTTTTAACTTTCAATATTGAGCGTATGTATCGAATATATGTGGACTACAGGAGATGCAATATCTCATATATATATATATATATATATATATATATATATATATATATATATATATATATATATATATATACATATATATAAATATATATATCATTATTGTTATTAAAGACCATAGGGATTGCTGGTCCTGTCAATCTGACAATGAAGAGGATGTTTGAGGGGCTTGAAGCCCAACTCTTGGAAATCAAATTACTTCGATCTTCCCCGGGCACTCTGAGGATAAACTAGTTTTTCCTATTTACAGAAATACTTTTTCAGCCGTTTTCTCCCGTTTCGACCACACCATCGCGTTCGTCATCGATAGATCTATCGGAAACAGCAGTTAGCAAATTTTGAGAGAAAAAAACGAGTTCCCTAATTTTTCATCCTATAAATCATAATTTCTTTATTTTTGCATGGTGTTGTTACCCCCATCAATTTTATCATAATGAAATCATAAGCGGCTTTCCTTGTTTTTATTTAATTAGTCTTACCCATGTTATGGCAAAAATAATGAGATATTACTACATATTATAATCTTTCTATCCATAGTGGGAAGAACGAGATTCATTCCGTGGGTCTGCAACTAAATTAAACACCCCTAGGAACCAAACTAGCGTCGCAGCATTTACGATGTTGCTATGACAGACCTTGTACTCTAATTTGCTGCATTGTATCAAGGCTTATTGGTAGTCACCCTGAGAGATGTTTTATTGAAATATCACCTTGTATTTTGCCTCCTCTTTTATGCATCTATTATTGCTAAGTAGGGAAACGCATAGTGCTTTACGCACATATCGTCATGAGTGTGTATTTAAGGTTCATTAGCGACGCGTCAAGGAGTCCTAACGTATTTGCCGACGAACAGCAAGGGAGCGTATGATCTGCTAAAAGGAGAACAAACTGCCAAATATCGACCAGTAGATGAAACAAACAGATGAAAGAGCTTTGAAAAGGTTTTTTTTTTTTTTTTTAATGTTTGATGGAAGGATGTGGGCTGGAGACAAGGCTGTTACCGGCGGCGCCCAAACAGACAGATCAAAGGCGGCACAACATCCTCTACTTCAATTCGTTCCTTCGAGTAGTCTCTCTTCCTTTCTTCTTCTTCCTTCTTTCTCCCAGGTGTTGTCCTTTCACCTCTGTAATTACAGGTGGCAGGGAATTGGAAATGGGCTTACCTAAACGGGTCAAAGGCAAAAGAATTATTGGTGGATATCCAGTTTCTTCACTACACCATGTTGGGCGGTCTGTATTACATTTATCGAGTATTTATTTATCATATCAATGAAATGTAATATACACTATATCTAAAAAGGCAGTAGGAATATTGCAAAAGCTTCAATTTGTTTAAGGAAATATTTTTGTTATACCAATACTAAATATGAGTATCAGACACCGACATTTTATCTAATAAATAAATTAAATCCACCTATTTTCGTTCCGTTCTTTGTAATGATTTGATTAAGGTGAATACGGTGCCGGCCCACTCCCCCAACTCAGGCGGAAGGATTGTCTCCTCATAGCTTCGCCTCAACCTTCCTTATTCGGGGTGGCTACCTAGAGGGGAGGTGACCCTAGGGTGTGTACTGTTATTGACCTTGATCTGTAGTGTGGGACTGAGTGTAGTGTGCTGTAATCTGTGTGAATGTATGGGCGTCAGTGTACTGTTCCTCCAAAATGGAGGAACAGTGGCTATCCGCGGTACTATGACAAGGTCACGGGGCCGCCACCTCCCTGCGCCTAAAAAGAAGAGTGTTAAAGAGGCGTTCAGGAGGCGGGATATGGATTGGAGTAAGAGAAGAGAGTTGGTCCATACTCTACAGATGATGATGATGAAATCAACTAAATACTTAAATAAAAAACAATGTATATAAGATCTGTATGCTTGATAGGTTTCGATCATATTAATTCAGTTGTGATAGTCTGTCATTTTTTTTATACTGTTACCAACCACGGATGGACTATTTGGGAATTGCAGACTCTGTGGCTCTATGTGAGCATTCTTGGAACGTGGCGGTTGAGCGTAGATTTGAAAAATTCACCGTCCTGTACAACCGTTGTTTTAGAAACAGTCTCTACCATGTACTGAACACAAGACTCTTCATGGGTTGAAGTAGTCAGGTTTCTTTCACAATAATTATTTCTTTACAATAAAGTATGCCTATTGTTTGTTTACACCTGTCATTGTACATTAGCTCTTGGAGGATCTGTAGACACCATACAATACATCCTTGACTGTTAACATAATAAATAGTTTATCTAGCATAGCTGAATGGAACTCGTAACCATAGACACACCAACTCAGAGTTATACAGTAAATTTTTCCCTTTATAAAGCAAATTAATCATTGACGTTATCCCAACATTGCAATAAGAAGATCAGGTCGGTGAGAACCAAATCTTACAGGCTAAATCATCTTTTAACCTCACCGAACTTATCACTCCGCCTCAAAGTAATGATCTATAAGGCAGTTATTAGACCAGCACTCCTTTATGGGGCGCCTATGTTGAATAACATTTCGCCAACAACTTCAAAAAGGCTCCAACAATTTCAAAACCGTATGCTGAGGCGTATAGTAAGGCACACCTCTCTACAAAGGACGAAATCAGACATAATACACGAGACTCTCGGACTCCCGACGGTAACAGACTTCATCACACGGAGGCATATCAAATTCTTTGATAGCCTCCAACACTGCACGAACCCACTATTCAACGCACTTACACCGACAGGCCGACCTCAGCGCTGGCAAACACACGTACAGACGCTCAACATGGACTGAGTAAACTACTAACAAACTCCAATCAGACAGAACTAGCGAGGCTCATCACTGCACCTGGTGCAGTGAAAGAGATACAACGTATCATTAGTAATATTAATATGTTATTTTTCGAATATTAATAACAACCAAAGAAATAAAAAAAAATAACTCATCATTATTTATTTATATTTCCTGTTAAATATTAGAAAAAAAACTATGATTGAATCAAATAATGGTATTTTTTAGGAAATTATTCAGCTGTATGGGAAGCGTGCTAGATAAAGGTGCGTGACATTAGTACAGGCGTTACTCATTCCCTTTGAGGTTAGGCCTCAAACAAGTCCCTCGCTTCTACCAACAAGAACTCGTACAATTTTAAAAATCACCATAAGGCATAAGAAATGTTTTGCCTCCGGCGCCACTAAGACTAAGGTTAAACACAGTTTAACCAACTGACAGACTGCATGATTACAGGAAAGATTAGCGCAGTTGTGTCCCCTTCCCAATCGGTTTTCCCTTTATAGTCGTCCCCTTCCCGTTGCAAAATTAAGGAGCCCAGAGTGAGATTTCTCGATGGGGGGGGGGCCCTCCGCCAACAATAAACCATCTCTTTTCCCACCTGCTACCTCCCCCAGCCCCTTCTGAAGGATTAAGGACATCTTCTGCCCGGAAAAAGAATAAATAATAAGGATAAAGGGTCCTTCCCTCTCAGCCAATCCTTCTTTGTAGTAAACAAATTAAATTCTAAGGGATGATTATTTTTTATTCCCTGTTATTCCTCTTTGGAGCTAAGGAACAGAATGAAGCTTTTGTAATTACAAAAACACTGCCTTGGTACGATGAGTTTATTATAACTCGTATTATAAATAACTAGCGGGCCCGACAGGCGTTGTCTTCTTCAAATGTTATTATCCCAAAATTATAATATATATTGAAAATATATATAAATTCACTGCTTTACCTAACAATTACCCATGAGTATATCTATATACAAAAATGTTTAATTTATACTTAAAACTGTTTTAATTGCTAGAGGAGAGGAGTGGTATAATGGTAGGGCGCTCAATTGCCGTCCCGAAAATCCTGGTTCAAATCCCGCTACTTGCAAGACTTTTATTTAATCTGTTAGCAGTCGGAGATGGATCCTGTGGTATCTAGGACCCTCCTGGTGCTCACCCAGTCTTTACAAAGTGGCTACCCAATATAAGGGGGGAAGTATGTCGGTTGAATGTGATCTAGGACACATCACCTCCCTACACAACCGTGCATGAAACAGTACAGTCTCTATCGTATACTGAAACCCAAACTCTTTATGAGTTGTAGTGGTATTATAAAAAAATTAATAGAAAGAAGGTAAAACTCAACATTTCTATATGGCTTGCAGGTATATACTTTTTTAAATAAATAAAAGTAAATATATTAATAAATAATCAGCATCCAAAATAATCACTTCAATATTGCCCTTTACAAATTTACACAAAATATAATTTTTAATAATACTGCAAACTCTTCGTACATTAATTGAATATTTTCAATTAATTTATTAATTTCATAATTTCAGTTTAATAATATCACTATAAAATAAAAAAATAAGCTGCAAATATCACTAGAAAAAAAATCGTTTTGTCTTCAAAATAACAAACATCTTACCCTCTAAAAGTTCGATACAGCGACGCAGCGCTCTCTAGTAGATCGAATCTAAATCAAACACATTTCGCTTATGGCCAACAAAAAAATCTATTTTCTCTATCTAGAAAAATCTAGATTCGTATTGTGTATCTAAAGCAATCTCGAGCCCTCTTGAACACACAAAAATTTCATCAAAATCGGTCAAAAGTTTTATATAAAAATATTAACTGGGGTGAAATATTTATAAAGGCACGCCAATATTGTGATAATTTTAATTTAGGCTCTGGGAATGAAATTTAAATTCTTATTTTTTTCTGGTTGCGCTTATAGACAGTATCATCTTGAAGGTGACCAACTTAGGGATGTCAATATCGAAACAAGATGCATCTATATTTAATATCTTTGGCCCGGTGTATAATTGGCTAAGCCAAATATAAATAAAAATATTGATATTTTTTTATAATTATTGGTCATTTTTTTTTAGTTTTAAATATTTTTCAAAGAGAAAAGATAGGCCCTCGGCCGGGATTTGAACCCGGAACCTTTGTCTCACCGTGACATCGCTGTACCAGTTGAGCTACCCAAGGCCGCCTGCCGGCAGGGGACAAATCTTTTCTCTCATACGATCCCATGTTAAATGACCAATAATTATAAAAAACATTTATATAGTAATATGACGTAAGTCAATAAGATCCTAAGATTAAATTAATGTTCAAAGAGCTTCGTTCTAGTGTATTCATCGCAAAAATGGCGAGAGCACGAGGACATGGGATCGTATGAGAGAAAAGATATGTCCTCTGCCGGCAGGCGGCCTTGGGTAGCTCAACTGGTAGAGCGATGTCACGGTGAGACAAAGGTTTCGGGTTCAAATCCGGCCTATCAAATCTTTTCTCTTTAAAAAATAAAAAATATTAATACTTTCCACCTTTTCAAGTAAAAGGAATACCAATACATCACATCGATATTTTAAAATTATATTTAAATCTATACATATTATAAAAGAAAAGCCTCTGCCACGCCTGTCTTGTCTGTTCGCGGTAAACTACTGCACGAATTTTCATGCGGTTTTCACCAATAGATAGACTGATTCACCAGGAAGGTTTAGGTATAGAATTTGTCGAGGTTTTATGTAAATGTATTGGGAATATAACGATAATTGTCGGAATTGTTGGGAAAAGTATAACCTCCAGGGAGGTTTCATGGAAGAGGCTGCATAATTCCTTTGTCATATAACGAAACAATGCATGGTGGAATATTCCTCTTTTATAGATCTACAAAAAAGTCAGTGATAGCATATATCTATTATTTTTAATAACTTACTTTACCTTTTTTATCTTCTAACAAATTGACAACGTACAATGCGGTATTTGGAAAGCTATTTAGACGAGTACAGTATTAATCCTTATCAACTTATATACTTTAGTTACCTCAAGCATTTCATGGGCATTATTAGATTATTTTATACCATATAATTTAAATGAGTATCTTATGGGTTATCGCGTTAAAAATAAACTCGTATATAAAGAAATATTTTGTTTTGTTTTTATGTTTATAATATCTACATAATGAAATGCATTAGACAGACAAAACATGTAGGCATAATATGTCTTACTACCCGTGCAAAGCTGGGGCGGGTTGCTCGTATTCATAAATTAGCCTCATTTATAATTAAATAACATGTAAAGTGGTTTTATGTTGAATTGAATGTAAAAGGCATAAGTCAAATTTTGAATTTGAAGTAACGAAATTGAATATAACAGTTCCAAAGATATTAAAAAGAAAATCCTGCTAGGTAATAAAAATAAGTGACAATATTATTTAAATGGGACCCGCCCGTTCCTTTCATTGCAGTTGGCCAAGAAATATTGCTTCCTCACTAAGTCCTCCACCCCAGCTCACTATTCACAAGGATCACATTTCGTCTATAGCCATCTATTAATTACTTTATTCTTTTTTTGTATGCCAATTTATTTTTATTTCAATAAATACTATATTCAGGCTATTGAATGAATGTTAACGACACTGAGTTTAGGCTACACAGATAATAGGTTATTATTATAAAAAGCCTACTTACGACCTATACTAACATACGCATGCCCAATATTTAGTTATATGTCTAAAACTAATTATAAAAAACTTCAATCATTCCGAAACAAATGACTTAGAATTTCTGGAAATGATGCATATTACACTAAAGTTAAAATTAAGCATAAAGAATTATGTATATCTTATATTAGTGTATTCAGCAACAACATAAAGTGTAAATACAGTAAAAACCCACTTAAGAAAAATATTTGGAACAACATAAAAAATAATACAAAGCGGTATCTACATAAAAGAAAAAAACATTTATTATTTTAGGATACAAATTTCTTTTATTTTATTGTCATTGTTTATATATATGTATATAAGTTATTAATAATGTATATTTACAGTTTTTGTTTATTTTATTATTAATAATTTTATTTTATTTTTCTCTCTGTTGAAAGTTATTTGTATATATTTTTTCTTTCATTGTATATTACGATTCTGTACATTTAAATTTGTCCAATTGTTTTTATTTAAGACTGGTCTATTTGGTAATGCATGCATTTTTTGTGAATTGTAGCAAATTATAAACTAAATAAATATTTAAGAAAAGGGCTTCGACTAACTTTTAAACTAAACTGTTTCTATTTATAAATAATGTTTTATATATTTTTATTTGATGGTGTTTTTTTTTTAAATATTTTTATTTTGAAGAGAAAAGATTTGTCCTGGCCGGGATTCGAATCCGGGTCTTCCGCAACTCTAGCGCGGTGCTCTACCAACTGTTTATAGTTTAGAAGCTGAGGAACACTAAGTACTTAAAATGTTCGCGTACAAAAGATGTGTATTTAATTGCAAAAAAAATATATATATAGAGAAGAAAATGTTCTTGGTGGAGATAAAAAAATTATTTCTTAAATAGTAAAAGTATTTACCAGAAACCGAAGTTTCGATCCACGTTGAAGGACTTATTCAGGGCTGAATAAACAATATTAAAAATATTAGCTGGCATAACAACCGACTCAAGATTAGGGGTTCTTAGAGGGAGTAAAAAAAAATAAAAAATACGTGATTGTGCTGTCCTTCGGAAGTTACGTACAATGGGGATTACAAGCATGTGCGTTATCATTTAATCGTTTCGGAGACCTATTCTAATTACACCTGGAATAGACAAACTTTAGGATTCTTACTGTTGTATCTGTGGATTAGCCATAGCAGCATAGAGTGACGTTACACGAATACAACTTTAAACAATTTAAAACTAAATCAATAAGATATAAGTTAATAAAAATAATGATAAAAACAAGATGTAGATAAAATAACTAGAACATTCTTAAAATTAGTTAAAATAAACTAAGTTATGGATACAAATAACTTGGAAATATAAATAATAAAAATGCACTGTACATAAGTTTTACTTTGAATTGTTGAGATTCAGTCGTATATTCGTTAATTTTCCTTTTGGAGACTTTTCGATACGTTATTGTTCTTATAATCGTGCCAAAACAGTGAAAAATATAGGTTTTTAGTAAATTATGTTAATTCAAAATGTTAACTACAAGATATAGATAAATATCATAAATATAATTCTCTTTTAGCTAGAACATCAAATATTAAAAAAAAATTGAAAATAAAACCTTTTTACCTCGTATCGATCTTTTTTGTACGAATGCATAGAATTTCTGGGCCACTTTTCACTCATGTACTTTAGGAAAAAAAAATCCAAACCTTTAGAGTGGATGGAAAACTCTGGTGGCAGTGGCCTCAACTAAAAGCTTGAAACCTGGAAACTGTCATTGAGGGAAGAAGCCCCAGAGGGTTTGGGAAGGGAGAGTAGGCACTTTGTCTCCAGGATCTCCCTAACTGAGATTGAAGGGACTTGGCGGAGCTTCGATGGCCTTAGCACCTAGCTCCTGGAAACCATCCAGAATAGTCTTGAGTATAAAAAATTTAATAATTGATTAGTAATAATATTCTAGAGTCAATGAACATTTTTTTATTTATTCTTTAATTTTCATTTGCACTTGCGCAAAAGCGCATCCAGCAAATATATACCCAAGTGATTCTTTTTATCTTTGCTTTGCTACTGTAACATCAAGTTTTGGAGGTCTCTTGGCCATTGTCTTTTTAATCTATTCCTATCATGATCGGGTAGCAGGGAGTAAGAAACAGAAAGAACAAGAGGATTCTTGTGATGTGTTTAACAGTAAAATGTTGTTTGCGATGAATATAAGATTATACAATTGGATTGTTCCGTTGTATGATTCGAAATAAACCAAGGGTCGTTTACGGTTCTTCAAAGAATTTCGAATTGTGTTGTTTGTTTGTTTATTTAACGTCACTTTATGCTGCTATGGCTAATCGGACGATGCTACAGTGTGAGCCCTAAATTTTGCCTATCCAGGTTTAATTAGGATAGAGATTTTTAACGAGTACCTGACATCCTACAGGCTCGGGACCCCCGTTTAACGTCCCTTCCGAAGGACGGCGTAACTAAGGATTTTTACTCCCTTAAAAAATCCTAGGGCCACCTGCCGGGCTACGAACCCGCGATCTTGGGCTTAGTAGTTTGTTACGCTAACCACTAGACCACAGGTGACCGTGGATTGTGTTGTTTAATTCTGGTGTATCTGGTGTAATACTTCTGCCCAGAATTAAAATTAGGTTATAATTTATCAGAATATATGAGTAATGATTCTTAGAGTTTTTAGAGTAGCCCAATAAGTTAGTTCTGTGTTAATAAGTTCTAGATCCCTAGTTGGATGTGTACTTCCATCTGTGGTAAATAAAGTATTTATTCTGTGTGATCAATAGAACCTTCTGTGGGCTCACCCAGTCTTTATAAAGTGGGACTTGAGGTAAATCTTGGCAGTTAAGTGTGATCTTGGCATGTGGTGACCCCTCCTCTAACCAAACCAAATCCCCAATCCTCCCACATACTCCTCGGCTCACCCTTCAAACGCTCCCCAGTCGGAACAGCTTTTATTAACTTTTTAGAAATTTGTTCACTACAAAGAGGGCTTAGTTATTGCTGGGGCAACTTAACAAGCCTACATTAATCTTGGTAACGCTATCACTTCAATAATATTCACCGGCTATACGCTTCCCAATACTGCCTTTTGTAATCTCCTAAATCATCAATTGGCCTGATCCTTTTTTGGACCTACACCTTACTTTATAAGATTATTTTTAGTTTTATAAGTTTATAAAAAATATTTATACATTGAAATTGTTTAAACGAAGAAATATGTTACAATGTCAAGTCATTGCCGAAGAACTAAACGGTCGGATAACGCAATTGTCTTGGAGGATCCCAAAGCTCTGCTAAGCTCCTCCTGACCCTGATAAAATTAGGAAGGGGTTGGTTCAGGCTGTACCATGGTTCTCCGTCGACTTGAACAATACCACCCGGGTACTAAGACGGTGGAGGAACGCCTATTGTGGTTTCTGAGGTACTCAGATATTTAATGAATGTACCACTTGAATCGGTCAATATATTGTTCTAAATCCAACGAGCAATTCTATTTAATAATGATTGCTTATTTATTTAATATTGTTCCATTATTTATAAGTTCATTCATGATTATTCGATTCAACCAACGAATGATAATCAAATAGATGTTTGAGTGGAAAATAGTTGAATGGATAATTCTAATGATGGATTGAATTGGTGAGGGAGTGCAGTCCAAGATAACACAAAAAAAGTGAAACATATTTTTTAATTGTGCCAACGTTTCGGGCTACGATGTACTACGACGATGCGTACCAGTTCAGTTGACAGTTGTGAGTTTTACGAGTCACCACAGAACAGGCACTCACATTCGCCCTGAAGATGGAATCATCATGTTCATAATGGTCTATCATTAATCGAATGATAACCTCGCGAATATCATTTTTTCTTTCTCATTTTCGTCTCTATTTCCTCATCATTTCTGAGGCCTTTTGCTTCATTTCATTCGACCCTTCCGTTCTTCTTTGTTTTCAACAAGAAGCTTGATTTATTTTAATTTTTTTCCGCATTGTTCTCTACCTAAGCTGTCTTTGCATGTTATTTTTAATTTTTGTTTTTTCCTCTCATTTGTTTTGCAAATCCTCCTACGCTTTGTATTCATGGATTTTGTCGATAACTTTCATGTTTTGCCTCCCTTGTTCCATTATTACCATATGCTCTAGAAGTCTTTCATCTCCCTGTTGATTTCCTGGTTGGGTCATATATCCTTTATTTATAATTATTTTATATTACAATTGAACCTGCATAGTAATATCGCATACAGCAGATAGTATACTATTGATGTTTCTCCTCGAAAATGTTTTTGAACTGATTAATGGTTTCTGAGCTGGTCTATAGCCCATTGTCATTTCAAGCTTCTTAAAGGAAGTGCGGGTAAGAAAGAGGAAGAAATAGGAAGAACAAGAGGATTATGGTGATGTTTTGAAGAGTAAAATATTGTGTATTTGTTGTGAATTTATGATTTCACAGTTGGGTTGTTCCATTCAATGTGTTGAATATGATTCAAAATAAAGCAAGGATCATTTACGAGTTTTCTTTGAGTTTTGAATTGAGTTGTTTATTTCTTTTGTATAAGGACTTGTTTTGCTGAACTATGTTCTCCTCCACATGTCCTAATAGGTTATAATATAATATTGTAGATTAGTCGTGTAGTTAACCTGTGCCACTACAACCCAAGATCTACTATGGGATTCAGTAAATGGTAGAGACTATACTGTTTCATGGAAAACGGTTCTTAGCTTATGTCTTTTGTTCCGAAATTTTTAAAATATATAATTAAAGCTTAAATGCATTCTTATAATATAAATCCATTAATGGCCCTTATTGTTTCCGTCACCTTTAGAAAGCGTTTAAATGGATTCTTAGGAGAATCCACGGGCCCAAAGTAACACCAGAAGTATACCGGCTTAAATCTAACAAAGAAATTTATTATGAACTACGTGACTTGGAAACAGAAATTTTATGGACACATGATGAGGAAGAACGAGGAGAGACTAAACAAACAAAAATTCACCCAAATTATATTCAAACAGAAATAATAAAACAAGAAATACATAGATGTATGTATTAGAACAGAAATAAATGTAAACGAAGGTCTATAATTAATGATTTAAGGCGACTTAACCGTTAGTTAATTAACTCCTGTTTAAGCGAAACGTCCCGGCTGATTATCCGAACGTTGACAGTGAGGAGATGCCAAGACTATTCTCGTGCAGCTTACATTCTAGAAAAGGCTCCTTCTGAGTTATGTACCAAGAAACAACATATATATATATATATATATATATATATATATATATATATATATATATATATATATATCATGGATATATTTATAATAAATATATCTTGCACGTATTTTAATCCTGTATTTCTATCTTATGATTTAATGTTTTATAAATAACAATATTCGTTTGTGTTTTTCATGGAAGTTTAGCAGAGCACTCCGACAGGCTCTCTTGAATCAGTTCAAGCTCCCCAGAATCCGAATGCTTGGTTGCCACTTCGGAGTAGGTGGATTGCCTACTACATCCCAAATCTCAGCTGACTACCAGAAGATCTATTGACGAGAAGAATAATAGATTATGTAACATCACTTAAAAATTCCACACCCTGGCTAGATGGAATTCGAAAGGACCTCAAAAATGCAAAGGTTAGACCAGCCGACATTTTAGAAATAGACACCTTCAGGCACAAAGTAGACAAATGGAAAGTTGTATCAGAGCAACCAAAACAAAAACAGTACAGACCGGAAGAGCGTAAACATTTTCGGAAATAATTAAAGCCTATTGGAAGAACAAGAAGAACCCAAAGAAAAATTGATCGAGTTACTTGCTTAAGGTCTTCCGTTTCTGGGGAGAGTTCGCCAATAATAATAATAAATATATATTTTATATAAAAGAGTTTTTAGTTATTGCCGTATATTACATTTAAGTGCTGGTTAGATGTTGACAAATAACAGAACTGACATTCTAGATCAGCCTTTGTCCTGTTTTTTATTAGTTTTACATCAAAATGTAATTAATTTTCCACAGTTCACTTCCATGTAGAATATTCGAAACGATTATAATTAATTTCGAGTCGAGATATCCTCTAATCAGTCTCTAGAAGTGGACAGTCTGAATATTTTAAGAGCCTAACAACATATCTGTACCTCAGAGGTAAACTATCGTAACTGACATTTTTCCAACTTTGCAGGAGAGCAGTTTTAATGTTAAATTTTCCTTTTTATTGTTTTTCACGGTTTTCAATGATAATTAGGGGTCAGCATTGATCTTGATCTTGATGAACTACAATAAAAAGTAAAATTTAACATTAAAACTGCTCTCCAGTAAAGTTTGAAAAATGTCAGTTACGATAGTTTACCTCTGAGGTACAGATATTATGTATCATGTCAGATTAAAAGTTAAATTAAGCTTCCAGAAAAAAAAAAAATTAACGCTATGGCTGAAATGCAGGGCATTGAAAATTGTATCGCAGTTGTACTTATAAAGTGACAACTCAAAAATTGGTGTTTGTTTGGTCATTTCGGTGTGTGACTTCTGACTTTGAAATATCTCTTTAAAATTTTATCAAAACTATAACCACATAGCTTCAGAGCTTGTTTGCCTGAAGGCACTTGTGTCACTTTTAGTGACTTAATGCTATTCCAAGCTCACTAATAGTTTTTCCCGTTTTTTCTGAAAATGTAGATATTTGGCTTACTATCACTTTAGAACTACTAGTGCGTGTGATATGTCTTTTGGAAATCGATTGAGTATTTTGATGTGTAGCCCCAGTGTAGCCCCAATCTCTTCTCCTGGGCTTCGAATAGGTCTTATAATAGCCATGTAAGTGAATTTTTTTTTTGGAGCTTAGAGCGTTTGTCTAGTAGGTGTTTAAGTAGCTTGAAACGGCCGATTCCATGTGACCCTCGTTATGATATTCCTTATGGCTTATATCAGCAATAATTCATTAACATATATTTTTATTTTTTATTTAGTCGTATAATTATATTATAAATATATTGAATAAAATAGCAAATATATTGGAAACGCTCGTTGTTTTATAACCGATGCGACCCATTGCAGTGTTATTTTGATCATTCTTTTTATAATATATCCGGACCCCAGGAGCACAGATCCCTTCCTCGAGCCGAGTGCCTTGTAAATCGGAGAGGGTCCGAATAAATTATCTCTATTTCCGTCGAGGAGCCGTTCCCTATGTGTGTGTGAGAGAGAGCTCTAGTCAGCGTATAAATCTCAGTCGAGTCAAGTCAGTGAGTCACTAGAGTACCCGTCAGACCGTGAGTTAGAGGCGGCCGTCGTGCCAACTGTAGTCCGGGGGTCCTCAGCAGTGAGCAAGATCTAAGAGGAGTCATCTCAGGATGGGAGGGATAACACGCGGAAGAATTCAGAAGAAAGTAAAATAATAATGAAAAAAATCAACAGCTGCAGTAATAATATAATAATAATAATAATAGGTAATAGTAGGTAATCATACTTACTCTTCTAGATGGGCGTGAACTGTTGGAGCTAACTTTGAAGGATGAAAAACATATCGAGGTATTCGAAAATAAGGCATTACAAAAAAATCCGGTTCGATAAAGGACAAATTCAAGTTAGGACTGGAGAATTCAAGTTACATCTTGCGAATTGCGGAGCATCCATCCTTCTAATACAACGAAAGTGATACCGTCGCTAAGATCGAGATATGCTTTCAAATATTTTAGGCTTGGTTAGGAACAAGCTTAAAAAAAATTTCTGAGCCGAATGGTAAAGGTCCGAGGCGTAGAAGGGAGAATTACGTTAAGGTTAATCTAAAGAGTCTGATTTCAAGAGGTAATACATAGAAGGAAATTGTGATTGGTGGTATCTATGTCTGTATATCTATGTATGTAATAGATTTGAAATACCATAAATAATATTGATCACTAAATAATAATATCCATTTTTATTTTGTGGATATTAATAATAATAATAATGTCTTTATTTATTCTGGGACAAGTCCCTATAGAATAAAAATACAGGCATTGTAAGCTATTATGTCTTAGAGTGTAAAATAATTACATTTAATTAATTATTACAAGTAATAATTGAGATAATAATTGATATATTTCAATAAATGAGAAAGGATAAAAAAAAAAATGTGATTTACCTACAATAACAGTATTTTAAGAACAGATTAGAAGAAGAGAAAGAAAAAAAAATTAAAATAAATTAACAATAATTATATAAGAGAAACAATTTATGGTCACATATATATCAAATTTTTGCCGAGAAAAAAAAAATGAAGAAAAATTAAACAATATTATCAGAGATTTGCATATCATCCCTTTTTGTCTTTTTTAATATCTATCTATATGACATTAATAATACATATGTACGTGGTTTAAATTTCACAAACTCTTATATATGAATAGATAATAACACATACAAATGTACATCATAAAACATCATCCATTTATCGAATAAAGAGAACATTAAGTCAAACCTGATCCCCTACTATTTTCGATTTTTCGGGAATTGTAGGGATAATAGGTGCTGGAATATACGGAATTTGAAGGTTGGAAGATTATTGGAACGACGAATGGAAGAAGGGAGGAGGATCGGATAAGGAAAGCTCTGTCAAAAGCGGGAAATATTACGTCTATATTTAAATATTAACTGGTTAAGTATATATGTTTTAAAGTGAAACTTTTATTATTTCGCCCCAAAATTTTTCGTTTATCTATCGCATGTCGTTATTACAGCTGGAGAAGGGGTAAAGTGAAAGGCGCATGACAGAGCAGCCTAGGCCAATATGGCGGCGCCCAGTCAGCTCACCCTGTAGCATTTATATTCTCTCTTATTCCTGCAAGTGTTGTGTGTTTTGATCTGTGTATTAATGTAAATGCTTTTATTTACTGGATAATGATAAACTGCGAGACTCGAGGCGAAGATGAAGTTATTGATAGAATAATTTAAGTTGACAACGATTCAATGATTTAAATAAAAATTGCTCTTACATTTTAATATGCGTTTATCATCTAAATGATTGTATTAATTATGTATTCCGTACTTTAATACGCAAATTGAAATTAACTTTTGTAATTGAATATTTTGTCTACTATTGATTTCCCATTATCATTCCTATTTTTCAATAATTAAGTTAAGATTAAAAACACAATTTTAATACCCTAAATCGAATTGTTTAGTTAAATGCCTACAAACTGAAAAAAGGTTTCACTTACATCGGGGTTTCATAAAACCACACATTCTTTTTTAAATTAACACAGATCTTAGGCACTAAAGGGTTGGTAATTGCGTCGAGTTCTTATGATGAAGATTTTGGGTTCGTATTCGGTCCCTGCTGTCGCCAGATTGTTTACAGCAATTTAATCTTTTAACATCTTTATGTCAACTCTGAGGGATCTTCTGGGGCACATCCAGGCACTGTAAAGGTGTTACTCTTGAAGAAAACCTTTTGATTGAGAGTGATAAAGAAACAGGCAACCTCCCTGCAAAACCGTTGGGTTAGAAACGGTCCAGTCTTTACCCCTTTACCCTGTTCTAGCAGTACATCTTTTTAAAAACACAAATTGTACCTAATTATTATTTATGGAATTATATGCTCTGAATTCAGGCTTAAAAATACATCTAAGAGATATATGATATATTAAATACCAAATATTTATTTAAGAAATACTATTATACCTTACTGTGATCAAATAGTAGGGTGAAATTGTCATTTAAAACTCCCGGGCAACAGGTAATCTTTTTTTCTCCTAGGTTGGTAGGACTGTCTATAACATTTGCCAAGCGTCTGTTTGTCAAAAGGTTTGATTATCTCCGAGTTACACGCTTTTGTAAACAACCAAAAGTGAAATGGTCGATTTTTACAACGGGTGATTTTGTTGAAGTGGCGTCAAATTTGGTTTGTGGAACAAAAAAAAAAGTCGAATATATAAATCGAACAACTTTTGAGTTAAACACAGTTCTGATTGATGCATCCGGAAACGAACCGTCGGCATCTCTAAGCATTATATTATTATTTTTAGAATATTATTATTATATTATTAATATTATTATATTATTATTATTAGCAGCTCTGTATAGAATATTATTTCTGGTGGTATTGTGAGTGATATTCCACCTTGCTATTTAAATAAATCATTGTCATATTTGACATTACATGCAAGACAGTTTGACCTATTAATCAATAAATCCTTGCAACATTTAAGCAATGGAATAATAAATTAATTAAATGTAACATGATTTTAGCCCTTAACAAGCACTAACATAATTAAAATTACTGCAACGAGTACATGTGACTTGTTTTTACAATAGATTAATAAATGTTTGCGAATTAGTTCGTGTGAGGTTACTGCAATTAATGCAAAGAGCCGATTTGTTCCATCGATTAAATCCATCGCTTCTCCGTGTTCTCTTCCATTCTAACTAATTATTCATTGTAAAGCTTTGTAACTATTACCTGTAAGCGTCGATTTGTGTTCTAGCTATCTAGAGCCTTCTATTGAAAATTTAAACTCGTTTAATATTCAGGGATTTCAGTCAACGTTGCGATGAATTGTTAAAACGTAGTGATTTTCAAAAAAAAAAAAAAAGAGTGAAATTGACCCTTCGACTGAATCGGTAATGGTTCCTCAACGAGCCGTCTACGTTGTGACGTCACGAAGCTACGTGATGTTGATATTAGCCGTTAATTAGGCCGAAAGGTATGATGAGGAAGAAATTCGAGATAGTGTAATCGATATTAATTAATTAACATGTCAAGTTTACTAAAATCCGGTAGAAACAATATTTAGCAAAGACCTTTGTAAATAAGGAAATATTCTATGTAGATTTTTTTATACAACTATTGAATTATCAAACAATGATCGAAATACAATATTAATTAACAGGGTAAGCAAGTTGCAAGCTCCTAGTTTAGTTTCGTTATCGCTGTTATGGCAGCTCTGCTTTCTATTTGCACCAAAGAAGAGCAACGATCAGTAATCCGTTTTTTGTGGTCGGAAGGCGTATCAGGGGCCGAAATTCATAGAACACTTTCTTTCGTTACAGCACAGGAACAGTTTTGCCACAACGGAGTGTCTACGAATGGATTGAAATATTCAAAAATGGCCGCACATGTGTTACGCTTTATGAAGGAGCGGCAGTTTACCGCCACAAAAGAGAAGAAAACATTAATCGTTCAGGTGAAATGGTCCTCATGAAGCTTGTACAACGATGGACCAAGTCTGTTGAAAAGCAAGGGAGCTATGTCGAAAAATGATGTACCTGTGTTTCCTATTTGATTGCCATAAAATTTTGTAACTATATTGCGAATAATAATTGACTTACCCTCGTATTTTTTGTATTTACCTGTACCACTACAACCCGTGAACGGTTCTGGGGTTCAGTAGATGGTAGAAACTGTACTGTTTCATGGACAACGGATCTGCAAGGAGGTGACTTGTCCTAGGTCACGCTCAACCGCCAGATATTTCCCCCTTATTTTGGGTACCCTATTTTTACAGAGGCTGGGTGAGCCCCAGGAGGGTCCTAGATCCTATATGATCTCTGGCTGCAAAAAGACTAAAGTCTTGCCCGCAGCGGGATTTCCAGCATGGTAACTCAGTGCTCTACCATTGAGCCTCTGCGTTCGAATTATTACAAAATTAAATATATATCACTATTATATAATACAATTTTATTGATGCAATATTTTATCTGCGTTGCCTAGCGACTGATCCAGGAACTTGTTTTCTTTAGTCTTTTGTCGTCTTCGATTAGTTTAATTATAAATATTTTTAGAAGAGGTAAATCTGAAAGCCTGCCTGAAACCATGTGGTCGGGTTGCTCTCAGGCAATCTTTTCTGAGAGAAATGCTGAAAACATGTTTGTGTCCCCTTAGTTACTGCCCACTTAGCTACTTACAATGTTTAAACAGTGATTTACTATTTAACTAATTTCTTGTCTTTTATATCTTTTTTATTTTGGTATACATATTGATAGAGTAGAATTTGAAAGTGACAATCTTAATTCAAGATTAAGGATATAATTCCTAAAAAAAAATATGCAAATCGCATTATTTATTGATCCCATCGAAAGACTGATTCAGTGAAATCAAGTCAGCATAACGATCTTTATTATTTTGAAGTGTACAGATTCCTGCAGTTGTGTCCTTGGACTGTCCTTTTAAAATATGGTCTTTTATTTTCAACAGAATTATTGCCATAAACATTTTCATTATGCTCATTGAGTTTAATCACGTTTTCGTTTGATTAGTTTCGCCTGGCTCACGTGCTCCTAGACTTAAAAAAATTGGGGATAGAATAACTTTTTTTTAATTAAAAAAGAAATAGTCACCTTAGTTACTGTGGCAGTAACTAAAATGACATTTTTTTCTAAATGACCCCTATTCTTTTGGGTTCCATTGTTGTAAACTGTACATAAAACAAACTTTGTTCTCATCGAATCTGAGTGAACTCGTACTCTCAGAAGCATTAGATTGACTGGAATGATTATTTCAAATGGATTCATCGAGGTGTGTTAGTGTAAAGGAATGGAGTAGCCATCTTTGAGGTGGCCACAGCAGCGCTGTTAAGTAAAGCAATGCATTAAAGACACGGCTCTTAAAGCCACTTATCTCCAGTAGCCCATAACAGTGCTGCACTCTGTCCGCCGACTGCCGCATAAGCGCTTTTATCGCCTTCTTTATGCCTCCAACCGTTGCGTAGTAAAGTGATCCAGGATGGGTAATAAAGGGGAATATTGTAATTCCTTCTTATTTTCGGGAAGGGATGGGCAGTAAGTTTGCGCATGCGTAAGCAAAAGTGATGGTATGTCGGCAATAGAACATCTGTTGGATACAAATGTGATTTCAAAATTTCTAGAATAATTTCAGGGTAGCTCTATCAAAATATGGAGGTACTTACTGTAGCACAATTGTTTGTTTTTTCATTTAATGTCACTTTATGCAAGTATGGCTAATCAATGTGGGAGCTCTAATTTTTGCCTTTACAGGCTTAATTAATTTAATAATTTCCAGGTTTAATTTAAAGAGTACCAGACTGTATCGTATAGGCTGAGGACTTCCTTTTAACGCCCCTTCCGAAGGACTGCATAATCAATGATTTTTTTCCATTTAAAAAGTCCTAGGGCCACCTGCCAGAGTACGAACCCGGGATCTTGGGCTTAGGAGTTTGTTAGTGTTTCACAATTAAATGTACAGTTTATATGTATTATACTGTTGGGTAGACACGTGTACCTCCCTACTATTAATCAAATAATAATCAGGACCGACCTTAGGAATGTGTCTATTGAAATACATTATTTACGTACCTCATTCATACAAGGAATACAAAAAAAAAACGTCGCGGGATCGCAGCCCTGCAGTTGGACCCAGGATATTTTTAAAGAGTTAAAGAAATCCTTGGTTATATCGTCCTTCGGAAGGGTTGTAAAATGATTGTCCCCAGTCACCCGAACTCTTTTGCACTTTTTGGATGGGAGTAGCATGTAGTTTTCAGTTATCAACTATTCCAGTTATTTAAAAATTCAATATTTTCTTAATCACTAAACAATAATCAAACTGTTAAATATATAAATAATTGATATTTATAAGTAATAAATCTCTGGCATGACTTTGAAGTTAAACACCACAACCACACTCAACTAGATGTAGCACCAAACGAAATACACTTTCTATGGCTATTTTTTTTTAAGTTACAAAGATACGACTTATTTTCGACATTCCTATACTGCTTGTAATTAGACTGAATGTTTTCATTAAATTAATAAATACCCTTAAGGAATAAAACTGAGGGAAATACTAATTATAAATTATTTTTATGGAACGTAATGTCATTACAGCCGGATACACCATTAATCTGCTATTTTTGTTGGCGCGGCTAAAAAAGTTTAACATGGGACCCTGTGACACTTGCCAGTTGTTAACTGACACTGATGGCGATGTGGGCTGAAAAAATATAAAATCCCCCGGCCACTGAAGTTTGATATTTCAGTTTCCATTTCATCAGTTCGTTAGAAAAAAATACACTCTTTCCCTCTCCCCCACTCACTCTCTCTCTCTCTCTCTCTCTCCTCAACAACACACACACTCTCTCCCCCCACCCCCCCCCCCCCCCTCTCTCCTCTCTCTCTGCTCCTCTCTCCTCTCTCTCTCTCTCTCTCTCTCTCCTCCTCTCTCTGCTTCTCTCTCTCTCTCTCTCTCTCTCTCTCTCACTCTCTCTCTCTCTCTCTCTCTCTCTCTCTCTCTCTCTCTCTCTCTCTCTCTCTCTCTCTCCTCTCTCTCTCTCCTCTCTCTCTCTTCTCTCTCTCTCTTCTCTCTCTCTCTCTCTCTCTCTCTCTCTCTCTCTCCTCACCACACTCCCTAGCAAGTTCGCCCGGAGGCTTTCTTTCCTTTCCTAACGTCGTATCTCCACTACTGTTTTCAACCAGCGCCGCCCAGCGCGTCAAGGACACCTTCTCCTTCATATTTAATAATTTCACGAGTACTTCAGCGGCTATGATTTTTTTTTTCCAGCAATGCCTTATAATTACGGAAATTTCGTAGGATGCTGTCATTTTTCTTCTTTGAAACAAATATTTAAAATGAGGCTTTATTTGAAGAAGGGAATGTGATTAACGGGCTTTGAGAATGTTCTGAAGGGATTTAAAGTTCTTTGATCATAGATATTAGAAACAACAACAACCTTGCTATTGACAATTTAAATAAATACAATGATTTCCTATGTTTTAATGAATATATCAATAAAATTAAAAAAAAAAACTATACACGATAAAAGATGCTCTGGTTTCAATACAAAGCTATCTGTACTGTTAGATTCCATCTTTGTGTATTGTGTGTTCTATTTGTGCTGTTAGATATAATTTTGTATTGTTTGTGTTACAAGTTATTTGTTTCGATTATCGTAGCTAAACCTTTGTCCCTTATAGAACATTTAACCCCACGATTGGTAGTTAGGTTAAGAACGTACTTAGCAAACAATATACGGTTAAAACCTCTCTAGTTACTAGAGCCTTGATTATCTTACTGTTTATAGAGTTTATTTCAACGACCTTTTTTTCCCAAGGATATCGTGGGAATAATTTTGTCAGCCTAACTGTTACGTGACTGAATTTCCTTTAAGATTGATCAAGTTCTTTATCATTGATAATTATTTCGGCATTAATTTTATTCAAACCCTAATAAGAATTTGAGAGTAGAAATAGAACTTCGTCATTTCTTAATTAAATTCCCATTCAATTGTTATGTATATATATATATATATATATATATATATCCATTAAACATTAAAATCCATGACCAACGAGAGCTGGTCAAGATACAATCTGTATCAATATGTAACAAGATTTTATAGGAAACAATGAAATAAATAACTTGGGCTACTATGACCCTCGACTGGTCTTGGGTTCAGTATATGGTAGAGACTGTACTGTTTGTAGGAGAACGGCAGGGTGTACTATAATTGTACATAATTATAATATAGCAGACCTGAATGTTGGTGACGCAAAGAAAATCGCACAGTAATAGTTTACTCGATTCAATCTTGACTTCCTCTTCATGGCAGCTAGTCTCAAGTATAAAAAAAAAAATTCTGTCCCACTACATCCCTTGCAGGATCTTGGATTCAGCACATGGTAGAGACTGTACTGTGTTTATGACAACGATTGCGCAGGGAGGTGGTTTGTCCGATTATACGCCCAACTGCAGATCCTACAGGGTGGTATACAGATAATATAATTTATCGATCACAGATGGATTTTATGTCAGTGTTTTCTGCACAGCGACTCTGCTCTCTCATATGCAGAGCTTCACAGTACCCGTTTGTACCAAAGTGGAAACTTATAATTTGTTTTAATGATGTATTGGGGGTGCAGTCAAAGATAACTCAAAAATTAGTAAGACATATTTTTTAATTGTGCCAACGTTTCGGCCTATGATAAAGATCATCTTCAGGGCGAATGTGTGTGTGCCTGTTCTGTGGTGATTCGTCACACTCACAACTCAGATATAATTTTTTTAATTTATTTTTTTCTGCCGGATATTTTTTTACTTATCTGTTGATATATTTCAATATTTATTTCCGATTTCAATGCAAGGATTTTTCCTGAATTCCTGAATCTCTGCAGCTTTCCAATTTCCGTTTTTACATAGATACCTTTCGATATATTTCATGTAAACTTATATCACTAGTATTTCTAAAGTGGCGCAACTCATAAATCAGTGGGTTTTCGGTGGTGAGTTATGACCAAGAAAGAAATGGGTAAATATCTCTTTATCACTCATCAAACTGTAAAGACCTGGCTTCGGAGCTTGTCTGCCAGAAGGCACTTGTGTCCCTCTTAGGGTCCTAGTGCTATTCCAAGCTCACTAATAGTTTTATCCGTTTTTTTTTTTCTTAAATGTAGGTTTTGACTAATGCTACATTCGGTATACTAATCCGATATATTTAACATATCGATATTATTTTCGTTTCCCCTATCCTCGATAGACAGACTTGGAGAAGAAGATCGATACCCCGCAGAAGATGGGCCGGCACGCCATCCCTTAATATCCGTAATAGCCCATCACTCCCTCGCTCTAATATTTATTATCACTAATCGATAATCAATCATCTCCTTTATCTCCTTCGTCTTTGTTTGTTGCCTCGTATCCATCTTCTTTTCCATTCTGTTTTTTTATTTTTATAATGACCTCTTTGCCGATGTTTCTGTCTCCCGCGATTATTCCAGTCATTACTCTTGCCTTAGATTAGATTTACTAATAGGAATCTGTAAATCATAATTTGTTCTTGTTACAATTTCCTTAGTTACTGAGTCTTTTGGATTATATCTTTTTTTTCTTTTTTTTGTTCATTTAACGTCACTTTATGCTGTCTATGGCTAATCGGATGATATTACATCCGGAACACAAAATTTTTCCCATCCAGGTTTAAATAGGATAGGGACTTTTAACGATTATCCGGCATCGTACAGTCTCGGAACCCCCGTTTAACGCCCCTTCCGAAGGACGGCTTAAGCAAGAATTTTTACTCCCTTTAAAAAATCCCAGGACCACCTGCCGGCCTTCGAACCCGCGATCTTGGGCTATGAATAGATTTTTCTTTGAATAAGGAATTAGTTATTTATTTTAAATCTAATCAAGTTATATCTGTCTACTATATAAACGAGTTTTTATCTATCGCCTTTCAATATTTCATTTTTATATATTCAATAGGAGTTCAATAACAGGGAGATCAAAAATCATAACTCCTAGATTTCCAAAAATTGTTTTCGATATTTTTGTCAAGCAATGCTTAGAACCAGAAAAATTTCAACCGGATTCAAGAACCGGATGAGAAATAAGGCGGTGTGTATTAAAAAAAATTGCTTGATTAGACAATTTGATGAAAATCGATTCTCGAAATTTCGGAGTTATCAATAAAGCGGATAACTTTTCAAAAAAGGAAAATTAAAAAAACAGCAGGTGCAATAATATAAAGGTTCGTAAACAATTTAGTTTAACTGATAAAAACACATTTTATGAAAAAAAAAAAAAAAAAAACGAAAAAGCTGTATGAAAGAAAGTAATTGTTAAAGAATAGAATTTTCACTAAAACTCTTTTCTTCTTCATTCCAAATAACTTAGAACAAAATAATTAAAGAATTTATATTTCGTCAATGCATATTAAAGATAAAATTATATGTTTTCATGAATTGGTTGCAAATGTCACATTTGTATTCCTTTATTACCGAGTATTATTTTAATGTTGATTTGCAGCCTCGGTGAACAAATGGTTAAGTCGAACGTTCAAAATAAGTTTGTTATACTTAGGAAGGCGGAAGTGTGTTATACTCATTGTGAATAAGTTGCAAAGTCAGTTCTTGGTTTAAAATGGAATTATTTCTTACTTTCTAATTCCATTCCAAGCCAAAAAGAAAAAAAAAACTGCTATAAATGATACGATTTCACATACGACTTCTCTCAATTTAGTTTTGGGAAATAAACCTCTTTTTTGTTATATAACTAGTATATAACTAATCACTTATTCAATTAGGCTGCAGATATATTTATAGATTCTGTAATAGGTACTTAACAGTATTTAATGCTAAATTTTAATTTGTAGATTTTAATTTCACCAGGAATTTAATTTCATTCACTTTTTGATTGAATTTATCTGTACAAGGAAGCTAAGTGTTGTCGACATCAGAGATCGTAAATCTGTATTTACACCATGCAAATAATTATATTTATATATGAGTATTTATGCACTTAGGGAGCGGAGTGGATCTGTAGAGCACTGAGTTGCCATGACGGGTATCCTGGTTCAAATCCCACTGATGGCAAGACTTGGATTTAGTCTATAGTCCAAAATAAGAGTGAAAAATCTGCGGGTTGAGCGTGATTTAGGACACACCACCTCCCTGCAAAACCGTTGTCCTTGAAAAATTACACTCTCTACCATGTACTGAACCCGAGATAATTTCACTGGTTGTAGTGGTACATGTTTTTTTTTTTGTTTATATATCCACTTGAACTTACTGTAATAGAACCTCTTCAGAAATGAAAATAATGCTCATTCTCCGTTGTGAAGGCTATCGGAAAGCGATATCGAGGCCCTTGTTGGAACAGGTGTTTGCTGTCAGACTCTTTGAGAGCTGGTAAACTCTTGGGATCTGGATGATAGCATTGGGGTCTCGTACAGCTGTGCTCTGTCAGTATTTTTGTAACTTTACTGGTACAAGGGGAACAGTCGGGTACATTCAGATCAACTTATATCGAAACAACTCATTAGAATGAGAAAAAAATCTACTTTTGGTTCCCTCTAAAAAAATAAAATAATTAACCAAAACAAAAGTATATTGAAATCACATACTGTTGGGTAATCGATAGATACCAGACTCCTATACCATTTGTCGGCCTTAATGAATGGTAACAATAACCATATTAATAACGTTTTTTAAATTGATTTATATTAATTTAATTAAAAGTATATAAGGCAGCGGGATAGCTGAGATTGTAGAGCGCTAACATGTCTTGCTGTAGGATTCAAATCCATCTGAGGCTGATAACTTATTTAATGTGATACCATAGCCACGGATTGTCTCTGTGGTATCTGCAAACCCTCCTGGGGCTCAAATTGAATCTAATCCAATCTTGCGGTTGAGCTTGGTCTGGCACTAATGTTGTTCTAGAAACAGTACAGTCTCTACCAAGTACTGAACCCTAACTAAACAGGCCTAAGATGTATTTTCACCTTCACCTGGTGAGCCTATATCTAATTAGGGCTATCACATTGCTCCTTCAATAGAACAATGCCATAATTCAAATAATCTAATTTTACTACAGATCTATTTTAAAGTTCCATGTGAGTTTTAAACAAACAAGAATTTGGGTTTTGGCAAAGCATTCCCATTTTAATGTTATTATTGAAATTCTTTTATTAATCATTAACAATGTTTAAATGTCATTATTCCCATAAAACTTCAAGTTCATACGTCATAGATATGAAAATATGACATCATTAAAAAAAACAAAACAACATGTTGGAAATGAATATGTCGATGAGTTAAAATGGTTCAAGTAATAAAATATTTATGAAGGTTTGACTCAAAAAAGTCATTTTTTGAATTATGTCGTTTTTCTTTTGAACTAGTGAGTGATATTCTATCATACTACACAATGTACTACTATGTACAGACAATATTTTATAATAATAAAAAGGCTTAGCGAACACGAACCCTCTCGATGTCGATACGACCAATCTCTGCTTACAAACTTCTGTCCACGGTCCGCTAAAAAAAACCCCAAATTTGTCAGATCCTTCTTAATGCGATCTCCCCACCTACGTCTTGTTCTACCCTCAAATACTTACCAGTCGGTATAGTGTTTATTAACTTTTAAGGAATTCGTTCGTTACTTAGTCCGACAACTTTACAGGCCCAGCTCAATCCTCGTGATCAGTTGAACAACATTAATCCGGAGCGTACTTCGCAATCTCGCGTTGAGTAGTCTACTAAATTCTCTTGCGGCCTCATCCTTTTTCTGGACCGAATAATCTGCGCAACATCTTATTTTCGAATACCTTAAGACGTTGTTCATCCCTCAGCGTTAGCGGCGACGTTTCATTCCTTAAAGTAAAGTTGGAAGGATGATGGTTTTATAAAATAATAACAAGCGTTTCTTGCCTTTAATCGAACCTTTATTACCGTTCACATCATATTTTGTATTAATACAACTTCTTTCTAACTGTATACAGTTAGAATATTAACTTCCCTTACTTATATTTTCTATTTTCTTTTCATACTTTAGAGTTCATGTTTATTAACATTATTTTTATTTTTCAAATTTATCAATCTTTTCTTTCTACATAATCTCGTATTATTACATTTTACTTATGTAACCTCTTTCCGTTTACCTCCTTATTTTTCTTTCCCTTTATATTATGTTTACATTTTATTTTCTGTATTTTATATTCGTATTCTTTAATTATTATATCTGTCACTATTTTAATTTCTGTTCATCATCTATAATTTTATTATTATCTGTCACTATTTTAATTTTATTATATTCTGTAACCACTTTTATATTCGTTATCTTTAATTATCATATCTATTCACTATTTAATCATATCTAGTCACTATTTTAATTTCCACATTACTTATCAGCATATTCTTGTTACTGCAACGTTTTTTTATATGTTTTTCTGTTTGTTTCTCTCTTTTAGCCCTGAAGATGGCCTACATTGTAGGCCGAAACGTCGGCACACAATAAATAAGTTACACTTATTAAGGTGTTTTTATTGACTGCACCCCAACTATTTCTTCCTTACTTTATTACCTTCGTTTTTTCTATTTAACATAGAGACAAAAAAAAAAAAATAGAATCTCCTAATAAAAAAAGAATGATAATATTTTCATAAAGTTATTGTAACCTCCATCCTTAATAAATTTATTATAGTTGTGAATATTCCAGGTAATTCCCAGGTACTTGGGCGGCCATTTCCTCCCTCACTATCTCCATCCCCCATTCATGACAAAACAGACTCCACCAGGCACGAACTGCGGAGGGTAATGGAAATCATATTCGCAACTGAGTGAGATTAGTTATGAATACGTTATTACATAGTAATGCTGGCGCTAAGTGGAAGGGACCCGCGTGTCCTTGGTTACAACGGTTAGGCAGTGCATTAAACATCAGCCCGCCTCTCTATTGTTGCCGGTCCTCTTGCTAAATAATTCAACAAGTTCGACTTTTCCCTTCGGCCCTCTCTATGGTCCTTTCTAATTAAGCATTTATGAGGATATGAGTCGGTTCCCAAGGATTCAAAACAAGACCCCCAGGAATCAACTTAGGGGGAGGGGGGCTTGTCAATAATGGAAACCATTCAATTCCCGGAACAGTTTCAGCGCTTTTAGGAATTCCTCCTTCTTATTTTTTTTTTAGATAAAAATGATTGATTGACAAACAGAAAGTCTGTGTGGTATTATTTTTCAATACCACGAATTTCCAGAGCCTATACTTAGAACTCTTTAAAAAAAAACTGTGTATTTTTTTTATTTACATATTGAAATGTTTGTCTTAGATGACGATTTTTTTTCGAACACGACCACCAGGAGCGACATTTTTTTTTTAAATATTGTTCATTTTTAATACAAAACATGGTTACTATGGAAATCACCCGATTCGTAAGTGAATTCACATAAATACGTTCATTGCGCACCGGGTGCAGCTAACTCCTGGGAAATTTTTTATTGCGAGGAACGGATTGAACACCCGGTGTGCAAGGTAAGGTAAAATGTAAATACATCATTAAAAAATTTATGAATATTTATTTTAAAAAAATAGTTAGATAATATAAAATCGTTATTTTACTTTCAATGATAAAGAACATAATATAATGCAGAACATTTGTTAAAAGTATTATATAGTTTTAAAAAAATAAGATTTTAGATTTTTTGGTGCACAGTAAAACCATAAAGTGGTTCTATAAATGGGAAATCAGAATAAATGCCTCAAAATCGAGCCATGTAAGCTTCTCTCTACACAAAGCTTCGTGTACAGCAGTCAAAATTGATGACAAAGTACCTTCAAAAAACTATGTATGTTATCTCGAACTATAATACTTGGACAAAAGACTTACATGGAACATAAATATAAAATTAAAAAGACAAGAACTTACTAGACGGTACAAACAACTATCACATCTTCTGGACTACAGATCTTCACTTGACTTGAGGAACAAACGACTTATCTATAACAGTATACTAAAACCTATTTGGACATATGGAGCAGAACTTTGGGGTTCAGCAAAAAAAGTCCACATACACAAGATACAAACAACGCAATCCAATATTCTCAGAAAAATTATTAATGCACCATGGTATGTTTCGAATCACACTATACACAACGACATGAACGTTCCCACTATAAAATCATATATTCATAACAAATACATAACATTCCACTTATCGACACAATATCACCCAAACCCACTCGTTCTTCCGCTTTCCTACTCCCTGTTACCTGGACTTGATAAAAAAAGATTAAATAAAAATAAATTGGCTAAGAGACCTACTCAACAATTGATATACACCCACATATATATATATATTCCAAAATAACTGATAAGATCATGTAGAAAAGCGAAGAACGAATCAAATTTGCTGGATGCGGAATTGCGCAGGTGAAAATGAAAATTTAATAATAATAATATATTATTACTTCTCAAAACAAAAAGAATAATTTATAAATTAAATACGAGTATATTTTACAAACCGAAAAGTATGCGAAAAGTGAGCGAGATTTAGTGTTAAAAATAATTAATCCAGGTTTCTGTTTTTTTTAATTTTATGCTGCCATGGCTAATCGAGCGACAGTGAGAGTCCTAAATTTTGCCCATTATATTATAATATATTGCATAAAATTTTATATAAATATTTTATATTTAATATTAAATATATAATGATTTATTTATTTTTGTATCTACAAATTTCTCGCCACAGATATCGGTCCAGCCAGCCTCCTTCTCCAAGAACCCTCGTGCCATCCTCTCCTCCACATCCTACAACAATCTCTTCTTGGGTCGTCCACTTTTCCTCCTTCCCGTAGGGTGATAATCGGAGATTGTTTTTGCCCATCGTTCCTCTGCCGTTCTTTTTAAGTAGCCATACTATTTTAATCTCCTTGTTTCTGGATCTGTCAGTTGCAATATTGTGCTGATTAATTATGATAGGGATCTTTAATGAGTAATTGACACCGAAGAAGGTTGAAGAGCGCTAATTTCCGTTAAACAGTGATTTTTGCACTAAAAACCACTATAAACCGTGAACGGGTCTGGGGTTTAGTACATGGAAGAGACTGTACCGTTTCAAGGACAACCGTTGTGAAGGGAGGTGATTTGTCCAAGATAACGCTCAACCGCCAGATCCCCCCCCTTATTTTCGTTACCCACTTTGTAGAGGCTGGGTAAGCCCCAGGAGGGTCTAGATCCCATGTGATCCATCTCCAGCCGCTAACAGACTATTTTGTACTCTCTTTTATAAAAGGCCACCAGTTGAACTGTGAATAGAAGGTTAATTCATTATTCTAAGATGAAAAAATGTATTATTTTACAACTTTACAACAAAAAATTATTTTCCTCTCAATAGAATTTCAATAGAAGTTCAATAGTTTTTATAAGTTATTACCAGGCTTGTTATAAAGCCAAACTTACTCTTTGTGAGTACACTCTAAGAAAGAGTCCTTTATTAAAAGTTAGTAAAGGGGGGGGACGCAGTCTAAATTAAAAGCCTAAAAAGGGCCCTATCAGTTTTTCCCGTAACTAAAACTTAATATATTTTTAACTGTAATTTCTTATTCGGCCCAATTTTTTTTTTTTTTTTAGGCGTAGCGACAGAACCTTTTTTTTTGGTAGTTCTTAAAATTATGCCCAATAAATGTTCATACCATTAATGATTTATTATTAATAAAAAAAATTACAATGATGTATTTTGGACATTTATACAGAAAGGATGAATCCGATACTACTAATTTTTGCTTACAAGCTTCCATCCACGGACCAATAACTATACTACCAAATCCAAATCCACCAGATTTAAATATTAAATATGGAAAGCGGATAAATTACTAAACCAAACTAAATATAATAATATTTTTTAAGACTTTAGTAGAAAAGTTTCCCACGAAAAAGCCTCAAGTCTCGAAACTACAAAACGACAAGAAAATTACCTGTCAATATTTCGCCTTATAAGGACAGAAATAGAATAATAGTTTGCTATTAAATTAAAAAAACTTTTTTATCTTTGGTAGTACTCAAATCACAACTTCAACTAAGATGGTCACGTGGCCATCTTCTTTTCAGGCGCCTCGAAGGATTATCAAGAATGGAAGAAGAAGCTAGTTTTGAAACTAGAGGGTTTGAGTGGTAATGAAGTTTGTTATGAAAGGATAGATACCGGGTTCGGGCCAAATCAGCAACAAAAGGGACATTGCGGTTGTTATGGATGACTTTATTCTTAACAAAATAAGGAGTATTGAAGATTTTACGAAGGATTTTGGATTGTAGGGTTTGGATACGAGAGGAATTCGATGACTTAGTGGAGCCCCAATGGTCTACTCCTTAAGAAAAAAAAACTCAAGACACTAACTCTTCGAAAGTTGCATTTAGGATTTTTGGTTGCAATCTTCCCACCTACGCCACAGTCTACAATTGTGACGTTTCAGTAGATATGCATATATTGAAACCAGTATCTTATTGAAACAATAAGATCTCCAAAAATATAGAGAGGATGAGATAAGAATGGTGTCGCCATTTCAGAAAACCAGTTTAATTTTCAATTTCAATACTAATCGAAGTGGGTAAGTCTGGGGCACTTGTGTACTAAGTGAATAACAGAATTCCCTAAGAACGAGAAATTCACCAGGTAAGTAGATATACCTGATAATTTGATTGTTTAACATAGATACTTTTTTGAGGGATTATAGTTTATATTGTCGGTTCTAAAGTTTTAAAAGTCTCTGAGTACAGTTTTAAGAGTAATAATGGGATCTGTGTGTAGATTGGAGAGTGTTGGGTTGCTATACTGAATGGGATTTAGAAACCCTCTTGTGGCTCACTCAGTCTCTGTAAAGTTTTTACGCTAAATAGGGAGAAAAAACTTGGTTTTCGAGCGCGATCTCCAACTAATCATTTCCCTGCACAATCGTTGTATAAGCAGTACAGTCTCTCTCTCTCTCTTTTTTTTAGTAAGTTATTATTAATACAAACAATATAAATGTCAATAATTTAATACCATTTCAGGTAATTTCAAGGTAGTGTACAGGCCTTGGTAGTAGATGTATATATATAAGACAAACGTGGGCGAGGATTTATAGCTTTTGACAAGAGGCTGAAGACGAAGCGAGTGCATTATCAGATGGGAAGACAAGATACGGCCGTACTAACTCACTACAACTAACTCCTCACTAATTTAGTGACTCTTGGTGAGCCAATTCATTAGTCGCTTCACTAAGCTCCATCAGTGGCTCTACTTTAGAGTTTAAGTAGCTAGGTGTAGTTTAAGTGCTGTCATAGATAATAATGATAGCAATAAATTATATATTTTGCATCTTTTTAAAACTTATTTCTTATCTCAGATATTACTTCGAAAAAGCAGAGCATTGAGTTGCCATTCCGGAAATCCTGGTTCAAACTCCGCTGCAGGCAAGACTTTTATTTAGTCTGTTTGCAGTCGGAGATGGATAATTTGGGATCTAGGACCCTCCTGGGGCTCACTCAGCCTCTATAAAATGTAATAAAAATGAAGTATCCAATATAATGGAAAAAATTTAGCGGTTGAGCGTGATCTAGGACAAGTCAACTCCTTGCAGAACTGTTGTCAATGAAACAGTACAGTCCCTACCATGTACTGGACACCAGAAATAGATACCCGTTCACGGGTTGTAGTGGTATAGGTTTTTATGGGAGAATTAAAGGCTTGTATACTGATTACAAACAAAATGTTTACCGTCGACAATAAACTTTAATGAAAGCAGGTTGGTAAATCGAAATAAACCAAGATAAGATGAAGTATACGATTATTATTGTAAAACATACCTGTACCGTTGCAACCAATGAAGGGTCGCGGGTCTAATACATGGTAGAGACTGTACGAGATCATGTTCACCGTCTAGTTTTCCCCCAATTAAGGATATTCAGTTTATAGTGGCTGGATGAGCACCAGGAGGGTCTGCAGATCCTCGCGGGTTCATCCACGACTGTTAGGAGATTAAAAAATTGACCTGACACAGCTGGATTTGAACCCGTGATTTTCAGCACTGCAACTCAGAACTCTACACAGTGACCTGCCCAGCTTAATGTATGCTCCCTTAAGTAATTAATGTATACGATGTTTAAAAAATATTATAGTAAATATATAAATATTTCCATATCATTTAACTAATTAATCATTTATGACAAAATAGTAAATACGAATTGTTTTATTATTATTTTTTTTTTTTACAGGTGAGTCTTGTGGTTTGTTCCTATCTTAGAGGTATGTACACGAAGTGTTGAATGAACCCTTTTAAAGTAAGAGGATTATTTTATCTTTAATTTTTTTTTTTTTAAATTGAAGAACATAGGTTCAACATAAACTGTTGTTTATCTTATATTTCAATCAAAAATAATTATGTAGTATTCTTTTTTTTTTTTATATAATGATAATAATGTCTTTATTTATTCAGGAACAAGTCCCTTTAGAATAACAATACAGGGGTTTTAAGCTATTATGTCTTACAGTGTAAAATAATTACATTTAATTAATTATTACAAATAATTTAGTAAGTGAGAAAGAATATAAAAAAAAATAATAATTAAAAAAAAGCGAATTACCTCGAATAAAAATATTTTAAAAACAGATTAGAAGAAAAGAAAGAAAATAATAAAATATGTTAACAATAATTATATAAGAGAAATAATTTATAGTTACATATATAACACTATCTGTCATTTACATTTATTTCTTCTTCTTTAAAATTTATGCTAAGAAAAAAATACGTATTAAATTAATACATATGTACGTGGTTTAAATTCCATACACTCATCTACATACATAGTCACACACACACAAGTGTATATTACGTGTATATTAAGTGTATATACATCGCATGAAGAGAATTTTAACTCAAAACTGGTCCACTATTAGTTCATAATTTTTTGGAATTGTAAGGATATTAGGTCATGGAATATACGGGATTTGAAGGTTGGAAGATTATTGGAACGACGAATGGAAGAAGGTGTAGAGTTCCAAAGGGAGGAGGATCGGATAAGGAAAGCTCTGTCAAAAGCTGCTGTTCGGTGGGATGCTGTATATAGGTCTGAGAGAACGGGTGTTACGGGATAGGACTAATTTACGGGAGGAATACAAAATTTGATTGTTTTTTAATTCTATTTTATATATTTTATCTGCAAATCAATAGATAACTAATAGTACGAAAAGAAGACTATGTGTGGCTATGAGATGTAGAATTTAGGATACCTCAAACGTGATAATGCAGAGCATGCATTAGGTTGATGTCAATGACGTGATAGCACAGCTAAGGTTCAGATTGATTTCTAAAGTTATTGGACTTAGTAACGAACCAACTGTTTAAATGGCGCTGAGCTTGCCTGGAAACGTCCGCTGGGTTTGAAAAGTTCAAAAGAGTACTATGCTGGCGCCTTGGTGGTGGTGGGATGTTCCTCTAGATAGTATCTTGAGGTTGAAATGTGATTTTTTCGTTGTTTTTTTTTTCTTTGTTATTATTCTCGTTCTGTCCAGAATAGGCGAAAAATCAGTAGTAGAGCGCTTATGTTCCAATCCACTCGCTGGCAGACTTAATTAGTCTGTTGGCGGCCGGAGATGGATCTATTGGGATTTAGGACCATCCTAGGGCCACACAGTCTCTATAAAGGGAGAGAATCTTGCGATTGTGTGTGATCTAGGGCAGATCATCTCCCTGCTCAACCGTTGTCCAAGAAACAGTACAGTCTCTACCATGTACTGAACCTCAGACCCTCCCAGGGTTGTAGAGGTACATGTTTTTTTTGTTTCCGGTTTGTAGTTAACGCCTTAACAATTTTTTAAATATTTAGTTTAGTATTGATTGTTTTTATTCGTTTCTTTTCAATTCTTCCCTGTATTTTACTTTATTATTTATATATTTAAGTAGATTCAAGCAGATTAAGATGACAAATCGAGACTTGGTATAATCTTGATTCAGGAAGCAAATAATAAGTCCACTGAAGTAACATTATAACGGATTTGGAGGGGATTGGGTAAGTAATGCAAGGAAGGTTTAGGGCTTAGTCTAGGGAAGAACTACTGCTGCCTTATCTAGCATGCAGCCCTCGCATTTAGGCAGAATTTAAGTTGCCCTAAGCCCCGGGGGCTTACTCCCGAGGCAGGACATCTCGGCCACAATTAGGGCTCTGCCCTTATCCCCCGGTCCGGCGATAAGGGAGGGAGACTCTTAATTTCCGCTCTTTGAACCTCCCGGAGCAATCAAAGTCCTGTTGGGACTTCTTGCGAGCAAATAAATTCCTCCAGTACAAAGCCCTCGCCCCTTCGAAGGAGGGAGAAGACTTCATTTCGGTTGAGTTGTTTCATCAATTAGTGTAGCATCAAGTAGAGTCAATAAAAATTAGTAGGGGATTTATTGAATTTTATTCTTCTTTTTTTTCCTGTACCACTACAATCCATGAAGGGTTTGGGGTTCAGTACATGGTAGATACTGTACTGTTACTTGGACAACGGTTGTGCAGAGATGTGATTTATACTAGATCACGCTCAACCGCCAGATTTTTGTCGCCTTTATAGAGCCCCAGGAGGGTACTTGATCCCCTGGGATTCATCCCCGGCTGCTAACAGATTAAATAAAAGCCTTGCCAGCAGCAGGATCTGAACCGAGTCTCTTCTGCATACCAATTCAGCCTGAAGCTTATGCTGATACCTCTTATTCCTATTCCTTTTTCTGATTTAATGCAAGTATTCATAATTATTATTAATTATTAATTAATTATTATGTACATGTATAATGTTAACATAAAAATCATAAAGCTTCTTACCTTTATAAAAATAAGAAAAAAAAGTGGTTTCACGAAATTATTTTAAAAAAAATCCTGTTTCTATATAATACTATATATAGTAAGAATGAAATGACAGCTGCCAAGTCCTACTCGATGCTTACATTCTTACTTAAACTGATACTCTACTGATATAATTAAAAAGCTTTTTAAATAAGTATTTTAACTTTCTTAAAAAATTAAAAATAATTTTTTTTTTTTTTTATAATATCCTATTTTCATTCAGGGAAAATCCTATATCTTAATAAAGGGGGGATTGATCCCAAAAGTTAAGAAAGACAGCCAATCAAGAAAAAGAAACCTTCAAACGAAAATCACTCGGTCCTCCATGTTGGGGGTTGTGGCAAAAAATTAACAACAATTATTGAAAGTATAATAAAAAAATATTTAATTATTACTTGTGTTGTAGTGGTTTCCATAACAACTTTTTATGCCCAAGTTCACAATGTTAGTTTCGTTACATTTGAATGAATAAGGAATTGCTTTGAAACAAAAGATTGTTCATCTTCTGTTGTTCGTATAAAACCCTTCTTATTAAGTAATTCAGTAACTATGGCAACTCTAACAACAAATGCTCTCACTAGGGGACTTTAGAAACGGGATTTAAGCGGCAGGAATATACTGGATATAAATTACTTTAAGTAGAGTGAGGAAGCAGTCAGCATCCACCCTCGTGTTGAGGGGGGGGGGAGGGGGGGGGTAGGATCTAAGTCGCTGAGAGTCGAAGCTATTCCAGTCTAAGAAACTTTGCCCCGAGATTCGCCCTTGCACTTTGCTGATTATGCAAAGTCGAAGCGAAGGAAGGGAGGCACCTAAAGCTCAACAAGCGAGGCGTGGGATATTACTCAGCGGCAAACACTTCTCAGGCCAAGTGTACGAGTATATATAATTCGAATTATGAAGAGATATAAAATTATTTTAAATGATTTTACCTATACATATATATGACACTATATGGAACATTAAGGGTAACTAAGTATATAGGGTGAGGTTCATTGAGCAGGTCGCTTACCCGGTAACTGTACCCTTAAGATACAGAACAGGAACAGTCGTAGGCAACACAACATGTAGACTGTAGCATCTGACAAAAGGGCCACCTTTTCTTTCTTTGTAAGTAGATTTATAAGTTTGTTTTTTTTAGATTAATTTATTGAAACAAGTAAATTTACAAGTAAATTTGCTAATATGAACAAATGACATGAAAAAAACAAACACTTGTGGAGAAAATGCCCATCGGTAGCACTCCAATAAAGTTCTATAGTAGAAGGTCTCGAGGCCATCTTCTTTACAGACGCCTCGGAGGGTTATCAGGAATAGTATGGGAAGCAAGTTGAGAGACTAGCGGATTCAAGTGTGTATGGAGCTTGTCATGGAAGGATAGGTATCTAGTTTGGGCCAAATCAGCAACATATGGGATATTAAGATCATAATGGATGAGTTTGTTTGTGACATAGTAAGGAGCATTGAGGATTATGCGAAGGATTTTGGATGGTAAGGATTAGATTCGAGATGAATTGTATGGTTTAGTAGAGCCCTAAAGCTCAACTCCGTATGTCCAAATAGGTCTGATAACTGTCATGTAAATGAGTCTTTTGTAATTAATTGGGAGCTTTGAACGTTTGTCCAGTAAATGTTGAAATAGGCGAAAACGTCGAGCAGTTTCTTGTCGTTTCAGTCTTGTATGAGATTTATAAGTTAACTTGTAACTTAGATCAGCACACAATAAATATATTGTTATTTAATGAAATGAAAAAGGATCTTTATTGAATAAACAACTACTGGCTGCTAATTAATAAAAGGAGCCTGTCAACAAACGCGAAGATAAGACACTACAATACGGTCGTCAAACCGGTGAGTCTGTACGGAACGGACGCCGCTTCCCTCCCCAGCCTAAGGGAAATGTTAGGAATAGGAAGAAGAATACCAAGAATAATGTACAGCCCAAAGAAGACACAGGAAGGCTATAGGTTGAGATCCAATGAGAAAATATACAAATAAGTGAATAATTTGGAAATGTACAGAAGATTTAGGAAGAAACTGAGAGACTGAAAATAACAGACCTAGACTGTTACGATAGGGAGTACTGTAGGAAGAGACTAAAAGAGATTAAGGTCCTTGTGGGAAAGAGAGATGCGAGAAAAGGAATAGCGTGGACCGAGGAAAGAAGGAAAGGACACTCAGGAAGAATGAGGAAAAGGTGGGAAGGAAGAAGGAAGGAGAGAAGGGCTATGGAAAGAAGTGAAAATATTCGCGCGGTCTCGAAGGCCGTTCCCGAAGAATAAAAAAACTCCTAGACAGTCAGCCACGTCAGCCTTTGGAGAAGAGAGGGATGTGTCTCTAACTGATTAATGTTACAGTATTACCATACCTCAATGCTAACCATTTCAGCGTGCCGTATAATTTTATTATTTAAATATTATTCAGATCAAAGGACCTGACTTTTCCTTGAGATGATTGCTTGGACAGTGAGGCCTATATAACAACTGATTAAATAATTTATGTGCAACAGCCGAGTATGAACCATGAACTTTCAGGATTGCAACTCGGAGCTCTACAGGCTGAGTTATCCAGCTCCCTTTATTGTATCTACAACTCTTTCTCTATTATAGCTACAGAATTTTCTTCGTAGTGGATAAGGGACTAAGTCAGCCATTGGCTTGAAAAGGAGTTATTGCTTATGTCACAACTCAATTTCAAGCCAAAAACTGAGAGACTGGCGCCGCTTCCCTCATTACTATTAACTCTCTCCCGGAATAAATTTGACTTAACTAGTTATTCGTCACGGCTGCAGGTATATAGTAGAAGTTTATTAAGCTAACAAAACTTATGTATGTGTAATTACAATACATTTTATAGCTTCGAGCACTAACGTAATCCATTATGACTTCTAAGATTTGTCTATATGAAATGAAAAGTTGATTTATTTCTTATATATTTTGCTACAATTCACAAAAGTAATATACTGTACTAAACAGACCAGTCTCGATGGGCTATGCACCTGTGCATAGTGGGCTAAGTCTAATTTTGTGAATTTCAAGCTATCTACTTAGAATCGTAATTTTTTTCTCTTTCCTTGTGTCTAACACGCTAAGTGTTCCGTCCATTGCAATGAAGGATATTCCTTTGTGAATCGTGGGCTCATACTCCAATCTTGAACTTAAAATAAGTTCAGAAAAATTACGATTTTAAGTATATAGCTTGAAATTCACAAAATTAGACTTAGCCCACTATGCACAGGTATATGTAACTATTAATTGTTTATCTTATATAATTAGTGTTAAATTATTTTAATTTGTTTCTTTCTCTTCTTCTAATCTGTTTTTAAAATATTTTTTATTGGAGGTAATTCGCATTTTTTTGCTCACTATTTTTTTTTTAAATTCTTTCTCACTTACTAAATTATTTGTATTAATTAATTAATTGTAATTATTTTTATACTCTAAGATATAATAGCTTACAATACCTGGCTTGTTATTCTAAAGGGACTTGTCCCAGAATAAATAAAGACATTATTATTATTATTATATATACAATAAAAGAAGAAAAATATACAAAAAAACTTTCAACAGAAAAAAAAATAAGAAAAAAAGGGTCACCTGTGGTCTAGTGGTTAGCGTAACAAACTTTAGTAGTACCTTTAGTACTTTAGTAGGTTTAGTACCCAAGATCGCGGGTTCGTAGTCCGGCAGGTGGCCCTAGGATTTTTTAAAGGGAGTAAAATATCCTTAGTTACGCCGTCCTTCGGAAGAGACGTTAAACGGGGGTCCCGAGCCTTTAAGATGTCAGGTACTCGTTAAAAATCCCTATCCTAATTAAACCTGGATAGGCAAAATTTAGAGCTCCCACTGTAGCATTGTCCGATTAGCCATAGCAGAATAAAGTGACGTTAAATGAACAAACAAACAGAATAATATAAATATAAACAAAAATTGTAATTATACATTCTTAGTAATTTATATAGATATATATATATTGGCTGCATAAGAGAATCCCAATGCCAAAAAAACAAAAAAAATATATATGTATAATACCAATAACAATAAAATAAAATAAATTGGTATCCATTACAATAATAAACGGTTTATTCTTTTATGTACATACAGCTTTGTACTATTTTTTGCGTAGTTCCCAATATTTTTTATAAGTGGGTCAAAAGTTGATTTATCGCTAAAGCAGTCAGTAACGTCGGTCCGGAAGGTACGCTGGCCAAGACGACAGTAGTGGTGAAGATAAAGATGACTGCTCGGGCCGCTTTCGAAATCAAACTGGACTCACGAATAACTGTGAAAAACAGATGAACCGCTCGGGCCGCTGTCGAAAACAAGACTGCGACGATGTTCGCTTGACTACACCGACAAAAGTTTGAAAACAGCTGTTTCACTGTTATACATTACGAAATTTAAAAACATTTATTTTCTAATGAAAATTAAAATAATACAAAATATAGACTAATTGAAAACAAAAACAAAATACTAACTATGAAAATACGTTTTTTATGATTACAACTGAGCGGCCGTAACACACCGAATCTTAGATGTTGTGATGTTGGTCAAGTCATCCCGTGGTGGGAAGCGAGCGATCAAGATGGTGCTGATATTAGATATTTATCCGGCTAATGGCTACTCCTTTAATGGAATTTCTTAGCAGTGTCGATATCCGCCAATATCGCCTTTCCAACGAAGAGATCTACTTTTATTTAAAATTTAATAATATTTTTAATATACTCATACACCTGCTGCCTATTCGGCAAAAGTTGTTTGATAATTCTAATTCAGAGGTGGCCAAGCCAACTGATCTTCCGTGCTACTTTGAAAATGCATCATTGCCGCACATGTCGCTTTGCTTACAAACTTCCGCCCACAGACAACTAGCCAAACTCAAATTCACCAGATCACTCTTAAAGCAATCTTCCCACCTACACCTCGGTCATGTAGTCTCCTAAATGCCCCAGTCGTCTCATCCTTTTTTGGACCGAACATTCTGCACAGCACGTTATTTTCGAATAACTTAAGACGTTGTTCATCCGTCAGTGTTAGCTGTCATGTTTCAAATTCGTAAAAAGAAGAATTGGAAGGATGATCGTTTTATAAATTCTGATTTTTAGATTTCGGGACAAAAGACGTGAGCTTTGTCGATGATGTCGACAACTTATTAGGAATTCTTTCTTTACAGAGCCCAGAAATTTCACAAGGCCATCCTACTCTTCGTGACGGTTCAATCACTTCATTAGTAAGTAATGGGGAGGTAAGAAGTAGGAAAAGTAACTAAGTGGACAACTTATGACGTTATCTTGACGTTAGCTTAGGGCAATCCGCTCAACTAATATTGGAAATAGACACAATGAAAGAAGAAATTAATATTACTAATTGAGGGACATTGAAAGAGATAATTTTTTAAAACACTACTCCATATTTTTTCAAAATTCCAAGTTTGTAGTTGTAGTGACCATAGTTAGTTACCAAAAAATCCTCTAGATTGCGTTTATACAGCGCCTAATAAGGCGGCTGTTGTCTTGGGAATTTTTTTTATACTAATTTATACATATAAATATATATATATATATATATATATATATATATATATATATATATATATGTATATATATATATATATATATATATATATATATATATATAAATTTTTTTTTTAAACTTGTCTTTTCCAATTTCAATTGGTTCTTATTGTGTAATATTTTTCTTTTTTGATTCTCTTTGACTTTAAACGTTGAACGGTTTGGAAATCATTTGAAACCGGGAGAGACGAAACGGGAATTTCAATATTACATTATCTCTTAGCTTAAGTCTCCCTGCCTCTAGTCAACTGATTACTCTCTAATTCTACTGCCATCTGATTGTCTTTGCTACCTTCTCTGGAATATTAAGCTTCAAATTAATAGTACAGTTTATCATTCATTTATGTAATATATAATAATAATATATGTGTATTATATTATTAAAAATAATGTATTTATTAATTTATATTAATGTCTGATCAATTATTATCGTACTAAAGTCATATTAGGTTTCAAATTAATGGAACAGTGCATCTCCCTCATTTCTACCAGTAGTTATTTACGCAATAATATATTAATTACAATATTGAAATAATTTTAATTGTTCATATGTTCATAAAAATTAAATATAAAGCATACGAAACGCAATAGAGTAAATTAAAAATCTCTCTATTTTATTAAAACATTTTAATTATTAACATTAACTTATTCATCATTATTTTATATATATTATACTAGCTGTGCTCGCGACTCGTCCGCGTGGAATAGTGACTTTGGGCAGCATTTTTAATTTTGTAGGCTATTTTGCAAAATAAAATACATACATTAAAATAAGTGTTTTACTGCAAATAGCTTATTTAAGTACATTTTTATAAAAAAAGTTTTCTGTTTTCCCATCTTTTGCCGAAACATAGAGATTTTGCGGGTTTGATGCACGTAGGTAAGCCACATAGAGGCATCTATCAGTAAAAAAAACAATGTAAAACGAATGCCATTGGTTTGACTATACGTACTATTTTTTATTGAACCTTGAAATTGCTTTTTTTTTTAATTCTCCTCAAAAGTACCGATTTTCACATTCGTTAGTTGGAAATATCAGGGACGATATTGATGCCATAGTTCACAAGTGCAAATTTTTCAAAAAGATTGTTTGTTCATTTAACGTCACTTTATGCTGCTATGGCTAATCGGACGATAACACAGTGGGAGCTCTAAATTTATCCTATCCAGGTTTAATTAGGATAGGGATTTTTCAAAAAGAGTTTTGTTATATATAAATAATATTGTAAAATTGTGATCAGAAAGTCATAGATGATATATTGACATAAAATTAATACAGAAGCTGTGAAGGTTACTAAAATATATCGTGTGCTTAAACTTGTGCTGAATGTATTGTGTTGATTTATTATCAAAGTTGACTCCTGTAAAATCTTGTTTTCTGCACTTAACACGTATGTGAACTAAGGCATCGATTTGTTGGAGGTAATATTGGTAATGTGTTATATCCAAGTACAATTTTAATGATATTTATCGTTACATTAAGACCAAATTACACAAAAGCATTATAAATTGTAGCCTATGTGTTATTCTGATGTATAACCTATATTACTGTAAAGTTTCATCCAAATCCGTTCAGTTGTTTTTGCGTAAAAGAGTAACAAACATTAAAATGTATTTTATATTAGCATACATACAAATATTAGTAGGATATATGTATAGTGATATTAATAATATTCTTTATAAATATAAACGCTAATTTTAGTACCTGTTTAAACCCTTTTAATGAATCTATTGAATTATTTTCACTGAAACACTATTTTATTTACACCAAACTAATAAAATAAATTAGATATGAATAAAATATTAACTCACACTATTATTATAACACACTATTTGCAAATTATTTCACAAATTTGGAATTTTAAATAAGTAATCTAACGGAGCACCTTCACCAGCCGGCACTACCCGGCATACTAATGAGCGATGTTTTTGAAACAGAGATGGTACCAAAGTGACAGCCAATCAGAATCGAGTACTCTATTATCCGGCCTAAGTAAATCCGCCACTTCCTTCCTAATGTTCAGTCAGTTTTCTGCTTTTCTCAAGTCTACATCACACTTTTATAAAATCATCATGAAATATGTCTTCTCTGAAATAATGACTTTTCGTATGTATCTTTATTCATATATATATATATATATATATATATATTTTTTTTTTTTTTTCCTTTCAAAGTAACCCTTCAAACGTTCCATACGTGAGTATACTATGTGCCTTATAAATTCATTTTTACAAATAATTAACTACAGTTTGATAATACTAAAATATATGCAAGGGACATTATTATATACATACTGTTACAACTTAATAAAATTAACAATATTAAATTAACAAATTTAACAATTATATATTAATATACTATATATTAATATAATTTATAACAATTAAAATATATAAGAATATAGAACACATATATTTAAATTAATTAAGAATGCTGAATTTACTGTATTTTAGATATAAATATATCTACTACATATATTATAGCTTCATCACACAATGAAACCATTAAATATTTTAATTATAACTTATATTATTTTTATTAATATTTTTTAATTTACAGATATAGCAAATTTTAAAGGTAAAAATATAATACTCATACTTAAACTGAATTGAAGATATAGAAGTAAAAATAATACTAACATATTTAAAAACTTTTAAGAAATTTATTACCAATGAAATTAAATTTTTTTTTATAATATTGTTAGAAGTTTTTTTTAAAAAAATTCTTTGCATCTTAAATAATTTGAGCTTTGCACCTAGATTATATCACGGGTAGTATATTATTCTAGTTTATTATTATATTATTCTAATTTTGTTCTTTTTTACCGACAATATTATTTTTATTGCAAGCCAAGAATTAGTGACTTGATGTTAAACGAAAAACTGTACCACTTCAAGAGATTAGGAATGTTGTATTCAGAGCAATAACGGTTTTGCAGGGAAGTAAATTTGCCAAGAATACGCTCAACAGCTGTTTTGCGGATATAATGTGTTTATTTTATGAATGTATTTATTTATTAAGTATAAATTATTTAGTGACAAGAAATTTTACTTTTAAAAGTATTAATGATCGATTCACCAAAATGAAAACTCAATAAACTCACACACAAATATACTTATATATATATATATATATATATATATATATATTAAAATTTTAACATGGTGTATCCATTAGGTAATCATTTTTTTATAATTTCTTTTTTTTCTCATTTATTCTTGGAAATATTAACACTATTTCATCATTAATAATACCATAAAGATTTCATTACAGCAGTAATATTTAAAATATTAAATGCTCTCGATATCTAGAAATATTTATAAAACATAAATCAATTCATTATTACGATTTTTTCCATTTTGTTTAATAGCTTACATATGATACGCAATTTTAATCAAATGTAATGTGTGTTATTTAAGCATGGTGTGCATGTCTTAATAAACGGTCTCTACAAGGGGGTTACTGGGGGGGGGCTAAAAAAAAGAATACATACAATATAATTTAAGGGATACTTTAAGGGATTTAAGTTTTTAGAATTATGTATTTTAAATTGATGGACTTTCTCCGGCTTTAGTGGCATGAGATAAATCGATTGCCACAAAGAGTAATTCAACTTTTTTTTTCTTTTTTTTTTTACAATTTTACATGAGTAGGTACCTTGCATGTAAAAGTACAAAGAGAGATCTACGAGTACTGCAACAGCAACTCCTTTATCTTTCCGGATTTGGGCTAATAGTAAATTCAAAAGAGAGGTTTTGGCAGTTCCTCCTGGAGCATCCAAAAAGGCAGCCTCCTTCGCCACGGGCAACTTTTTGAATAGCTGTGTCAAAATCTAATCTTGAATTTAAAAGTGGAAGGGCTTCTGTTATTTGTTGCATTAAAGAATGCAATGATTATCATTCTCTATTAACCCTTTTGCCTCACAGGCTTCTCGAAATGTTGAAAATTCTTGATTATTGAGCTTATTGATATCATTGAAAGGGGTTGGCCCACGCACATGGTAAAATCATTAAAACATATGTTTATTATTTATTTCAAATTAAATCAATTATATTAAATCATACCCTGTTCTAATGCCTTACAACCCTTTTTCGCATTAAAAAGTAGCCTATGTCCTTTCTCAGGCTCTAGACTATCTCTGTACCAAATTTCATTTAAATCGGTTCAGTAATCAGTAGTGTTAGGCGTGAAAGTGTATAGAGCTACTTTTGCCAGAGAGATAGAGCTACTTTTGCATTAATAATATAGCTTTTGCGCTCGCGTGGAATTTGGTCTGCCACATAAAGTTTCATGACAGATCATTTTAAATAAATAATTTAATTGTTATTAACTATAAGTTACTCATACATCCAAAATTTCAGATGTCTAACTTCAAAACTGACGGATTCCATAGAATCTTTGAACCCCTATTATATTAAGGGGGAACCCCTTGGGTTTGGAATTATCCAAATTTCTCTCTTAAATTATAAAAAGAACCTATCTGCAAGAGAGGCAAACATACAATTTTTCGCATTTATAATAATCATATATCATTATTTATTATCAAGATATCAAAACAATAGTTTCACTCATGTTCTTTCTATTATTTTAACAACTATTATCATGTGATTTGCCTTTAATTATGTACTATAATGGATTCTCCACAGTACCTAAAAAACTGTCCTGGGGGCACGTGCCCCCGTGCCCCCCCTAAATCCGGCCTTGCTGTACCCTATGTGTTATTCTGATGTATAACCTATATTACCGTAAAGTTTCATCCAAATCCTTTTTGTAGTTTTTGCGTGAAAGAGAGACAAACATTCACATTTATAATATTAGTAAGATTAGTAGGATATACAGATATACATATTATGATTATGTATATAATGTATATATATATAGATTATAAATTGAATTATACAGTACCAATGTGTTTATTACTGACTCGCTGGAATCTGATACAGGCCTGATTGATAACTACTCTCTTTCTTCTCGGTGTTAGATTTTCTTAGAAAGATTTTATTGAATAACTACGACTATATATTTATAATAAAAGCCAGTGGTTGTTTGATTATTTTATTAACTACTTACTAAAAATTTATAAGTCGCATCAATAATATAAAATATTTAATATTCTTAAAAACAAACTTTCGCAACCTTGTCTAAAGCGTTTCATCTTCTTATTGACGGATATTAAAAATTACTGAACCTTTTAAAATATGGGTTAATAAACTCTAACTATAATTTATAGAATAAATAGATTAAATAGAAGTAAAATCTCGAGGAGCAGCATTTAAATAAATTTAAGATAAAGATAATGAATAGAATTGACCTAAAAACTTTAACGTAAAATAATTTTATCGGTCCTAGATTATTCTGGAAGTTAATCTTATATTTCTCTTAATATAAATTGATAGTAATAGTAAAAATTAGTAAATTATTTTTTATTTATTATTATTTTATGGTGATTATTGAAATATTTTTTTATTTTGAATAGATTAAAATTATATTTAAGTAATCAAATTAAAAATTATTTAGACAGTTCGAATCACGGCCAGGACAAATCTCTTCTCTTCAAAATAAAAAAAATAAATTTAAAAATTAGTAAGCCTTTTAAAATTTCGGTTTATTGAATTAAAATATTAAAAAGGGGGGGGGATTTCTTTATCTTATTCAACACATTTCTGCTCTTGATGATATCAATTGTAGATTATGAATGTTTAGGCAACAGATTTTAACAACAGTTAATTATATGTTTTGTAAATAAAACTAAACATTAGTGGCTGAGTTAATTGATAATATAACTAAACCTTGGTTGGATCAAGGTTAGGTCTGGCTTCTTTCAATTTTTTTTTTTTTTTTTTTTTTGTGGGGCGTGGCGTAAACATTGTTTGCTTTGACTCACCAGTCGTAAATTTTGAATCATTATGTTCAAAGATGTAAGAAGAATCTCTTGACATTCTTAAGCTCTTACTAGCTAACAAAACACCATGAGAAGATAGGAAAATTATTGTAACATTATTGAAATACAGAGATAGGGAATAATGTAATAACATTATTATAAGGCTTAGAGAACCCGATCTTCACGCAATCCTCCCACCTACGTTTTGGTCAACCCCTCAGACCTTTACCAATCTGCTCAGTGCTTGTTAATTTTTTTAGAAATTCGTCCGTCACTGATCCCAACAACCTTACGAGCCAATCCCTACCCCCTACCTTTTAAGGTTGTACATTACTTTAACTGGGCGAGTGATCTGCAAATTCGTTTTATTTAATCTACTGAATTCTCCAGTGGTCACGTCTTTTTTTTTTTTGAACGAATATTCAATGGTACATCTTATTTTCGCATGCTTTAAAACCCCCTACACACGGTCAGTTTGATGTGTCAGTTTGCTGTTTTCATTTCTGTCACCTCTAACTGAACGCAACATTCTTATCATCACGCCCACTTCAGTGTTCCAGCTCAATGTGCTACCCCTTGGAAGCTCCAAGGTGTACTGGAAGCTCCAAGCTCCCAGTTGGTTGTAGTACCACAATTTCAATTGGTAAACGTCATCCGCACCCATACTGCTCACCAATCTCCGAAAGGCACTTCTTAAACTGTTGATTTTCCTCGTCACTACCGATTTGTTTGCGAGGGGATCGATCTCTTTAACCTTTTTAACAAGAATTTTATATGATTCCTCTCGTTTTTGTTTGTTATGGTAATCCTTTGTAGTTACTTTCCACGAAAATTCCTCTCCTCTCAACAGTTCTATAAATTCTAAAACAAAGTCATTGCCCCAACTTACCATATTATCACTCAGTAATAAAAACACACAAAACGAAGGAATACAGGTTTGTAAAAGTGATTGAAACGACAGCTGTACGCATGCTCAGGTAACTGATGTGACCAACTGAACTGACGCGATGGAACACACGCTCACTTCGGACTGTCGTCAGTTCGGTGTGACACGCCGAAATGATGAATTTTCATCAGTCCATCGGTCAACTTTTTCGATGTGAGCTCACATCAATTTAGCCTACATACGGTCAGCTCGATGTGAACAGAATTAAACTGGCACATCAAATTGACCGTGTATAGCATAAGACATTGTTCAACTTTTAAAATTAACGGCTACGTTTAACAGCGATAAAATTTTTTTTGAAAGATGATATTTATCTTAATTAATATGTAAATAAAAGAAACGTTTGAATATATCAAAATTACTTCACAGCGAAGCAATTTAATGCTTACTAAAGCAATATACAAGTTACATAAGCAATCAAACAGCTCATGTATGTCATATTGGCTTTTATCCCACAGCTGATACAATACATTATATCGATGGCCAGTGTATAATAATGAAAATTAAGTATGTATGTTTATTGTTCAGATTATATTGTAGCGTTCAATTTTATCTGTGGACTGTCTTCCCGCCAACAGCTAAAATGTTTGTCGTATTACTCGTCACGTGTTAGCTTCATGTGTCATTCCTATAAAATCTCTGTTTGCTGATCATATCTCGTACGGGTCAAGCTAATTGTGTTCTATCTCTGATTTCATATTTACATTTAGCATGACTGTTATAAATTATATATATATATATATATAATGTTCCTGGGCTTTAGTAACATTAATTCTCAATTTTATTGTCAATGTAATTTTTAGTGACAGTAAGGTATTAGTGAATCGACTTGATTTTGGACAAAATAAAAAAAAAAAAATTATATACACATATCCATATATATATATATACACTGGGTCATAAAAGTCGCCATAACATTTGTATTGAAACGCTATAAATTTTCAATTCAGGCACATTTTTGAATTAGTTATCTATTGTTTAATATTTCTTAGAGTTGTATAAAAAAAAAAAAATCGAATACAAAGATCGATTTCTAACTCATTAGATTTGAATTTATAATTTGAAGAAAATATTGTAGAATTATTATTCAAAAAAGTTTCCATCTTAAAGAGAAACTAATCATTGGTAGGACTAAAATAACAAATTAAGCTTAGAAGGTCACCAGTCCATCTTATTTTCTTTATTATTTATTGGAGGATTATTGAGAATTTAAGAACTAGTTAGGTTTTAAACTAGTGGGTTTGAGTGGGAATAAAGTTTGTCACGAAAGGATTGATATTGTGTTCGGCCAAATCAGTAACAAATGAGGCATTAAAGTCATTATGGATGACTTTACTCGTAAGGATTTTGAATTGTAAGGATTGGACAGGTGAGGAATTCGATTGGTTAGTGGTGCTCCAATGTTCTACTGCGCAAATCCAAACAGGTCTTGTATTAGTCATGTATATGAGTCATTTATGATTAATTGGGAGTATAGAGCGTTTGTCTAGTAGTCGTTGAAGTAGCCTTTTATGAAACGTTGAAACGGCAATTTATTTATGAAATTATATTTTTAAAACGGTATATTGTATATTGTATATATTTAACAGATTTTTCGTTGAAAGCTGTGTCCCTTGGTGACGCTCTGGTAAGCGGACAGGTGATGATAACGGACAAGTGCTCACCTAGGAAGGGCGTGGGGCCCGCTTATCAAATCTTATCTTATCACTGGTGAGATAAGAGAGCAACACCTAGCCTCCAACAGTCGCAATTATCACTCCGTAGTGGCTTCCTATCTCTTTTTACCTCAGAATGTGAGTATCTATTTCCCTCTTAATGTCCTATTGTAGAAATTATATATGTTATTGTGCCAAGTTCACTTTAAGGTGCTTAGAGATAAGAGAGTTACTTATCACCTGTAGAACTTTCCTAGGCAAGCCACAGCCAACTGGAGTGCAGTTTGTTAATCTGATTGTGGAATGTGGTTGAGATCTTTCGAAGGTGGTATCGGACAATAATTATTGTAGTGTTCGAAACATACTTTATCAGGGGATGCACAAACCATACTTATGTGGATTGTTTGTTGGATTCCTCAACCGTTAGGGGATAATATAAATCCACCCGAATATTATTCAAAGAATATTAATTAGAAAAAATTATTTGGAATATTAATTGCTTTATTATTATTATTATTAAAGTATATAATTTATTTACTCAGTGTACTGTCGAACAATAAAGGGCATAAAGGACTGTAGAATATTTTCAAATTTTTTTTCTGATATATTTTTTTATAAACTAAAAAACAGTAGTAAAAAAAAAAAACGTAATGAAAATCCGTTTCTGTAGAGACTTGGAAATGATGTTGAAATATACCTTTTAGAAAGAAAGAAATATACATATTTACTTATAAAATTATTCATATTGTTTTAGTAACTATATGCTAATTTTGAAGTATATAATTGTATATTGTATATAATTGTTATTATAATAATATTATAAATTGAAATAACCTAGTTGAAATGAAATCGTTTCCTGGTTGAATGGTTGAATCCAGTTAGTACAGGCCGCTATCATCTGATATTCATTGACCTTTCTCACGCCATCTTTGTAATCTTTGTAGATACAGAAATATTTTAACGTCTGGATAAAATATCAAACTCCATTGATATTTCTGTTTTATTTTTTTTCATTATTATTATTACACAACCATATTACTTCATCACATGGTTATTAAGTGTTGCTTGTGGAAAATTTTACTTTACATAAACATAAGCTCTTTCAAAAGAACAACGACTGAAATAAAATTTTGACATTTTTGAGGTAACCTTTTAGTAGCAATTATATTGGCTGAAGATTTTTAATTCAGCAAGAAAATATCTGTTATTCTATTTCCAACCTTTCGAGTTTTATCACGTTTGAACTTGAAGTTTCATGGGAATATTAATAAAGGTTAAATCAAATGAAAAATTCAAACTTTGAAAAATGTCTAATCTCTACATATTATAAAACAAAGTCCTAGGCCGTGTTTGTTCGAGGTAAACTCAATAACTACTGCACGGATTTTCATGAGGTTTTCACCAATAGATAGGGTGATTCACCAGAAAGGTTTAGGTATAGAATTTGTCGAGGTTTTATGTAAAAGGGTTGGAATATAACGATCATTGTCGGAATTTTAGGAAAAAGTATAACCTCCTGGGAGGTCTCACCGAAGACGCTGCCTAATTCCTTTTTCATATAACGAAACAATGCATGGTGGAATATTCCTCTTTTATAGATCTACAAAAAAGTAACAGATAGCATATATCTATCTTTTAAGGATAGCTTACTATACCTATTTTATCTTCTAAAATAATTGATAACGTACAATGCGGTATTTGGAAAGTTATTTAGACGAGTACAGTATTAATCCTTATCAACTTATATACTTCAGTTACCTTAAGCATTTCATGCGCATTATTAGAATACTTTATAACATATAACTGTAACGAGCATCTTTTTGGGTTATAGCAACAACTTAACGCGCTAGAAAATAAATTCGTATTAAAGAAATATTTTGTTTTGTTATTATTAGCTATGTTTATGCTCTTATATATATATATATATATATATATATATATATATATATATATATATATATATATATTTTGGATCTTCTTAGATATAAAGAATTTTTTTTTGCTTTTATGTTATAATATCTAAATAATAAAATACATTAGACAGACAAAACATGAGGGCAAATATGCCTTACTACCCGTGCAATTGTCGGGGGGGGGGGTCGTAGACGTAAATAAAAAAAGTTCAATACCATTATTACAACAGCTCTATTTAGCTTTACCAGTACCCAAATTATTATTTTTTTTTAACTCACATGGAACTTTCATATACAGTGGAGTGTCGATTATCCGAACGTCAGTTATCCGAACGGAACTGTTTTTATTTTTAAATGTACTTTTATCCTCACACAAGACTGAAAAGAAAAGAAACTGCTCGACGTTTTCGCCTACTTCAATATTTACTGAACAAACGTTCAAAGCTCCCAATTAATTACAAAAGACTCATTTGCATGAAAATTATCAGACCTATTTGGACATACGGAGTTGGGCTTTGGGGCTCTACTAAACCATCCAATTCATCTCGTATCCAATCCTTACAATCCAAAATCCTTCGTAAAATCCTCAATGCTCCTTATTATGTCACAATCAAACTAATCCATCATGATCTTAATATCCTACATGTTGCTGATTTGGCCCAAACTAGATACCTATCCTTCCATGACAAGCTCCATACACACTTGAATCCGCTAGTCTCTCAACTTGTCTCCCATAATATTCCTGATAACCCTCCGAGGCGTCTGAAAAGAAGATGGCCTCGAGACCTTCTACTATAAAACTTTATTGGAGTGCTATCATGGATAGTTTCTCCACAAGTGTTTTTTTTTTTCATGTTCTTTGTTCATACAGCAGATTTACTTGATGTAATATAATTACAGTTGTAAATATGCATAAATTAATTAATCTAATTTTAATTACTTTGATGAGATCATCCAATAGTTACTTATTTGTATTGTTAAAATTGTTGTTATTTTAAATAAAATTTAAAGAGATTCTCGTGGAAATGTGTACGGAGAAACCTACTATTGAAGGCACTCCTAGCGTGGTTCATCTCACTGGAGTTGATCCCTGCTCCACAGACGTGAAAGTTTGGTAATAAATTTATGTTTATAATAGTCAGTTACTATAAGTATAAATAAACAAAAAAGTTATTCTACTTTTTATAGGTTGCGAAAATGTAAATTTCTTATTCTGATTGCACCATTTATTATGATAATGAAATTTTATTTTTGAATTCACGGAATATTAACAGGGTGTGGATGTCGATACACTCATTGAAGATACTCCCTTTGAGCCGTCCCCATTTCATAAGCAAATAACCTTAATTGAGAGGAAAGCTGGCGGTTTATCGCGATCTCTGACAAATCACTTCCCTGCACAACAGTTGTATTAGTAACAGTAAAGTCCCTACTGTATACTCAATCCCAGTCAAGTTTTTTTTTTTTTTGTACAAAGCGGAATTTTTATTGGTAACAGTCGACCGTAATCTAGACGAGTGTAGATGGATTCAGGTCTGGATTTCGATTGAGTTCATCCGTTTCATGACAGGGATGTCGGTTTCCCAATCTAACCCCTCACTCCCATTACTGTCATTAGATATGTATATATTACAGAGGCGGGAATCGAACAGTATCAATCCGACCGTGAACCTCGCCCCGTGGGATTAGGTATTTATTAGATGTGCCGAAATCGGGGAAGAGTTCGCTAATTTATTTATCGGAGAACTGGACTCAGTTCGGGGCCACATCGACTCCGGTTTCTATTAATGTTTTATCAAGCCAAAAGCTGCGTCCGCTAGCGGCGGTGGAATCTTGAATTATTTAGTCATGTCGTGTACATATGCGTGAAGATATGCATTTCAGTCTCGTTGCTAAACTAAACCCAGTAAGAGGAACCGCGCACATTATATGAATGATTAATTTTGTAGGATAATTTTGGTTTGGCGAATCTTGGGCACCTGAAAAAAGTAATTATTTAAACCCCTCACGAAAAAATAAAAGATCTTAGCGCTTATATCCTTCCGGCAAATGAACTTTATTTATGTCGTGTTCGTCGTTTCACGCTACTTCAAAATTTACTAGACAAACTCTCTAAGCTCCCGATTAATTACAAAAGACTCATATACATGACAACCATTAGACCCATCTGGACTTACGGAATAGTGCTTTAGGGCTCCACTAAACCATCGAATTCCTCTCGTATTCAATCCTTACAATCCAAAATACTTCTTAAAATCCTCAAAGCTCCTTACTTTGTTAAGAGCAAAGTAATCCATAATGACCTTAATTTATTTCTGATTTGGCCGAATCCGATATCAACCTTTTCACGACAAACTTTATTCCCACTCAAACCCACTAGTTTCAAACCTAGCAACCTCTTCGATTCCTGATAATCCTCCGAGGCATCTGAAAAGAAGATGGCCTCGTGACGTTCTACGTTGAATTTCTTATTCGAGTATAACCATTGGGTAGTTTCTCTACTTGCCTTTATCTCGAAACATTATTTGTCTTTCATTATATTTACTGGATGTATTCAGATATACAGTTGTAAATTTCAATAAATACATTGCCGTATGCTTATGGAAAATAAGATACTATCGCACCGGGAGGAAGACTTGAATTTTTAGTCCAAATTTAGAACTACACTCATCCAAATAGGAAAAACATGTGGTACATGCAAAGTTGGGGCTGGTCAGTGTTAGAGCGCACAGTTCCGGTGCCGAGGATCCCGAATAAAATATGGCAGATAATTTATTTGATATGTAAACAGAGATGTATCCTATGGGATCTAGGATCCTCCTGGGGCTCACCCAGCCTCTATAAAGCGAGTTCCCAAATTGGAGGAAAAATCTGGTGGTTGAGCGTGATCTACGACAAAAAAACACCCCCTCCCCCTGCACAACCATTGACCAAGAAACATTAGAGTCTCTATCACGTACTGAAACCAAGACCCTCCATGGGTTTTTGCGGTAATTGTTAAAAAAAAATACCGAAATCCTTCCTGCGAATGAACTTTATTTATAAAATTGGATCCTTTATTTTTGTCGCATGTTTCTTGAAAAAGGGGCTCCTGTGCATCGAGAGGATGACTATCGAAAAGTGGAACGTTTGATTTTTTTTTTTTTCAAATTTACTACAAAAAGATTCACATAAGAAAAATATCTGGTATATGTGAATATATGAGTAATATGGTGTATGTCCTGATTTGGCGAAACGTTGCCTGGTTATGTATTTTGCAATATATTAACAGCGTAAGTGTTTGTATTGTGGGACTTTATTAATTGCATTCTAATATATATATATATATATATATATATATATATATATATATATATTCCCAGTTAACCCCATAATTGCTAATATATAGACATAATTGATACAACTATTTAGACTGTTGATTTTAGATTTTTATGTGTATCTTATTTCTCTGGTTCACACTTAACTGAAGTGATATATAGCATCAGGTGATATGTGATGAGCTATGTTTGATCTTCATAAAGATGAATTTTTAGGTTTGTGTCGTGATGCTTGATTTGGAGATACATTGGCTGATTGGTTTAATTTTTATATATTTTAGATTCGTATGACTTCGTCTTTTTGTATCTTTCGAATTGTATTCTGCTCCTTTATCAGTTAACTTGTTTTGAAGACCAGAAGGCAATTCCAATGCTTCAATGTCTTTTCTTCTTCACGTTTTGTAAATTATTCCTCTTCTCGGGCATATTTATGCCTGTTTTCTTTCCAGTAGCATTCCATTATACACATTTAGATTTTTTGTTTTTCCTGTAAAATTGACGAATCCCCATGTATTAAATTCCCAGGATGTAACAAGAGCCAAAATTAGGTATGCAGAATTATGTCTTTGGTAGTCGATACAAAAATTTAGTTCCTTAGCTACTGATTTTTTTTTTCAGTATGTTATCGTTTATTCATTTAACGCCACTTTATGCCTCTATGGCAAATTTTGCCTAGCTATAATTAGGATAGGAATCTTATATTATTTTACGTCCATTCCGAAGGATGGGATAAACAACAATTTTTTACTTTCTTTAAAAAAAATCCTAAGGACACTAAGGATAGGAACCCGTATTCATGGGGGCACAGTAGGTTCTCATGCTAACTACACGACAGTTAGTTTAAGGGGAGTAAACTAATATGAACTAGTTAGTTCTTAAGAAAATGTCAATGCCTCATCTTCCATAAAAACATATTTTGTTTTGTTATTGTGACTTCACCTTTTAAACATTTAGGTTTCGTCAATACATATTACAATTAATATAATATACTTCCTCGAATTGTTAGCAAATGACACTTTTGTATTCGCCTGCACGAGAGACAACAGGGACTATTGATTGAACCAAGTTGCCACAAAGGCTTTGGAGGTTGCGGCTGGAGATTGGAAAACTTTCAATCAGAGAATTGAGAAAAGACTAAATCAAACTCCGGAGTCAAATTCCAATATTCTCCTCGCTAACTTCTTCCCTCCCGTTCATTTATCAGAGTCTCGTTTTCGCCAATAAGAAGATGATTAGTTTAGTAGAGAAGAAGGGTATTCATTAATTATTTAATCAAATTTAAAAATAATTTGACGTATGATTTTATATAGCTTTAAATACGGTAAAATCAACAGAACAGATGTGCCATATATAATGTACTAGCTTATGCCCGCGGCTTCGCACGCGTGGAATTTGGTCTGCCACGTAAAGTTTCGGTAAAGATCATTTTAAATAAATGATTTAATTTTTTTTTTTTTAAATATAAGTTACTCGAACATCCGAAATTTCAGATGTCTAACTTCAAAACTGACGGATTCTATACAACCTTTGAACCCCTATTATATTAAAGGGGAAACCCTTGGGGTGGAATTATCCGAATTTCTTTCTTAAACTATACACAGAACCTAACTACAAATTTCATGATGCTAAGTTCCTGATTTACCTTTAATTATGTACTATAACGGGGGGGGGCACATGCCCTCGTGCCCCCTTATAGATCATCATGTGATTTGCCTTTATTTATGAACAATAATGGATTCTCCACAGTTGTTTGTTTGTTTATTTAACGTCACTTTTTGCTGCTATGGCTAATCGGACGATGCTACAGTGGGAGCTCTAAATTTTGCCTATCCAGGTTTAATTAGGATAGGGATTTTTAACGAGTACCTGACATCGTACAGGCTCGGGACCCCCGTTTAACGTCCCTTCCGAAGGACTGCGTAACTAAGGATTTTTTTACTCCCTTTAAAAAATCCTAGGGCCACCTGCCGGGCTACGAACCCGCGATCTTGGGTTTAGTAGTTTGTTACGCTAATCACTAGACCACAGGTGACCTTAAATTCTCCACAGTAGTTAAAATACTGCAGGGGAGAACGTGCCCCATTGCACCCCCCATGAATCCGCGCTTGTTATAGGCTATATGTTTTTCTGATGTATAACCTATATTACTGTAAAGTTTCATCCAAATCCGTCCAGTAGTTTTTGCGTGAAAAAGAGACAAACATACAAACATTCACATTTATAATATTAGTAAGATTAGTAGGATATCAAAACAAATAGTTTCACTCATGTTCTTTCTGTTATTTTAACAACTATTATCATGTGATTTGCCTTTATTTATGTACAATAATGGATTCTCCACAGTACCTAAAATACTGTCGGGGGGGCACGTGCCTCCTTGCACCCTCCCATAAATCCGCGCTTGCTATAGCCTATGTGTTATTCTGATATATAACCTATATTACTGTAAAGTTTCATCCAAATCCGTCCAGTATTTTTTGCGTGAAAGAGAGACAAACATACAAACATTCACATTTATAATATTAGTAAGATTTTACTCCAAACAAATTTAAGAAGAAATTAAAACTGCTTCGAAGTCATGAAATGGTAGTTCATTTTCAATGATGATAAAGTGCATGTCATTTTAAGTCTCCTTAACGTGTTGGACATTTTCATGTTTTTAAGATACGTGAATAGTTTGTCATTCTGCCGTGTCCATTCTTTGTTGGTGCCCATAGAACTGAATTCTGCGTTTTCTCATTGTATCTATAATTTTCTCTTTGCTCCTTATGGCGTCGTCCATAATGATCTCCCAATTTTTTCTTAATATTTTTTTCTCCATGATTTATAACTCACGCATCAATATTTTTCTTGTTCAGTATCAAACATTCTGCAACATACATTACCTCTGGTCGAATTACTGTTAAGTAGTGTCTAAGTTTAGCATTGATGGAAATGGAATTCTTTTAAATATCCATGGTAAGGTGAAAGACTGCTTTCGTGTTCATAAATCTTGATTTAATGGCTTCCTTTTCTGATTCACTCCGCCTTATTATCACTATTTAAATATAAAATTTCAGCTATAAAATAAGTATTAAATTATAATTTTGATTTTTTATTACATTCCTCAATGTCCATTATGTTGGGTATATTTTAATATTGAGCATGATCTTTCCCAGTTGCCTTTGCCCGAACTGGATGACCTTTCCCCTCCCGGACGCTGAAGATAAGAGGGCTACTGATACAGTTGTTTGCGCACAATCAGTCGGGCTCGACCGATATCCGTCGCTTCGGCCTTCGATGCTCTGTTCTGTTTGGCTTGCCCTGTTTAATATTCCGATACAACTGCGGAGGATTCCCATCACAAATTAGACATCGATAATTTAATTTTTTTTTTCATGACACTGTTATGTGATTGGATTTCAATAAATGTTGTGTTTTGTCGAGTTGATTGAAACTATTGCTGTGGGAGCTAGTTTGGTTTATTTATTTTAATGTATATAAACATAACCGCATTTGTAAACACATATATAAACTTATTTACTAGGGTATGTCTTTGATCAGGTTTTGAGTTTAGTATGTAATATTTGATATATATTTTTTACTTTATTTGTAGATATTTTTTCGCTTGTATATATTTATTTATGCATTTATTTCGTTTATATCATTGATTTTTTATGGAATGATTGTAAGCTACATAGCACCATTACTTATTGCCCACAACAGGCAGATTGTAATGCTTCAATAAAGTGTTTTCTTCTCAAAAAAAAAAAAAAAAAGTATGTAATATTTAGGAATTTCCGACAGGTCGATTTTGACAAAAAAAATTACTGTGCCATCCTTGGCACCTTAAATATTTAATTTCAGTTTCGCAAAAACTTTTCCTTTACTATTTTATATATACTTAACTCATACATACATACATACGCGAGACGTAGATGGGAGGATTGCGTTAAGAGTGATCTGGCGGAATCGGGTTTGGATTGTGGTCCGTGGAGGGAGGTTCGTAAGCAGAGATGGTTGGTATCGGCATCGAACCTTTGGTTCGCTAAGCGTTATTATTATTATTATTATCATAACTAATCCTCAAAATATGCACTCAATGTGAAAGTAATAAACGAAAAAGATTTTAATATAAATTTCATGGATGCTCAATATCTTTAGCTATCATTAGTTGAGATTAGGCTATCTCTCAATTATATAAAACATTTTTGATGTGATTTTTTATCGGCGCTGTCTGGAAACGAATTTTGAAAACAAAATTTGATAATTTCTTTTTTATGTTCAATTATAAATATTAAAAAAAAAATTGGTAAATCACAAGTTAATATTAAAATAAGCTAATTTAAGGAAGAAATAGTTGGGGGTGCAGTCAATGAAAATACCAAAATAAGCATAACTTATTTATTATGTGCAGACCATTCGGCCTACAATGTAGGCCATCTTCAGGGCGAATAAAACAAGTTGCAGGTTGGGGAGCTCAGAGACAAGACTTACAGACAAGTAAGTCTTGTCTCTGAGCTCCCCAACCTGCAACTTGTTTTATTCGCCCTGAAGATGGCCTACATTGTAGGCCGAAACGTCGGCACACAATAAATAAGTTACACTTATTTAGGTGTTTTTATTGACTGCACCCCCAACTATTTCTTCCTTACATTAGCAGTTCCAGTCAACCAATTCTTCTCTAACATTATTCTATATATAAAGATTAATCACAGTATAAACATCCCAATGTCTGAAAATTTATTAATCAAAACAAAAACAAATAACAAAAATTAATACAAAAATACAATTAGAAAAAATAATAATACACAGAATAAACTGAATTGATGATGTATCATTAGAATATCAGAATGAAATGAAGTGACAATTATAACAAAAAATAAAAGACTAAATATGAATAAAACATATGTTACAAAAAATAATTACACTTAACTATTAAGTGTAGGTTACACAAAAGGTTACATTATTACTCCTATGTTCATAAACTATTTATATAATATTTTACTTTTATTATACATTTTTTTACAATATACATATATTATACACATTTATATTGAATCGGTAGTATTAATAATTTTACCTAAATTCTAAAATGACCTTAGGCAAAATTATTCACAAAATACATATGAAAATATTTACGTGCTTGTTGCGTAACATGGTTTATAACTTGCGAAATAACTCATCCTGTTAATATGTTACATAAGAATTACAAAAGCTGTGTTTATATGAACTTAATAAAAAAATATACAAAAAACTTGTTAAATTTCCATCAAATTTTAATTGAATTACTTATTTTAATTATTTAATTAAATAAATACATTTTAATTATTTAATGAAAAATTAAAAATCTTATTATACCAAAATATAAAATGTGATTTTCATATGAATTGATTTATATTTGCTTGTCCTTGGTCTACAAGTGCCGATAGAGGCCATATTTGATTTCTTATCTTTACTGATAACGTGTGATCGATTAATAACCTATTTGGTTTTTAAAAAAACAGGTTGAAAATATGATTGTGCCTTCTAAATTGCCTGGATATCTGTTTTCTTTTTACGTTTCAACAGTTATTTCTTTAAAAATGTGTTTTGCGAAAATTGCAACAAATTTATAAATTTATTAAAGTACCAGAAGAAGTTAACTAGTTTCAGTTAACAATAATTTATTAAATCTTAATGATTTTTTTTATAACGAAATCTGTTTTTCTCATTTGAGCAATCAAAAACCAACATTTTGGGAAAAAATTGGCAGTTCTGGGAGATCGTCATCTCCGGCAAATCATCTTCCAGCATAGAAGCTGTACAGTATCTTCTGTATACCCGTAATGTCAAGGATGGGGGAATTATATTGACTAACACCATTCCACACTATCCAAAATCAAATAGAATGGTTGAGAAAGCTGTTGGTATTTGCAAAAGCTTCATGAGAAAATGTTACAAATCTGGACTATATTTCAATTTAGGATTAATGGAATATGGAAACTGCCCAATTACAGGATTGCCAACACAAGTACTGATGAGCAGACAACTAAAAGCAGTGCTGCCAACTATTGAGGAAAACCTTCTGCCAAATGTCGTTAAGGTGATGGAGGATAAGGGGCTTAAACAGCAAGAGTCTAAACTATACTATGACGAAACAACACAGGAGAGAAGAGGGTTCAATGAGGGTGAAAGTGTGGTCCATAGAACAGGAAGGAGATGGGAGTCCGCCCAGATTATTAAACCTGGATCAGCGTCCAGGTCCTTCATAATAAGGACTGAGGATGTACAAACCTTAGTTCGAAATTCGGTCCATTTCCGAAAATCGGGAAGTCCTTCTGCCAATGATGGAGAGCAGAAAAATTATCCCATTTTGGAGAGTGCTGAAAGTAATGACTCGAAGACTGATGAGACAGCTAGTTCCGGCGCATTCGCCTCAGCATCCACAAGGGAGTCCTGCTATGTCTAGAAATGGAAGGCGAATTATTAAGCCGAGAAGATTGGTGGATGAATGATTTCAATTATATAAATTGTGATGTTGATTTATTTTTTTTCTATTTTGAAAATTCATTTTATGTTTCAATCTGCTTTATTTTATGTCTATGAGTTTATATCTATTAGTCCAGGATCCATGGTCCATTTTTGCACTTGATTATTATCAAGCTGAATCTTCGCGAATAGCTTCGTTTCGATGAGACGCCCAACAATTTCCTGTGCGAAAATTCTCGATTGTGGTAGCTAACAGAGGTAGCAAGGATAAAATATGTCGACTTGATGATTCTCAAAAATGTATTACTAGCTTTTTTTTTTTTTTTTGTTAAATCTCAATATAATTATCTAAATTATTTGAAAATATATTTGTTCTAAAAAATGCATGGCTCGATCAAAGAGTCCCGTCCTTCCAACATGTATCGATAACGAAGTGATTAAAAATGATCACTAACCAGCTGTTTTTTTACTTATTTATTAGGAACTGTATTACTAGTTTTGAGCGAAGGACCGGGATAACGTACCACGCAATTTGTAGGACAATATGACTGTTAAATCTTACTAATATTATAAATGTGAAAGTTTGTATGTTTGTCTCTCTTTCACGCAAAAACTACTGAACGGATTTGGATGAAACTTTACAGTAATATAGGCTATACATCAGAATAACATATGGGCTATAGCAAGCGCGGATTTAGGGGGGGGCGCACGGGGGCAGGTGCCCCCCTTCCCGACAGTCTTATAGGATCTGTGGAGAATCCATTATAGTACATAATTAAAGGCAAATCAGGAATTTAGCATCTTGAAATTTGCAGATAGGTCCTTTGTATGATTTAAGAAAGAAATTTGGATAATTCCACCCTTAATATAATAATGGTTCAAAGGTTGTATGGAATCCGAAAGTTTTGAAGTAGTGAAATTTTGTACGAGTAACCTATAGTGAAAAAAATTAAATTATTTAAATAATTAAATTATTTATTATTTTAAATGATTGTTAAAAAGCACTGTCAAGAAACTTTATGTGGTAGTCCAAATTCTATGCGAGCGAAACCGCGGGCAAAAGCTAGTTATGTATATAAATATTAGCTAAGTAAAAAAAACCATAATCAGCTGATTAGTAATCATTTTTGGTGACCTCGTTATCGATACATGTTGGAAGGAGGGGACTCTTTGATCAAACCATGCATTTTGTAGGACAAATATTTTTTCATATAATTTAGATAATTATCTTGAGATTTAACAAAAAAAAAAAAACAGTTAGTAATAAATTTTTGAGAATCATCAAATCGACATATTTTATCCTTGCTACCTCTGTTAGATAACACAATCGAGAATTTTCGCACAGGAAATTGTTGGGCGTCTTATCGAAACGAAGATTCAGCTTGATAGTAATCAAGTGCAAAAATCGACCATGGATCCTGGACTATATGTTAATCTTGAAATTAAATAAAAGGAGGGAGATATGGCAACACTGCTTGTAACAGTAGTTCAACCTCCATGGATTGATAAATAAAAATGTTAACGTTGGTCTTGTTACGCTATAAATAAAAATTATGAAAATAAACCTAAGACTGAGACTTTTATCAACATTCATTACAACAGGTTATAAAGGTACAGATTTTTGTTAGATCTTGTTTGAAATTTGATATTCTTGATGTTCAAATGTTTACCTGTCCCTGAAAGTTCAACTCGATAGATTTCATCAATTGAAAGTATTATAAAGTTGATGAAGAAATGTTGAAGTAATTCCACTTATGTGTATCATCTATATTGTATTTTAGGAAGATAACACTGTTCAGGTTGGATCAATCAGGTTGGATGTGAACTATGGCACCTTTGTAACAACAGCCATTGTGTTGGGAGTCTCAGTTAGTGTCGGTTTGTATCAGACGTAATTGTTGGATATTTGTTGCTAGACAAACGCTAACTAGGCATGTAATAGCGCTAAACGCTATGTACGAATTAAGATTACACATTCAAATATTATATGAGCCGTTTATTTTGAAAGTGGCCTACCTCCATTTATCTTCAAATGGAGATATTTAAGGGTTTGCGTTTCAATGAATTTAAAAATATACATATATGATACTAATGAGTCATACTGCTTAAGTGTATCTAAGGGTGTTAAATTTATGGTTGCTATTAAAATTGTAACAATTATTAAGTGAATAATGTTCGTATTCTTATCAAGAATGGAGTTAGGCCACTAAATTAACAACCAAATTCATTATAAAATTTGAAGGTACCCAAGTCGATTCAACATAATTTAAGATGCTTCAAATTGAAAAAAACAATAGGTATTCAATTTATTTTACATATCTTTAAAACACTTGGGAAACACAATTTATGCGATTCAAAACATTTTTTAATCATTTAAAAAATGATAAATTAAGGAACATATAAAATTACAAACATAAATTTATTACAAAACAAGTTACTATTCATCTACATTTTGCTCGTGTGAAAGGGATTTGAAGAAATCATGATGTTCCGGTGGTATATATCACAAAAGATCAATCATGTCCTTGAATTTTGCTGTTGTAATTTTGTCTGATATTTTTATGGAGTGGTTTCAATACAATGTTTTCGAATTTTCTTGGTCTACCCCGACGTGGTAATAAATTCAGGACTTTCAAATTTTCATTCTCATTCATTGATGTCTTATAGAAAATTTTATACGGTTCATTTCTAACAAAACGCATATTTGTAACCAGTTTACTGATTCTCCATCAGAATTCTTTACCCTTTTAAAAATTGCTTCTTCTAATAATTTTGTTGATACAAAATCTTTTTGTCTCATTTCATTTACAATAAAATTATTACCTTTCCGACCCTTCACCACTGCTTTCAGACATCATCAATAGTAAATATCTTGATATAAGTATAAAATAAATGGAGTTAGGCCACTTTCAAACTGCACGGTTCAGTTATTGAACTAATTCTGAAAACTTATGTGTCAAAAACTTATCGTATTTGCTCGGAATATCAGCAACCTGAAATGCTTCACTGATATATAATGTAAAGTTGTATATGTAACCATGGTAACTGGCAAAAAATTGAAAAACGGAGTTAGGCCACTTTCAAAATAAACGGCTCATATAGATTGCTAGTTGGCCTTATGTAGTTCCAGAGTATGTATGCGAGAGGATTACACGTTTCCGTCCAAACCGATAAATATTTTAGTTCGTAATAATCCCTGAATGAGTAAGGAGCGAGGCCATGTGCTACTTACCACATTTCATCCCTACTTAACTCGTGGGGCCTATCCCCCCCCCCATGTTTTAATTAAACGCAAAGTTAGGAAGGGTCCTATCTCTATGCGCCCTTTTTTTTTTGTCCCTTTTCATTAAGCCCAGGGCTGCAGTTATTGTCGTAAAATATACCCCCCGTTCGTTGGCGAACGGTGTCTGGATTTTTAACAAGATTTTCCCTTCGATTAACCCCACACATTACAATTACTGGACAGTTTTTAACGAGAAAATTGTGTCCCTAGCCGGATAAAAAAAAGACAAGTAAAAAATATAGGAGTACTCAGTTATTGGCAAAGGGATTTTTATAACCGATGTAGGGTACCATTTTTTCTTTTTATATTTTTGTAATCCTGCCATTTTTATTAATCCGGCACTCCCAGATATATTTTTTTTAAATAAAAAATTTTTAGATATATCTATTGTATCTTATATATGCATTGAAACAAAACCGCAAATTCTTAAATTAAGTCTTGAATAAAACAGGATTATATATTACAAGAAAAACATACTTTTTATTTTCTATGTACATGCAATTTTGTTTAAACCTGTACCATTACAACCCGTGTAGGCTATGGGGTTTATTACATAGTAGAGACAGTACTGTTTCTTAGACATCGGTTGTGCAGAGAGGTGATTTGTCATAGATCACGCTCAACCTCCTAATCCCCCCCCCCTTATCGTAGGTAACAACTTTATAGAGGCTGGGTGAGCTATGATGGTTCTTGATCTCATATGGCACTGGCTGCTAACAGATTCAATTAAAGTCTTCCAGCGAGCGGGTTTTTAACCCTTTGGCATGGTAACTCACCGCTCTACCACTGAGCCACTCCGTTCCCAGTATATGGATACTCATCGTTCATGAAACGTTGCGAATACATTTGTACACTAATATAAAATTAATAAGAAAGTGCATAAATAAATAAGGAATACGATAAAGGAACCAAAGAAAATAAGAGAAACCTCTTTTTCTTTTTTGAGTAATCACAAAACGAAAAATTTTAGATTTTTAAAGAGAAAAGATAGACCCTCGGCCGGGATTTGAACCCGGAACCTTTGTCTCGCAGTGACATTGCTCTACCATTTGAGCTACCCAAGGACGCAGAGGACAATTCTTTTCTCTCATCCGATCCCATGTTCTCGTGCTCTCGCAATTTTTGCAATGAATACACTAGAACGAAGTTCTTCGAACATTAATTTAATTTTAGGATCTCATTGACTTACGTCATATTACTATTTATAATTTTTTATAATTATAGATAAATTTTTTTGAGTTTTAAATATTTTTATTTTTAAAGATAAAAGATATACCCTCGGCCGGGATTTGAACCCGGAACCTCAAAAAAATTGACCAATAATTATAAATAGTAATATGACGTAAGTCAATGAGATCCTAAGATTAAATTAATTTTCAAAGAACTTCGTTCTAGTGTATTCATCGCAAAAATTGCGAGAGCACGAGGACATGGGATCGGATAAGAGAAAAGATTTGTCCTCTGCCGGCAGGCGGCTTTGGGTAGCTCAAATGGTAGAGCAATGTCACGGTGAGACATAGGTTCCGGGTTCAAATCCCGGCCGAGGGCCTATCTTTTCTCTTTAAAAATAAAAATATTTAAAACTCAAAAAAATTGAACAATAATTATAAAAAAATTGAAAACTTTTGAAAATTGAAAGAGTTTAAATAGGAGCTGAGTAGCTTAGTGTCTAAAGCACTGAGTCAATGCGCTCCCATGTTCGAATCCGGTTGTTGGGCATAATGTGGGATGGAACATATGGGATATGTTTGAATCCCTGGAATTCAACCAGCCAATATAGAGAACGTACCCTTAATTGGAGAAAAAAACTGAATTTTGGTTTAAGCAGTTATACTCCGTACCAAAAATCCTTCGGTTTTAGTGTTACAGGTGTATTTTGCTTCTAATGATTTATTCCTCCTTTTTTGAAGGACAGTTAAGTAGTTATATTTTGAGAGGAAAATAATTGACTGGATAATTCTAGTAATGTATAAAATTTGCAAGGGAGTGGAGTCGATGATAACACAAAATAAGAGAAACTTATTTTATTTTGCCAAGGTTACGGCCTAAGATGTAATGTTATATTTTGATTTTGCCAAACGATAAAAACAATAATCCTGTTCTCGTATCGGAACTATGAATGTAATTAAACAAGGTTATAAATGTAGGTAAGATCCACGAACTCTTGTAGAGGTTAGAGGGAAGTGATAACGCCCAGTGAAGCGATAAGAGCGCTCCCTAGGCGGGGAGGTGATTGGGTCCGCCCGGAAACCGCCGCTTCACTTCCGGCTACCCTCTGGCCACTTTCCTATTTCCGGTAGCCCTCGACCCAGGCGCCATTATCGGTAGTCCTCGGCACTGGTCCAAGGAGCAAGTTTGCCCTCTCTTGTCCCGGATATTAGGGATCCTACTTCATCACCCGAGGGTCGTCATGGTGGGGAATGTTTGCAAATCGAGGGAGGGAGGATATCCGAGTACTGTGGGTGCGTGGGGTCGAGGGATGCCGGGTGGTGTAGTGTCGTCTGCTCCTACTGCAGTCTCTAAATATCATCCTATAGATCCAGGAATAAGTTCGGGGCGATCTGTGGTCTCGATCTAGGTGGCCCAAGGAGGTTTCAAAGGAAGTAAAAAATACTTGGTTATGGTCCCTTCGGAAGGGACGTTAAATGGGGGTCCCGAGCCTGTACGATGTCAGGTACTCGTTAAAAATCCCTATCCTAATTAAACTTGGATAGACAAAATTTAGAGCTTCCACTGTAGCTTCGTCCGATTAGCCATAGCAACAAAAAGTGACGTTATATGAAAAAACAACAACTTGATTGATTGGGACAAATAGATTATTTATTCTTGAGCTGTTATTTTTTTAATATATTTTTTTATTCGGATAGACCACATTAATCACGCTACAACTCTATTTTACGTTCTACTTCTCAAGTTTTTCTGTCTTCAATTATCCTTCATGCTTTCACTGGCACGTTTCTTCTGATCCTCTATTCAGCTTCGTCCAGCCTTGTCTGGCTTTTCTTCATGCTGAAATTCTAGCAGATTTTTTTACTCTGCTTCCAAATTCACTTCTTTCTGTGAATTTCTTGCAAGTGAGACTCTGTAATGTTAAACTTTGCCAAACATAGACATAGTCAAATATCTGCTTGGTCAATCAATGATTGATCGTTCTATACAAATGTTCGAAAAACGTCAGCCCCCTTATACCTACTATCTAGTAGATTTTTCTCTTACTTCGCATGTTCCTTCCGCATACAGTCTGAATCGCGCCCATGATTTATCTCACTATTATTCTTTCTAAGCTTAACAGTTTTTTGAGACTTAAGTTCGTCGAGATGCATTCACTGGGAAAAAGACATTTCATTTTTACAACGGTGCTACATTGCCTTGTCGTGGCATTCCAGGTTTCTCCTGTCGGATTCTGTGGTAATGTGTCTGTCAGTAATGTTTGTAGCAGTAAGTTTGGGTATCCAGCTAGTATCTGCAAATGATATTTATATTTACTTCACTAATAAGATTAATAAGCATCCTTATATAATAACTAGCTTTTGCCCGCGGCTTCGCTGGCGTGGAATTTGGTCTGCCACATAAAGTTTCGTGAAAGATCATTTCAAATAAATAATTTAAATATTTTTTTAAAATATAAGTTACTCGTACATCCGAAATTTCAGATGTCTAACTTCAAAACTGACGGATTCCATACAATCTTCGAACCCCTATTATATTAAAGGGGAAACCCTTGGGATGGAATTATCCAAATTTCTTTCTTAAACTATACATAGAACCTATCTACAAATTTCAAGATGCTAAGTTCCTGATTTGCCTTTAATTATGTACTATAACGGAGGGGGGGGCATTTCCTTGATGTAGCCTATGATGTATAACCTATTTTACACAATAAGTTTCATCCAAATCCGTTCGGTATTTTTTGCGTGAATGAGTAACAAACATAAATACACACTTTGACATTTATAATATTTGTAAGATTAGTAGGATATCAAAACAATAGTTTCACTTATGTTCTTTCTGTTATTTTAACAATTATGATCATGAGATTTGCCTTTAATTATGTACTATAATGGATTCTCCACAGAACCTAAAAAACTGTCGGGGGCACGTGCCCCCGTGCGCCCTCCCCCCTAAATCCCCGCTTGCTGTATTATTCTAATGTGTAACCTATATTACTGTAAAGTTTCATCCAAATCCCTTAAGTAGTTTTTGCGTTAAAGAGAGACAAACATACAAACTTTCACATTTATAATATTAGTAAGATATACTCGTAACATGTACTAAAATAATATTTTCAAACAAAAAGCCTTTTATTGTTGTTATTATTAAAATATTATTGATTATCAAGATGTCTTTACATTGCTTTAGCAAATTGATAAAGGGATGAGGTCTAGTGATTTAGGGGAAGGCAGACTGTGGCAGTGAAGATATCTCAGTGTGGTTGAACACAGCAGCTTGTGGTACGCCTGCTTCTATCTTAGAGATGTCTCTTATATCAATTTCCCAACCCAAAGGACCTGATCGACCTAAAGTCGCTTAGTTTTTTATTAAAATTAAATAAACAATAACATACCGTGCAGGTAGCGGTGTAGTTTATTATCTTAGCTACTGAATTACAGATCTCGAGATCTCTAGGTTAACAGTAATAAATGGACTCTTAAAGGATCTTAAGACCCACGTTGGGCTCATTCAGCCTTTATAATGTGCGTACCCCTAATTATGGGATTACCCCTTATTTTAGGCAAATCATCTCTTTGCTCAACCGCCGGCTTGCAAACAGCCACTATTTATTGTTTTTTATTTAAACTATTTGTTATAATATTTATAGTTTGTAAATTATACTTGATACTTATTTTAAGGCATAATTTGATCTTAGCATCATTCATTGTTATTTTGAAATTATTATTATCATGACTTTTTCACAATGCTTTAAATATACGTGAGACTTTGCTCTACTTATTATGGTTCTTCTTTTATAAAAATTGTTTAGGCTTGCCTTTTTATTTCTGAAATCTTTTAAATATTACATAGTTTTATTATTTCCAGTTAGAAGCTCACTTCAAAGTGTTAAATTACTATTTAACACTTTAGATTACTTTCTTTCTTCTTCACCTCAGTGTATTGGGGACCAACGTTGAAGAAGTAGTCCAATATCCGGCACAGGACTAATCGCTGTCAGTGGAACAAATCGTCAGCTAACACTTTATATATATATATATATATATATATATATATATATATATAAGTGTGATTTTTAAATAAATCACTGATTTATTGTCGTTTTTTTTTTTAATTTTTCGATTACATTCTATTAAAGTTTTTATGTATCGATTTAGTTTTAGTACTTAACTGTATTAATTTTTTGTGATAATATCCGTCTAAGTAATGCGTATCATTCCTTAGCTTTTCTATCAGTCCATACTCTCTTCATTTTCTCACATATCTTTCATCATTCGTATAACCGCCCCCCCTCCCCATGTTTCCTCTTCTACTTCTAGATTCTTTCTTCTTCTGTAAAACCATGTCTTGTTATTTCCTCCTCCATATCTGACTGAGGTTTCGTCGGGTATTTCTTAGTCCCATCAAATTGTTGAACATCTGTTCAACCTGTTTAATTTTTTTTTTTTAAATTATTTTATTGAATTGTACAACTGTAATATATACATTTAGTACAAGGGCTATAATAAATACATGGCAGGGCATGTAGAGGCACTACCCACTGGCAGCACTCTAATAATATTTCTATAATAGAAGGTCCCGAGGCCATCTTCTCTTCAGACGCCTAGGAGGATTGTCCGGATGGAATTGGATGCAAGGATGGAAACTGGATGGGCCTGGAGTTTAGTTTAGTTTAATGATAGGTATCTGGAATGAGCTAAATCGGTAACATATGGAACGTTAAGGTCATTATGGATGGTTTTATCTGTGACAAAATAAGGAGCGTTTAGGATTTTGCGAAGGATTTCGAATTGCAAGGATTGAATACGAGAGGAATTCGATGGTTGGAGTTTAATTTTAATCTCGTTTTCCAATGTTAAGTTTAATATCCTATTTTGTAATTTATTTTTAATTTTGTTGCTGTTTCCAAATCTTCAGTTCCCTGATGAAGGTGTGATGATTTTTTTTGTTTGCCAGTATTCTTTCATTATTTATTTAATATTAATTTTTATTTATATTAAATATGGGTTAAGTGACAGTTCGTTCTGCTGGAATTTGGTGTATGTTTTATTTAAGGAGAGTCTTGGGATCTAACCCGCTAATGATAGTTAAATTATTACTTATGTTAACAGGCACAGATTTACAGACCCTACTTGGGTTCACCCAGCCTCTGTAAAGTGCTGTACAGGAAAACCTTTTTCAGAATGTTATAAAATTTACATTGCGAAATTGGAATCTTATTTGTTTTCAGAATGTTTATACCTATATGTTTTATATCATTTTACCTTAAAACGTGTCGGAAGATGGGACAACTTTACGATATGTGTCAGAAGATGAAAATAAAGTAAAATAGAAACAGTCTAATAAAAGAAGGAAGAAAATGAAGTCCCAGCCTTTTCACAGTTTTATCACGTTGGAAGTAAAATTCTATTCGAATCTTATTCAATCTGAAGATGAATAAACTCTGTACCTAGGTAGGCTTAGTAATGCTCTATTGACTTTTATTCACTTGAAATATAAAGTTTTATTGTAATTATACGGATTAATAGAAATTATTTCTCTTATAATGGAACCGAAATTAAATAAATGGTCGCATTATATATTTACAGTTCTCATAAAATACAATTGTCTTGACGATATGTGTTTTTTTTCTCGTTTAGTTCTTAAGTAAATTTAATAAGCGTTGCACAGAATGGAAAAAGTTTGAAGGGTATACCGAGGCGTAGGTGGGAGGATTTCGATTTAAGCATATTAGAGGTCTCGGTATCGAGCCTTAGGGTTTGCTAAGACTTCTTATAATTGTTGTTATTATTAGTTGTTAATAACATAAAAGTTATTATTCATCTTCACAAAAAAAAAAACAAGTTTAAACTATCTTCCCTCTGGTCTATATCAACGTAGTCTACCTAACGATCTGACTGGGGGGGGGTGTGGAGCTGGTGTAAACAACAAATATTTGTAGTCACGCGCAACGTCCCACACAAACATTCACGTATATTATATAATTATTGTGTTAGTTCTTCTTAATAAAAACGTTACGGTAATAAACATCTTTTATATAAATATAGTTAACGATCAGCTTATGATCGTCGGTTAATTTCCGTTTCAAAAGTTGGTCCATTAAAAACTCTTGGTGCTAAAAAGGATCAGTACGGATATATAAAAATATTAAATTACATTTATATTATATATTATGTATATTACTAATAATATGCATATTAGCATGGTATATTTTAAAAAAGACTTAAGATAGGGGGGGGGGGGCGTTGTACTGAAAATATTTGGTGCAAAATTTTATAAGTTCTCATAAATTGGATTGTTATTTTAAAAACATATTTGGATATATTTTTATTTTTTAAAGAGAAAAGATAGACCCTGACATGTCACGGTGAGACAAAGGTTCCGGGTTCAAATCCCGGTCGAGGGCCTATCTTTTCTCTTTAAAAAATAAAAATATAATTATTTTACTCAAAAAAATGACCAATAATTATAAAAAATTATATTTGGATATATTTGTTAATTTTATTTCAGTTAATATTAATATTTTAGAAGTTGATATTATTTATTTCCATGGTAAATGACATTATGTCACATACTTGTATTTGTTGAGGAGGGTCAGTTTCCTATAACATTGTTTTAATATTTTATTTTTTATTTTGTTAATTGTTGAAAGAGCTTAAAAAAAATCGTTCATATTGCTATTGGGATTGATATGTAACAGAAAAAATTGATCACAATATTTATTGAAGACGATTCTCTTAAAATATTACATATTTTGCGACATGGCGACCTTTACCTCCGGAGCATTGATTTCAGAACAATACTACTGATTTTTATTTGTGGCGTGAGGGTTCGAAGAAGGGACGGTTTAAAGTAGCAGAAATTTGACTACTTTCTTACTGGAGTTTGAGAGGCTTAAGGCTTTTCCACTTGTGCATACTCGTACATAGCGTTCCAACATCCGAGTCGGTGATGAAACACAACTCAATCGCTCCTAACAACCTTGTTAATAAATGTTAATAAGCTCATCCTCTATTAGTCGTGTCCTGTCCCTTCACTACTCGTGCTCATAAGTGTGTGTGTGTGTGTGTGTATGTTAATATACACATATACACATATGTACTCTTCAATTTAAAATAATAATATACTCAAATAAATCAAAATCTGTATACTAGTACAAAAAAGCAAAAGCACAAAAGAGGCATAAAATAATTGTTATGACATTAATAGAAAAATTCCAACAAAAAAGCTTTTAAGTCTCTAAAACAAAAACAGGAAAAAAAAAATACTTGCGGAATATTTCGCTGAACAAAAAAGCAAATCCTAACCTCAAAATGCAGCTGGACACCAAACCGTGGAAACATCCCACCCCCACCAAGGCTTAAATGCTTCTACTTAACCATAAGGAAGGTTACAGGACAACAGCTGGAGAAGGTCGGATAAAAACAGCTGATAAAAAAGTAAACAATAAATAGTGAACAATAACACCAATCTTTAAAAAGCCAATAAGAAAATAAAACAACACACAAACTGAAGGCAAGAAATGATATTAAAAAGGATGGCGAAAGTGCAAGACATTCTCAAGGACTCAGTGGACATATGTACGGCTGTTCCACAAAACATATTAATATATAGAAGCAAAAGTTCTAAAGAGACAAAAATACTTGTTACGACTTGAATGGAGAAGGTTATCCTCCATGCAGCTGGAAAAGGTTAATTAAAAAAATAAATGATAATTAGATAATACTATTTACATATTTCAAAAAGCCCAAAAGAAAAGAAAAATACACACAAACAGAAGTTAAGAAATCATATAAAAAAGGAAAGTCAAAAAAAAGTCAAATATATGGAAAATTGTTAAGTCTGATTAGAAAACAGGTATTTTTATTTCATGATTTTATGGCGGATCTTCTGCTGTGCATTCTATTGTTTATTTTTTTTATTTATTGATACATATTTACAACTATATTGAATTAATATAACAATTAAATAGGCTAAGTGATACATAATGACATGATAGTGATAAGTAGAGAAACTACTCAAATAAAAGTTCAACTAAGAAGGTGACGTTATATTCATTGTTCAATTTAAAATATCTCTTTTCATTCCATAATTTAGATTCTTTCTTTTTTTATATGTGTTAAGTAAATTATTTCATTGTTTCTTATTTAAATGAAAAAAATAAAACAAATAGACCATTCTGAGCGTGATTTCGCTACGTTGCCCAGGGCTCTGGGTCATCAACTACGAGAGTGATCTTCATGATTCCCTGACATAAGAAGCGTACCCCTCGCAGGTAGAAGAAAGATAACCCGATATAACAGACATAGTGAGGGAGGAACATTTTCTATTACGCAATCCTGTGTAAGGTTACGTGTCTCTGGGCATTCTGCTCCAAGCACGCGATACTGACACGTCTTACTTAGGCCTAGCATTCCCTCGCACCATTCGCCTCCCTCTGGTTCAGGTGAAATTAAAAGTAATAAAAATGATCGATCGAGCCAGGGGAGTACTTGTGGGTAAAGAGAAATAATGACTTTTTGCAGAGGGATTGAAGAAAATTGAAAGAAAAGTGGAAAACTAATTTTCGTATCAAGATTTCAAGAACTTATATAGATTCTAAGTTATTATAAGCCAACGGCCATACCACGTTGAACACATCGGTTCCCATCAGATCACCGAAGTTAAGCAACGTCGGGCGTGGTTAGCACTTGGATGGGTGACCGCCTGGGAAAAACAGGCGGTAACCATCTGGGGAAAAACCGCGTGCTGTTGGCATCTAACTTAACAGTTAACCAAATAATAATACATAGCTGGCTGTATGGATGAAAGGAAGAATCCAATACCATAAAAAAAAAAAATAATAATAAAATAAATAAAAAAAAAAAAAGTTATTATAAGGCGTATCTAATTTATTTATATATATATATATATATATATATATATATATATATATATATATATATATATATATATATATATATATATATATTAAATTCATTTATTGAAATTTCCAACTTTATTAACACAATACTGCCCTGCTTCGGAAGAAAGCATTAACTCCACTTCACTTGAAATTGAGATATTCAATAAAACGTAATATATACTTTTTCACACCCTTTTTTCTGTAAAATATACATTTAAAGGATCAAATAATTTGATATAAAAAATAAAAAAAATAAGTTTTAGTTTTAAAAAAAATCGATTTTGACTTTTTTAGGTATAAAATGGGACTTAAGGTCTTGTTATCACAAACAGTAGTGCAAACCGTAACATAATTCCCATGTTGGCTCATAATATATTTTCGTTGATAGGCTAATTAATGAACTTATAAGACTGACAAATAATTACTTATTAAATACAGAATATAGAAAACCACCTACAAAACCGTAATTTGACCTTAACTCAATCATTTTTTTTTGGACTTAAAGCCTTTTTTCCTAGTAGGGCAGAATATGACAAGTAAACATAACAGGAAAGACACATAATGGTATAAAGGCAAGTAGACAAAATACCCAAATAACAAAATCAACTTAGATGGTCACGGGGCCATATTATTTTCAGACGCCTCGGAGGACTATCGGGAATTGAAGATGTAGGTACGTTTGGAACTAGTGGTTTTGAATGGGAATTAAGTTTGTCATGAAAGGAATGCTATCGGGTTCGGGCCAGATCAGCGACCAATAAGACGTTGAAGGCATTATGGATGACTTTATTCATAACAAATTAAGGGGCATTGAGGATTTTTTGGAGTGCAAGGATTGGATACGAGAGGAATACGATGTCTTTGTGGAGCCCCAGAACACTAGTCCTCAAGTCCAAATAGGTGTTAAAATAGTTATGTAAATGAGTCTTTAGTAATTAATTGGGAACTTAGAGCGTTTGTCAAGTAAATGTTGAAGTAGCCTGTAACGGTGAGCTGTTTCTTGTCGTTTCAGTCTTGTATGAGGATTCCAAGTTAAGCGTTTGTCAAGGTGTAGTCCTAAGTACCGGACCTGTTCTACAGGAATAAGTGGGATGTTATTAGGTTTACGACGGAGGGTAAAGGTAATTTAGTGGACATTTTTGTTTTGTGTTGGATATTAGTGGGAATTTTGTTTAATCCTCCAGTTTTTACACCAAAATCCATAATTAAATCATTGTTTATATACATATTATTACAAACATTTTTTTGTTAAACAGAAAATTGTTTAAACCAAAAATGAAATTAAAAAAGCCTTGCATTTTTCCCCTCCGCCCCGGGGATTTTTCGAAAGCTAGCACCAAATGTGAAGTTGGGTGTGTTTATTAAATTGGGCTGAGGAAGGACCTGTGTAAACACTAACCGCCTAAACCAGATAACTGCAGAGCCCTGTCGTTTCTTTTATCTCATCAATATATATTTTATCTTTTTTCTTTTTTTTCTTTCTGGTTTTTATAACCGTAACCCCTTTTAGAGGAAGGTGTCCGAAAGTATTGATTATTTTTTTATATCGTTATCTTTTTTTTTGGCTAAAGAGACCTTTCGTGTTTTTGTTTTATTTCGTTAAATATATTTTTTTCGCTCTTTCAATATAGGCCTCTCTGGCCTGGAGATGGAATTTCTATTATGAAATTCTGCCCTTCATGTTTATTAAGTTTGTCAAAGAAGCTTTTGACGAGAAAAAAAAATCATCAATGGCCACTCCAAGAACTCTCGTAATAATTTTAGGGGTATATGTTTATTCGTACAATCCTTAACGTAACTAGAGTTGACTCATGGGGGGGGGGGGGGGGAGGTTAACCCCTACCAGTCAACCACTCCAACATATTACTCCCTTAAAAAAATATGCCTCCTAATATAGGTATAATTTATATTATACTATAATCATGTAGCTTCAAATTAAATAAATAGATTATAATTTTTTATAATCATCTTATAAATGTTATAATGTAATTTTGGAAGTTATAAATGTTATTTTGGAAGGGCAATCAAGAAATAGCTTTTAAATACAAGTAACCTTATTTATTGGTTACAATAACTTACTATACTTATTTGCATAGAGAACTTTCTAGACCCATCCAGACTTTACTTCTAGATTCTAAGAATTGCCTAAACTGTTCTTCTCACATTTGCGATCTTATTGTTGCCGCTAGATGCCACTACTGCCGCTATAACAATATAATTAATTGTAAATAAACAGTAATACGTTTTGGTTTGTCGTTTTAGTGTACCTTTTATTCATTAAACTAATTGTGTTTGCACGTTCTTTGTTGTGTTTTTGACATTATTGACCCTTACTTCTGTAATACCACAATAATAACTTTAAAAAAGTAAAATCCTTCAACTTTTTGTTTCTTTTAAATTGTTACTTCAAATTTTTTTAAAAATTTCTTCTAAGCAATGGGGGGGGATTACATCCCCAATAACTCCCCTCGTTACCCCTATGCGTACAATGCACTCTATGAGTACTAATAAACAGTACATTTTGGGGTGAGGTTGCTATCTCTGATTTATGACTGATTGGGATGTTGACGTGAGATGTGATTACGTGAATCATTCACCGATTAATACCTCAATGAACAGGCCAACATCAGTGCAAGATATTCAATCGAATTGTAATTCAATCGACTGTTATATATGGTAGAGACTGTACTGTTTCTAGAAAACCGGTTGTGCATAAAGGTGATTCGTCTTAGACCACGCTTGACAGGGTACCTAATTTATAGAGGCTGAGTGAGCCATGTCTTCTATGTCTGTTAACAATTTAAATAATTTGTCTATGTTTTATTATACCTCACAATACCAGTAAATATTACATATGCAAATTAAAATATAGCTACATCAGTAATTTTATTTGTTATTTATGCATTGGTAAATATTTAAAAATATTCTTCGACGAAAACACTAGGAAATAAAATAAATATCTCTATTTGTGTACCTTTGTCGATTTTCTTGGAATCAGTGTTTACGGTGTAATGAATTCGAATTTGTCATTAATTTTTTTTTTAAATGAGAATCAACAATAAATAAATAAATATCGGTGAAGTTGTTTTCACTAGACACTGCTAGCTTTCTCATGGCTTAATCTGAGACTGAAAACATTATTCTTTGCTTCGGTATTTATTGCTTTTCGGCTCTGGGGGTGGAGAATTTCCTTATAGTGATCTAATCGGATGGCCTCCGACCGGATTAACATTGTAAAAATAACTTTTTTCTATTTTGCTAGTAAGCCATCAGGTATGGACTGCGAAACGTAGTTGAAGGAATTTATTGTACGGTCGAAATTTCCTAATTTATTTTGATGGTGATTATTTTTAAATATATTTATTTTTTTTGAAAAGAGCAATTTTAGGACAAATCTTTTCTCTTCAGAATAAAAAGCTATTAATTTTAAAGAGAAAATATATCCCCTCGGCCGGGATTCGAACCCGGATCCTCTGTCTCTCCGTGACAGCGCTCTGTCCATTTGAGCCACCAAGGCCGCCTGCCGGCAGAGGACAAATCTTTTCTCTTATCCGATCCCATGTCCTCGTGTTCTCGCAATTTGCGATGCATACACGAAAATGAATGTTCTTTGAACATTACTTTTAATTTTAGGATGTATATATCGCATATTGCGAGAGCACGAGGACATGGGATCGGATGAGAGAAAAGATTTGTCCCCTGCCGGCAGGCGGCCTTGGTGGCTCAAATGGTAGAGCGCTGTCACGGAAAGACAAAGGTTCCGGGTTCGAATCCCGGCTGAGGGCCTATCTTTTCTCTTTAAAATAAAAATATAAAAATAAAAACAGTTGACCGATAATTATAAAAAAATTATGAAAAGGTATTAATTTTAGTTTTGTCCTCTGCATCTGTTATTTCAAGGCCTACTTCTTTGAGGTCTTGCTGAATTCCATGGGTCCATTTTCCTCCTTTCTTCTTTCCCATATCATGTTTTCTGGGATTCGTAAGATGTGAAAGAAATATGAAATTTTTTTTTATTCATTGTGCTGATGATTGGGTCAATTTCTTGATAGACAGTTTCATTGGTGAGGATTCTCCAGATTCCTTCCTTCTGGTATCTTTTATTTATTTTTGAGGAGCTTATCCGTTCTTCTTTCATTTTTAATTTGGAACAAGGTGGCTTCTGGGAGAGTTACTGTTTTATAGTGCTGGATCTTAGTGGCTATTGTCCGGCATTTCCTATTTTATGTTGACCCGGTTAGAAACTGAGCTTACTTTATTCTGCCAGTTCTATTTATCCAGGTTTCTTTCTCATTTAATTTGTGTGTGATGACTTTCCCAAGTAAATTGTAGAACAATGTTAATTTTTTGATCATTTATAAAGATTTTATTAATGCTCAGGAATTTCATGGTTTCACTTATATTTTGTAATTGTGACATATACTTTTAAATAACATATGTTTATATTATTGAAAGAAAGCGATTAAGTTCATTAAGTCTCGGGTCAAGTGCCGGGGACTTAGCCGCAGACAGAAGAGCATCTAAAGGAGACCTGTCAGACTCAGTTAATGAAGAACTCTCGCCAAAACAAAAAACTTCTCTCCAAAGGCACTTGTTGCTCCGGCGACTCTTCCCCTTCCCTCGACCTCTCTCTAATCTAGAGACCCTCCCTCAAGTCTTTGAGGAGATCCTCAGGTTATTGGGACGGCCGGCGCCTCTGGCGTTACCAAGAGGATTACTCCTGATGGAATTGAGGAAATTGCACGGAAGGGATGAGGCTCCGGTTTCAATCCCCGGCTAAAGGTCTTGGTCTAATGAAGCGGCCGGCTGGAGGAATATCATCCACTGAAATTATACCTGCACCATACTTGGATTAAATTCTAACTAAAAAAATAATAATAAAAATATAATTATCTTAGTTGTTTGTTTGTTTGCTTACGGACTTAATAAACATACTATAAACGCTTTTAAGAAAAATTACTCCCAAACCCATTGATAGAACAAATAGCCACGACTCTCATGCCTGAGAGCACTGTGAGGAGACTTAAAAGAACGTGGACGAGGGATCGGTTAAGATAAGAATATTAAATTAAACTACGTGAGGTGTACCGCTGGGTAATGTAATAGTAATGACAGCTAATCTGCTGATTGTCATTGTTTCTATTTGGCAGGTGCGGATGGATATATCTGTGGCACCTGTGCATAGTGAGCTAAGTCGAATCGTAATTTTTCTGAACTTACTTTAAGTTCAAGATTGGAGTATCAGCCCACGATTCACAAAGGAATATCCTTCATTGCAATGAACGGAACACTTTATATTATACACTTTGTGTTAGGCACAAGGAAAGAGAAAAAAAATACGATTCTAAGTAGATAGCTTGAAATTCACAAAATTCGACTTAGTCCACTATGCACAGGTGCCACAGATATAACGGTCAATATTTGTATTCCATTCATCACGTATTTTTCTGGTATCGACTGTATCTGGTATCTGGTGTAGTTAAGTTCTTTGCCGACGTTTCGCTAGCCATTCTGCAAGCTTCCTCAGTGCTTACTATGAAAATAAAAGTTCAAATATGATTTGAACAGTTACAGATAAATTATGATTTGAACCCAGAACCCACAGCACAGTTGGTTCTACAATGGCTCTACACACTTTGGTCTAAGCCAGCGGTTCCCAAACTGGGGGGCGCGCCCCCCTGGGGGGGCGTGAGGACATGTCAGGGGGCGCGAGCTAAGTTGAACATTAAATTAAATTTAAGTAGTCTTTCTAAAATTCTAAATAAACCATAGAATGTTTAGAAAATTGACCACTTTGATACAATGGACAAACATTCATTTTGGTTAATATATTTCAAAGTGTATCCTAGTGTATCACGGGAAGCTCTTCGTATATATTTGTTTTTTTCAAGCACCTATTTGTGCGAAAAAGCATTTTAAACACTTGTGGCAGTATCGGAATTAAACTCATGTTGCTAGTGACTTGCGTTGTGCACTTACTAAAACTCAGTCACGAATAGGCATGCTAGTAAGAAAAATGGAAGCCCGTCCATCTCACTAACCAACATAATCTGTTTTTCTCTTATTAATAATTTTTGTACTTTATGAAAACTGATATTGTTGTAGCTTATGGCGGTATAAATAAATGTTTTGTTTTCAATGTAATACTTATTTGTTTTGGTTTTGTTCCTAGGCCCACACAATTTATTGTAAAGGGGGGGGCGCGAGAAGCTTTCATTTCAACAAAAGGGGGGCGTGGTACAAAAAAGTTTGGGAACCCCTGATCTGAACTATATGGAATTCGGTGTTTGGTTGATCAATACAATTTTTCTAGTGATATAAGCAATAATTAAAAAAAAAAACTTTATGTATTGGTTTTTATTGGATTTTAATTTCATTTGTAATATCTGTACCCTGGAAGTAAATGGAACCATGTCACATTTTGGTAATTTTTCTATTTCTGTTTTGGTTCAGGGCAGCCAATTTTAAATAATAATATAACTATAAACCATTAATTTTTTTTTTCATTCCTTATTTGTAGATACAACAAGAAAATCGTTCACATCGCCATATTGTAGCGTTGTCAAGTAACTACTATATCAAAGTATTTATTTATGGCAAATTACCTAAAATATTACCCATTTTGTGGACAAATATTGTGGATATTTTGTCATTTACCTCAGAGTATGAGATATATTTTTTGAGTCATTCTATGTACAATAATTATATAGCTGTCTGTATAAGGAAATCACGCATTAATATAATTATTATGGAAGATCATTATTAACTCACATGGCCTCTCAAACAGCTGTGTATATATATTTAAAAATATATATAGCCTAAAAAACACATGATGGGTAGAAGGTGGTAAATTGGCGAGCAGTGGCTGGATATAGATAAGCTATCAGTGTAAACAGGCGGGGGGAGGGGGTGATATTTCTGACCCGCCATGGAACAGGAGTTGATGGACGGCTGACGTTTCAATTTGGCCGCGGCGGCTTCGTCAAGCGATTGTATCGGCACCTCGTTCATCGACCTCTCCTCTCTCCAATCTCTATCTAGGGATTTGGCGTTAAATCACTGAGCCACTTAGCCATATTATTGGTAAAATTGTGTAGTTGCAGTAGAAGATCGCTTATCTGAAGTATCCAAGCCGGAAAAAGCGAGAGTAGGTTAAAGCAAGCTGATATAATCGATAAATGTATAATAAAATACATCAATAAAAAAAAAAAACTTCTACCAATATGGCTCTCTCTTAAGGTCTTGGTTGCAGTACATGGTATCATGTAGTCAACGGCTGTGCAAGGTAGGCATGGAAAACCACTATGATTTGTCACCAATAAAGATATCTAAATTGTAAAGGAAGGAATCATAGGATGATGATGTTCATTTGACTTATCTTTAATTCATTTGATTGCTGCTATGACTAATCGGACGATGCTACAGTAGGAGCTTTTGTCTATCCTAGTGTAATTAAGACTGCGATTTCGAGTACCTTACACTGCACAGGCTCAGGTACACCCATTTTAAGTATTTTCCTAAGGACATCATAACTGACGATATTTCTAGGGATTAGCATAAAAACCTACTCGCGTTTTCGAAGCCCTAGGATTTTTTAAAGGGATTAAAAAATCCATAGTTACGCTGTCCTTCGGAAGGGACGTTAAACATATTTTTAAGTCAGTATGCAGAGTTTTGTTATTGATATACCAATGTGCTCCTGTGGCAAGTCTGAGTACTTGTGATTGAAAAGTTTGTAGTCGTTTTCTGTGAGTCAGTTTAACGATGCCATAAATTTGTAATGCACTTGTCCAAACTGGTTTTAGTAAATAAGTATAGGTGTTTAGTTTTTGTCCTATTTCTAGTTTAGAGTTTTTTATGAATAGAAAATATATTAAGTTAAATTTAAGATTTAGTGACTGGTGTTCTTTCTTAATATGAGGACCCCATGTCCTCCATGACCTCCCATGACCTCCTATCAAATGTTAGTCCTAGGTAAATGGGACAGTATGTTTTTCGTCTAAGAGTAAAAGTGATGTGTTGTTACTTTTCGTGGTTGAGTCTAATTTTCCATAGTTGGCACCATTCATTCAACTTTTGTATGTTATGTTGTAAGTTTAGTGAGGCCTGCGTCACGTCTTGATGTTGGGTGATGAAATAATTAACTATTTTTTATTTCCTTTAAACCTCTCAACTGTTGTACTAACCATTGCACCACAGTTGGCCAATAAATGATAAAGAAATGCGTTAAAGCATTGTTCGCTAATCATACAACATACATACAATTTTTATGTATAAATATGTAATCTGTATGTAAAGAGATGTAGTTGGGAGAACTCAATTGGCTATGATATTTTACCAATCACCTCCCTCCACAACCGTTGCTCTAGCAAGCATAGTCTCTACCATGTACTGAATCCGAGATACTACATGTATTGTATTGGTGCAGGTTTTTATTTATTTTTTTTTTTTTTTATTTCAACATTAAATGACATAACGGCAGCTTCTAGGAACAATATACTGCTCTAATTGAAACCTGTTGTATTTCATTTCCATGTACAGTTTTGCATATCTGCAGTAAATGACATGTAATGAATATTCCTCGTTTCTCTGGGCCGTGTGCGGATATTGATTAAATCTGTAAATGCTGTTCTCCGTAGCGTGCATCGAATGGAACCTATCATATAAATATAACAATGGCAAAACTATTCCACCAGGGAGAGAGAGAGAGAGAGAGAGAGAGAGAGAGAGAGAGAGAGAGAGAGAGAGAGAGAGAGAGAGAGAGAGAGAGAGAGAGAGAGAGAGAGAGAGAGAGAGAGAGAGAGAGAGAGAGAGAGAGAGAGAGAGAGAGAGAGAGAGAGAGAGAGAGAGAGAGAGAGAGAGAGAGAGAGAGAGAGAGAGAGAGAGAGAGAGAGAGAGAGAGAGAGAGAGAGAGAGAGAGAGAGAGAGAGAGAGAGAGGAATTGAAATTTATAATGGACAGATTTTCTATACAATAATTCTATGCCGCATTAGTATTCCGGATTTGGTTGGGGGAGACTCGAAAAGCGTCATACCGCAAGCCATGCACAGTTATACCAATCGTATTCCCTATATTCGATATTTACTTTATAGATTATTAATCATAAAGTGAAACCAAAAATAAATTATAAAAAAAAAACTGTACTTCTATAGCCTACGATGAATTTTGGTACAAATGAGACAGTACTGTAATACTGTAACACTACACTACAATAATACTATAATAAGACAACGTTTTTGCAAGGAGCAATAATTATTATAGCATTATGTCATTTAATGTTTTAATGTCGTTTTAATTACAACATAAAAAAAAAAAAATCGTAACATTACAACCAATGCAGGGTTCACTGCATGATAGAGACTAAACTATTGGTTGGACAACAGAGTACCAATATATGGTACCCACTTTTGTTATATTGGCTTCACTGCTGAAGCAATGATCTCAAGGAGAAGTCAGATCCTTTGAACTGAATAATATTTAAATTATAAAATGGGATGTCACCATTGTATCGTTATCTATATAAATAAAAAAGAATCTCCAAATGTGTTACTGAGTGCAAAACTCGAGAACGGCTCGACCAATTCGGCTAATTTTTTTTCCTTATTTTTGCTAAGACCCAAAGAAGGTTCTTATTGTAGAAATAACTTAAAAATGACGAGGTAAATAATAAAAAGAACAATATTTTCTTGATCCCTTAACAAGCAATAACAGTTCAGTGAAGAAGTCTATTTAAGAACAATAACAAATTTTGTTTCATCAATACAATCAATTGAATACGTTTTGTAAAACTTCAATGAATCTTTTGCGATCTGGTAATGATAAAGTTGTAATCAGAGCTGGTGAAACTTCTGCAGGGGAACATGTGAGACGTTTCAATGCACCGACAATCGATGAAGTTGCCATTGTAATGGTTAGAGAAAATTTGGAATTTCTTCATTTTAGGGAAATATGGCAGAACTACTTCTTACGGAATAGCTGGTACTTAATATATATTGTAATTCTATATCATTAACGAATAAGAGAAATATGCCATTCTCCAAAGATTAACGTGGTAGATTGACTAGGAGTTGCTTAATATAGACCTTTTTGCTAGATGTGACAGTCTACATTTTGTGTTGTGCACTTCTCTTCCCTACAACTTCCTGTTCTGTACCTTCAGAGTAAAGATACCGCCCCTAAGGAATACCTTATGCAAAGGGATCACTACCTGCTTAATGCCACTTACCCAATTTATATAGCTACTCCTAATTTTACAGATAGTGTCACACATAAGAGCAATATATAGAGGCTTAGTGAACCCCAGGAGGGTCTCCAAATCTCAGAAGCTGTGAGCAGATTTAATTCTCTCAGCCAGATTTAAACCCGGTAGATTCAGCATAGAAACCCAAATTTGTAAGTTCATTACCTGCACCATCCTCCACTTATGCCTCAGTCCACTTCTTGTTCATTAACCAGTCGTCTGAGCAATTTTTTTTCCTTTCCGGCCATCTAAGGACCACACTATTTCAAATGCCTCTTCATTTGTCCACATCTTGTCAGTTTTTAGCTTTGGCTTTTGTTGAAAAAGCTGGTATTCTTGGAGTTTCTTCCTAACATGTTTCTCTATGTCATCCTGTGTGATCCTCACTTCTCGTAGATCGTTTTAACCTCTGTAAACCATGCTTCCTTACATTTCTTGTAATTTCCAAAAGTCTGTAGTTTTAGCTTTATAAATTGGGTCGCATTATAAAATCACCATTATCTAGATTTTCTTCAAGATCTGTCTTTCTTTAATTTCTAGTTTCTTGATCAAACCTTTTCTATTCATTGAAAGGCATTCTACAGCATATAGGGCCCCGGTCTTATAGCAGTGCAATAATGTTGTATTTTTGTATTAATGGGTACTGATTTGTTCTTATAGACCTCTTTGGTCAGCTGCCTCAGCAATTATTAATTGTTTATACCTATATTTGTTAGTAACTCTAACAAAAACACTGGATTGGACTGGATTAGAATCATACATTAATACCTAAATTGGACCACTCTTCCTAAATATAGCATGTTATATTCGATATTTTTTTATTATTCGTTCTTACTTTTCGTCATTAATTGAAGGGAAATCGCAATTAAAGACATTTCTGCTCGTGTAATTATGCCCTGATGCTATCGATAAGCGCCCCCGGACACAGAAACTGCAACCACGAAAGATGTCAAGAGCATGAATGTTTAATCATCTAATTCTGCTACGAGAGGAACTGGAGGGAATGTGGAATGGTTTAAATGCTACAAGGTGTCCTTTTCATTAGTGCGCGCTTCAATATTTCACCGTCGGGGTCTATTGTCTCTCTCCCTCTCTCGCTCTCCCTCTCCCCCCTCTCTCACTCTCTCTCCCTCTCTCGCTCTCTCACTCCCTATTCCCACTCTCTCACTCCCTTTTCCCTCACTGCTCCCGGTAGGGAATGAAATATTCCCGTTGTAATAATTCCATCTGTAACTTAAGCCTTCTCAGGTAATATATCAAATTAAACATGCCCCGCTCAACTTAATGCTCGTATTAATCAACTAAGGACAAACACGTTCTCTTTGGGCTGTTAATTAATTTTTTTTATACATCATACGTTAAAAAAAAATATTCAGAATAAATTCTTACACTTAAATGGATTTTCTCATTTTGTAAAAAAAAAACAAAAAAAAACTGGTTATTATTTAACCAGTACGTTGTTGAGACTGTACTGTTTCTTTGAAAACGGATGTGCAAGAAGGTAATTCCTCCTAGATCGAGCTCAACCGCCAGATTTTCCCCTCCATTTTGGATACGTACATTATAGAGACTGGGTGAGCCCCAGGAGGGTCGCAGACGAGCTGCGAACAGATTAAATAAAATCTTCCAGAAGCTGGATTCGAACCGAGGCAGGGCAACATAGCGCTCTACTACACTATTCTAACCCCTGCCTATTATTAAAATTTCAAAAAGTGTATATACATACTTCAAAAAACTGAGCCTAATTATAGCTGGATAGGCAAAATTTAGGGCTGCAACACGATGCTGCACGTTCGATTAGCCATAGCAGCACAAATGGCATGAAATGAATAATCAGATTTTTATCATTTGTGATTTTTGTTTAAGTAATAAATCGATCCTTCAAAAGAACAAGTTCATAACTAAAAAACCTAATTTTGCAAAGTGGTATTTGAAAGTTCCATGTTAAAATTAAACTAGTTAAAAAAATATATATTGCAGAATAATATTAAACAATCCTTGATATCGTAGGGGGGTCAACTACGAAGGAAAAATTATATAAATCTATGGATTTTCAGAAAGTTTCTAATAAGAAGACGGGAGCTTAGACAATATAAAAAGGATGAAAAAGGTTTGGGAGCTGTGGACTTAGAAGGCTTGGGTTGAAGAGCGCATTTCATGGTGGCTTATTCCAAAAATAATAAAAAAAACACGCTTGATATTTTTTTTAATGATTTTTATTGCCTTAGATATTTATAGCATTAAACGATAAAATTCTCCGAACAGCATTGTTTTATCAAAAATCTATAGCTAAAACTATACCAACAATAGGTGTTTTTTTTTTATTCAATGTAATTTACAACTGTATTATGCTAATACAAGACGTAAATAGAATTTATGGTATATATTGGCATGGATAAAGACCAGTAGAGAAACTACCCAGTACACAAATAACAAGTTCAACTTAGGTCACGAGGCCATCTTCTTTTCAGACGCCTCGGAGGATTATCAGGAATCGAAGAGGTTGCCTGGTTTGAAACTGGTGGGTTTGAGTGGAAATTAAGTATGTCATGAAACTTAAAGAATAGATTGTGCATTCATTTATTTGATTTAGTAACTGTTGTTATTAATACATTTATTCTATAAAATTGGTTAAAGTTCTGTCGTTTCGTACTTTTTCCTTATTTCATTTTTATTTTAATTTTTTTGGCACATAAATACTTCATGAATTGTATTATTATGTAGCCTCCTGGCCAGATATATATTATGTTTATTTGTCTGTTCAAGTTTGTTATTCTAAAGGGAATTAGAACTATATATATATATATATATATATATATATATATATATATATATATATTTATAGTTCTAATTCCTATATGTATGTATATACATATATATATATATATATATATATATATATATATATATATATATATACAGTAAATATTTAATTAAAACACTAGAAAATGGGTAAACCGTCTGTCGTTATAATTATATTTAAATACTTTTCTCTCGAAAATAGAAATATTTAAAAATATCACCATCAAAAGACCAATAAATAAAACAAATCTTTAAACATAGTTTTAAATATATATTAGAATAGTAAATATAATTATAGTTAAAAATCATGATAGGATTGTCAATAAATTTCCACTACAACTGTTGGCTCATTAAAAATGCTTGATAAATAGATCAATTTAAATGATTAATTATTTAATTAATTATAATTTTTATAAGAAATTATTAAATTTTGACAGCTATATAATTATTAATAATTAAAGCTTATTTATATTTCATTTACGCCTCATAACATCCTGTTAATCACTTCCTAATCCCGCCTTGATTCAACCTCCCCTGAACCGCCATTGATTGAGAAACCTGATGATTGCCAGGTGTGGTGGGAGACATTTGATCATGGTAGGAGAGGATGCCGTCCTACGTAGAGAGCACAATGCTACCAAACCGCAGGGAGGTAAATGGACGCTATGCAAATGGGACAGTGTAATCTCGTTAAGTGGAGGAGAGGCACGGCATGCCGGGGCACGTGCCTATTGTCCGTGCATTATCTGAGGGAAATGAAGTTGGTCGCGCGATCTCTCTTGCCTCTGATGTCTCCAGCTCCAGGTGCAATACCTCACATCATTACCTGGGTAGGCTCTGAATATAGCTAAGAGATGATTACGATCGAATAATCTGTCATATTTTAGTATTTTACGTGTTATCATTCGGCTACTTAAATAATATATCTAAATTTATTTTTATTTATTCTACTTACACTGCTTAGGCGATAGACAAGGATTATATAATAGAAAAAATCTGTACAACCCATGAAGGGCATGAGGTTCCGTACATAGCAGATTTTTCTAGCAGAGTTCAGGGAGATAGTTTTCCTAGATCACGCTCAACCGCCAGATTTTTACTCCTTATTTTGGTTACCCACTTTATAGAGGCTGAGTGGGCCGCAGGAGGGTCCTAAATCTCACAGGATCCATTTCCGGCTGCTAACAGATTAAATGTAAGTCTTTCCACCAGCGAGATTTGAACCCAGGGCCTTCGCATTGCAACTCAGTGCTCTACCACTGAGCCGATCCTCTCCCTTTATGATAATATATTCGTATATTTTCATATATAAAAATATACGAAAGAAAGAAAAAAAGTATATCCATACAATATTGTATACATATGCATATGTATTTGGTAATTATTCAGCAGGTTGTCGTTTCAAGTTGAGTCACTATAACAATAACTGTTATACACAATAACTGTTATACACAACTGTCATACAGGCACTTAATATAAGTACTTCACTTATTCGGTGTTCTTATTGACTGCACCCCCCAACCATCTCCTTTACATAAATAACTGTTATAGTTTATAATATTTTATAATTTATAATATTTTCCATAAATACAAGCTATCGTGAGCTTTATTGTTATTATGTGAAATATGTGTACATCGGTAATAGAATAGACTGAATCTCAAAGTAAAAATTATTTATTAAAAATCAAGAAAAGTGGAAACTAGCCAATGAATGTATTTGGGTAATAGTAACAACCATTGAAGCCTATGTAAAGATGAATGAGACGCTCTCAGTACGAGCAAGTTGCACCACTGACATCGCGGTGGTGCCTCTTAGTATCAACGCGGAGCAGGATTGAAGTAAACTGCGCAATAATGAATATGATTATTAATTAGCGTTATTTGCTTTGTCGAGTATTTTCATATAATTTTTATTATTAAAAAAATATTATTTATTATTATCTAATTTCCGTTTTTTTTTTTTTTATTTATTTTCCTTAAGCTTTCATATTATACTACTCTTTAATCATCTGAAGCTAAAAAAAACTCTGAAGTAAGGATAAACTTCGGATTATTATTAATAACACTACTGTAATTATACGCAATAGTTCAAGAATTTAAAAGAAAATGTTTATTTTACTTCATTATAAGTACATCTAGGAGATGTTATCTTATCTTTTTATGAAGTCTCTTGTTGCCGCACTTGTGCAAAATTAAATTAATTTTCGATTTATAATTTTATTTATTCATATCATGTTCCTATTCCGGAGCGACCTCTAGTCTATTGGTTACCGTAACAAACTACTTAGCCCAAGATAGCGGGTTCATAGCCCGGCAGGTGGCCCTAGGATTGTTTTAAGGTAGTAAAAAATCCTTAGTTACGCCGTCCTTCGGAAGGGACGTTAATAGGGGGTCCCGAGCCTGTACGATGTCAGGTACTCGTTAAAAATCACTATCCTTCATTTTTTTAAAAATGTCAACTGGACTCAATCATATAATGTATTCTTTAAATAGGAGAACAAAAAACCTATTTCCAGTAAAAAAAATATTTATTCCTTCTTTTCGAGATACGTTTCGGCCTAGGCCATTCTCAATCTTCTATTCTAATTGTTTCATTTTTTTACTTATTATATGGTTAACAATTTGACCATAAGTCATTCATCTGTAAAAACATGCATAAATTCTATAATTGTAACAATACAAATAATTTAATAAATAAAACTGTACATACATTTTTTTAATTAGATAAAAGATATATAGGCCATACAAAAAATAGCTTAAATAGTCGGTTTTATCATCATAAAAATAATATTAAACCTAATTCAAAAACAGGAACTGCTTTATCTGCACATTGCAAAGAAACGTTACACACTTTTAATTTCGAAAACCCAAAAGTTTTACATAAAGAAAAAATACAATTAAAAGGAAATGCCTAGAAGCTTTGTGCATTAATGATAATATAGAAAATGTAGTCAACGATGGAAAAGAAGCAGGAGATATTAGTAAATTATATTCATCCGTTATTCTAAAATTGAAAAAGAAATAATATATAGGTTTTATCTGCTCAAAACATAACTGTCACAATAACCTTCTCAGTAATTGCCTTCTAAACTTCACCTGAACCAGCCATAGTAATTTAATTTATTAAAACAATTGAAATATAACATAATGTCAGAATAATTATCAATATGATCGTTTGTTTTTATTTATTATTTATTTATTTATTTAATTTGAGAGTTGTTTATGTATAATATTAAATATTATTTTATTTAAATAATTTCAAAAATAATATGAAAGATCATAATATACTAAGATCAAAGGTTGACTTATTATTAAATGACTATAGAGGATATGGTTCCCTCTGAATTTGAAAAAAAATTTAAATGGAATAAAACAACTTATATTGAGGTATCTATGCTTTATTTGGTTATTTGTTGGACAATAGAAATATTTTATTTACAGTTTTATTTATTGAATTATTTATATTGTTATAATTATAGAATTTATGCATGTTTTTACAGATGAATGACTTATGGTCAAATTGTTAACCATATAACAAGTAAAAAATGAAACAATTAGAATAGAAGATTGAGAATGGCCTAGGCCGAAACGTATCTCGAAAAGAAGTAATAAATATTTTTTTTTTTTTGGAAATAGGTTTTTTGTTCTCCTATTTAAAGAATATACTATCCTAATTTAAACCTGGATAGGCAAAATTTAGCGCTCCCAATATATTATCGTCCGATTAGCCATAGCAGCAAAAAGTGAAGTTAAATGAACAAACAGCATGTTGCTATTCTCGAAAAAACCAAAACATTATATTTAATAAAAAGTTATAATGATAATGATATGTAAGTGTTTACAGTTTATAAGTGTTCCATAATTTTTTGAAAATTTAACTAATTTTAAAAGGAGTAAAAATAACTAATTTTAAAAGGAGTAAAAATAACTAATTTTAGAAGATATATTGGAGAAATTGCCACTAAAATATTTACATTACTACAAATCCTTATATCTCTTGATGAGAATTTTTTTTTTAAAAAGTATAAAACACACATGATACCGGTGAAACAATTATCGGCGGCTCATAAAACAGATCTTAGATCAAATGAAAATCTGGTTCTACAATATCGTGTTTGGTTTTTTTTTTTTTTTTTTTATTAAACCATTTTGTACAATTTGGTTGTTTTTTTTATGTTAGAGAAGCAATTGGTTGACTGGAACATCTAATGTAAGGATAGAGATAGTTGAGGGTGCTGTCAATTAAAACACCATAATAAGTGCATACTTATTTATTGTTTGCCGACGTTTTGTCCGTTTTCTCTCACAGCCCTGAAGATGGCCTACAATGTAGGTCGAAACGTCGGCGCACAATAAATAAGTATGCACTTATTATGGTGTTTTAATTGACTGCACCCCCAACTATCTCTATCCTTACATTAGTTGTTTTTTGTATCTAAAACGCCATAGACGTCGCTCCAGCCAGATCCTTCGCTGGCATGCTCTCCTCCACATCCTGCAACCATCTTCTTTTGGGCCTTTCCACTGGGTAATATTCGAAGATTATTTTTGGCCATCGGTCCTCTGCCATTCTTTTTAAGTGGCCATTTCAATCTTCTTGTTTCTATTACGAAGAGGATCGTTGTTTCCTGATCCACCAATTGTCCAATTGTTCTATTAGGGACTTCCTGAATTCTGGAAATAGCACAACAGCGAGTCCAGAAGTCCATCCTCCACTGCCAACAACTTCGGTTCTTCCTTTTTCGTAATCGTCCACGCTTCCGATCCGTAGAGGATAACACTTTCAACTAACGAGAGGAACATCATATTTTTCGTTTTCAGGCTAACCTTTCTGCTCCACAGGACAGAGTTAAGACACCCAATAATTTTTCTGTGTGTTTGGTTAACCAATAATTAATAAAAATATTTTTTTTTTATATATAATTTCCTTTAGATTTTGTTAAAATTATTGAAATAAAATGCTGTCGAGCTCTGTTTGTTTTTTGTTTTTTTTCTTTATGACTATAGTATATACTAGTATTGAAGCGCGGTATCTGTGTGTAGAGTAAGTTGCGATGATGAAGGTTACGGGTTCAAATCTGACTGTGGAAAATAAATGTTGATGGACCCTATGTAATCTACAGACCATATACAGACAATAGGTACCCTAAATAGGGGGAAAATCTGGCGATTTAGCGTGGTTTTGGGACAAATCACCATCCTACATAACCGTTATACTAGAAACAGTATCTACCATGTACTGAAATACAAGACCCGTCATTATTTGTAATGTTACAGGTTTTTTTTTTCAGTTTTTTCTATATTACTATCTAGTTTGTATATCAGTATAGTAGATAACATTTAAAAAAATGTTGGAAGGACAAATACTATGGATTTAAATCTTTTTGTAAAATTAATTAATTTAGTACTGGCCATGTGCGATATTATAAGGCCTTTGATAGGAAAAGCTAAAAAAGATGAAGTGAGAATAACCCGGTCGTAACGAGAGTAAGGGCCTGCTCTACATTTAGCTCCCGAATCAGCTTAGGAGTACTTTGTGCTTCAACCGTTCTGAAACATAAAGCAAACTTCCACGGCTATATTATTATGTTATATTTAAGTAGAAAATCATTAGCGGGGGGGGGATGATCAAAGTTACTTTCCCTCCTCAAATTTCTCCCCATTGCTTTCTAGCTTTACCATAATGAGATTAATTTAGCTGGATTATAAAACGATTTGAAATACTCTTTAGTTAATATTATAATTTAATTAATTAATTTAATATATATTTTTTTAAATTTTTTTATTAGAAAATTTTGTAAATCTTATAATGATAGTTATACATATATTTGCCTATATCCCGTGTATCCTACAATAAATATATCCATTCGAAATGTTATGAAGGATACAATTTGTCTTGGGGTGGGGTCATTAACAACACTAAATTAGAAAAACTTATTTTTTGGTGCGTACCCATTTTATGTTTATATCCTCCCTTCACCTCTTGGCATCCATCACATGTTGTAATGTAAACATGTAAACATCCATTATTTTTATTTATTTATAATGTATCATCATTTTAGTACCACTCTTTTTATCTCTTCTTCTTTTGCATTTCTTCTGCACAAACGTCATATTTTTGTATTCATATTTATTACTTCCCACAGATAAATTATCAAAGGTTTGAAATCAGCACCTGCTATTTAACGTGATTTTACATATATTGCTTGCTTTCTATTAATTACTTCTATATTTATAAATTTACATAATATTTAGTATTAATATTTATTCATATCTTATAACTTTATTTATATATACCTAATACTAGGTAATGATATAAAATGTATGAAAATACATTAACTGTATTACTAAGTTTTCCATACTTGTATGTCCCGCCAGTTTTACATTGGCAACTTTTTCTGTATTTTTTATTTTGTTATCCTTATATATCTTTTATATACTATCCTAAACTATATTTCTCCACTTTTCTCTACTCTATATATTATTATATAATTTTTAGTACTGCAATCTTCTTATCGTTGTTTTTCTTCTTAGCCCTGAAGATGGCTTACACGACAGGCCGAAACGTAGGCACTTATAATAAATAAGTTAACCTTATTTAGTGTTATTAATTACTGCACTCCAGACTAATTATATCCTTCATTACGATCTTCCAGTCAACCATTATCCTCTTTATCATTCGAAATGTTGCGTGGGTTTATCATAATTGGGTATTATTATTATGTATTAAATTTATAGATTATTTTATTTCTATTTCAGATTATCTTATCACTATAGTTTTAGGTATAATGGTATAAATTACGTAACTAATGATTATTAAAAAAAATGTTTTCAAGAAATTTCAGAATACGTCATAGCATTATTCTCTTTTCCTCGGCTGGAGTTTTCTCTGCCTTCAATATTCCTCCATGCGTTCACTGGCACGTTTCTTTCGATACTCTGTTCAGCTTCGTCCAACCTTCTCTGGTGTTTCTTCATCCTGGAATCCTTGCATATTTTTCACTCTGCTTCCAAATTCACTTCCTTCTAGCATGTGAGACTCAGTAAGGTTAAACTTTTCACACTTTTTTTTTAACTTCTCTAGTTCAAGTTGGTCTTCTTCTTCTAGAAATACCCAAATATCAAATAATCCATGCTTGTTCATTCTCAACAAGCATCTTGTTCAAATCCGCCAGATCGCTCTTAACACAATGCTCCCACTTACGCCCCTCAGGTCTGCCCCTCAGACACTTCCCAGTCGGTACAGCGCTTTTAACTTTTTAGGTATTCGTTCGTTAATAAGCTCAGCCACTTTACAGGCCCATCTTAATCTTCGCGACGCTATCACTTGAATAATATTAACCGAGTACATGCTTCGCAATTCCGCATTGTGTAATCTCCTACATTATTCAGTGGTCTCATCCTGTTTGAACCGAATATTCTACGCAACACCTTATTTTCGAATACGTGAAGACGTTGATCATTCTTCAGCATTAGTGGCCAAGTTTCACATCCTTAAAGGAGAGTTGAAAAGATAATGGTTTTATAAATTCTGATTTTTAGATTTCCGGACAAAAGACGATAGCAAGAATTTCGTGCCTTTATTTCCTCTTGAATTTTTTTTTTATTTCACTACTCTACATTAGTCCTAATTATTTCATTATTTTGTCATGTTTTTATTATTATTAGATATGTATAAATACATCTTGTTCTGGAACAACATGTTTATGTATCCTCTTCTGTTCCATGTTGGTCGGGGACTCAGAGCCTAATAGCAGATAAGATGCTCCAGACCCTCAACACCCTGGCGGGCAAGATATCCCCGCACAACGGATCAGATTCCAGCCGCATCCTCAACAACAACATCATCTCCAACAACAACAACACCTACAACAATAATGACAAGTGAGTAACAAACAACATTACTCATGTACGGATTGCATGTTAACATATCTATGTTTTTCGACAGGTTATAATCTGAACTGATTTTATTTAGAACCGTTTTTACACGTTCATGCTGAGAGTGTCTTTGGTCGAAGATTTAGAACAGTTACCAATCCAACCCTTGGAGAGTTCAAGTACATGTTAGTGACTGCACTATTTCTTAGGCAATGGTGGTTTGGCCGATATCACGCTCGATATCACTTATGTTTTCCCCAATTTATAGAGACTGTGTGAGCCCTATTAGAACAGTGTCCATTTATGGCTGTTAACCGATTTTGGTAATATATCTGTCACAACCAGATTCGAACACGAAATCTTAACACTCAGCACTCTACTCTCCTCCCGATTGTTTTTCCTCAAGAAAAATAAAAACCTACTCGAATTTTTAATATAAATGACTGATTTTCTGCTGAGAACAAGATGTTTAAAATGCGTGATTAGATTGTTAGATCAGGTTTTATTTGGGTTTTTATTTTGCATAACCAACTGTATTTGTGATGATACACTTTTCGTCATTAACATTTAATAATACTGTAATTCACTAGAACTTTTCTTCACTGTTAGACAGCGAATTCTGAGAACGTTACCAAAAGTTTGGGTCTGTTTCGGAAAACGCATGCAGATTATTTTTTAAGTATCTGTTATTTTTATTGGTAACTGTTATAACCTAATAGAAATAAAAATGTAAAGAAAGATAAAATCATGTAGTTTACTTATAGTACCTATGATTTACTCAGTCATTAAAATGAATTTCGTAGAATTGGCGAAAATAGTTAAAAATCAAGAATAAAGCATAAAATATGCTCAAGAAAAGGGTATTATACATCAAAAGAGACCCTGTTCCAAGGAGCAGGAAACGAAGTAACCTCAGGAGCCCATACTCCAAGGACCGAATCTCTATGGTCATCTCTCAAGAGAAGGAATAAGAGTGAATGCGGTTCCCACCGGAGGATGATAGATTCGTACCTGTGTGAATATATTTGGAGAAGGAGGTACGAAAACAGGGATTTATTTCAGCAGATCCTGAAGAATATTACGGATTTTTCTCCTCCAAATTGAAAATGTATTTCTATAATTGTCTTGGTTATTTGTTGTGTTTTAAATTTATCAATAAATATCAATAAAAGTTATAACTGTTATAAAGTTATAACTGCATTTATAATTAGGCTCCATGTTAAATTTCTGAAATTATTTCATAAAAGTAATGATAATTACCGAATGCATGCGTTTTCCGAAACAGACCCAAAGTTTTTATTTATTGACTGAACTTTAAAACGCTGAAAACTCGAGATAGATACATATAAATACTTCTGCAGCCAGGGTGAATAAGTCGAATTAATTTCCTGAAATGTGCCTTTTAGAAATTTTTTAATTCCGTTAAGGAAAGAGTCTTAGATGTTTCTGAGTCAGGCATTGGCTTAAAATGGACTCATTCCTTAAATTATAACTAAATTTCAAGCCAAAAACTACGAGAATGACACGATACCGCTTCTTTCAATATTCTGGATAAAATTCTACTTAACTTATTCACTCCTCCGAGGCGCCTGAAAAGAAGATGGCCTCGTGACCTAAGTTGAACTTGTTATTTGAGTACTACCACTGGATAGTTTCTCTACTGGTCTTTATCCATGCCAATATATACCATAAATTCTATTTACGTCTTGTATTAGCATAATACAGTTGTAAATTACATTGAATACAAAAAAAACACGTATTGTTGGTATAGTTTTAGCTATAGATTTTTGATAAAACAATGCTGTTCGGAGAATTTTATCGTTTAATGCTATAAATATCTAAGGCAATAAAAATCATTAACAAAAATATCAAGCGTGTTTTTTTATTATTTTTGGAATAAGCCACTTTGAAATGCGCTCTTCAACCCAAGCCTTCTAAGTCCCAAACCTTTTTCATCCTTTTTATTTTTTGCCCCCGTCTTCTTATTAGAAACTTCCTGAAAACCCATAGATTTATATAATTTTTCCTTCGTAGTTGACCCCCCTATGATATCAAGGATTGTTTAATATTATTCTGTAATATATATTTTTTTAACTAGTTTAATTTTAACATGGAACTTTCAAATACCACTATTGGAAAATTAGGCTTTTTAGTTATGAACTTGTTCTTTTAAAGGATCGATTTATTATTTAAACAAATGATAAAAATCTGTTTATTAATTTCATGTCATTTGTGCTGCTATGGCTAATCGAACGTGCAGCCCTAAATCGTGTTGCAGCCCTAAATTTTGCCTATCCAGCTATAATTAGGCTGTTTAAGTGTTTTTTTTTTAATGTCATTTGTTCATATTAACAGATTTACATGTTGTAATCTTACTAATATTATAAATGAGAATGTTTGTATGTTTGTCTCTCTTTCACGCAAAAACTACTGGACGGATTTGGATGAAACATTACAGTAATATAGGTTATGCATCAGAATAACACATAGGCTATAGCAAGCGCGGATTTATGAGAGGGTGCAAGGGGACACGTGCCCCCCCCCCCGACAGTATTTTAGGTACTGTGGAGAATCCATTATTGTACATAAATAAAGGCAAATCACATGATAATAGTTGTTAAAATAACAGAAAGAACATGAGTGAAACTATTTGTTTTGATACCCTATCCATGATCTATGTGGGGGCACGGGGGCATGTGCCCCTCCCGTTATAGTACATAATTAAAGGTAAATTAGGAACTTAGCATCTTGAAATTTGTAGTTAGGTTCTGTGTATATTTTAAGAAAGAAATTCGGATAATTCCACTCCAAGGGATTCCCCTTTAATATAATGGGGGTTCAAAGGTGGTATAGAATCCGTCAGTTTTGAAGTTAGACATCTGAAATTTCGGATGTTCGAGTAACTTATATTTAAAAAAAAAAATTAAATTATTTATTTATAATGATCTTTCACGAAACTTTACGTGGCAGACCAAATTCCACGCGTGCGAAGCCGCGGGCATTAATCTTTAAAAAAAAGCGTTTGGAGCGCTGTCACGGAGAGACAGAGGTTCCGGGTTCGAATCCCGGCCGGGGGCATATCATTTCTCTTTAAAATAATAATATTTAAAAATCAAAACAGTTGGCCAATAATTAGAATATATATATATATATATATATATATATATATATATATATATATATATATATATATATTTGGCCTCGGTGCAGATAGAAACAAGTCAATATTTTGAATTTTTTTTTATTACAAGTCAACAAATTTAATTAAATTTTCGATTAAATTACGTAACTTTAATTAGTTCAACAATCACTACTTGTATAATAACATTTTAAGTGAACATCTGCAATTTATTTTTCAAAGGAAATTGTTGAAACGTTTTTTTTATTATTTCCTGAAAAGTGGAGTTTTTGACTTTGAGTTACTTTCTGCATCGAGGCCGTCCATTTATACATACATATATATATTCACCAGGGCGAAAAAAACCTGTCTCAATGTGTGAAGATCTATTTCGTGGAAAGAATGAAAATAACTCATGGGATTTAGCAATTTAAATTTTTCTAGATATATTAATATTTCGTTACCTCTATTTGAGGCCAAGTTTCAAATTATATATTCATGAAACTATAAATATTAAATGTTTCAAGTTTCTAAATAAAAATTTATCGTCACGTTTATATGAATGTAAATGACGAAATATTCCTGTTATGTTATTACTGCGAGGTAAAGCGCATTATTATTCCTAATCCTGTGCCACAAATAGTAAAATAAAACAAAAAGTCATGAATACAAAGAGGATATTACTATTTTATAAACATTTTTCCCGCAAATAGGGATTAGTAATAATCATATATACATACTGAAATCTATATTGATGATGCTGAAAATAATTTTAGTGAGGAATGAGGATTTGACGAAACTGGCTGTCGTAAACCCTCCCTCTTAATAATCGTCACCAGGTTATTTTCGGTGACAACTTTGAAGTGGATTCTGTTATTTCTGGATAGTATTCAAATATCCTTCACTCCAAGGCCTTTACGATTCGGGGACATTTCGGAAAGAAAAATATAGGAATCTCTTCAGATCCCTTCAGTTTGTTTATATATATATATATATATATATATATATATATATATATATATATATATATATATATATATATATATATACATAACGATTGAATACGGTTATCCGTTCTTGAGTTTGCAGACGATCTGGTGCTGGTGGGTGAAGACGCGAACACTATAAAACCTAATACAGAAACGTTAATAAATAGACAAGTAACAGGGCTGGAAGTAAGTTCGGATAAGACTAAGTTAGTAATGGTTAGTAGCGGAAATGGGGGGGGGGGATGTTGTTGTTAGGCCGGAATAAGTTTGACCGTGTCGAGAAGTCGAGAAGTACTTAGTGCCTGCTTAAAAATGAAATAAATGAACGATTGATGGCAGTAAATGCTCGTCATTATTCGTTCTCGACGGTCTGAGGAAGTCATACCTAGGGGTTGGTAGGAGGTTGGGGTAAAGTGTTCGGAAAGGACTACAGTGGAAAACAGGTTTTTCAGATTAGAAAAAAAATAAATTCCCTCACAAATGACACTTATTATAAAAATAGTCAATAAAACTATTTGTGTGCAGAGCGAGATTTATTGAGATAGCGACACAAAGAATGTTGTAGGTAGCTTCTATCTTGAGTTCTTTTCTGTGGCAGCTAAGTTTCTAATTATTTCAAGTATAGTAGTTAGCATTAGCGTAACTAGAGTTGACTCATGGGGGGGGGGGTTTACCCCCACCAGTCAACCTCTCCAACATATTACTCCCTTCAAAAAAGATGCTTCGTAATATAGGTATAATTTATATTATACTATAATCATGTAGCTTCAAATTGAATAAATAGATTATAATTTTTTATAAATGTTATTTTTGAAAGATAAATCAAAAAGTAGGTTTTAAATACAAATAACCCAATTTATTATTTACAATAATTTACTATACTTATTTGCATAGGGAACTTTCTAGACCCATCCAGACTTTACTTCTAGATCCTAAGAATTGCCTAAACTGTTCTTCTCACATTTGCGATCTTATTGTTGCCGCTAGATGCCACTACTGCCGCTATAATAATTTAATTAATTGTAAATAAACAGTATTACGTTTTGTTGTGTTTTTGACTATTTTTTAAATTGTTACTTACAATCTTTTGAAAATTTCTTCTATGCAATGGGTGGGGTTACATCCCATCCCCAATAACCCCCCTCGTTACGCCTATGGTAGTTAGTAACTACTATACTACTATTACTGTAGTAGTTACTTATTACTATACTTGAAATAATTTAATATTAGATCCAGGAAATCGATATCAATGTTTCTCTTGTTTTTCCGCTTAATCAGTTCGAATAATTGACGATCCGAAAATGGCGCTCCACTACATATATTCGTATATAATCATTGAGAGCGGACACTACGCAATTATTCTTTATAACGGTTGCGCAATCCACTTATTTCTAAGTGTTGCCCTAAAATTGGTGATTTATTCATGCAATACTCAATTGTATGCAATGCCATCAGTCACCAAAAGAACCTCGTGCCTCAAATTAACAATAATAAAATATAAATAAAATATTCTTCATAATATTTTTAATTTGTATAATCAGAACTTTGCTAATTATGAAACTTGCATGAAAATGATAATTTTTCGTGTGAATGGGCAGATGAAATATTTAGTTTTTGGCTTATTAGAACGTATAACTAGTAAATTTCATCGTATAGGAAATGTGTGGAAGACAAAAATATGTTCGTAATGCAACATACTTTATGCTCAACTAATAAAAAAAAAAAAAAATGCACCTTCAGGCCATGAAGAGGTTTATACTTGGGTTCAGTAGATGGTAGATATCGTACTGTTTCTAGGACAGCAGTTGGGCAGGGATATCATTCTCTTATTAATATTATTGAAATAATTAATTTTTATCTCATTAATTAATAGTTTGAATGGATGTCTATTGCTCTTGCATTTTGTACAAGAATTTTCAATTATTATGTAAAATTTGTGATTCAATTGTAATGTAGAAGAACTATATTAGTTCATAATTTGTGGATTTTATTAATTTTTAGTTGTTTGCTGCCAGTCTTGGAACAAATCTGTGTACACTTGTTGATTTATTTGAACAAACCCAGCGTTCGTTCCAGCTCAGGATTAATTAAGGATTAATTAAGTTTTCTCTAATATCATATTTTATAACTGATAAAGGTTTTTGCTTTTTAAAAAAGACGGGGATAAATCACTTCTTAACGCGCTGGAGCCTATTATCGATATTTGACTAATTTTTATGATAATGGTGAATAGAAGAAAGGACTATATTTTTTTTGTTCTTAATCATTTTAATCATTAGTAAAAATGTGGATTCCCCTTTCCTTAATGGTTCCTCTCATTCTTTGTCGTGTCTTTCTTCTGCTTGCGGTTATTATCGGAACCTAAAATAAGAATCTTGCGATAGATCAAAGTGCGAGTATATAACACCGTTCTCCGACAAGTAGTGACGTATGTTAGTGAGGGGTGGAACCTTACAAAAGAGTTTTATAAATACTTTAAAGAGGAATCCTGAAAAAAAATATAATGTACACTCAAAGTCGAAAATATATACAGGATAAAAAATTTAAATGAGACTTGTATGAAGATCCTGATTCAGTCATATACATAGTGTTACGGGCGCCGGCAGGAAGGCGGAAGCGGGGGATTAGCGGCTTAACTCCGTCAGCGAGAGACGTTTAAATAGGATTAGGACGATTCTAGATCGTCTTCTTTTGTCGGCAAAGGATTAAGAATATTCCAGAATTATCTGGCCCCTTCGAGTTCTAGAATGTTCGGCTTTGCCTATAAAAAGACTTCCGTCACCTCGAGGCAGTCAGTCTTAGTCTGAGAGTAGACCAGTGAAGATCTGTGATAAGTGTAATAAGTGAGTGACAGTGTGATAAACTAGTCAGTGTTGAACCGGCCAGTGTAGTAAGTGTATCAGTGAACTGTAACGGTCTCGCGAGTGTAATAAACTGTTTCTGTTTGTTACTGTGTGTCAGTTTGTGATACTTGAAGAATCTTACGGTCGGTGGACTAGTGAACTGTAAGTGTTAATTATTAGTTATAAATTGTAGTGTAATATATTCATAGAAACTATTGTAACTAGTTAAGCTATCTAGAATTAGTAATATTTTATATTATTGTAATAATTAAATGGATGTTAGGCCTAGATTATAATATTTAGAATATTGTCATTATAAATTTATATTAGTTCAATATTTTAATTGTTAATAGTTTAGTTGTATCCTTTTTATCATTTTGTTAATAAATATTAGTTTCTTTAATTAAGGAATTGCTTAATTCATTTTAATACCCAGTAGCCCGTAACAAATTGGTGTCAGAAGTGGGATCATCGTGTAATTGCTATTATTTTGCATTTTATAATTATTGGGCTACTGTATGAAGAATGGCTTCTAAAAGTGTTAAATTAATTGATTTAAAAGTTGCGGATTTGAAACGTGAATTGGAGGAACGTGATCTTGATTGTTCCGGAACTAAAAGTGTACTGCAAGAGCGCTTGCGTCAATTTTTTGTAGATTTTGGGGAAAATCCAGATGACGTTCTATTTGAAACTGATTTAAGCAAGTTATCTGCAACTTTTAAAAATGAATTATGTACTGTTAAAAATGACTTAAGCAATGTTAAAAATGAGCTAGGTAATGAGTTAAGCAATGTAGAGAATAAGCTGGGTAATGAATTAGGCATTGTTAAAAATGAGCTAGGTACTGTAAAAAGTGATTTATTGGATACATTAGAGTCTAAGTTAGGCATATTAGAGAATAAGTTAATGGAAAATGTTGAGAATAAGTTAGCTAATGTAGATAATAAGTTAGTCGATGTAAATAATGAAGTAGCTAATTTTGGTAATAAGTTAGCCGATGTAAATAATAAAGTGGCTAATGTAGAATCCAGGTTAGGGGAAGAACTGAGCTCAATTAAAGACGAACTTAGGCTAAGAGTCGAGGCTCTCGAGGGACGTATGAGCAACCCACCGAAGAACGACACTGACCTTTCCTCCGAGGGCAGCCTTCATAAAACCATTATGCCCGCCAATTCAGGGACGCCACCAACTCACAACACCATTCCAGTGTTCGACGGAAAGACGCCGTGGGAGGACTACATGACTCTCTTCGAGACTGAGGCTTCGATCCACCGGTGGTCGAAAGAGACCCAAGCTTCAGCTTTGTGCCTGGCCTTGCGGGGAGACGCCTTGGGAGTACTGCAGGGGATGCCACTGTCGGAGCGGTCTAACTACGGGGAGCTGGTTAGAAGACTGGAGATGCGTTTCGGCCACCGCCACATGGACCAGCTATATCGCTCACAGCTGAGAAGCAGGATCCAGAAGACCAACGAGACTCTACAGGAATTTGAAGCAGACATTGCACGGCTGGTGAGGAATGCTTACCCATCGGTCACCGATGATGTCTACGAGAGCCTGGCTGTCGACAAATTCCTGGATGGACTTCGGGACCCTGAGACGCAACAAGCAGTGAAGCTCGCCCGGCCAAAGACTTTGGGAGACGCATTATCTCAGGCCATGGAGTTCGAGGCTGTCAGGCAGTCAGTACGGGGCCATGCGCGGGTTCGAGCAGCTGAAGCGGAGCCTACTGTGGTCCCTAGCGTCGAAGACATAGTGACAAAGGTTTTGGAGGCTCTCAGGACCCGTAAGAAGGAGATACGCTGTTGGGGCTGCGGCCAACTTGGACAACCTAGAAGCCAGTGTCCATCCAAGAAGCAAGAAAAGCCACAGGAACGAAGTAGGGTTGATAGGGAGGAACAACTATCAGCCCGCTACGTCAGAGGCCCGAGGAAGACCAGTAGAGTTGCGTCTTTAGGGAGCAGAACGAACAGCTTCTACGTTGATGGGAAGGTGAACGGGCAGCTGCGAAGTCTGCTACTGGATACCGGCGCAACCAAGACAATCTTGAGCTCAAAGACAGTTCCTGCTGAGAAGATGTTGCCAACGATTTGGACATTACGGACTGCCACAGGTGAGCTAGCCAAGGTCTACGGGGAGACAGTTGCCTACTTCATCATCGGGGGTCAACATCTGAAGCACCGCGCTCTCGTGGCAGATATTGATGAAGATGTCATATTGGGCACGGACTTGATGATCACATGCGGGATCAAGCTGGATATGGCAAGAGGTGTGATGACGCTGGGAGACGAAGAAGTCATCCTCCGGCAGGGAAAGGATATCTACGCACGAGTGCGCTTACTAGAAGACACCACTTTACCTTCTCGGAGCCAAATCATAACACAGGGGACGGTCGAAGGACATCTACCTGAGGGTCAATGTGTGCTTCTTGAACCTGGAAAACAAGAAGAACAGGATATCGGACGCGGTGTACTGGTGGCTAGGTCTCTCATCAAGGCCGGACGTACCACTCCGATTCGGCTAATGAACCTGAACAGCTTCCCAGTAACGCTGAACAAAGGAACACCGATAGGGGAATGTACAACCGCTACCTCAGTGGTTCGTCAGCTGCAACGTCATCCCACCGAGCTGCGAGGACTGCCGGAAGAATTAAAGGGATTTGTGGACGAATCATGTTGCGACCTTTCGCCTGAAGAGAGTGAGGAGGTGAAGAAGATGATTACCCGATGGCAGGACGTTTTCGAGATCAGCCCAGGGCCACGGGGTAGAACGGATATCGTCCAGCACAGGATTGACACCGGGGATGCTAAGCCCATCCGACAGGTCCCGCGGAGGCTGCCTTTAGCCAAACGGGAGGACGCCGAGAAGATCATCAAGGAGATGGCGACTGATGGTGTCATTGAGCCTTCGAGTAGCCCCTGGATGTCTCCTGTTGTACTGGTGAAAAAGAAGGACGGCACAACGAGATTCTGCGTGGACTACCGCCTTCTGAACAACGTCACCAAGAAAGACAGTTATCCGCTCCCCAGGATTGATGATACGCTGGACACCCTAGAGGGGTGTGAACTTTTCTCTACCTTGGATCTCCGCAGTGGATATTGGCAGGTTGGATTGAAACCTGAAGATAAAGAAAAGACAGCGTTCTCGATTGGGACTGGACTCTGGCAATTTACGGTAATGCCATTCGGGCTTTGCAATGCTCCTGCAACATTTGAGAGGCTGATGGAAAGCGTGTTAAGAGGTCTCTCTTGGGAAATTTGCCTGGTATACTTAGATGACATCATTGTGCTGGGAAAGTCCTTCGCTCACCATCTGAAGAATCTGGAGAAGGTCTTCGAACGACTGCGTGCAGCGAACCTTAAATTGAACCCGAAGAAGTGTCATCTCTTCCGAAGGCAAGTCAACTATCTGGGGCATGTTGTGTCGGACAATGGAGTTGCCGTTGACCCAGAGAAGATTGCAGCGATCACCGACTGGCCAGTACCTCGAGATAAGCACCAAGTAAGAAGTTTTCTCGGCCTCTGCACCTACTACAGGCGGTACGTGAAAGGATTTGCAAACATTGCAAAACCTCTTACCAGGCTCACCGAGGAAAAACGGACTTTTCTTTGGGATCACGAATGTCAGGCATCCTTTGAAGAGTTGAAGAAAAAGTTGAGTAGTGCTCCTATTCTGAGCTATCCACGTCCCGAGGGCAAGTTCATACTTGACACAGACGCTAGCAACACCGCTATTGGAAGCGTCCTCTCTCAGCTCCAAGATGGAGAAGAAAGGGTCATTGGGTATTTCAGTAAAGCGCTCTCAGCTCCGGAACGCAACTACTGTGTCACAAGGAAGGAGCTTCTGGCAGTGGTGAAATCTATAGAGCATTTTCACAAATATCTATACGGCAGAAGATTCCTCCTGAGAACGGACCACGCGGCTCTAATGTGGCTGCTACGATTCAAGTCACCAGAAGGACAAGTGGCGAGGTGGATAGAGCGCCTTCAAGAATATGACTTTGAATCTGCTCATCGCGCTGGAACGAGTCACAGAAATGCGGATGCGCTCTCTAGGAGACCTTGTGACGAAAAATGCGGGCATTGTTCTCGACAAGAAGAGAAGCAGGCAGCAGTGTTGAGGACAACGGTGGTCATGGACAGTTGGCAGGATGCAGAGGTGTCAAAGGAGCAGGACAGGGACCCGGACTTGAAACAAATGAAGCAGTGGAAACTATCAGGGCAAGGAAGACCAACCTGGCAGGATGTTGCTCCAATGTCGAAGAATGTAAAGACTTACTGGGCCCAATGGGACTCCATTCTAGTGGACAACGGGCTGCTGAAACGGGCATTGGAGAACACGGAAGGAGATCAGCGCAGACTTCAGCTCATCGTTCCAAAGAGTAAAGTGCCCGAAGTACTCAGGGAACTTCATGACGGAGTATCTGGCGGCCACCTTGGAGTTCACCGTACATTGGAAAAGGTACGTGAACGTTTTTACTGGGCAAACCTTAAGGACGATGTGTTGGACTGGTGCAGGCGTTGTGCGACTTGTGCGGCTTCTAACGGACCCATAAGAAGAAAGAAGGCACCAATGAGGAAGTACAACATGGGAGCACCGTTTGAGAGGATAGCAATTGATATCGCTGGCCCTTTCCCTGTGACGGATGAAGGTAACCGGTATATTCTCGTGGCCATGGACTACTTTTCCAAGTGGGTGGAAGCTTACGCCCTTCCGAATCAGGAAGCAGTCACGGTAGCGGACGTACTGGTGAAGCAGCTCGTCAGTAGGTTTGGAGTACCCATGGAACTTCACTCTGACCAGGGACGAAACTTCGAGTCTGCAGTCTTCTCCGGGATGTGCGAAGCACTGGGAATACGGAAGACCAGGACGACATCTCTTCACCCTCAATCCGATGGCATGGTGGAGCGCATGAACAGGACTATGGGTCGATATTTGTCGAAAGTGGTCTCCGACCATCAGCGAGACTGGGACCAGTATCTTCACCTGTTCCTGCTGGCGTACCGCAGTTCAGTCAGTGAGGCAACGGGGCAGACTCCCGCAAATGTGGTATTCGGCAGAGAACTTCGGTTGCCTTGTGATCTGAAATTCGGTTTCAAGCCTGATGAGGAAATTGCCGGAGAGGAGTACGTCTCGGATCTACGGAAGCGAATGGATAATATCCACGAGAAGGTTCGCACAAACATCCAGGGAGCCAGTGACAGAATGAAGGAGCGTTACGACATCAGGGCTGAGAAGGGTGGCTACCAACCTGGAGACTTGGTCTGGCTACATGATCCTCGAAGAAGGCGAGGCTACTCACCTAAACTTCATAACTCCTGGGACGGCCCGTATGAGATCGTCAAGAGGATCAATGACGTCATATATAGGATCAGGAAGCAGCCGAAAGGAAAACCCAAGGTAGTCCATTTCAATAGACTGGCCCCGTACAAAGGAGACCACGGCCCGAAAGAAGACCAGCAGGTCAGGTACCTAAACAACGTCAAGACAAATAACTCAGTTGCTCATACTAAAGTACCAGGGACCCGTGGAGTAACTCAGGTAATCTACAGAGATATCTTCTCGTTACCAGTGGAGTATTCTCTGGCCCATTGCGTTGCCGAAGATCTGAGGACTTCTCGAGGGATTGCAACGGTCTTCAGGAAGAAGTTCGGCGGAACTGAGGAGCTGGAACGCCAAGGACCAAGTGTAGGGAAGGCACTCCATCAGCCGCACGAAGGACGACACCTGTTTTACTTGGTTACCAAGCGTGCCTCTGATCAGAAGCCGACATATGACGCACTGAGGCGAAGCCTCGATGACCTTCGGAGTAAGCTTCTGAGACTGCGTGTCACTAAGCTCGCTATTCCGAAGTTGGGCTGTGGATACGACGGCTTGGAGTGGAAGATTGTCAGGGACATGATCGAACAGACATTCGCCAACTCTGGAATTGCCATATTGGTGTGCACGTTCAACCCCTGGAAAGAAGGTGCGTCTCCATCAGTAGAAGCTCATAAATGCCCGATTTCTCCGGACTTGCTCTGGGGCAGAGCACTTTTAAGGAGGGGGCAGTGTTACGGGCGCCGGCAGGAAGGCGGAAGCGGGGGATTAGCGGCTTAACTCCGTCAGCGAGAGACGTTTAAATAGGATTAGGACGATTCTAGATCGTCTTCTTTTGTCGGCAAAGGATTAAGAATATTCCAGAATTATCTGGCCCCTTCGAGTTCTAGAATGTTCGGCTTTGCCTATAAAAAGACTTCCGTCACCTCGAGGCAGTCAGTCTTAGTCTGAGAGTAGACCAGTGAAGATCTGTGATAAGTGTAATAAGTGAGTGACAGTGTGATAAACTAGTCAGTGTTGAACCGGCCAGTGTAGTAAGTGTATCAGTGAACTGTAACGGTCTCGCGAGTGTAATAAACTGTTTCTGTTTGTTACTGTGTGTCAGTTTGTGATACTTGAAGAATCTTACGGTCGGTGGACTAGTGAACTGTAAGTGTTAATTATTAGTTATAAATTGTAGTGTAATATATTCATAGAAACTATTGTAACTAGTTAAGCTATCTAGAATTAGTAATATTTTATATTATTGTAATAATTAAATGGATGTTAGGCCTAGATTATAATATTTAGAATATTGTCATTATAAATTTATATTAGTTCAATATTTTAATTGTTAATAGTTTAGTTGTATCCTTTTTATCATTTTGTTAATAAATATTAGTTTCTTTAATTAAGGAATTGCTTAATTCATTTTAATACCCAGTAGCCCGTAACAATATTAAAAAAGAGAAGAATAAGATGGTTGTGTCATGAGCATCGAATGGAGGGACGCCGGGACGGTAGAAGAGAAAGAGCTAGGCCCAGTCGACGGTTTAACGAAGATGTCGAGGGAGACCAACAGCTTCTGGGAGTGAGAAGATATAGAGGAGAGCTGCAGAGGATCGCTCTGAGTGGAGGATAGGTAGAAAATAAGAATCTTGCATTGTTATAAGACGAATAAAGGTTTAAAAACAAACAAAAAACCGTGCATCTTAATTTGTGATTCATGTTAGAGAAGCAATTAGTTGACTGGAACTTCTAAGTAAGGATGGAGATAGTTGGGGGAGCAGTCAATTAAAACACCATAATAAGTGCATACTTATTTATTGTGTGCCGACGTTTCGACCTACATTGTAGGTCATCTTCAGGGCTGTGAGAGAAAACAGCCAAAACAAAATAACTATAAAATTACATTACAGTACCAAGAAAATGATGATTTAATATAGTAGAGTAACAGAAAAATTGAACAAAAAGTGAAGGAATTATATGAATAAAAATTATCTAAGAATAAATGTACAGGAAGGTGATAATGTAAATAAAATACAAAGAGAAAAAGAAAAAAAAAGAAAAATTAGTAAACAGAATGAAAAATGAAATACAAAATGAAAAAATGTAGACATAACAAGGTGAGATATAAGAGAGATATACAAGTAATATCTGTAATAAACTAGGTTTTACATACTTGTATATATCTCTCTTATATCTCAACTTGTTCAGTTTACCAATTTTTCTTTCTTTTTTTTCTCTTTGTATTTTATTTGCATTATCACCTTCCTGTACATTTATTCTTAGATAATTTTTATTCATATTATTCCTTCACTTTTTGTTCAATTTTTCGGTTACTCTACTATATTATATCTTCATTTTCTTGGTAATGTAATGTAATTTTATAGTTATTTTGTTTTGTCTGTTTTCTCTCACAGCCCTGAAGATGACCTACAATGTAGGTCAAAACGTCGGCACACAATAAATAAGTATGCACTTATTTGCACACTATGGTGTTTTAATTGACTGCACCCCCAACTATCTCTATCCGTAATTTGTGATTCTTATTCTTGCCATAGTGAGTAGGAGAGTATGGAGGGTGAATTGAAATTGAGAATTCCTTCTTTTTCTTTTTTTAAGACTTTTCTAATTATCGCCAGCTGTGTTGAATGAAGATGTAAGAATATTTTCCGGCCCTTTTGTTCAGAAGACTATTGACTGACTGACTGAAGGAGGGGAAAAAGGGGGAAGAATCATCGGGAAATAAGTTTTTCATCATCGGCTTTTCCCCTCAGTGTCTATTTTCCCCCGAGTGACGTCACCAAGTGTTGCTTTTCCAAACAATACCCCCCTCCCCCCTGCCATCTGAAAGGTAGAGGACTCGCTGGAATTATTTATCCCTTTCGCTTTTCTTTTCCAGCCTGGAACGAGCCCTGGAACGGTATTAAAAATTTAGCATAGAGCGGTTCCTACTTCCTTCTCCAGTTGATGGACTGTCTCAATGCTATCGGTTCCATGGAGGTGGATTTTAATTATTACTGCTCTGAAGCATCGGGGAATCGGTAAAGACGGTACAATATTTATTGTAGGATCAATTCAGAGGCATGTCAATGTTAGATCAGGATGTATCCCATGTTTATATTTATTCATTTAACGTCACTTTAATTACTATGGCTAATCGGATGATCCTGAAGTGGGAGTCATAAAATTCCTTCAAACCTAACTACTTCTTCAATTCCCGATAATTCTCTGAGGCGTCTGAAAAGAAGATGACCTCGTGAATGAAGTTGAAATTATTATTCCAATACTGTCAGTCGGGATGTTTCTCTATTTGACTTATCTCAAGACATTATGAATCATTTATTCTATTTACTTGTTGTGGTATAATAATATAGCAATAATATTTTTTTTTTTTAAATGTACAATTACAACAGGGTAGATATTGTTCTATTTCTTGGAGTGAGCCCCAGGAGGGTCCTAGATGCCTTAGGTTCAGGGCAAAGGTCATGGCAACTCGGTGCTCTACCACTGAGCCACTCCGCTCCATTACCATGGCAACTCAGTTTCGGAC